>CM040127.1:230971003-231571003 GCA_022559845.1 Amorphophallus konjac
TCCTGCGTCTCCTGAGAAAGTCTCATATTACTATACAACGCCCCGCGACGGCTTACGCGTTTTGAATCACTTGAGTACTTCCTTTTCTTGAGTCTTCTTCCGCCCTTTTCGGCATCCGGAATCGTCTCGTCACGGCATTCGGACGGCATCAACACCAGTCGGACGCATCAGGAGGTTCTTGAATCAAGAAGGGTGTCTACCGGGCGGCCACCGACGCCTGATCCGAGGACCCGGTTGGGTCTTAATGGGGGCGTCCAGGTCCCTGGACGCCCCCATCTTTTTAATCTTTTTATTATTTTTCTCAGGGCCCAAAACCAAATAAAACATATAAAATATATATATTTTAATGGAGGCGTCCAAGCCCCTGGACGCCTCCATAAAAAACAAAAAATATATATATATGTTTGTAAAATGCCAGTTGGCATAAAATAAAACAAAAATAATAATAATAATAATATATTTTGATGGAGGCGTCCAGGTCCCTGGACGCCTCCATAAAAACAAATAAAAAAATCAAAAATGCCAGCCCTATCATAAAAAGACAAAGAAACAATAAAATAATATATTTTTGGAGGCGTCTAGGCCCGTGGACGCCTCCATCAACTCACTCACGGGCGCCGGCCACCGAACGACGGTTTGTCGTGTGTGAAAAAATCCAAATTATAGAGACGTCCAGTCAGCTGGACGCGCCCATTTCTGAATCACGAGGCGCCGCTCACAAAACCACGCGTTGTGCCAAACCGCGTGCGGCCGTCGTCGATTTTCGGTGGACCTGCTTGAGGCGTCCGGGACCCTGGACGCCTCCACAAAAGTATTCCAAAAAAATTAATAAAAATAGAATAAAATATTATTTCGGCCCTGATAGAGGTGTCCAGGGTCCTGGACGCCTCCACCCTCCGGAGCCCTATAAATAGAGGCCCACCCCCTCAGTTCTGGAGGAGCTAAGCAGTGATCCGATAGGCTGCCGGAGCCCAGAGGCTACGGAGTCATTTTTCTAACCCGTGGGGTCTTTTGTAGGTGGAGGTTCTGCCGGCTTCTCGGGTGCCCACGCTCGCGAGAGGAAGGTCGTCTTCATCCACCGCGCTTCTACGTCGTCCCCACGCTGCCGGAGCTCCGCCGAATTTCACCACCGGCACATCCAATAAGCCAACTCTTTCCTTTTCTTCGTAGTTCTTTGCATTCATCATCTCGCATCCATCATCTCATTTTCCTCCTACTCGAGTCCGAGAGGGGTTTAAAAGATAACACCAACCAGGTGTGTGTCTTCCCGTTATTTCGTCATTTTTATTGCAAGGATATGAATACTACACATTCATCTTTCTAAGCCACTTGTCATTTGTTTGTCGTTGTTTTGCAAGGGTAGCCGAGGAAAGCCCTCTCCGTCGGCCGACCGGAAGGAGAGGAAGAAGCAACCCGCCATCTCCCGCTCTTGAGGTAGGCGCGATCACTTTCTTATTTTGGGGTCTTTCGGCCCATGGCGATCACATCCTATCATCGAGGCCGCGGCGAGTCACTTCCCCAATGGCCTTTTAAATTTCCGTTCTTACATTCTCTCTATATTCTGTTATATTCTGCTCATATCATCGAGGCCGCGGCGAGTCACTTCCCCAATGGCCGTTTAAATTTCCGTTCTTATACTCTCTCTATATTCTGTTATATTCTGCTCATATTCTCGAGGCCGCGGCGAGTCACTTCCCCAATAGCCGTTTAAATCTCTGTTCTTATACTCTCTCTATATTCTGTTATATTCTGCTCATATTCTCGAGGCCGCGGCGAGTCACTTCCCCAATGGCCGTTTAAATCTCTGTTCTTATATTCTCTTTTATATTCTGCTATATTCTGCTCATATTCTCGAGGCCGCGGCGAGTCACTTCCCCAATGGCCATTTCAATTCTTGTTATTTAATTTCTGCACCATTCCCGTCCCCCCGAGGTCGCGGCGAGTCACTTCCCGCTATGGCCGTTTGAACCCCATATCTTGCTATATTATACTTGTCCCGCTCGCCCCGCCGGAGCAATCTCCCGTGGTGGCCCCTTCTCTCTCTTCTCTCATCTCTGTGTTGCAGCAAACAGCAAAACAAACAAAAAGAGGAGCCTGCGCGCTCTCCGCATCCTCTTCCCCGCTCCATCGAACTCCGAACCGCGTGACGTCACTCACAGATTGGCGATCACGGTGGGACCTCTACTGCTTCCTCCCGGCTACCCTTGCAAGTTCGGCACCACCCGTGCCTCTCCACCTTGGCGCCCACGCGCGCCCCCGTTGTGCTCACGGCAGCACCGTCAGTTCTGATTGGTTCTTTGTTTATTACATGTTTGTTATTTCTGTTGTTTTCCCACTCTATATATCTGTCAGCATTCCATTGCATACATCCATTCCTCTTTTCTATCCTTTTTTTCATTTTTTTTTAGGATCACCCTTTCCCGGTGAAGGAAGGACTCTCCGTTTGGGAATTCCTCTCAACGGACTAGAATCTCCTACACTGGGACCTCCGTAAGTCCCCGACATCGAAGAATCTCCTCTTCGTTCACTGGGCTGGTTGTACCATTGAAGTTCCCCGAAGTTAGTCATTTCATTCGTGGTGAGACGAGAGACCCTAGCTGACACAGCGGTGAAACAAAAATAAACTAGGGTCCCTATCTTGTGTGAACTTCGGATCTCGCTAAAAACACACAAAAAAAATCATCAAAATCAAAACAAAAAAAAGGGCGTAAAGGCATCCACTTGTTTGATAATCTCTGCTACCTACTTGCTAGTGTATGTTTTTACGTTCTGGGAGAACTGTGAGCATGTCTCACGAGTCTTCCGAGGAGAACCACCCTAGCCGTGGTTTGACAGCCGACCCGCGAGTCTATGCTATGGACTCGAGTCCTTCTCATGACCCCTCGCATGAGGTGCAGGTTATTGCCGGGGACACGTCCCCGCCACAGGATATCACTTCCTTACTGGGCGTCCTCGCCAACACGGAGCTTACCTCTGAACAGCTCCGGGCCTTCCAGGCCATTCTAAAGGGGAAATCTGTTTCCCCCACGCCCCAGGAGTCAACTCCGGCTATCGCACCTCTCCACGAGTCCGTGCAGGCCATTCCATCTCCTTCATTGGCGCAAGCCATCCAGTCTCCCTCGCTTCAAGGACAAGCGAGCCAACAACCTCCCTCATTCCAATTCCCGTCACAATCTCAAACTCCCGGTGTTCCTCACACACCGTTTCAGCCAGGGCCAACTGTCGGTGGTCCGACAGTTCCCTCTCATTCCGGGTTTCCCCCTCAAGTCTCCGGGAGACAATTTCTCCCCCAATGGCAAGTGCCACCTTCACCCCCAGAGGAGCTCGCCCAATCGCTCCTCAATAGGTTCAATCGCATGGACGAGCAGTTTCAAAATCTGAGAAGAATGGTGGACGTGAAAGCCACCCCGGAGGTTGCTTTGCCAATCCTCCCCGTCATTCATCTTCCTCCCTCCGAAATGCCCACGTACCGCAGATACAATGGTACCGGCAACCCCTTCATTCACCTCAAGGACTTCATGTATGAGTCCTCCTATTGGCAAAACGATCAGAGGTCCCTGGCATACCTCTTTCGGAGATCATTGGATGGTCCCGCGCTTAGTGGTTCTATTCTCTGGAGCCCCGCGAGGCCGAGAATTTTGAAATAGTGCAGAGAAGGTTCTTGCAGAAATATAGGGATAGGGTCGGTCCCTCACTCTCCATTACCGACCTAGTGGCTGAAAAGATGAAACCCGACGAGGATTTTGTCCGATATGCTGATAGATGGAGGTCTCTGGCGGAAAGAATAAGGGATACCCTCTCCGAGCCCGAACAAGTGAAAATGATTGTGTCTAATGCAACCCCGCAGTTCAGACACGTCCTCGCCATGAATAAACTTACTACAATGGAGGAACTCTATGAAAGGGCCCGATACATCCAAACCCAGCTAAAAGACTCCCCCATCATGAACATGTTTGAGTCGCCGAAGCCCAAAGTGGTCAGAAAGACAGGCGCTGGTGTCCCGGGCGGAGCCACAGAAGGGGTCGTGACAAATGAGCAAGTCAGTGCGGTCAACAATGCCAACTATGCAGTCAACCCAAGGCCTCAACAAATGCCCCGACTACCCCTTCAATCAGGTCCCTTCCCTCTCCGTCCTCCACCCCAAAATAATCCACCCCAGGATAATATGCCTCCATTACGCCAACCCCAGCAACAACAGCCACAACCTCAGCAACAACAACCACCGCTTCAGTACAACCAAGTTCCACCTCCGGGGAACTATGGTCCCCAACAGCAACAAAGGAGGCCGCTCGGTCCTAAGAGAGCCTACTATCCACCATTGCCAGAAACCTTAGCAGATATTTTTAATGCCCTCATGGCATCAAACCAACTCGCCCTACCCAGAGAAAGGCCCGCCTGGCCCCCCAATGTTGATACCTCCAAATACTGCGTCTACCACAGGCAGCCGGGACACACAGTGGATTACTGCTTCCATTTCAAAGATTACATCCATGATATGAATGATGAACATCAAATAGATTGGGATGAGATGAGACGGTACGTCGCGGCTCTCAAGGCTAGGAGACCTCCTCAGAGGCCACAGCAGCAGTTACAACAGCAGCAGCAGCAGCAACCACAACAACAACAGCAGCCTCAGCAGGCCCCACAACAACAGCCCGACATGGGCATAATCCAGAATCCACTACCGGAGCACCAACAGCCCAATCATCAGGTTAACCCCATCTCCTCCTTCCCGGAAGTCGGGAGAGAGCAGGTGTGGCACCAGGAAAGTACCTCCATTCTTTATACCTCCAACCCTATCGTCATGCAACCCCCTCACCTTGCCCGGGTAGCACCTCTCTCTCATCAACCCGCATCGGTATCGCCTTCACCATTTCCACTACCATTACGCCCTCTCATCCGCACCCCGACCTCCTATCAACCGACACTTTCTACTACGCCTTCACACCCTCTCACCTTCTCCCACTCCCCCACTTTACCATCCACCTCTACCACATTTACCCCTACGCCTTCTAAACCCCTTATCATCCGTCCACCATACATAACCCCGTCTTTCTCCACCACATCACCACTAATGCCTTCAAAACCACTCATCACCCACCATCCACCTCAAAACCTTTACCCATTTCAAACCTTACCTCCACCTCCACCTTCCAAACCCCTTATCCTTCATAATCCGCGCGATATCCCCTCTACCTCCGCCATGCCTCCACCTAACAAACCCCTCATCAGAATCCCTGCTCCCGTCATCACCCCTGCTTCATCAACCATTCCTCCACTACTACCCCTCAAACCCCTGTTAAAACCCACTGCTACCCCCACAGAGGTACAAAAGCCGCAGGCAATGGTGCTCCGGAGTGGAAGGATTTTCCACAGGGTTTTCCCCCACAACAGTCAGAATCCCGAGCAATCTCAGCCAGAGAAGGATGATGCAGAACAACCAGAAAGAGCTATCCCTGGAACACAGTATGATCTACTGAAACACTTGGACAAGACGCCTGCCCGGATCTCCATCCTAGAGCTACTTCAAAGATCCACATCCCACCAGGCGGCCTTGATGGAATATCTTCAAAAGGTCATGGTTAATGAAGACCTCCCCGTGGAGAAGATTTCGACCGTCCTGACCCCAACAGACACACAACCGGCCATCATGTTCCACAACTACGAGCTCGCTCCCAAGGAAGCTCGGAAATATGCATTGTGCATTTCAATAAAAATTAATGGGGTATCCATAAACCCGTGTCTTGTCGACACGGGTGCGTCCATAAATGTGATCTCCATGAGCACTCTTCAGTTGTGTGGGGTTGACGAGGAACAAATAAGACCTTCCTCGATCACGGTCACGGCTTATGACAATAGCAAAAGGCCGCCGCAGGGGATGATTATTCTGAAGGCAGAACTAGGCCCCATGTCAATTCCCACGGAATTCCATGTCCTCGACATGGACCCCACATTCAAGGCTATACTGGGTCGCCCTTACATCGAAGCCATGGACGCTGTGCCTTCCACCAACCATCAGTGCATGAAGTTTCCTTACAATGGGAGAATTATTAAAGTGGTCAGTACACCGGTCCTTCACACAGTGGATGCTATCAACACCTCTCTGCCCTCCGTTTGGCCATCTCATCGGCCCATATTATCACTGCTGGACGTGCGTGATCCATCTCACATTCCACTAGCACCAAAGGAGCCGGTCAGGGCAACCGCAACATCATGTCTCCCTTTTCACTCCAAAGGTTGGGAGATTATGAGGAACATCGGCTATCAACAAGGAAAGGGTCTGGGCGCACAGTCACAGGGTATGCTCAAACCGCCAAAGGAAATTAGGCCGAATCGCAGGTTTGGCCTAGGCTTCAAAGGACCGTTCAAGGCAGATTGGAAGCCCCTCACGTGGACTCTATCAAACCACTTCAACAGAGGACCCGTTGTTCAGATGGGAGATCACCCACGAGAAGCACATGGGGGATCACATGCTGTATATTTGGCTGAAAAATATCCGAGGATCACCAAAAGAGGCAAGATCAAAGATCCGGAATGCGAGTGGGACAAATGGTTCGACATACGGGACATTTCCGTTGCACTGGAAAGGATGTTCTCGTCTCCACCGCTTGAAGGACCACCACTGATCTCCGAAATACCAGAGAATATTACCACTCTTGCCAAGGTTCCAAACTATCCTCGTCCTCGCCAGAAGGACTCTGTCATCGACGGATCTTCGTCCGTCCTCAACATTGCCGTCGACGGCTCATTAGCCGCCATCCTCTCCATCCACTCGTCTCAGCCTTTGCTGATATCTTCTTCCTGGGCCAGACAATTGTCTGATGATCTTCCCAGGTCCCCTTCTTTGCTTACATACCTACGCGGGCTTTTCAACCCGCGTCAGGTCTTCAACCATGATCTGCTCTATGAGCCTCACAATCCTCTAGCCATAACCCCTTTTCTCTCTCCTCCAATCTCTTTTCACTGCTTTGTCATTAAAAATGAAAACGAAAAAAAACGTCAATTTTCAAACTCTCCAACAACACATCTTCGTTGAGGAAACCTCCTACATCTCCCACGGGTGCGTACCGCCTTGCGGACCACCCGTCCAAGGTCCGATGAGCGACCTTCTCTACCCCTCCTCTGAGGGGTCTTCTCCTGTACATTCTACACCATCCTCCTCATCTTCCTCTTCTTCTGTAAATATTGTCAGTCAATCTAGGAATGATAGGCCAAGGGTAGTACCTAGGAAGAAATCCAAGGGTAGGCAGATCCCTCGTCGATTCCTTCTGGATTTGGCCGCCAGGTGTCAGGCCCTTCTTGCCATCCCCCAGTTGTTAGAAAATCCCATCCAGCTACCCGAAATAGAATGCGAGGGCGACTGTGCATCTGATGAAGGGTATGGAGTCTACGAGATCACGAATGAAGAATGCCCCACTGAAGATGAGGGTGAAGAATATGAGGATGCGGCGGGCGCATACGCTAGCGGAATGAGGAGATTCGACGAGCCGTCAACCGCCGTAGAAGAATCCACCAAAGAAGTCAACTTGGGGACTGAGGAAGACCCTAGGATCATCCTCATAAGTGACAACCTACCACCCTCTGAAGAAGAGGCATTAATTGAGGTCCTCAAGGAATATAAGGACACGTTTGCATGGAGCTACGAGGATATGCCGGGTTTGGATTCAACCTTGGTCGAACACCGTTTAACCCTAAAACCAGGGTCCATCTCGGTAAAACAAAGGTTAAGGCGTTTCCACCCTCAGATGGCTTTAAAAATGAAAGAAGAGGTCGATAAGCTCCACAAAGCCAGGTTCATTAGAGTCGTTCTTTATCCTCAATGGGTGGCGAACATTGTCCCGGTCATGAAGAAAGATGGGAAAGTCAGGATTTGCATTGACTTCCGGGACCTTAACCGCGCGTGTCCAAAGGATGATTTTCCCTTACCTCACATTGATGTGTTGATTGATAACACGGCAGGTTATGAAACCCTCTCATTCATGGATGGATTTTCGGGATACAATCAAATCGTTTGGCAGAAGAGGATCAGGAAAAGACGTCATTCACTACCCCTTGGGGAACATATTGTTACGTGGTCATGCCGTTTGGGTTAAAGAATGCTGGAGCTACTTACCAAAGAGCGATGATGGCCATATTTCATGACATGATGCACATATATCTGGAAGTGTATGTGGATGACTTATTGGTGAAATCAAGGACCAGGATGGAACATCCAGAAGTTTTGGCTAAGGTCTTGCAAAGGTCAAGAGAATTCCAATTGAAAATGAACCCGAAAAAGTGTGTGTTTGGTGTGTCGTCAGGTAAATTGCTGGGGTTCATTGTGAGTAAAAGAGGGATCGAGATAGATCCCGACAAAGCCAAGGCTATCAGGGATATGCCGCCTCCCAAGAATTTGAGGGAAGTCCGAGGTTTAATCGGCAGGCTGCAGTTTATTCGTCGGTTTGTGTCTCAACATTCACAAAGGTGTAGACCTCTCTACGAGTTGACCAAGCCAGGAGTAGAATTCCACTGGAATTCTAAATGTCAGAAAGCTTTTGAAGGGTTGAAGGAATATCTGGCTAGTCCACCCGTTCTCATTCCACCTAAACCAGAAAAACCTCTGATCCTTTACATCTCAGTCTTGGATGACTCCGTGGGAGCCGTCCTCGCACAAGCTGATGAAGAAGGCAAGGAACGGGCAACCTATTACTTGTCCAAACTTCTCAATCCCTGTGAGCAGAAGTACACCGGCATGGAGAAAACCTGTGCTGCCCTCGTTTGGGTAGTGCAGAAATTGAAGCACTACTTCTTGGCTCACGAAGTCCACTTGATTGCTCGAATGAATCCTATCAAATTCCTTCTGGAGAAAGCCGTCCTTACGGATAGGCTAGCACGCTGGCAAAGTTTTCTCTCTCAGTTCGACATCACCTACATCCAGCAAAAGGCGATTAAAGGTTATGCCATAGCCGAGCATCTCGCTCACCATCCTCTTCCCAAGTTCGATCCCGTCCAATCAGAGTTTCCAGATGAGGAACTAATGTCCATCAACCAATCAGATGAGCCAATGTGGACGCTATATTTTGATGGAGCTCTGAATTCTCAAGGGAGAGGAATCGGCATCGCCCTCCTGTCGCCGGAAGGCCTCACATTCCCATTGGCATACCAGCTCAAATTTCCAGTCACCAACAATATAGCCGAATATGAAGCTCTTCTAGCTGGCCTAGGACTCGCTCATTCTTTTCGTATCACTGAGTTGCGAGTCGTAGGTGATAGTCAACTCATCCTTCGCCAGGTACTCACTAAGTATCGCACTCGCGATCCCAAACTCAAGCCATACCAAGAACTCACTGCTGCCTTTGCCAAACTGTTCACAAAACTGATCTTTGTTCATATCCCTCGTCATCAGAATATTCTCGCCGATGCCCTCGCCTCATTGGCATCATCCATAAGGTTCCCTCTAGGAAGATGGTTTAAGTCCATTTCCATCTACAAACTTCACGCCCCTGCAGTCGATGATGCTTCCTACGTAAACATCAAAGACAGGATAGCAAGGAAGATCCTGCAGGAAGATATCCTTGAGAAGAGGGAGCTCATGTTGGCAGAGGCCGAAGAAGAACTGGCTGATGAAGAGAAACCATGGTTCTATGAAATTGTCAAATATTGCCAAGATCAGTCTTATCCTGAAGGGGCCACCACAGAGGACAAGAAAGCCATAAGAAGGGTGGCTCAGAAATACACATTGATTGGAGGTCTACTCTATAGAGGAGCCTTACTGGTATTCTGTTAAGATGTCTTGATGACGATGAGGTTTGGAAATGTGTAGAAGAGACGCACTCGGGTGTGTGCGGTGGCCACGTGAATAGTCAGATGCTCGCCAAGAAGATCATTCGTCAAGGCTTTTATTGGCCCACCATGGAAGAGATTGTGCTGTCTACGTCCGTAGGTGTGTCAAGTGTCAACTTCACGCCGATAAAATCCATTCACCATCTTCCTCACTTCATCCAATATCCTCCCCATGGCCTTTCTCCATGTGGGCATTCGACATCATTGGTCCCCTAGGTGATCCCAATTCCCTCACCAAGCAGAAATCCTTCATCCTTACTGCAACGGAATACTTCACCAAATGGGCCGAAGCCGAAGCTTACGCGGAAATCAAGGCGTCAACAGTCTGCAAGTTCATCATGAAGAACATTCTCGCCAGATTCGGCATCCCAAGCACGATCGTCACCGACAATGGGCCACAATTCATTTCTCAGGACCTACAGGACCTCTGCAAAAGGTACGCAATTGCATTGCATCATTCATCGCCTTATTACCCACAAGGTAACGGCCAAGCGGAGGCCACCAATAAAACATTGCTCAAAATCATCAAAAAAACCTGCGAGTCTAGTAAGTTTTCAGACTGGCCAGAAAAGCTTATCGAAGCCCTATGGGCCTATCGCACCTCAATCCGTACCCCCACCGGGCAGACTCCATTTGCCCTCACTTATGGTATGGAAGCGGTAGTCCCGTACGAGACTCTGATCCCTTCTCTCAGGGTACAATTGGATGAGGAATTTCCCCTCGACGATCGTCGTAATTCACTCCTCGCCCAGTTGGAACTCTTGGATGAGAAGCGGCTGGCCGCCGCCGAACACGCGCGTGTGTATCAAAATAGACTCGCTCGCTTTTACCAAAAGAAAGTCGTTGAGAGAAAATTCAAAGTCGGTGAGATGGTCGTAAAAAGAATTTTTGTCAAACCTGGAGGGCCGCGTTCTAAGCTCCAACCCAATTGGGAAGGACCATTTGTAATTCAAGCCGTGTACCCTGGCAACGCCTACAAGCTAATCAACGCCGAAGGGACCGAGTTATCCCACCCTTGGAATGGGCTTTATCTTAAGAAATACTACCCTTAGCACAAAACAAAAAAAATGATGAAAAGATAAAAAACATCAAAAACAAGGAAATATTGAAAACCACTAAAAATATGGAAAATTCAAAATGCCGATGCCTGGCAGTCACCATGTAGTTAAGTCCCTGCATCTAACCTTCATGTTAGGATAGGGCCCATTAAGGCTTGGTAGGCACCGGGTCTTGGTTTGCCAGAACCGTGGAGATCCCTGTCCGGCCACGTCGGCCTATGCTCGCTCGAAGGAAGCTAACATCTGCTCACTTATGTATTTTATTCAAAAAAAATCGGTAGCATCACCTACGGTGGGGCTCCACCCAGAAGATCTCCGGAAGCTGTAATCTTTATTCTTTTCTCTTCGACCAAATGAGACAGTCGGCGCCCTTAAAACGCTGAGCATGAGAAACCGAAACTCAAACCCCAAAGGCAAGAGTAGGACCCATTTCCTCGAGCATCGATCAGAGCACGAGAAGAGGGCAGTGTCCCCGCAGGCATACGAAGAGGGAGCCCACCAACGTCAAACGACTATATCTCCCTCACAAAAAAAAATACAAAATCAAAATCAAGAGAAAAGCCTGGTCGTGACCGTGCCTGGTGCGATAAACGAAACCCCTCAAAGTAAAAGTCTGAATCCACAAAGGGGGGCCGTGGAATGTAAATGCTCGAGATTTGGTCCGAAGTTGTCCGAAAGGAAAGAGTTAATGGGCCCTTATTCGCTCGCCGGGTTAACGGCTTTGCCGGTCCTCTCAGGAGGTTTATCCCCTACACTCTTCCTTCTCCCTCTAAAGATGAAGGTTCGATGGAGTTTCTGAAAGGTGAAAACTGCCCAGGGTCTGCGACCTTATTTTAATATACACATTTTGGTTGCCTACTTTGAAAAAGCAAAAGCTATCGCTGCGAAGGAGTCTCCGTGTTTCTGGCTGGTCAAGACCCCTGTTTACCACCTTGATGTCTTCTTGTTTAACCTCGGGCTTAGGCCAATGCAAGCGCGTCACCTATGGGTGCGACGGCGTCTGATTCCGGGTCAGCGTCGCGCGATTGGTCGTTAGGGTTCCAGGGTGTTCCATCTTATACCATCTAGAGTTGTGAGGAAACAGACCCGGGCCGGGCAAATCTTTTACCTCAAACACCTTTTGGGTGAATCCCTGTGGTCGGAAGCGACTGGGAGCCTAAGCATGGCATGACGGTATTGTCATCAGGGTAAGTCTTAGCCGGCGGGATCATCATTCGAGGGGTCTAGAGGCCCAAATCAACCTAGATGTGCACTTAGGATACCTGGGAGGTTAGTAAGAAACCCCTGTCTCACGTAGGTTAGGTGCCATTTGGGTGCTTGCCGGGCGTTAGCAGCAAAAAAAAAATGAAATGATAAAACAACAAAAAAATGGAAAAGAGAAAATGTACATATTTCCAAGCAAAAAAAATCTTTTTTATAAAATAAAAAAAATGCCAAATATAAAAAAAAGAAAACAAATCAATTTTGCATGATTATATTTGCGTACAGCATCTCACTTTAATACCGCTTGCATTCGTGTGCTTGCCTGTCGCATTTATCATCACCACTTCTTTCCCTTGCCTTCGTTAAAATAAAGGCTTGGCCCCTTGACCAGTTATCAAGGACAGTCACAGTGACCATTTGCTTATTGAGCAAGGGGCCAAGTCAGAACAGAAATTCTGATTTGTTTGTTTCAGTGATATGTGCAGGGATTCAGGTAACTGAAGCAAAGGTGAAAAACAAACAAACCAAACCTTGTGTTTTATTCCAAAAAACTAAAAAAATTTACATCAAGTTCCGTCCTCTCTCTCTGCATTACTCGTCCCACTACTCTCCGGGCAAAACACTCTCAAAGGTGCTACCCAACTACGAAAAGCGGTACTCCTGCCGCTCTGTACTCCTCTTCCTATTCCCACATCCCGGCGTTGATCCACGGAAGCAGCAGAGAAGCTACCAACACGAAAGCCACGCTCTCGTGCTTTTCGGTAGCGCTCCTCACCATCTCTCAGCCACTGTTCAGCAAGACCAAGGCCGATTCGGAGTTCGAATAGTTGGGCCTCCATGGCCCTTCGCTCCTCCCTTTCAGCCAAACTGTTGGCTCTTTCTCTCTCTGCGTTTCTTTCCCTCTCTGCCCGTTCTCTCTCACGGTCTTCCCTCTCCAACTGGAGAGTGATCCTCAGTTCCATAGCATCCCTGGATGAGTCGTCATCAGGATGACGCCGCAGTTCCCTCTCCAGTTCTGCTATCCTAGCCTCCTTCTGCGCAGCTTGGGCAAGCGCTTCTTCCGTCTCCTTTTCCTGCCGAGTGTACCATCTCAGATACGCGATAAGGCGTAAACAAAGAGAACTCAACGCTGAAACTTTTACCTGTATACGGAGCATCCCTTCTGCCTCCGCAGCACGCTGCGTGGCGTGAGCAAGTTGCTCATGAAGCGAGTCAAGTTCTGAGGTGGGAATCCACAAGCTGGAAGAGGCACCACCTACTCCCATCGCTGGGGAGGCCGCGCCAATCTGGGCATGCTACGACCATGTGAATTAACAGCCAACATCTGGAATCTGGGGATTTAATTAGGAATGTACTATACACCTACCAAGGCGCTCGTAGCTCCGCGGGCATCACCCAACTGTTGTTCCATCTCTGCCAAGCGAGTTCGTAAATTCGCTATCATGGCATCCCGGACATCCTGCAGCCTTACAAGTCAGCATTTTTACCAGAAAAACCAAGAAAAGGAGAAAGAAGAGAAGAGAAAAAGGGGAAACCTACCTCCACAAGTCCCCGGGGTTGGAACCGTTCTGCGTACTTTGTCCTATATAGACGCAAGTAGTCCTCGCTGTCCCGCGCCTGTGATTCTACAATCGTGCCACCCCGTTGCCAGTCCTCATACTGTTCGGGGAATCGCACGCGCCAGTCAATGCAAGTCGCCGGTCCCCGCGTCTTTCTCCCGACACGAGGTGGCGCAGCTGAATCCACCCATTCTTGAGCCAGTCCTAAAGTCCTCATAACTAATCGTAGCCGAAGCGGCTCGATTTCATTCAGGCAGTGCATCCATAGTTCCCGTCCGAATCGGGCACGACTTGCTAGAACCCACGGCTGGTTGGCATCGACCATGTCTGAGTAGGGTCTCCAGTTTACCATCGCCATAGGGAACTCCTGTAGCTCCCGCCTTAACACCATCAGTTGGTAGGTTAGGGGTGCCGCACTCATGACGGGTTCCCACCGCCTGGCTAGCGGCAGCATCACGGGTCGCCAATGTCGAGCTCTCCCCATAGGGAGGTAATAATAGCTCCACAGCTGCTCGGCGCAGGTCATCAGAACCTTGCGAAAACAACAAAAAAAATATACAAAACAAGCAAAACGAAAAATACCTGGATGAATGGTGTGAAACCACTCACAGTCATCTCACGATCCGTTTCTTGGAATAGGCCTGCAAACAAGTGCGCCAGCATAGCAGCTCCCCAGGCATAGTACCCTACTCTTTCAAGGTCTGACAGCAGCTCCAGGAAGCAACATTGGATACCATCCCCTTTCGAGCTCAGTACCAATCTCCCCAAAAGGAAGAGGAGAAATCTCCTCAAATCTATGTTACATCTTTCCAAGTTGCCGAAATCTGTGCAGTACACGGCACGGCATCCTATTTCCATCCTTTCCATGAACTCTTCTGAGGATTCGTCGTCCCGCCGACGAGTGTCGGTGAGCCCTAATGCATCCATGAGGGACGCCCTAGCTACCGACCTGTTCTTCCGACCATCTAGGTCCAAACCCTGTAACTTCTGGGCACCTTCTCTGTAGTCCGCGTAAGTGACTCCGGTCACTGCCTCGCCTTCTACCTTCAGGCTTGTGATCCGGACCACATCCTCCAAGCTGGGCACCATGTGCCCCCAGGGCATCAGGAATGCCCGGCTCACTGGGTCCCATCTCTCACACAAGGCTTGGATCAGGACTAGGTCAAGCTGGATCGGCTCGATCCGAAGGAAGGTACCAAATCCCATCACGTCTAGCCTCGCCTTCTGAAAATCTGGGAGGCCCCTGTACGCTGCTACTACCAACTCCCATGAGATTTATGATTTCATCACAACCTACACATACAAGGAATGGGGGTGAGGTTTGGTCAGAAGAAAGGAAGAAAAAATGAGAAAAGGGCAAGAAAACTTGGCTTACGAGTTGTGATTGGGCCCTTTCGCTGAAGTGCCCTTCAAAGTCTGAAAGCCTCCTGGAACTACTACCACTGGACCTGCTTCTCTTCGAGGAATGGGAAGATTCGCCCTCCATCCAACTCTCAGAATTTTGAACTCCTCCTCTCCCGTGAGAACTTGTGCTCCTCGAGTTATTCCTCGATATACCTGGGAGGATAAAAGGGATAAGAATTTATAGAAATGGAAGGAGTGCGGGCCAAGATTGCCTCCATCACCTGTCGATGATAGCCCTCGCAATAAGACACCGACCAAGCGGCCCCATGTGTCGCTTCACCGCTCACACAGGGTGATTGACTGGACGAAGAATAGGACGAATAGCCCCTATGTTGTCTAGGGATACCCTATCATGTTTTGGAGGATGCCCGCAAAATTTGGCACAACATCCGGGAAAAGGAACTAGGGCCGTCAGTATTAACTTCGATGGTAGATTCCCGTGGAAAATGGTCACAACAAGACGTGATTCTCCGCTCGAGGCGGAGTCTCGACAGATCCGTCACATGGGAACAGTGCAAAGGAGAAGAAGTGTAGGGAAGAAGGAACGCACAAGAGGATAAACAAGCATCAGAAAATCAAATCACTCCATTCATAATTCTACATAAGCTGTCAAAAACATCATAAACATAAAGAGGTGACGGGTCCACTAGCCCGCCAATCCTCACCATCACTCATCTCTCCGGACACTCTCCTCCTCTCCCCCGAGGTGAGGGTCCCTCAGAAGCCTCCGGGATCCCCGTGCAGTAGCACCTGCCTCACCTCTGGGCGCCTGTTCCGCAGCAGTGACTCGCTGCTCCTCCCCTGGCGTGGCAAAGAAGCCACTGGCGGCAAAGCGACCGGACTGGCGGAGTCGCTCCCCGAACTCTCGCGCTCTCTCGTAGCGCGTCTCCATCCCTCCTAACCTCTGCACGACGGCCTGAAGGCCCAGCTGGAGCTCCCTCACTTGGGCCTCCAAGGCCCTCCTCTCGGTCAGATCCCGCTGTCGCTCGGACCTTCTCTCTCTCTACCTCTCTCCTCATCATCTGCAGAAGAACCCTTAACTCCAGGATGTCTGGAGAAGGTCTCTCCTCACCACGATGCCGCAGCTCCGCTACAGTCGCCACCCAGGCGTCACGCTCCTCTTCCGCCCGGGTCGCACGGGCCACTGCACCAGCAAGTTGCTCCCGGAGGGAAGCAATCTCGAGAAAAGGGGCCGAGGAGCTAGAAGATCCGCCAGCCGCTCCCACCGTCGCTGTCTGCTGGGCACGCTGGAACAAAATAAACAACGGCCGTCAGTGAAACTCCAAAATCTGAAGTTAAAAGGGCGGCACGTAACTTACCAGGAGCGACAGCTCATGTTGAGCGACGGCCAGTTGCCGCCTAGTCTCTGACAGCTGGGCGCGCGAGCCGCCGATGCCACGCGTGTCCCCAACTTGGGGAAGCCCCGCGTAACTCTCTCTCTGCCGCCGCAGGAAGTCGGCACTGTCCTGCACCAGTACACCCCCTTGCTGTCCAGGGAGACGTACGGGCCAGTCCTCGAGCCTCGCCTTGCCGCGACTCTCCCTCCTGACGCGGCTCGGCTCGTCCGCACTCGTCCACTCATCGGCCAGGCCCAGGGTCCTTGCCATGTCCTGCACCAAGAAAGGGGTCCCATATCAGTCAAAAGGAACGCATCCCCTGTCTAGGACGCGTCCATCATTTGAGTGCAACACTCGCCGAACCCTTTCCTCCTCGCGCGGCTCGCTTCAAAACCCAAAATGAATTAAAAGAGGAAGAGATCGGAGGACCTACCGGACCGTGTTCACCTCCTCCCACGCCATCGGGCCCCTCGGGTCCCTCGGGGGCCCGAAGCGGCCCTTCCTCCTCCATGGACGCCGTTCCGTGCTCGGGCGCGTCCCTCCTTGGGCGAGGATTTCCTCGTCCCTCTCCACCTTCACCACGGTCGGGCCCACCGAACTCCATCGATCAAAAGAGGAGGAAGACGAAAAAGGGGCAAGCGCGTTTCGGCGGAAGGCGGGCTCGTTTGCGGGTAAGGCACGGGAGAAGAAAGGACCACCCGTCGCTTTAAATTTAAAATCAAGGATTAAGACGCGTCCTCACGCCTGGACGCGCCCTAAAGGGGGAAAAGGAAACAAAATCCCCCCGTGCAAAGCGTAGTTCCCCGCTGTTCAGGGCAAGGTCTCGCGGAGCGTGCCTCAAGCGACAACTCAGTGCAAAAAAGAAAGTGTGGGAGAGAGAAAAGTACACACAACACAAAAGCCATTTCCATTTCATATAATAGCCGAAAGTACATCATACAGTGAGAAGGGTGACGTACAAGCAACTCTCTAACACTCACCGTCACCCTCCTGGTCATCTCCTTCCTCCCTCCTCTGGCGGAGATCCCTAGGGGGCCTCTACGACCTTTGTGAACCCTGAGAAGCCGTACTCGCCTCGCCCTGCGGTGGCACTCCAGCCTCGAAGGCGCGACGACGCTCCTCGGCCGAAGAAACCAGATAGCTGCCCATGGAAAAAGAACCAGACTGACAAAGTCGCGCCCCGCGTTCCTTCGCCCTCTGGTACCGCTCCTCGCTCTCCCGAAGCCTCCCCTCCGCCGTGCCAAGACTCAATCGGAGCTCCAGCAGCTGGGCCTCCAGAGCCCTCCTCTCGGTCTGATCCCGCTGTCGCTCCTCCCTCTCTCTCTCCCTCTCCTCTCTCTCTCTCATCGCCTCCCTCTTCGACAGCTCAAGGGCGATCCGCAGATCCAGCACGTCACGAGGGAGCTCCTCAGCCTCCCGTCGACGCTCCTCCTCCAGCTCCGCAATCCGGGCGTCACGCTCCGCAACCCAAGCGTCGCGCCCCTGCTCAGCACGAACAGCACGGGCCAGGGCCTCCCGAATCTCGGCCACCTGTCAAAGCACGCATGGCACCATAAGAGAACAGTGATAGAAGGAAAGTAACCAGAAGGAGAGTCAGGGCCAAGCAAGCACTCACTCGAGCCTCGCAGTCACGCTCGGCCTCCTTAGCCCGAGCCACCGCATACGCCAGCTGCTCCTGGAGGGCAGAAACCTCCGGAGGAGGGCCCCGCGAACTGGAACCCGCTCCGCCAGCCATCCCGGCTGTCGCTGTCTGGTGGGCCCGCTGAAACATGGGGCAAACGTCAGTCAAAGTCTAAGCATCAAAAATCCAGGTCACAAAAAAAATGCATTGCATAAACTCACCAGGATCTCCAACTCCTGTCGGATGGCCACCAACTGTCGCCTGGCGTCCGCCAACTGGGCCCGCAGGTCGGCGATCATGGTATCACGAGCATCCTGCATTACACATAAGTTAGTATCCCATGCATATACATATAGAAAGGTGGAGCAGTTTCATTTCACTTACCCCTGCCATACCACCCAAGGAGAGGCGGTCCCCGTACGTAGCTCGGTACCGTCTCATGTAGTCTGTGCTGTCCTGTACGTGGGACACTACTGGGACCCCGCCCTGCTGCCAGTCCTGGTACTGTGCTGGGAAGCGCGTACGCCAGTCCACGATCTTCGCCTTCCCCTTGGTCTTCCGCCCAATGCGGGCCGGCGCATCTACGTCTACCCACTCCTGGGCCAGCCCCAATGTCCTCATGACCAGTCTAAGCCGCAGCGGCTCAATCTCGTTCAGGCAATGGACCCACACGTCCCGCCTGAAGCGAGGAAGACCCGCTACAACCCAGGGCTGGCCAGCATCGCCCATGCCCAGGTAGGGCCTCCACACCACCTGCATCACCATACATACATCATGTTAGTTACCATTCAGTCACATGCATAAACACAAAAAAAATCATACGCATCATACCATGGCCTCGGGATACTCGCTCAGTTCCCGACGAAGTGACGCCAGCTGGTAGCCGTGGGGTGCTGCAACCACGACCGGCCTCCACTACCGCGCCAGAGGCACGGCCCTCCTGTTCCCATGCCTAGCCCTCCCCATCGGGAAATAGTAATAGCTCTACACCTGCATCCATCATACATCATTAGTACAATAATTACATATTTAACTGTGGGAATGCATAAATAAAATGTTTACCTGGAGGAAAGGTGCGAAGCCGCTGACTGTCGTCTCCTTCTCCGAAGTCTGGGAGAGATCGGCAATCAGATGGGCAAGCAGAGCCGCTCCCCACGCATAGTGCCCCACTCTGTCCAGATCCGCCAAGATCCCGAGGAAACGGCAGTGGATGCCATCCCCCTTCGTCCCCAGCAGAAGGCGGCCCCAGGAAGAAGAAAAGGAACCTCCGAAGGTCTAGATCCACCAGCTCCCGCTCGCTCGGGTCCTGGGTGAAAGCAGCACGAGCATCCCCCTCCAGTCGAGCCAAGAACTCTGCTCCAGTCTCGCTAACCCGCTGACGCGGGTCGACGAATCCGAGCGCCTCCATGATCTCCACTCTGCCGACTACCCTGCTGTCTCTATCAGTCACGCTCGTCTCTAACCACAGCAGGTCCAGGGCACTCTCTCGGTAGTCGGGGTAGGTGACCCCGCTGACTGCCTCTCCGTCAACTCGTAGCCCGGTGATCTGAGCCACGTCCTCCAGTGACGGCACCATGTGCCCCCAGGGCATCAGAAACGCCCGGCTCGGTGCGTGCCACCGCTCCCTCAGTGCCTGGATAAGAGGAAGGTCGAGCCGGAAGGGCTCGATCCTAAGGAAAGCTCCAAAGCCCATGGCGTCCACACGCGCCCTCTGAAAATCCGGCAGCCCACGGTATGCTGCCACCACCAAGGACCAGCTGATCCGGCCCTTCATCACGCCCTGCAAACCACAAAACCAACAAAGAACACATCAGCATCATGAACAATCATAAAACAATAACACTGTATATACTACTTATTCTTTTATTTTATTTTTTATATTTTTAAAAATATTTATATTTTCTTGTGGAGGCGTCCAGGACCATGGACGCCTCCTCTTTTTTTCCTTTATTTTGTTTTTTTTTAAAAAAAACAAAACAAAACAAGAAAAATATATTAAAAATATATATTATCATGGAGGCGTCCTGGAGCCAGGACGCCTCCTTATTTTTATTATATTTCTATTACTTTTCGTAAATAAATAAATAAACAAAAATAAAAAGAAAAAGTGGAGGCGTCCAGGCCCCTGGACGCCTCCTTCTCTCACTACCCGCCTTTCTCTCACTGCCTCTCGCACACCCGTTTTAGCCTATTGAACCACAAAGTGAGAATTCCGAGGTACTTACCGGGTCGTGATCGTCCTCTCCCGCGTCACCAGCATCCGCAGCGGCCTCCGCGGCCAGGAGAGGCACCTCCATCTCCTCCCCCGCAGCAACCTCCTCTGCTGCGGCCTCCTCAGCATCATCCCTCAACCTCCTCGCACGACGAGCCAGTCGTTTCCGCTTCTCTGGACCCTGACTCGATCCTCCTCGCTCCATTGGGACTAAGAATGGGTCGTTTGGAGTGGCTGGACGGTCGGAATGAACAGTATAAGTGAACAGGGGGGAGCCCCCCCTATATATAGAATGACCTTTTTTTGGGGCGTCCAGGCGCCTGGACGCCCCCACAATTTTTATTTTTTTTCAAAAATTCAAAAAAATAGGGGCGTCCAGGCGCCTGGACGCCCCCAAAAATAAAATAAATAAAAAAATAAAAAAATCAAAATAGGGGCGTCCAGGCGCCTGGACGCCCCCAAAAATAAATTATAAAAAAAATAATAAAATAAAATTAGGGGCGTCCAGGCTCCTGGACGCCCCAATAATAAAAAATTTTTCAAAAAAATATATTTATATAAGAATATGTATATAATCCAAACAAAAAAATATATATATATATATATACAAAGAAAAAGGAAAACCATAAAAAAGATAATAATTAAGGGGACGGGGGTCCGAAACATCCAAATGCCAAATTTTATTCCATCAGAAAAGCAGAGTGAACTACATCAGGGGCTTAGGCGCTTTAGGCCTTAACTTCCCCAGTTCGGTTACATAAGCCCTCCACGGCTCGCATTCCTCCACCACGTGCGCTAAGGCCTTTCCCGCAACACTTGTCTTCCAGGGAGCTTTAATGGCCTTCGCTTCCTTCGCGTCCGCTTCAGTGCCCAACTCCCTTTTCTTCAAAGGAACAATGCCAGTCGGTGGCGGGAACGAATGGCGTGGGATGCCAATCTGGAGACAGCACCGATGCGCACTGTAAAGGACGAACTCGGTCGCGCCGATCAGTTGAAGATCAACTTCGGGGGAAGACCTCATGAGGAGATCTAGCGAAAGCAAACATGCCGGTGCGCAAGTAAAGAAGCCTTGTGTCACGGTGCGGAAGTGAGACCGCCAGTCTTCACGTTTCTTCAGCCACGGAACGCGGTTCACTACGGTACCACCGAAGCCTAACACGTCGGCTATGTGGTGAAGCGGGCTTTGTTGGAAGAGCTTCGAAGCGGTTGGCATTCCCTCGCGGTGGTCGAATTTGAAATGCAAATCCAGCCAGCAATTTAAGACAAGTGCACAACCAAATGGAGGCTTACCCATGCTCGAGGCAGTAAGGCCACTATACAGGTAGGCGAGGACAGCGGGTCCCACCCTCTTTCCACGCCAAATCCCGCAGATAGCACTCAGTTGGTCTTCCTCCACTATGTTGTCGGTATAAGGAAACAAGAGAGCACCCGCCAGACAGATAGTGAACCCCTTCATGATTCCCTCCAAATAGTCATCGTCTGGTGACCCTCTCAGGGCGTTCATGACCCACTCCGCAAGCTTTTGGAGATCGATCCCCTTCTGAGTACGGACCTTCCTAGCTGCGTCGGGCGGCATGAAGCTTCCAAGGACGCTTTCAGAAGTACCCCGTGTCAGCATCCGCATAGCCTTCACCTTCCCGTCACTCTTGAATTTCTTCAAACCAAGCAGAAGTTCCACCTCCTCGAGGAGGATGGTCACCTCGAAGGTCGGGAAGATAAAAGTGTGGGTCTGGGGATGCCAGACCTCCACTAGCGCGCCCATAGCCGCCCAGTCCATACGAATCTTCTCGTAATGCTTGGCGTGAATAAGGAGCCCCTGCAAATGCCACTTCGAGAGTATGGCCCTCATGCCAATGGAGATATTGGAAGTCAGCTTTGAAAGCCATGGCAGCTTGGAAAACTTCCTCGGGCCTGGGAAGAGTGGATATGGCTGGAAGAGGAAAGAAGAAGAAATGAAGGAAGTAAGAAGAAGGTTCACGTGGATAAATTTGAAAAGAGTCAGCTTACCATATGCGACATGATCGTCCCACTCAGATGACCCTCGAGGTCGGAAAGTCGCCTAATCTCGCTGCTAGGCTTGCTCCTCTTCATAACGCGGGAAGACTCTCCTTCCATCCTGAAGATCTCTAGATTCTCCTCTCCTTCCTCTCCTGAGCTTCCAAAACCCACCTTGGTGCATTTGAATGAACTAGCCTAAGGGGAGTTCTTATAGGAAGGGAAGGGTACTACAGGACAGAACATGTCACATCAGTGGTCATTGTCAAGATTTTGTCTGGATCTCCTTTGAACTGTGGTGCGATTCTGCTACCTTTTGATGTTGCTAACCTTTGCTGGCCTGTGCAGGTTTTACTAACGGACGTCTTTGTCCTATCTCCTGTCCCACCTTTCATTGGTTGGTCCCACCATGTCATGCATCATAGTATATGATACCTACGCTACTAGAACATGTCAAGGACCTTGCGGCCCGAACGAATCTGGGATTTGAGTTCCCCTTCAACAAAAACGGTGATGATCCCGGAAGAGTTTGGGTTGTACGGATAGGCCGTCAATTTGTGATAGAATGGGGACGACGGTTCCGTTCAGTGAGTTGGTGCGTGGATAAACGGGCCCCAGCCCAGTATCAGCTCACCAGATCGGTATCCTGACCCGTTCTTCACAAGTTGGCAATATTATCCTTGGCTATTTTCTATTTTAGTTTGTTTTGAATTTTTTCTTTAAACCCAGCATGCATTCATATAGGGCTTTGATTTATTGCGGAAGATCATTCAAGTGATTCGATTATGAAAGCTGTTGTGTTTCAATTCCCACAAATATGAGATATTCCACTCCGAATGAAATACTGAGTTCCCTTGAGACAGCCCTACGCTGCTCTTCTAAAGGAGACCCTTGTTTGGACAGACCCTCAAATATTCCTTTACCCTTTTTTTGACCCACCTTGGCCGCAGCACTTCCACATTGGCTGGTAACCGCTCCCCAAAGGTGAAACCTCCGGTTTATGACCCAGGTACTTCCACACCGAGAAGTTGGTCTCCTTTTGTTTCGTGCCTGAGCGCACATCTCACCCTCCCTCATTTGATCTCCGTCCAAGCAATCGTCAATATTTGAAAGACCTTCTTCAAGGTCGCCTCATTGAAACTCCAAGGAAAGATTCCAAACAGTAACGTCAAAAGCGTGTCTCATCACACCTTGGCATCGACTTATCAGTCCGCTCCCACTCCATTTCACTCCACTTCGATACCATTCCACTATGTATCGCTCCCTTGCAAAGCAGACGCCAAGGCGGGGCAGCTGTAGACACGCCATTCCTGACGTCTCCTGAGAAAGTCTCATATTACTATACAACGCCCCGCGACGGCTTACGCGTTTTGAATCACTTGAGTACTTCCTTTTCTTGAGTCTTCTTCCGCCCTTTTCGGCATCCGGAATCGTCTCGTCACGGCATTCGGACGGCATCAACACCAGTCGGACGCATCAGGAGGTTCTGGAATCAAGAAGGGGGTCTACCGGGCGGCCACCGACGCCTGATCCGAGGACCCGGTTGGGTATTAATGGGGGCGTCCAGGTCCCTGGACGCCCCCATCTTTTTAATCTTTTTATTATTTTTCTCAGGGCCCAAAACCAAATAAAACATATAAAATATATATATTTTAATGGAGGCGTCCAAGCCCCTGGACGCCTCCATAAAAAACAAAAAATATATATATGTTTGTAAAATGCCAGTTGGCATAAAATAAAACAAAAAAAATTTAATAATAATATATTTTGATGGAGGCGTCCAGGTCCCTGGACGCCTCCATAAAAACAAATAAAAAAATCAAAAATGCCAGCCCTATCATAAAAAGACAAAGAAACAATAAAATAATATATTTTTGGAGGCGTCCAGGCCCGTGGACGCCTCCATCAACTCACTCACGGGCGCCGGCCACCGAACGACGGTTTGTCGTGTGTGAAAAAATCCAAATTATAGAGACGTCCAGTCAGCTGGACGCGCCCATTTCTGAATCACGAGGCGCCGCTCACAAAACCACGCGTTGTGCCAAACCGCGTGCGGCCGTCGTCGGTTTTCGGTGGACCTGCTTGAGGCGTCCGGGACCCTGGACGCCTCCACAAAAGTATTCCAAAAAAATCAATAAAAATCGAATAAAATATTATTTCGGCCCTGATAGAGGTGTCCAGGGTCCTGGACGCCTCCACCCTCCGAGCCCTATAAATAGAGGCCCACCCCCTCAGTTCTGGAGGAGCTAAGTAGTGATCCGATAGGCTGCCGGAGCCCAGAGGCTATGGAGTCATTTTTCTAACCCGTGGGGTCTTTTGTAGGTGGAGGTTCTGCCGGCTTCTCGGGTGCCCACGCTCGCGAGAGGAAGGTCGTCTTCATCCACCGCGCTTCTACGTCGTCCCCACGCTGCCGGAGCTCCGCCGGATTTCACCACCGGCACATCCAATAAGCCAACTCTTTCCTTTTCTTCGTAGTTCTTTGCATTCATCATCTCGCATCCATCATCTCATTTTCCTCCTACTCGAGTCCGAGAGGGGTTTAAAAGATAACACCAACCAGGTGTGTGTCTTCCCGTTATTTCGTCATTTTTATTGCAAGGATATGAATACTACACATTCATCTTTCTAAGCCACTTGTCATTTGTTTGTCGTTGTTTTGCAAGGGTAGCCGAGGAAAGCCCTCTCCGTCGGCCGGCCGGAAGGAGAGGAAGAAGCAACCCGCCATCTCCCGCTCTTGAGGTAGGCGCGATCACTTTCTTATTTTGGGGTCTTTCGGCCCCTGGCGATCACATCCTATCATCGAGGCCGCGGCGAGTCACTTCCCCAATGGCTGTTTAAATTTCCGTTCTTACATTCTCTCTACATTCTGTTATATTCTGCTCATATCATCGAGGCCGCGGGGAGTCACTTCCCCAATGGCCGTTTAAATTTCCGTTCTTATACTCTCTCTATATTCTGTTATATTCTGCTCATATTCTCGAGGCCGCGGCGAGTCACTTCCCCAATGGCCGTTTAAATCTCTGTTCTTATATTCTCTTTTATATTCTGCTATATTCTGCTCATATTCTCGAGGCCGCGGCGAGTCACTTCCCCAATGGCCGTTTCAATCCTTGTTATTTAATTTCTGCACCATTCCCGTCCCCCCGAGGTCGCGGCGAGTCACTTCCCGCTATGGCCGTTTGAACCCCATATCTTGCTATATTATACTTGTCCCGCTCGCCCCGCCGGAGCAATCTCCCGTGGTGGCCCCTTCTCTCTCTTCTCTCATCTCTGTGTTGCAGCAAACAGCAAAACAAACAAAAAGAGGAGCATGCGCGCTCTCCGCATCCTCTTCCCCGCTCCATCGAACTCCGAACCGCGTGACGTCGCTCACAGTTTAGAGTGAAAATTATTTAGTTTTATTTTTATATAATTGAAAGATTAAATTATTTATGATATTCAATTTTATAAATCTAAAAATTTAATTTCTTGGGGAAATTGGCTTATAACTTACTAAATTCTAAATAATTAGAAAACAGACTTATTAAATTATGAAAAATTGATTTCTTTGACTTTATAATTTGTGAGAATATAATTTGGTATCTTATAATAGTTTTAACTATTAGAAATTAACTTATCTAAATATTTAATAGTCATAAAAAGGTTTTCTATCTATTTTTTTTTGTTTTGTTTGTCTTATTTTTGGTTATTTGAAATTTTAAAATAGTGGTAATTTTCTTTTATTTATTTTTTGAATTTTATTTCTTTAACGGGTGTTACACCCTCCCCTACTTAGAAGAATTTGGTCCCCAAATTCAACTGTATCAGGAAATTTCATTTTTATAAGGATACGGTGCGGGTGGTGTAAGATACTCACTGTCTAAAATAGCTCTAGGTATCTTCTCTTCATAGATTCCTCGGTCTCCCAAGTTGCTTCCTGTTCGGAACATCGATTCCATTGAATTTTCACCATAGGGATCGTCTTGCTCCTTAGAACTCGGACTTCTCGATCGAGGATGCGCATCGGCCTTTGCTCGTAGGTAAGATCCCTTTGAATCACCAAATTGGTGTGGTCGATGACGTGAGAGGGATCGTGCACATATTTCTTTAACATAGAAACATGAAATACGTCGTGCACTTCCGAGAGCTGAGGAGGTAGAGCAACACGGTAGGCTACCTCACCCACTCTTTTCAATACCTCAAATGGACCGATGAATCTTGGTGTAAGCTTGCCTTTAACACCAAATCTTCGAATACCTCGGCTGGGAGATACCTTGAGAAATACATGGTCACCGACTTGAAATTCCAAGTCTCTCCTTCTATTATCAGCATAAGATTTCTGTCTGCACTGAGCTACCTTGAGTCTTTCTCTGATAAGGAGAATCTTCTCAGTTGAATCTCTCACCATCTCAGGACCTAGGAGTTGTCTCTCACCGACTTCCTCCCAGCATACCGAAGATCTACAGCCTCTACCATAGAGTGCCTCGAAAGGTGCCATTTGAATACTGGCTTGGTAGCTGTTGTTGTAGGCAAATTCGGCTAGTGGTAAGTGGTCAGGCCAACTTCCGCCGAAATCTATAATGCATGCTCGCAACATGTCTTCAACAATCTGATTGGTCCTTTCCGTCTGACCATCTGTCTGTGGATGAAAGGCAGTACTGAAATTAAGCTTCGTTCCCAGAGAGTGTTGTAGACCCTTCCAGAAATGAGATGTGAAGCGAGGATCTCGGTCAGATATTATGGACATAGGAATTCCATGTAATCTAGTAACTTCCTTAATATACAAAACGGCAAGAATATCAATCGACCATCGACTCTTGATAGGCAAGAAATGAGCCGATTTAGTAAGGCGATCGATGATTACCCATATTCCATCATATCCGCTCCTAGACTTGGGTAATCCCATAATGAAGTCCATGCCAATGTCTTCCCACTTCCATTTTGGGATATCCAATGGATGTAGCTTTCCGGCAGGTTTCTGATGTTCCGCCTTCACTTGTTGGCATGTGAGACAACGAGATACAAAGTCTGCTACCTCTCGTTTCATGTTCGGCCACCAAAAAGCTCTTTTCACATCTTGGTACATTTTAGTAGCTCCAGGATGGATCGTGTATCTCGATCGGTGAGCTTCTTCCAGGATTTTCCTTTTCAACTCCGGACAGTCAGGTACGCATGTCCGTTTATGAAATAGCAATCTGCCATCTGATGCCATCTTGAAATTAGTCTTCTCATTCAGTTTACTCTTTATTTCTACTAGCATGGGATCTTCCTCTTGTAACTTTGTGATTTCAGGAAGTAAGTCGAGATGTAGACTTACATGAGAGAGAATAATACATGCATTCTTCTCATCTGTGTTGATGTCCAGCTCTGCAAGTCTCTCTAACAGCTTCCATTCTTGTATCATACAGTTGGCCAGAATTACCTTTGGCTTCCGACTGAGGGCATCTGCTATAGAGTTACCCTTACCAAGATGGTATTGTATGATGAAGTCGAAATCCTTGAGATATTCAAGCCAACGCCTTTGCCTCATGTTCAACTCCTTTTGGGAAAATAGATATTTGAGGCTCTTATGATCAGAGTACACAGTAAATTGTTCTCTGTAGAGATAGTGTCTCCAGATCTTTAGAGCAAAAACTACCGTGGCGAGTTCCAAGTCATGAACCGGGTAATTCTTCTCATGTTTCTTCAATTGACGGGAAGAATATGCAATGACTTTCCCATTCTGCATCAATACACAACCAAGGCCAATACCAGAAGTATCGGTATATACCTCGTATTTTTCTCCTTCAATTGGTAGTGACAAGATTGGAGCAGTGGTTAAGAGATCCTTAAGGGTTTGGAAACTCTTTTCACAATCACCATTCCACTCATATGGCACTTCTTTACGGGTTAGCCTGGTTAGAGGTACCGCAATCTTAGAGAAGTCCTTGATGAAACGCCGGTAATAACCAGCTAGACCCATGAAGCTTCGCACCTCTGTTGCATTAGTGGGTCGATCCCAGTTTTTCACAGCTTCAACTTTTGACGGATCAACTGCAATTCCATCATTCGAAATAATATGACCTAGGAAGGACACTTCCTCGAGCCAGAACTCACATTTGCTGATTTTGGCATATATATTGTTGTCTCTTAATATTTGTAGGGCCTTCCTGAGATGTTCTTCATGATCTTCTTCAGTCTTAGAGTAGATCAGAATATCATCAATAAAGACCACAATAAACTGGTCTAAATAGGGTCTGAAAATGTTGTTCATTAACTGCATAAAGGCTGCAGGGGCATTTGTTAGTCCGAAAGGCATAACAGTAAATTCGTAGTGCCCATACCTGCTCCGGAATGCAGTTTTATGAATGTCTTCTTCTTTGATCCTCAATTGGTGGTAACCAGAACGAAGATCAATCTTGGAAAAATAAGCAGCTCCAGACAATTGATCAAATAGATCGTCGATCCTCGGCAGCGGGTACTTGTTCTTGATTGTGAGGTGATTTAGCTGCCGATAGTCGATACATAGCCTCATCGTTCCATCCTTCTTTTTGACAAACAGCACGTGTGCTCCCCAAGGGGAAGTACTCGGCCTGATGAAACCCTTCTTTAGTAAATCCATCAACTGTTCCTTCCGCTCCTTTAATTCAGCAGGAGACATCTTGTAGGGTGCTTTAGAAACAGGACCAGCGCCAGGAATAATGTCGATGGAAAACGACACTTCCCTTTCTGGGGGTAAACCAGGCAATTCTTCTAGAAATACGTCGGGGTAGTCCCGAACCACCCGAATGTCTTCGACTTTTGTTTTATCGACTTCCGTGGTAGTCACGAAAGCCAAGAAAGCCATACATCCCCTATTCACCAGCTTACTAGCTCGGAGAGCTGAGATGAGTGGGGATTTATTCCGAGGTCTGTTATAAACTAACTCGGGATAATCTACAAAAATTACCTTGCCATGTCGGCAATCTACTGTTGCTTGGTGGATTGATAACCAGTCAGCTCCCAATATGACATCATAATATTCCATGTCAAGGCATATCAAGTCGGCTGGTAGATTATTATCATGTACCTTAACCTCACAATCTGGGTAGTGATGCATGATGTCTGATTTCTTTCCAAGAGGTGTAGAAATGACTAAGTCTAACCGTTCAGGTTCCTTAGTAAATGATACAGTAAACTTCTTGGAAACAAATGAATGAGTTGCTCCAGTGTCAAATAGAACTTTAGCAGGTTTAGAGCAAATAGACAATGTACCTTCCACGATTCCTCCTTCCATAGGTTATGTCCCTTGCAGTGCTTGCAGTCGGCCTTGCTTCTTGACCGGACGCTTCTCGTCCAGGTTGGAGTGTTCCTTCATCAAAGGGCAATCGGGAATTCGATGCTCTCGACACCCGCATCGGAGACACGCTCCCAACTTCCTCCAACAATCCTCGGTCTTATGACCAGTCTTATCACAATATTTGCAAATGTCCTTGGAAGGTCCAGTGATTGCTAAAGCCTTGTTGTTGTTAGAGAAGAAGGGCTTGTTATTTTTCTGAAATTTCTTCTCCTTGGAAGATTCCCCTCCGTTAAAAGATCGCTTCTTACCGAATGACGGTTTGAAGCTTCCCGGACTTGTAACATGTGCCTTCTTGTCCTTCCCTCTGATCTTATCTGAGAATTCTGTGGCATCTTCTAGCAATTGAGCGCGCCGCACCATCTCTGAGTAGACCTGGATGTCCATCGGTGCTAGCTGGGTGATATATTGGGGTCGTAACCCGTTGAGAAATCTCCTCACCTTCATCTTTTTCGTACACACCAAATGTGGTGCATAACGGGAAAGTCTTGAAAACTGGGCCTCATATTCGGCCACTTTTCGGGTCCATTGTTTTAACGCGGCAAATTCCGCAGCTTTCCTCTCTTGTACCCGATCCGAGAAATATTTATTGTTGAAGTGCTCAACAAATTCTGCCAAAGTGATATGGTTGTCGGGTAATGTTGCTTCCACGGACTCCCACCAGCATCGAGCGTCCCGCTGCAGTTGAAATGTTGCTAGTAAAACTTTTTCATCATCCGCGCACTGCATCACGCGAAAAATCCTTTCGATCTCCTTCAACCAATGCTCTGCGTCATTGGGGTCCACTGATCCCGCGAACCTTGGTGGATTCATGTTGCGGAAATCCCGATGAAGGTCACCAGCTCCGCGGTGAGCACCGCCAACACCACCTTGCCCCACTTGTTGTAGCGCCTAGGTGAGTCCTTGCACGGTGCGCTGCATCTCGCGCCATTGTGCTCTTTCAGCGGCCATTTCCTACAAAAGAATTAAAGTGTACTGAATATGGAGTTTTCAGTTAAGGTTTCAGTTAAGGTTAAGGGTCAATTATCATTATTCATCTAAACCCTTGGCTCTACCCCACTTTCCAGGTAGGATTTTAAACACTAATCCAACCAATCCTTAGACCTTTTCTATCTTTGGACTCAGGTTTTTATTTCTACTAGTTCCCTAGGTTTGAAACCTAAGGCTCTGATACCAAGAAAGTTCTGTCACGTCCCGAGCGCGGAAGATTACCCGAGGCGCGACAGTCCTTTATATAGAACCAAAGCGAGCTAGCTATCCGTTCGAGACTCTACCTTCAAACCATTAACAGAATGCGCAAACAACTCAAATTTTAACTAAAACTTCATAAAATGATAAGTACTGGTGATTACAACAGTTCCAAAGACATCCTTTACCGTTAGGCCACAAGCCTTTATTACAATACTAGACAATGACAATTAAACTAAATGGTTTACATCTATGACATAAATGCTACATCACTCCATCTCATCCCCTTCCGAGTCCTGATCAATTTCCACATTTCCTGAAAATGTTAGAAAACAACAGTATGAGCGAATCGCCCAGTAGGATTTACATCTCAATTTCTAGCATGCTATAAGTGAATTACACATTCATTTAATGTAAAGAGTATATGCGTGCAGACAAGTAAACATCAAGGAACTGACTGGAGTAGAAAGTGAGAGTATAAATCAATTTCACATAGAAATGGTAATTGATGTCAAGCAGTGAATAACTGGAATAACAATCATGATAGCACAGTAAACAAGTAAGTTCAAGCAATTAGAATTTGCTATATATATATAAATCAATTCATTCAAGTAATTGCCCATTCGGGCCACGCAAGTCAAGTACTGCCCATCCGGGCCACGTAAGTCAAGTAAAGAGAGAGAGAGAGAGAGTGATGGAATGTCTCCAATCTAGCATGTAGTTCGGTGCAATGCAAGACACCGACAAGCAAGAGATCTTTCCCATGGGTTTCGGGCGCTCCTCCCAGGACCAGACCGGGCCCTATTGCCAGCATTATTAGTCATGTTTTTTTTCGACATCCATTCTCATTTATCATTTATAGCCAATATAGAATTCAAGGTGTGACCGGTAGGAATATAAGGTAGACTTGGAATCCAAGGGTACAGATAAAGTAAAACCAGTGATGAAAAGTTGATGCATTGTATAACTGGTTATCCAATTAATGTCTCGGGGTGGATTTCTAACTAGTACAGACTTAGTAAATTAATGACTTCTACTAAGGCACCTTTTATTAAATTCAAGTTACTATTATATAGGGTTTGAGAGAAAGTGGCACCTTGGTCAGGGGTGCCTGTAGCTCGACGGTAACAGTGTTAATTTATACTATGAATAGTTAAATTCAATACTGCTAAACCATATTAATTTCAACACTGTTAAACGTGGTTACAACATCGGTAAATTAAACACTGTTAAGACGGGTTTTATATATATTAATCATGCATATACTTGAATATGTATTGGTGTACAATATTATATTGGGTTATATATATATTAAGCATGAATATACATTCGTCAGAGTGTGCTGTACATAATTAATATACATTCATCGGTTTGAATTATGTATTCTGTACATGGTTAAACGGGTACAATATTATGTATAATATACTTGAATACAATATGTATAAAATACTTGAATTCTAACTATGTATAGTATGTAAAATATGCTTGAATTCTAACTGCATACCAAGGACAAAAATACTTGAATTCTATATGTATCAAATACTTGACTTCTAACCGGTGTTAAAGCTTGTTGCTGCAGCTGACCGTTGCTTTCATGAAGAAATTAATTTCAAATTAAGACCATACGTATGTGTAAATAGGCTTAGAATGGAAGACAACATAAAGAACAGTCAGAAAAGAAGTCATTTCAAGCCATGGGTCGGCCCTTGCATGCGAGCATGTGGGAGTTTTTGGTTCTGATTGCATCACAGGGGAATTTGGGTGAACAAGGTTTGGGAAGTTTAGGTGGGTTTTAACTATATTTTAAGCTGAACGCTTGTTAATTATTAATCATTGTTATGAAAGGTTTAAAAGATTTATAATCTTTTACCATTCCATGAAAATATTATAACACTGTGTAACACATAATGAAACTATTATAATACTGTTAACAAGGTTAATATACTATTGATGAAACTATTATAATACTGTTAACAAGGTTAATATACTATTGAAAATATTGTTATGAAAAGATTTAAAAGATTTATATTAACAATTTAACCATGTCAATATACTTAATGAAAATATCATAACACTGTATTAACAAGATATACTTAATGAAATTATTATAACACTAACAATGTTAATACACTTATAAAAATATTGTAACACTATATTAATAATAATTTTGAATACCATATAAAAATTTATAAAAATAGTAATTAAATCGCTAACACATTGGTGATCACTTTTGTCTTCTATGACTAATGCTAATAAAATCGTTGACAAGGCCTAATCAGCGATTTAAGCATGACTTAAAACTCGGAAATCACTATTCACGCAATAATTCGACTACCTTGTAAAAATATATAAAAATAAGAAAATGGTATATCAGGATTTATAGAACAATTTTGTCTTCTTGAGTGTTTTTAGTAAAAATCTGCATTTAGATCTATTCACCATTTAAGGTGAGTTTAATAAATTAATATTTTAATTAGATGAATAGAACCATGAAAATGTTTTCACTAGATAAAAAAAATCCAGAAAAATAATAAATAGGTTTCTGGAAGCTTACTTAACAAAGTTGTCTTCTATCATTAACCTTGGAAAAATACGTGGTAAGATTTAATTAGAGATTTAGGTTGCAAAATTATAATACTGTTAACAATGGTAATACACTTATATAGATCAATGTTAACAATGTTAATACCCTTAATGAAAACATTATAACACGGTAGTAGCCATACACCCTTAATAAAAATATTATAACACGGTATTAGCCATACACCCTTAATGAAAATATTATAACACGGTAATAACCATATTAATACACCTAATGAAACTATCATAACACTATTAACGAGGTTAAGATACTAATTTAAGAATTCCTGCAGTAAACCGATCTTAGAACTTAATAACCATACTTAAGTGGTTAACAAGGGTTATATATTCATGTTAAAGCTAATAACCCATTAATAATGTACCTAATAACCCATAATCCTGGTACCTCATTAATTTAAGTGTATCATAGAATGGGTAACATTAATAAGTTGTTCACCCTACTGGTATTATTACTATGCAGACTAATTAGGCTATTGCTGTATTTCATTAAATTAAGTTTAACACATGTTGATAACTATGCGGAAAAGCATCACATGGAGATGAACCAATTGTTAACTATTAGTTTAGCTAGAAGTTTAGAACACCTACCTCAAGAAGATGGCAGAATAAAGAAATGGCAGAACAAAGTTTCTTCTGCAAGAGACAGCTTCTGCAGCAACCTCTGCAACAACTGCACCATCTGCAACCCTTAACCAAAGCCACCTAGCAGCTACGAGGGAGGATTTAAGGTGGTTTCTGAGTGGTTTACTAGACAAGATAGGGAGGCCAGATCCGTGAAAAACGGATCTGGGTAGGCGCCAACGTGTGCACAGGTGGGTTCGCATGAAAATGACGTTTTTTTTTTAAATAACGCCTCTATCTGGGGCATTACTTCTGGTTATATTTGTTTATATTAAACTTATGACATTCTTAATTGAATTTTATATTTAATGTTTGGTGGAGTATGTCTACCAAATTTTATGGGTAAGTTAATTATAATTTTTCCTATTTTTACATATAATTTTTATAAAAAAATTCTTTTTACATAAAAAGCAGCACTATTCATCTGTTACTATTCATTTCATGAATTAACGACATGGCATATGTCGTTACCCACAGTCACGGGCGTTTCTTACATATATCATTAATATTAATCACATGGTAATTAATTAAACCTACCTTTAATCTTAGTATTAAAATTCCAAAGAAGAAAAAAAGGTCAATAAGCATTTCTACCTTAGTTCGTGAATATCGTTAAGATTAATCACATGGTAATTAATTAAACCTACCTTTAATCTTAGTATTAAAATTCCAAAGAAGAAAAAAAGGTCAATAAGTATTTCTACCTTAGTTCGTGTGTTGTAGGAATTGAACCCTAGTCTTCAAGGTTAGTGACACACTACTTAACCAACTATCCTAATAAGTTCTCTTATTACAAGAAGTGATCTTTATGTATGATAAGGTTTAGAGTGAAAATTATTTAGTTTTATTTTTATATAATTGAAAGATTAAATTATTTATGATATTCAATTTTATAAATCTAAAAATTTAATTTCTTGGGGAAATTGGCTTATAACTTACTAAATTCTAAATAATTAGAAAACAGACTTATTAAATTATGAAAAATTGATTTCTTTGACTTTATAATTTGTGAGAATATAATTTGGTATCTTATAATAGTTTTAACTATTAGAAATTAACTTATCTAAATATTTAATAGTCATAAAAAGGTTTTCTATCTATTTTTTTTTGTTTTGTTTGTCTTATTTTTGGTTATTTGAAATTTTAAAATAGTGGTAATTTTCTTTTATTTATTTTTTTTTTGAATTTTATTTCTTTAACGGGTGTTAAAGATGGTGAGGGGATGGGGGATATACGGGGGCGAGTCACACGCCCTACTTCTGTCCCGTCACAGGACTGAACAAGGGCTTCACACCCAAGAAGGAAAGGAAGAGAGTCACACTCTTAATGCAAACTTCACTCAACAAAACTTCATTAACTTCTAATCAAACACTATACATGCCCTTATATAGAGTTTAGCAATGGGGATGAGCTGAATGGTTCGAAGGAACCAAGGGGAGGGGGAGAGGGAGGAGAGAGGAAGGGGGCGGCCAAGGCCTTGCTCCAACAATTTCTTTGATTCAAATGGCATTAATTCCACTAAATTGAGAAATACATGGTATTTATATGAAAGACCAAAAGACACAAAGTACCCTTGGACCTAGGGTTTGGGGAATAAACAAATGGGATAGAACTAATTAGTTCTAATACCATTTTACAAAAAAATAAAAAAACTTGATGGTGAGAGGGGGGGACAAGGTGACATAAACTAACCTAACTTTGAAATTCTAGTAAAAGGGTGGTAGGTGGCAGCCATTTCCCCTTGACCAGCAGTCATTCTAATGACCCATGTGGTAAATGGAGAATGGAAGAAAAGAAAACAAAATTTCTAGCCTAATACAACAAAATAGGGGGCGCCCCCCTTCTTGGGCCTTGAATGGGCCAAGTTTGGCCTTGGTCTTCCTTAAGCCTATTAAGCCAATATGGAACCAATATGGCTTAAGGCCATTCTAATCTAGATAGCCCAAGAATGAAGGAAGCCCAATTGGGCCTTTCATGGCTAATGGATCCATCATAATGGTCCAAGGCCATTCCTTCTTAAGGCATTCTAAGGGGCTTTAACCAAAATGGCCATTTAAGGGCCTTACAAGCAGCCCAATATGAAAATACAACTATAAAGACCATTACAAGCCCAATTTTCATGCCAAATGTATCCAGATTGAAGCCAAATTATCCCCATTTGAACTGGAAGCCGATGTAGTCTAATTGGTGCTCCGCGTGTGGTACCGTCGGTTCACCGACGCGTGCTATTCGCTCGCTCCGGTGTCCGCACCATGGCATCACCTCAGTTACAACGAAATCCAATCACGGCACCGATCACGGCACCGCTGCCACAATCTCGCTCACCAAGGAGACACAGTCCTCGTTACAAGAAATAGCCACTGACTAAAACCACATGCTCGGCGGACCAATCAAACATCAGCTTCACGATCCCGCTGACTAATCTCACACCCCGCACAGGGGATGGCTCGTGCTGAGCTTCCACCAACTCATGCAGTCTTTCCAACTGACTACAGCGCAACCGTCAGTTCCACACGAAGGACCATCTCACACCTGGCAAGCCGAACGCTCACAACAGCATGGGACCAACTCTGTCAGAACTCAACTTCGACAAAGCCCAGATCCCATCCAGAAAAAGCACATTACGGAAACGGCCACCAAAGGCCTCGCTTGCACATGGCTCTCACCGTTCTCGATGCACAACTGTTGTGCTCCTGTGGTCATTTGAGTTATTTGATATTCTTGGTTTTGATAATGGCTAAACACTATAAGTCATTGATATTTTACCACTCTTATATGACTAAACTACTTGATATTCTTTCATCACAGATATGCCAAGGAATGGAGTGGAGATAGAAAAAGTGAAAGCTCAATAATTGCGCCCTCGCACGCGAATCGACCTGCCTGGTCAGTTCCCGAGGATCGACCTGCATGGTCAGGTCGCGGGGGTCAAGGGGGTAGCGCCCCTTGCGGGGGTTTCCGGGGGCGGATCCCCCGGAATAAATTTTTGATTATAGGAGCAATATAATCAATAGAAATCTTCAAGACAGTCAAGGTTGATGCCACAGATGAGAACAGGCTGCTAAAGGACTCAAGCGATGGAGCTAAAGGGGTTAACGGACTGACCCGGCATAACCCGGGGTCTGCCCAGTTGGAGGTCGGCCGCCAGCATAGGGGCGGTCGACCGCCCCTGCCAGCAACTCCCTGTCTGCACGACTCTCAGTGGCGATCGACCGCTAGCCCAGTAGCAGTCGACCGAAAATTCCTGTTGGAGTTAGATGGAAGGCTCTATCACCACAGGATGTGGATCTAAAGGGGGGGGGTGAATAGATCAACTGGCTATTTAAAGAATTATGCCTAGAATCAAATGCGGAATTAGAAGAGCAGTAGATGAACACAACCAATGCGCTGAAAGAAACACACAAGAGTCACAAGGCTTTTAGGTGGTTCGGTCAATCCGACCTACGTCCACCCCACATTCAACTCGAATGTGGATTACTGCTGATACACAGCTTCAAACCGCTGGGCTTTACAGCTTGCCAACAACGGCTGGGGCTTACAGCTTATCCCGACCAGAGGAACACCCTCTGCAACAGCTGAGCATCACAGCTTGCTCTGCTGGGCATTACAGCTTAGCCGACCAGAGGAACACCCTCTGCAACAGCTGAGCATCACAGCTTGCTCTGCTGGGCATTACAGCTTAACCGACTAGAGGAACGCCTCTGCAACCCGCTGCCTCATAGCTTGAAACCGCTGACTAACAGCTTGATCGAACAAGAGTTTTCAAAGGAAAATAACAAAGACTAGTAAACGAAACATACAATCGAATGGAAGAAAGCCAAAAATGACTGTAGCTCAAGGTTGAGCAGTATCAGCTCTGGTAACTGGACCAAGAGACTGATTCACAAACTCTCACGATAACTCTCTCAACTTATCTCTCTTCTTCTTCTTCTCTCCTTTTCTTCTTCTCTGCTTTTCTTCCTCTCACAGTGGATCTCGGTGGCTGCTTGTTTCAGACTGGATGTATATACTTCGCCAACTTCGATCAGCCTCTATAGAAGATGAAGACTGATATTTATAACAGCAGCAGCTGGATAAGGGCGCGTGGCTTCCACGTTTTCCCGCCCAAGGAATTCTCCAGACTCGAGATGCCTCCATCCACGTGGCAGCATCTGGTCACCTTGTCCTCCTGGGATCACGAGCCATGTCAGCAATCTCAGTAGAGAGTCCCTGTCAAAACAGAGTATCGGATGATCAGGTTGAAGAACAACTCTGTATAGACTTTATCAGAAGCACTGCATTGTATAGACTTCATATAAGTGAAAGCTATGTACAGACTTGACCAAAAGCCTGAGACACTAACGAAGACACTGGACTGACACCAACTCTAAGACGAAAGACAACACTGACACGAAGTGTAGTTACAAAACAGGAAGGACACGAGGTCTTAGGAAAACAACACGAAGACAGAAATAGAAACGAAGACTCAGACGCAGAGACAGCACGAAGTGCAACGAGAACGACACGAGGTGCAATAGTGACAGAAACACGCACTACACAGAGAACGACACGAAGTGGCATAGAAAGCAACACGAGGTGCTGCGATGTCCTGCACGCAATAGAACAAAAACGACACGAAGACGATGAAAACAACACGAGGTGAAGTCACAAAGCGACAAAGACACGAGGTGTATGAAACACGACACGAAGACATGAAACAACACGGAGACGAAACAGTAACCGACACGAGTTGAAAATAACACAAAGACGAAAACTGAAATCGACACGGAGTGTGGTCAAAGCGAGAAAGACACGAAGTCTAAAGCGAGAAACCAACACGAAGACAGAATAGAAACCGTCACGAGTTGAAAACAACACGAAGACGAAACAGTAATTGACACGGGTTGAAAACAACACGAAGATGAAAACTGACATGGACACGGAGTGAAAACAACACGAAGATGAAAACTGACATGGACACGGAGTGAAAACAACACGAAGACGAATCAGTAATTGACACGAAGTCAAGGAGAAAAACATCACGAAGATAATGTATTCAACAGTGCAATGTCTAGACTTTAAGTCCAATGCAAACGGCTATACAGACTTGAAATTGTGAAGCCAATGTACAGACTTACTATAACAGACTGATGTGCAGACTTTGAAGAACAGTCCAATGTATGGACTTGCACTACAAACAACAATGTATAGACCTCATGTAAAAGCCCAATGTATGGACATTGAAATCGAAGACCAAAGTACAGACTTTGGCGAAGCAAAAGGCTGTATAGACTTTGCCTAAGACAATGCATGAACTGACGTTGTATATACTTAGCCTATGCAGACCAATGTATAGACTCTGAAGAACATAACGTTCAGCAGTGTATAGACTTAGCCAATGCATTATGGATGTATGGACTTTGAGACTTTGAGTGTGTGTTCAGTGTGAAGATAAGATAAAATGCATATAACACACAGACAATCTGATAAAGTGATATCATCAAAACAGAAACAGTGTTGCCAATTCATCAAAACAATGTGTTGCCATATGAAGTATAGTTACATGTCAACATCATCAATATATAGGAGTCACAACAATCTCCCCCTTTTTGATGATGGCAACCCCTTATTTTGTAGATTAGCAACATCCTGTCATACAGATGCATTTTTGATGAAAGACATGATTTATTATTCAGATTGTTATGCAGATGCATGTAGATGCTATGAATGACATGCTGCATGCTACAAAATGTAAGCAACTCCCTGCCAAAAAGAATTTCCCTCTTTGCCAAAAAGAATTTCCCTCTTTGCCATGCCATGATGTAATACACTCCCCCTGAATCTAATATTCAGACAATATTCTCCCCCTTTGCCATCAACAAATAGGAGGGAAAGTGAATACAAGTGAAGAGAAAGAAAGTTTAGCTGACTGGCATTCTTGGCAAGTAGTTCAAAAATTAGGCAATTAAAGCACAAAACCTTCAGTCATATGAACTGAGAAACGGCTTAGAAATTGAATTTCTGGTTTAAAAGTTATAAAAATGAAAGTTCATGCACTACATTCATTGGATAAGATTGATGTTCATGATAAAACAATAAACCAGAGTCATATGGACATGAGAGATTCAGTTTCAAAATATCTTACTTTAATAGACTCAGTAAAATGTGTTAAGAGAAGCCAGGGCATGTATTGAAATTAAACAATTGGCATCCAAGAAATTTCTTTTAAGGAACAGCATTTTCAATATTGTTTCATTTAGGGCATTCAGGCACCAAAAGTCTTTTTGCGTAAGGGTATACATTTATCACACGCCAATACCCCTAGATACTCAACATGATGGACCATCTTGCCTATGATCAAATTCAATAGAATTGATTGACACCTTTTTGTGTGAGGGTACACGTTTATTAGACGCCAGTTACCCCCAGGTACTCAGTGAAAAACAACCTACTGTTTTGATCATTTTATACAGAGATAGCTGATACACCTCATGACATGAGTGGTGTCCACTTCTTTGATGGATCACTCAGTTTCTCAGTGATTTACCAGTCATTGCTCTGTCAATGCTATTTCTCAATTGATTTTCAATGTTTTTCAAAAGCTTTCTTAGCTGCCCTTTATTTATTTCAGAATGACTTGTTTAAGATGAGTTTTCAGATTTCAGATATAATCAGCTTTGTCTGACATGAAATAAGATAAGGGTTGAGAGCTTTATCAATTTTCAGCATCCTTATTTACTGATTGTAGTCTTTCAACTCTAAAGATTATAAATTTAAACCATTAAGTCGGTCTTTAAGCAATTAAGGTTCTTATGAAAGAAGAAATCTATTTTCTATTGCTTAATATTAGAACTTACTAAAAGATTGCCATATTGTCAGACTCAACCAGTTAGAGTCAAGGATTGAATAGACGCAGCAATTCACCTCGAAATTCTGACAAGACTCCCCCTAACTATATGCATGCGATTTTGCAAAAAATGACAAATCGGATGATTTTTGAAGTTAATGCTTAATCAGACTATCTTTATCGTGCAGTATGACCCATGCAGAAATATAGACATATCATGCATCTAGACATATGTATGCAATGATGATCATGAGTGCAATAAAGGATATGAGAGTCATGCATTATCACAAGTCTGTTGCACAATGTTTATTCAATCTATCAACAGCAAGTCCAAATCAGAAATTTACTCAAAGCAGCTCAAAAGTTTTATTCAAGTCAACAGAGAGTTCATTCATTATGCTGAAATTTACACAAGCCAAGTTCTCTTCTAAAAAATTTAAAATTTTTATTTCCAAGTGGCTTAGTAAAAATATCAGCAACTTGTTTGTATGTTTCAATGAAGTCTAGTTCAATTTCTTTTTTGTTCACAGCATCTCTTAGAAAGTGATGTTTTATTTCTATGTGCTTAGTCCTAGAATGATGAACATGATTTTTAGCAAGGCATATGGCACTAGTATTATCACATAGGATTGGAATACATTCCAATTTTATCTGATAATCATCTAGTTGGTGCTTAATCCAAAGTACTTGAGCGGCACAATTACCTGCTGCAACATATTCAAATTCAGCTGTAGACAAGGCTACAGTGTGTTGCTTCTTAGATGCCCAAGATACTAGACAGCCACCAAGGAATTGACAGTAGCCACTAGTGCTTTTTCTATCTACTCGACACCCAGCATAATCAGCATCAGTGTAAGCTAGAAGCTCTAACTCACACCTAGCAGGATACCATAATCCTAGCTCCTGGGTGCCTAGCAGATATCTAAAAATCCTTTTCACAGCTTTAAAATGATTTTCCTTAGGACTGGCCTGAAACCTAGCACATAATCCTACAGCGAATTGAATATCAGGCCTAGATGCTGTTAAGTAGAGAAGGGATCCGATCATACCTCTGTATAATTTCTGGTCAAATGGGTTACCTTTAGTGTCTTCATCCAAGCTTGTAGAAGTACCCATTGGAGAAGCTATCTCTTTAAGGTTATCCATCTTGTATTTCTTGAGTAGATCCCTTGTGTACTTGGACTGAGTAATAAACATTCCTTCCTTTGTTTGTGTGACCTGCAGTCCAAGAAACAATTTGAGCTCACCCATCGAGCTCATTTCAAACTCATTAGTCATTGTTTCAGAAAATTCCTCACACAATTTGGGGTTAGTTGACCCAAAAATGATATCATCCACATAAATCTGTACAATAAGAATTTCAGAGTGACTCACCTTTGTAAACAAGGTCTGATCAACTACTCCTCTAGTGAAGTTTTGATCAGTGAGGAACTTGCTCAACCTGTCGTACCAAGCTCTGGGAGCTTGCTTAAGACCATAGAGAGCTTTATTTAATTTGTAAACATGATTAGGGAAATCTAGACATTCAAATCCAGGGGGCTGTCTAACATAGACATCCTCATTAATTTCCCCATTCAAGAATGCAGATTTTACATCCATCTGCTGGAGGATTATACCTAGGGAACATGCATAAGCTAATAAATTCTAACAGCTTCTAATCTGGCTACAGGGGCAAATGACTCTTCAAAGTCAATACCAAACTCCTGGTTGTACCCCTGAGCAACAAGTCTGGCTTTATTTTTAACAATATTCCCTAATTCATCAGATTTATTCCTGAAGACCCACCTAGTCCCTATGACTGTTCCATGATCAGGAGGTGGGACCAAGTTCCACACCTTGTTCCTGTCGAACTGATTAAGCTCCTCATGCATGGCATTAATCCAATGCATATCCTTGAGGGCACAGTCAATGGACTTGGGTTCAATTTGAGAGACAAAAGCATATGCATTTTGTTCATGTTGAATTCTCAGGAGACCTCTAGTCCTAGGGGGGTCATGCAGATTTCCAATTATATTATCTACAGGATGATCTTTAAGATATCTAATGTTCACAATTGAATTGTCATGTCTTTGATTTACCTCCCCCTGAACTGTAGACTCCTCTTCATTAAGTTCTGTATGTCCTTCTTCATCTTCTGAATTGTCTTCAGGATCTCCTTCCTTTAAGATTCCACCATTGTCTTCATTCCTACATTGACCAACATTAGAATTTACCAAGGATTCATCAAAAATTATGTGTGGAGATTCTTCAACAGTTTTAGAGTTCAGATTGTACACTCTATATGCTCGTGTGTTTTCATAATAACCAAGAAAGATTCCTGGTTCACCTTTAGGTTCAAATTTATCAAGGTCTCTTTTATCATTTATATGAATAAAACATTTGCAGCCAAAAATCTTGAAATGAGCAATAGAAGGTTTCTTACCCTTTAAGATCTCATATGGTGTTTGCTGGGTAGAAGGTCTTACCATGACTCTGTTAATTACATAACAGGCAGTGTTTACTGCTTCAGCCCAAAATTTTCTTGGTAGACCACCTTCAGTAAGAAGTGTACGACCCATTTCCACTAGGGTTCTGTTCCTTCTCTCCACAACCCCATTCTGCTCAGGTGTCCTTGGTGAGGAGTACCTATGGTTGATTCCATTTGACCTGCAGAGTTCATCAAACTGTGAGTTTTCAAACTCACCTCCATGATCAGTCAAAATATTTTCAATTTTCTTATTTATTTTAACATAGAACTCCTGAAATTCTGAGAAAGCATCACTCTTATTAGATAAGAAATAAACCCAAGTATACCTAGAAAAGTCATCTACCATGACAAACCCATACCTCCTTCCTGATAAGCTGACAGATCTGGTTGGCCCAAAGAGATCCATGTGTATCAGCTCATAGGGTTTGAAAGACAGATTTTCAGTTCTAGACTTAAATGACTTTCTAGTTATCTTTGATTGAGTGCATGCATCACAGAATTTATTTTCTTTCTTGAAGGAAATTTCAGGAAGTCCTCTAACCATGCTATGCTTGTTTAGTTTATGCAAAATGGTATAACTAGTATGGCCTAACCTACGATGCCATAAAATCGCTAAATCTTCTCTATTGGCAGTAAGACATAGGTTAGAATGCTGAATATCATCTAGATCTATCATGTATGTGTTATTTATTCTCTTTCCAGAGAATTTTAAGATATCTGAATCAGGTTCAAAAACCTTGCAGCATTGAGAATCAAATAAAACCTTATGACCCTTATCACACAACTGGCTGATACTAAGTAAATTGTAAGCTAACCCTTCAACCAGCAAAACATCATCAATGCAGCAGGTAGAACACTTACCTATCTTACCTGATCCAATGATCCTACCCTTTGTGTTGCTTCCAAAGGTGACAAGGCCTCCTAGCTTTTCAGTTAGCATGCAAAACTTGACCTTATCTCCTGTCATATGCCTGGAGTAGCCACTGTCCAAGTACCACAAGTTGCTCTTGGCTGCCAGGCATACCTGCATAAACAATTAGGGCAAAGAGTTTGGAACCCAAGTCTGATTGGGCTCCAATGCAGATGAAGTGCAAGTAAAGAAAGAAAGCATGGTTTTGGGAATCCACATTTGTTTGAAGTAGTTCTGTTCAGTGGATTTTCCATATTTCTTTTTGTTTTGCTTTTTGTTGTTGACTTTCTTCTTATATGCACCAACAGAATTATTCACAGAATTTTTGTTATTGTGCCAATGCTTCGGCCAAGTTGCATTCATAAAGTTTTGGCCATGGTAGTTCCTGGGCTGGCTGTGGAAATGATGGTGATTTCTAGGCATCTGACTACCATACCCATTTTCCCAATTTCTGACATAGGGTCTGTAAAAGTGTGTAGGTTGATGAACATACCCTGTATACATCCCTTGAGTTCTAGTCCACCCACGCCCATTAGAATAGATTGGCTGTGTGGGGTAGTAGAACTGAACTCTAGATGGATTGAATTGGTTGGGCTGACTTCTGAAGATATTTTGTCTTCCCTGCACCCTTGACCCTGTTGACCTATTCATAGGTTTTGGTTGGGTCCTTTTCTGTGATGATGGTGGTGAAGACCTTTTGACATTGACATAGGGTTTGTTTACCTGAACAGGCTGACCCTTAACCTTGGGTTGAGCACTAGAGCTAGGTTTGGAAGTCCCAATTCTACTAGGCTCACCTACTTTCTGTTTGCCCTTCTCCTCTGCATTTAGTCTTTTCAGATTCAAATTTTTCTTTACAGCATTATTAGAATTCATGTTGATCAGAGGTCCTTTCTCCTTTTGTGCAACAAAGGAAATAGTTTTCATTCCAAAGCTTTTGGTTGCACAAGAGTTGAATCCTAGGCCCTCTCTTCTGAAGTTTACCTTTGACCCCAATAATGCATCTAAATTTCAGATCCTTGGGTCATTTTCTCAATTATTTTTAGCTTATCCTCATTGTCTTTCTGAACTTCATCAATAGATTTTTTCAACTCATTATTCACATTGAGGACAGCTTCATATTTTTCAGAAAAAATTTTTATCTCATTTTCATAATTCTGAATTTTCAGTTTCTATGCATCAATTTCATTGTCTAGTCTCACATTTTCTTCCTTAGACATTTTCAGTTCTTTATTGATTTCTTCAAATTCAGAACATGTGAGTTTCATATTACTGTTCTCAGTTTCTAAGCAGGTACTTTTATCAAACAATGAAGTATCATTTTGCATGATTTTAATTTTTCTTCGTAGATGCCTGTTTTCTTTTCTGACCTCATCTACTCTATCAGCAAGTTCATCATAAGCAACCATCCAATCAGTAATAGTAAAATTTTCATAGCGAGAGGATACCTCATCAGATTCTTCCTCTCTATCTTCTGAGCTGGTTGCCATGAGGCAGATTGGCTTCTCAGCTTCAACTTCGCTGTCCGAAGTGACGCTCAAGGATCCCTCGTCCTCATCACTCCAGGTACTCACCATAGCTTTCCCTTTTGTGTTCTTCTTCTTGGACTTGTCCTTGAGGTTCTGATTTTTCGGACATTCAGCTTTAAAGTGACCCGCCTTCCTGCATTGATAGCAAACATTAGTTTCAGCTTTCTTTACAGGGTTTGATTTGTACCTTGTGTCTCGGCGGCCACTGTTGGGATTTCTTCGGCTGAATCTTCTTCCTTCCTTCTTGAGAAATCTCCGGAATTCCCTAGTAATAATGGCAATATCAGCATTTGCCACTTCTTCTTCAGACAAGCTCTCTTCTGTTGATGATCCGTTGGGGCTGGATCGACTAGATCTGCTAGCACCAGCCTTCAGAGCTATAGGCTTCCTCTTTCTGTCAGCCTCCTCTATCTTTGGCATATTCATCTCATAAGCCATTAGAGATCCGATCAGCTCATCTGCCTTAGTATTATGCAGATCTCTTGACTCTTCCATTACTGTGGCCTTGGTGTGCCAAATTGGAGTCAAGGATCGCAATATCTTCCTGACTACTTCATACTCAGAATATTTTTTTCCCGAAGCCTCTGAGACCATTTCTGATAATAGTCAGCCGAGCATACATTTCCTTGATGGTCTCATTAGGCTTCATCCTGAAGGCTTCGTATTCTGAAACCAGTAGATTGGTCTTAGTCTCTCTGACTTGTGAAGTCCCCTCATAGATGACTTCAAGTGCATCCCACATTTCCTTCGCTGAGGAGCAGGCAGATATTCGTGAGAACTCGGTGGGATGCAGATAGCACTGGATTGCATTGATTGCCCTCCAGTTGAGCGTGGATCTTCTGATTTCTTCCTTGGTCCATACGTCTTCATTTGGAGACAGCTCGAAAGGTCCCTTGCTAACTACCTTCCAAATTTCATAATCTTTAGCCCTCAAAAATACCTGCATACGATGCTTCCAGTATGCGTAGTTGGTTCCATCGAAGTACGGGGGCTTGGATGTAGATTGCCCTTCAGCTATCATCTCTCTTCCGTCCATCTTTGCTTATCCTCTTCGGGCGGTAAGTCCCTGTAGAAGAGTCTAGCTCTGATACCAAGTGTTGGAGTTAGATGGAAGGCTCTATCACCACAGGATGTGGATCTAGAGGGGGGGGTGAATAGATCAACTGGCTATTTAAAAAATTATGCCTAGAATCAAATGCGGAATTAGAATAGCAGTAGACGAACACAACCAATGCGCTGAAAGAAACACACAAGAGGCACAAGGCTTTTAGGTGGTTCGGTCAATCCGACCTACGTCCACCCCACATTCAACTCGAATGTGGATTACTGCTGATACACAGCTTCAAACCGCTGGGCTTTACAGCTTGCCAACAACGGCTGGGGCTTACAGCTTATCCCGACCAGAGGAACACCCTCTACAATAGCTGAGCATCACAGCTTGCTCTGCTGGGCATTACAGCTTAGCCGACCAGAGGAACACCCTCTGCAACAGCTGAGAATCACAGCTTGCTCTGCTGGGCATTACAGCTTAGCCGACCAGAGGAACGCCTCTGCAACCCGCTGCCTCACAGCTTGAAACCGCAGACTAACAGCTTGATCGAACAAGAGTTTTCAAAGGAAAATAACAAAGACTGAAAAGCAAACGAAACATACAATCGAATGGAAGAAAGCCAAAAATGACTGTAGCTCAAGGTTGAGCAGTATCAGCTCTGGTAACTGGACCAAGAGACTGATTCACAAACTCTCACGATAACTCTCCCAACTCATCTCTCTTCTTCTTCTTCTCTCCTTTTCTTCTTCTCTGCTTTTCTTCCTCTCACAGTGGATCTCGGTGGCTGCTTGTTTCAGACTGGATGTATATACTTCGCCAACTTCGATCAGCCTCTATAGAAGATGAAGACTGATATTTATAACAGCAGCAGCTGGATAAGGGCGCGTGGCTTCCACGTTTTCCCGCCCAAGGAATTCTCCAGACTCGAGATGCTTCCATCCACGTGGCAGCATCTGGTCACCTTGTCCTCCTGGGATCACGAGCCATGTCAGCAATATCAGTAGAGAGTCCCTGTCAAAACAGAGTATCGGATGATCAGGTTGAAGAACAACTCTGTATAGACTTTATCAGAAGCACTGCGTTGTATAGACTTCATATAAGTGAAAGCTATGTACAGACTTGACCAAAAGCCTGAGACACTAACGAAGACACTGGACTGACACCAACTCTAAGACGAAAGACAACACTGACACGAAGTGTAGTTACAAAACAGGAAGGACACGAGGTCTTAGGAAAACAACACGAAGATAGAAATAGAAACGAAGACTCAGACGCAGAGACAGCACGAAGTGCAACGAGAACGACACGAGGTGCAGTAGTGACAGAAACATGCACTACACAGAGAACGACACGAAGTGGCACAGAAAGCAACACGAGGTGCTGCGATGTCCTGCACGCAATAGAACAAAAACGACACGAAGACGATGAAAATGACACGAGGTGAAGTCACAAAGCGACAAAGACACGAGGTGTATGAAACATGACACGAAGACATGAAACAACACGGAGACGAAACAGTAACCGGCACGAGTTGAAAACAACACGAAGATGAAAACTGAAATCGACACGGAGTGTGGTCAAAGCGAGAAAGACACGAAGTCTAAAGCGAGAAACCAACATGAAGACAGAATAGAAACCGTCACGAGTTGAAAACAACACGAAGACGAAACAGTAATTGACACGGGTTGAAAACAGCATGAAGATGAAAACTGACATGGACACGGAGTGAAAACAACACGAAGATGAAAACTGACATGGACACGGAGTGAAAACAACACGAAGACGAATCAGTAATTGACACGAAGTCAAGGAGAAAAACATCACGAAGACAATGTATTCAACAGTGCAATGTCTAGACTTTAAGTCCAATGCAAACGGCTGTACAGACTTGAAATTGTGAAGCCAATGTACAGACTTACTATAACAGACTGATGTGCAGACTTTGAAGAACAGTCCAATGTATGGACTTGCACTGCAAACAACAATGTATAGACCTCATGTAAAAGCCCAATGTATGGACATTGAAATCGAAGACCAAAGTACAGACTTTGGCGAAGCAAAAGGCTGTATAGACTTTGCCTAAGACAATGCATGAACTGACGTTGTATATACTTAGCCTATGCAGACCAATGTACAGACTCTGAAGAACATAACGTTCAGCAGTGTATAGACTCAGCCAATGCATTATGGATGTATGGACTTTGAGACTTTGAGTGTGTGTTCAGTGTGAAGACAAGATAAAATGCATATAACACACAGACAATCTGATAAAGTGATATCATCAAAACAGAAACAGTGTTGCCAATTCATCAAAACAATGTGTTGCCATATGAAGTATAGTTACATGTCAACATCATCAACATATAGGAGTCACAACAATTCCAGGGACTAAAGAATTGAATTCATGTTCACAATGCATTGCATGGTTTGTGTAGCATCATTCTTGCATGGCCATGGTATATTAAATGTTGATGTATGGAAAGGCAAGTTATGCTTGTCTAGAAGCACTCAATATGCGTGAGGTTTTAACCTCCGCCAAGTACCATGCGTCAATGTCGCATATAGGCCATATAGTAAGGGGGAGTTGTCTCTTTGCAACATTCATGTATTTGTTTAATCTTCATTCTGTTGCATTTAATAAGTGTACAACCATGTGCTGGGTCATGCATTTCATTTCTGCCAACTTTAGGTTTGATCAGGTCAACCCCTGCATGATTCTAGTCAACCTCTCCTTAACAATTATCTTTTCACTTGCAAACATAACTCCTTGAGTGCATTCTTTGCATATCCTTAGGGGGAGTTTTGTTACTTTTCTTAATCTCTTGCAATCTAAACTTCAATGGCTTACAGTTTGATTTGAGATCATGAGACAGACAGAACTATGGTGTAAGAGCTTTCTATTATATGAACTAATGATTGTCTATCCAATGAAAATGGTTCAGATTTAATGATTTCTTGAAGTTCTGATATATCTTTCGAAATCGTCTATGTTCTGTGGTTTTAATAGACCTTAATTAGAGATTGCATGGTGTGCCTTGAATGACTCTCCTGAAATCTAAAAATTCAAACTTCATGACAACCTTGGTGATACTCTAGAGCTAAGTATTATTTTTAAACATCTTGATGAGCAGGAATTCTTGAAAATTAATTTGCCAGAGCAATGATATTGTTGCACGGAGAAATATGTCACGTCATCAAATTAAGTGACGAATGATATGTCATGATGTGCCCCTATTATCTCTGTCTTAATTCATTTGGACTCTAGGCAGAGCAATGGCATAATTACTAAGAAATATATCTTCTCATCAAAGAAATGAGATTGGATATGTCATGACGTGACTTTGCTATCTCTGTTCATTCTGAAGCATAACAGTTAGTCTTACCAAATACTTAGGAATACTGGCGTCTAAACAATGTGTATTCTTATGGCTAGGAGGCATGTACTAGACTCGATTGCTCGTAAAATATGAGTCAAGTACCTTCAAATGCAAAAGATCATGAAAAATAGTGTTGAAATCATAAAATTCCATACTTTACTCATGCTTGTTTAACCTCAATACTAATTTATGCTATTCCCTTTGTCGTTATTGAATATGGATGTATAAGACAAGGGAAGGTTAAACACTGCCATGATATGCACTTCTGGTTCATTTCTATTAAAACATGGATGTAGATGCTTTTCGAAATCTATTGTTGATCTCAGATTTCCTTAGCTTTGAACCATGTATATTGCTCACGACATGTTTCCAGTCTGCATATAATGGTTTGCTCTGAACTTCTATTCAGCTCTGGTCTCTCGGACATTTGCCACCATCTATACCTTACCCCTCCTTTTTGCTGTTGTCAAAGGGGGAGAAAATGTCTTGTTGTGAGACCTTTATGAGCTAATACCTTTGTCCGTCCTTTGTGCGGCGTCTTTGTGAGTTGTCAAAGGGAGAGAGTGAATTGTGGACGGGGGAGAGTCCACAGGGGAGAGAACCTTGTGAGCTTTGAGTCTTCATATGCAATGGTGGATTGTGCATAGCATTCACATGCTTTGATCATCCATGCATACATATCTGCATCACATGCTTTCACTATCATGGATCATGACCTGCACATGTCGCATATGTCATAAACATTGCCATCTTGGATATTACTGTCACATAATGACTCAGTGTTGCCATCATCAAAAAGGGGGAGAATGTTGTGCTCCTGTGGTCATTTGAGTTATTTGATATTCTTGGTTTTGATAATAGCTAAACACTATAAGTCATTGATATTTTACCACTCTTATATGACTAAACTACTTGATGTTCTTTCCGAACAGATATGCCAAGGAATGGAGTGGAGATGGCAAAAGTGAAAGCTCAATAATTACTCCCTCGCACGCGGATTGACCTGAGTGGTCAGGTCCCGGGGATCGACCTGCGCAGTCAGGTCGCGGGGGTCAAGGGGGCAGTGCCCTTTGCGGGGGTTTTCGGGGGCGGAGCTCCCGGAACAAAATTTTGATTATAGGAGCAATATAATCAATAGAAATCTTCAAGACTGTCAAGGTTGATGCCATAGATAAGAACAGGCTGCTAAAGGACTCAAGTATCGGAGCTAAAGGGGTTAACGGACTTGATGCAGGACGGACTGAGGAGACGACGCTATATGAGACGGACACGACTCGACCAGCAACGACACGACTACTAGAGCGACCTCGGCTCGACACTAAGAGCTCCTATGAGCTACACGTCGCTAACAGAAGTGCAAACTCACTCGTCGTCCCATGCGAGGGAAAGCGTGGATCATGCGCGGTTAAGGAACCGACAGAGTTCAAGGTAGTCTGACTCAACTTCCGGACTCGGATCGAGTCGCGGGACGGGTCACTCTCACACTCACAGCGGCGACATGAACACACGGGCTAGGAACCTACACTCTCGCAGCGGCATAAGACCGTATACTAGCTAAGCAAAGTAACGCCGAGAAGTTTAGACCGTTACCTCCACGCACCTGGTGTGGCGAAGACAACCCCGGCCGATTTACGGACTCCCGGTTAAACAATATTACAGCGGTACAAATAATTGACCCACTCCACGCAGGGAGGTAAAAGGTCACATGCGGGGCCCGGGAATCACGCGAATCGGGTTGACGGGCAGCATCTTGATGTCGCCCGGTGGTGCCGAACACGCGTCTAAAGTGCTGTCCGGACGACGCGATCTACGGGTCCGTGGGGCCCACGGATGGCGCTGTCCTCCCGGCCTGTTGGGGTGTGGCCCAATGTGATGGAGACCCCTGGTGGCACGCCGCCTTGGACGGCGGTCGGCCGGAAACGCCGATCGGTGGCCGATCGACTCCGATCTCCAATTCTTGATGTTGCTGTCCACGGATTTTCACTTCTGTTTTCCGGCCCGCGCTCCAGCGAGATCGGCCGCTGCGACCAATCCTGATGTCAGATCGGGACACAAAAGCTATCGTTGGAAAGCTCTTTTGAAATCCTTCAATCTGGGCCCATAAAAAGGACTTTGATCTGCGCGGATCTGGATTTTGTTGAATTTTGAAGCTTCTGTTGTATAGTACCCGAACTCTCAGATCTGCAGGTGAGTTCTCTGAGAACTGCCATTGACCGCTAGGAAGACGTTCGATTCAGCTCCTGAGCTCTTCACCAAAGTTGTAGGGATTTGAACAAGGAAGACGGCAATAATTCTTGTGGACGGATTGGTGGAGGCTATGATTTGTTATGAATTTTGCACTGGATGGTGGTCGGATCTGGACAGAGATGGACAAAACTATAGATGGCTCTGAAAATGATTTTTGAAAAATAGATGGATGGCTGATCAAAAATCAATAAAAATCATGGGTGGAGGGGTTGATGGATAGAACTCCCGGTAAAATTGGGAGGTCTTGAAAAAATCACAAAAGGGGCCGAAGATGGGAAACTCAGGAAAGAGGGAAATCAGATCTGAAACTGGCAGAACTGAAATTGAAAGTTGGACGGAAATGGAAAATTAGGAAAAGTGAAGTAGAAGGCAAACCGAATTTTCTGTGGTGTGGTTGACATCCCTAGAACATCCCCTCCAAATTTGGTTCCCAGAAGATCACGGGGGAGAGCTGAAAAATTCGGACAAGCTGCTGCTGCACTGCGCGGACAGAATACCGATGAAGACCGTGGCGGTGCGATGGCGGCACGATGGCGACGGCGGCGATCACCGGAACGATAAGGGAGGCGTCACACCTCAGAAGAGCAACCGTCTCAGCTGCAAGGGGGAGATGGAGGAGAGAGGAGGGGTGCGCCCAAGGGCTACTCCAAGCAAATTTCTGATTTCAAATGGATTAATTCTATCCAAAATGGAAAATACAAGGTTATATAGGTTACATATCTAATCCAATATCCACCCTTGGATCTAGGGATGGGGGAATGGATGGCTTGGATTAGATGTGACCAACCACAAAATAAAATAAATAAAAAAACTTCATGATAGTGAGAGGGGGGCGCCCCCTTGACCAAGGGCCAAGGTTGGTGGCCAACCTTGACTTCTAATAACACTTGTCCCCCACTTGGCCCACCCTTCTAGAAGCCTCCATTTGAATGGTTGACTGACCCCACATGGGCCCTAGGAGTGAGGTGGATCAATGGGAGGAGGGATGGAGGGCCCGTGGGACCCAGGGGTCCCATATTACAAATAAACCTCTCTTACAATCAAATTACAAATCGAATAAAATGAAACAAACACACATTACACACAAATAAAGTCTAGATAAATATGATAAATGTCGAGACTCAAGGGGGAGTCTCCAGGCTGTCTCCGAGCCAAATGGACGCTGAGGAGGCTCGAGTGGTGCTCCGCGTACGGTACCGGTGGCTCGCCGACCCGTGCCGCTCGTGTGCTCTGGTGTCCGCACCAGGACTGACCCAGCATAACCCGGGGTCTGCCCAGCTGGCGGTGGACCGCCAGCACAGTGGCGGTCGACCGCCCCTGCCAGCAACTACCTGTCTGCACGACTCTCAGTGGCGATAGACCGCCAGCCCAGTAGCGATCGACTGGAAATTCCAGGGACTAAATTTCTACTGCGTTTCTCAGTAGCGGTCGACCGCCAGCTTCTGCAGGTCGACCGCCAGCCCCGAGCCAACAATGTTGACTTTGTTTTCCACTTCGAGAAGGGCCCCTTTCCTTGTATTTGTTTAACCCCAAAGTCATCCAATCCCCCATGGATTGTGGATCTGGTCTGGGGGATGTCCAAGGATCATTCAAAGTCTATAAAACAAACACTTGAGGGGCTAGAAACCCTAATGCTTCAATTAGAACAAGAGAGATCAAGGGAGGCTAGTGGAGGTGATTCGCGGGCACTGTATGTCATGCCCCGAACCGATAACAGCGGAACGTGTAGTTCGGAACGCGGCAGAGATACAGTCGTGAATAATCAGAGCATACATAAGACACATAATTTCCAAGGCCAGACAATATGGACAAAATATAATCTTTATTGATAATCAAATGTCAATTACATAACTGGACTCCACTTATATGAGAAAAAGAAAAGACTCAAGTACTTTATTAAAGGGAAAAGACTCAATGAAAGTAAAAGACACCAGCTCGAATCTTCCATAACGCTCATCACTCTTGCCCTTCCCCATCTGATGGACTATCTTCAATGTTGTTACCTGAAAATCATTGAATATAGGCTGGTGAGCGAAACGCTCAGTAGGAATTACATCTCTCATCAAGCAGAATATAAGTGATTAGCCAATTAACATGTTTATGACGTTGCAAGGCATGGAACTAGAAAATCATGATGATCAATCTAACGGGAAAGACGAATATTAAAGTCAAAGGCAGTTACGAGCTCAAGAGAAAAAGGGATAAATTCCCATGCAGAGTCAAGGACAAGCTATCAGAATAAAACAAGGACAGATACTTAGATGAACATAACTTCATAATTGGCCAGAATATAACAGAGTTCCAATAAATATAAGCAATCTAGCAGAATATCTAAGTTATCAGAATAACCGAGCAATAAATTTTAGAATAACAGAATTAACAGAGTTTGCAGAATAACAGATATAACATAATAACAGAATATAACAGATGTACAGAGTTTGTGATGCGGGACATACCACGGACTCGACTCGAATTAGGAATGCGAACCTAAGACTTTAGACGAGCTCGCGATAGCCCCTTAGCGAGGGAAGCGTCGGACGTGCGCGGTTGAGAAACCGGCAATGAGCTAGGGTGGTCGGCTCTCTCTCGTGCCCGAATCGGGTCACGGGACGGTCACACTCTCTCTCGCAGCAGCGGTGAATGATAGCGAGCTAACGGACCTAAAACATGCTCTCTAGCAGCGGCATAAACAAATATATATGAAATAAAGTAAATGCCAAGTGTATGAGCGAATACGATACCTCTACGCTCTCGGCGTGGGGAAGACGGACCCGGCCGAACTCGTACTCCCGGACAGTTAATACACAATAATTACAGAAGTGAATATTTCTGCCTACTCCACGCAGGGAGGTAAAGGGCTACACAAGTGGGTCCGGGAGGATCGATTTCGGGTTGACGGGCGGCTTCTCGCGTAGCTTCAGCGGCACACGAACTCATGACTGTGGGGCCCACGTGCTGGCCGGAGGGACCGTGTGAGACCGGGTGGCACCGCTATAGTGGGGGACGCCTGGAGGAGTGCTCCCTGGGGTGGCGGCGCGCTGGAACGCCGGTCAGAGGCCGGGCGGCTCCGATCGACACCCGCCGGAAAAACCGGCCACGGACCTGCGCTTGCTGTTTTCAGACGCGTGACCCGGCGAGATCGCTCGTTGCAACCAATCCCGATGTCGGATCGATGATCAGGAGATACCGTTGGAAAGCTCTCTTGAAATCATTCAAGATAGGACTGGAGAGAGAAGCTGGATATTCATGGATCGAGGCCTTAACTATTTTTGAAGCTGAGGTTGTACAGTACCCAAACTCTCAGAATGGCAAGGAGTTTTCCTGAGAGTTGCCTTTGACTGCGAGGTAGACGTCCGATTCAGCTCCTGATCTCTTCATCAAAGTTGTGGAGGGGAAAGAGAGGAATACGGAAATATTTTTTGTGGAGGGATTGGTGAAGGATACGATTTCTATGAAATTTTCACTGACTGGTTGTCGGATCTGGAAACAGACTGACAGAACTGTAGATGGATCGGAAAGGGAATTTCTAAAAATATGAAATGAACTTCCAAAATTCTAAGAAAAATTGGAGGTAGAGAGGAAGGTGGACAGAACTTCCAGTAAATTTAGGAGCTCCTGCAAAAATCAAGAAGAGGTCCAAAGACTAGAAACTCAGGGTGGAAGTGGATCTGGACTGAAAGCAGCCAGATCTGGAATGAAATGGGAAACGAAAATTGAAAACTAGATTTCGAGATCTGGAGACCAAACCAATTTTTGTGAGAGCTGGAGGGGACCTCTGGAACACGCCCTAAAAATCCCAGCTCAAGAAGATGTCGTGGCTGATAGCAGAAATTCGTGGAAGCAGCTACTGTCCTGAATGGACAGAACTCCGACGATAGCTTCGCGGCGGCTCGATGGCGGCACGAACGGCGGCGGCGGCGGCAGAGACGATTACCGGAGGTGAAGAGGAGATGATAGAAGGGATACCACTCTAGAAATGGGGTTGGGGAAGATGAAAACCAGAGGTAGAGAGAGGGGGGGTCGAAATTCTCACAAGGGAGTTCTTGGCAATTCAATTTTTTTTATCTCATTAATTCAAACAAATGGAAATTACAAGCTATATATAATAAATGTAAAAAGACACTAAATGCCCATAGATCTGGGGTTTGGAAGGACATATTAGGGAGTTCCTAAAGTGGTCAAAAAAAAATAAAATTAAACTAATCCTAGTGGGTTTGGGTGCCCCCTTGACCATGGCCTCCAAGTTGGACTTTTTGGTCCCATTGTCCCCCATGTGTACAATTGACTAGTCAAGGCTTCTAGATGCCACCTAGGAGGGTTGACCAGCCCCACAAGGATGACATGAACCAATGGGAAAGGGTTGAGGGCCCCCTAGCTGGACCTACTGCACATTTGCACAAAAACCCACACAATCCAAGGGAATGACGCATTGGCTTACAAAGCCTTACAATTGCGCATATACTTTCCCATGGATATAAAAATAAACTAAAGGACATAAATATAAAATAAAATGTACATGCTCGGCGTCGATTCCCATCAACTCTCCCTGGGTGGGAAGAACTCGACCCCGTCGAGTAAGAGGTGCGGCTGCTCGAGTACTCCGGCGGATCCGTCACCGTGCCAAGTAACGCGGGTATGCTCCACTCCAAGTGACCATCACCTACTCATTCCATATATACTCGATATGCACAAGCTGCTATGGGCTAGAGGTGGACACTCCGAGTGGGGCACTCTCAAAAGGGGAGGTGGCGGCTCGAAGACTCACTAGGAATCACCGCTGATTCCCTGTAGGTGACTAGATCCGGGTGTAGATATAGAACCGATCCCATACTCATCGAGTGAATCCACTCGCCTCTCACTCATAAGAGACCGACAACGAGTTTGCGCAAGACACATGCAGACTCACCACGCGCTAACACACGTATGCAAACCACACAAACAATCGACTCAAAACACACCACACAAACAAACCGCACAAAGAAATAGACTGACTCATGCATGACTCTACACAAACCTATTGTTAGTCCGACCCGTATATGGGTGACGGCGGACCAGGACACCCGAATGTGTGCCATGCATGCATTCGACGTAACCGGAGGTTGACGTCATGGGGAACTCCTAGACACCCTACGATGCACCAATCATGGACATTGGGCTTGGATGTGGGAAGTCTGGGAGGTGCGGGTGGTTTAGATGGATCGGGGAAACCAAAGTTTTCATTACCCCCAAATGAAGGTTCAGACCTATGGCTATGTGGAGGTTGCTTGGCCCGAGTGGAGAAGGCATGATAGTGAACTCCGCGGAGGAAGTGGAGTGAAGATGGTAGCTCGGGAGGTTCACTAGTGACGGGGTCAAAAGGGTCGAAGAAGGTGTGACCCCGTGAGATGGGTTCCAACATGACATGGGCCCAAGTTTGGAATTCATAATCACCACCATACATTATGATCGGTGGGACGACGGACATATGTAGAAAATAAGATTCCTCCCTTGGGCAAAAGGGAGTGAAGTCGGATTCGGCCGACATAGGGAGGAATAATAGAATCTCTGTGGTGACACAACCCACGGTGCACTCAGAGGTAATGGACCCTAAGATCGGATGGGTGAAGCTACGACTAGTGGGTTGGTCGAAGCCTCGGGCCAATAAATGTGTCAACTGCCATTGGCAACCTAAACCAAGAATAAGGTCACCCAATGTGTCAACATGGTGACTAGATCGAAATGTGGTATGGAAGGAGTTGACCGGCACTAAAGGTAGGGTGGGGTCCATGGATGGAAAGGGAGGTGGGACCAAGCCATCCTTAAGCCAACTAAGAAGCGGCTCGGCTATGTATAGCGTCCCCGTAAGAAACACGGGTGGCTCGGGGTGAGGTGGCTCCAAGCATGATGGTTCCGAATGTGGAGTGGGCCACTGGGGTTTGGTGGCTGGAAATACGAGGGTGCTCGACTGAGCCCTATCCTTGAGGATGATCTTGCCGGGTAGGTAAGGTTGGTATAAGGTGCAAGTCCTCTTGTCCCAGTCAAGATTGGCTTTTCTTTATCCTAACCACGTTTGCCCTATAATGATGCATGGACCAGCAAGTATGTCGATCTTGCACCATGCGCCATCAGAGTAAAGAACGGAGCCGATCTTCCTTTGGAACTCGATACAAGTAAAATCACCATCGCGGACAATCTCGCCTGTCTTGGAGAGGGACTCCACGATGTCAAGAGAAACCCAATTATCCGACTCCCTATCGGTGAAATGGAGTTCCGTTGTGGACCCATTGGGTAGAGTGGCCTTAGTAATGAGAGGGGTAAAATCAAAGGCTCGGGCCATGATGGCATTGAATTGGGCCACAAAGGATGACCACTCAGACGTATAGTCTTGGGGAACGGCCATGGGTAGCGGACATGGACATGTATACACACAGTGACAAGACACTAGACCGACTATGCAAGGTTGGAATGCATGCACACTAAGGACCCTAGACGTAAACCAAGACTCGGTACGTGGTGGAGTTAATCAATCCGAAGATCACTCGCGCAAGTGTGCGGCCTTCCCGATAGGCGTAGCCTAACGTTTGAACAACACGTTTTTATATACCGATTAATGGTATGCAAATGTAACTCCTAAGACCGACTTAGACACTTAGACTTAAATGACACTTTTTTTTGTTTAGACACAAAGACTACCCTAGACTCAACTAACTCTGATACCAAATTGATGCGGGACGGACCACGGACTCGACTCGAATTAGGAATGCGAACCTAAGACTCTAGACGAGCTCGCGATATCCCCTTAGCGAGGGAAGCGTTGGACGTGCGCGGTTGAGAAACCGGCAATGAGCTAGGGTGGTCGGCTCTCTCTCGTGCCCGGATCGGGTCATGGGACGGTCACACTCTCTCTCGCAGCAGCGGTGAATGATAATATAGCGAGCTAAAGGACCTAAAACATGCTCTCTAGCAGTGGCATAAACAAATATATATGAAATAAAGCAAATGCCAAGTGTAGGAGCGAATACGATACCTCCACGCTCTCGGCGTGGGGAAGACGGACCCGGCCGAACTCGTACTCCCGGATAGTTAATACACAATAACTACAGAAGTGAATATTTCTGCCCACTCCACATAGGGAGGTAAAGGGCTACACAAGTGGGCCCGGGAGGACCGATTTCGGGTTGACGGGCGGCTTCTCGCGTAGCTTCAGCGGCACACGAACTCGTGACTGTGGGGCCCACGTGCTGGCCGAAGGGACCGTGTGGGACCGGGTGGCACCGCTGTAGTGGGGGATGCCTGGAGGAGTGCTCCCTGGGGTGGCGGGGCGCTGGAACGCCGGTCGGAGGCCGGGCGGCTCCGATCGACACCCGCCGGAATAACCGGCCACGGACCAGCGCTTGCTGTTTTCAGACGTGTGACCCGGCGAGATCGCTCATTGCGACCAATCCCGATATCGGATCGATGATCAGGAGGTACCGTTGGAAAGCTCTCTCGAAATCCTTCAAGATAGGACTAGAGAGAGAAGCTGGATATTCACGGATCGGGGCCTGAACTATTTTTGAAGCTACTGTTGTACAGTACCAGAACTCTCAGAATAGCAGGGAGTTTTCCTGAGAGTTACCTTTGACCGTGAGGTAGACGTCCGATTCTGCTCCTGACCTCTTCATCAAAGTTGTGGAGGGGAAAGATAAGAAAACAGAAATATTTTTTGTGGAGGGATTGGTGGAGGATACGATGTTTTATGAAATTTTCACTGACTGGTGGTCGGATCTGGAAACAGACTAACAGAAGTGTAGATGGATCGAAAAGGGAATTTCTAAAAATATGAAATGAGCTTTCAAAATTTCAAGAAAAATTGGAGGTATAGAGGAATTTGGACAGAACTTCTAGTAAATTTAGGAGCTCCTAAAAAAATCAAGAAGAGGTCCGAAGACTAGAAACTCAGGGTGGAAGTGGATCTGGACTGAAAGTAGACAGATCTGGAATGAATTGGGGAACGAAAATTGAAAAATAGATTTCGGGATCTGGAGACCAAACCAATTTTTGTGAGAGCTGGAGGAGACATCTGGAACACGCCCTAAAAATCCCAGCTCAAGAAGATGTCGTGGCTGATAGAAGAAATTCGTGGAAGCAGCTACTGTCCTGAATGGACAGAACTCCGACGATAGTTTCGCGGCGGCTCGATGGCGGCACGAATGGCGGCGGCGGTGGCAGAGACGATTACCGGAGGTGAAGAGAAGATGATAGAAGGGATACCACTCTAGAAATGGGGTTGAGGAAGATGAAAATCAGAGGGAGAGAGGGGGGGGTCGAAATTCTCACAAGGGAGTTCTTGGCAATTCAATTTTTTTCTTCTCATTAATTCAAACAAATGGAAATTACAAGCTATATATAATAAATGTAAAAGGACACTAAATGCCCATAGATCTGGGGTTTGGAAGGACATATTAGGGAGTTCCTAAAGTGGTCAAAAAAAAATAAAATTAAACTAATCCTAGTGGGTTTGGGCGCCCCCTTGACCATGGCCTCCAAGTTGGACTTTTTGGTCCCATTGTCCCCCATGTGGATAATTGACTAGTCAAGGCTTCTAGATGCCACCTAGCAGGGTTGACCAGCCCCACAAGGATGACATGGACCAATGGCAAAGGTCTGGGGGCCCCCTAACTGGACCTACTGCACATTTTCATAAAAACCCACACAATCCAAGGGAATGACGCATTGGCTTACAAAGCCTTACAATTGCGCATATACTTTCCCATGGATACAAAAATAAACTAAAGGACATAAATGCAAAATAAAATGTACATGCTCGGCGTCGGTTCCAACATGACATGGTCCCAAGTTTGGAATTCATAATCACCGCCATACATTATGATCGGTGGGACGACAGACATGTGTAGAAAATAAGATTCCTCCCTTGGGCAAAAGGGAGTGAAGTCAGATTCGGCCGACATAGGGAGGAATAATAGAATCTCTGTGGTGACACAACCCACGGTGCACTCGGAGGTAATGGACCCTAAGACCGGATGGGTGAAGCTACGACTAGTGGGTTGGTCGAAGCCTCGGGCCAATAAATGTGTCAACTGCCATTGCCAACATAAACCAAGAATAAGGTCACCCAATGTGTCAACATGGTGACTAGATCGAAATGTGATATGGAAGGAGTTGACCGGCACTAAAGGTAGGGTGGGGTCCAAGGATGGAAAGGGAGGTGTGACCAAGCCATCCTTAAGCCAACAAAGAAGCAGTTCGGCTATGTATAGCGTCCCCGTAAGAAACACGGGTGGCTCGGGGTGAGGTGGCTCCAAGCATGATGGTTCCGAATGAGGAGTGGGCCACTGGGGTTTGGTGGCTCCAAGCATGATGGTTCCGAATGAGGAGTGGGCCACTGGGGTTTGGTGGCTGGAAATACGAGGGTGCTCGACTGAGCCCTATCCTTAAGGATGATCTTGCCGGGTAGGTAAGGTGGGTATAAGGTGCAAGTCCTCTTGTCCCAGTCAAGATTGGCTTTTCTTTCTCCTAACCACGTTTGCCCTAGAATGATGCATGGACCAGCAAGTGTGCCGATCTTGCACCATGCGCCATCGGAGTAAAGAACGGAGCCGATCTTCCTTTGGAACTCGACACAAGCAAAATCACCATCGCGGACAATCTCGCCTGTCTTGGAGAGGGACTCCACGATGTCAAGAGAAACCCAATTATCCGACTCCCTATCGGTGAAATGGAGTTCCATTATAGACCCATTGGGTAGAGTGGCCTTAGTAATGAGAGGGGTAAAATCAAAGGCTCGGGCCATGATGGCATTGAATTGGGCCACAAAGGATGACCACTCGGACGTATAGTCTTGGGGAACGGCCATGGGTAGCAGACATGGATATGTATACACACGGTGACAAGACACTAGACCGACTATGCAAGGTTGGAATGCATGCACACTAAGGACCCTAGAGGTAAACCAAGACTCGGTACGTGGCGGAGTAAATCAATCCGATGATCACTCGCACAAGTGTGCGGCCTTCCCGATAGGCATAGCCTAACGTTTGGACAACACCTTTTTATATACCGATTAATGGTATGCAAATGTAACTCCTAAGACCGACTTAGACACTTAGACTTAAATGACACTTTTTTTTTGTTTAGACACAAAGACTACCCTAGACTCAACTAGCTCTGATACCAAATTGATGCAAGATGGACCACGGACTAGACTCGAATTAGGAATGCGAACCTAAGACTCTAGACGAGCTCGCGATAGCCCCTTAGCGAGGGAAGCGTCGTACGTGCGCGGTTGAGAAACCGGCAATGAGCTAGGGTGGTCGGCTCTCTCTCGTGCCCGGATCGGGTCACGGGACAGTCACACTCTCTCTCGCAGCAGCGGTGAATGATAATATAGCGAGCTAACGGACCTAAAACATGCTCTCTAGTAGCGGCATAAACAAATATATATGAAATAAAGTAAATGCCAAGTGTAGGAGCGAATATGATACCTCCACGCTCTCAGCGTGGGGAAGACGGACCCGACCGAATTCGTACTCCCGGACAGTTAATACACAATAATTACAGAAGTGAATATTTCTGCCCACTCAACGCAGGGAGGTAAAGGGCTACACAAGTGGGCCCGGGAGGATCGATTTCGGGTTGACGGGCGGCTTCTCGCGTAGCTTCAGCGGCACACGAACTCGTGACTGTGGGGCCCACGTGCTGGCCGGAGGGACGGTGTGGGACCGGGTGGCACCGCTGTAGTGGGGGACGCCTGGAGGAGCGCTCCCTGGGGTGGCGGCACGCTGGAACACCGGTCGGAGGCCGGGCGGCTCCGATCGACACCCACTGGAATAACCGGCCATGGACCTGCGCTTGCTGTTTTCAGACGCGCGACCCGGCAAGATCGCTCGTTGCGACAAATCCTGATATCAGGTCGACGATCAGGAGGTACCGTTGGAAAGCTCTCTCGAAATCCTTCAAGATAGGACTAGAGAGATAAGCTGGATCTTCACGGATCGGGGCCTTAACTATTTTTGAAACTGCTATTGTACCGTACCCGAACTCTCAGAATAGCAGGGAGTTTTCGTGAGAGTTGCCTTTGACCACGAGGTAGACGTCCGATTCATCTCCTGAGCTCTTCATCAAAGTTGTGGAGAGGAAAGAGGAAAATGGAAATATTTTTTGTGGAGGGATTGGTGGAGGATACGATTTTATATGAAATTTTCACTGACTGGTGGTCGGATCTGAAAACAGACTGACAGAACTGTAGATGGTTCGGAAAGGGAATTTCTAAAAATATGAAATGAGCTTTTAAAATTCCACGAAAAATTGGAGGTAGAGAGGAAGGTGGACAAAATGCCAAGTAAATTTAGGAGCTCCATAAAAAATCAACAAGAGGTCCGAAGACTAGAAAGTCAGGGTGGAAGTGGATCTGGACTGAAAGCAGCTAGATCTAGAATGAAATGGGGAACGAAAATTGATAAATAGATTTCGGGATATGGAGACCAAACCAATTTTTGTGAGAGCTGGAGGGGACCTCTGGAACACGCCCTAAAAATCCCAGCTCAAGAAGATGTCGTGGCTGATAGCAAAAATTCGTGGAAGCAGCTACTATCCTGAATGGACAGAACTCCGACGATAGCTTCGCGGCGGCTCGATGGCGGTACGAATGGCGGCGGCGGCAGAGACGATTACCGGAGGTGAAGAGGAGATGATAGAAGGGATACCACTCTAGAAATGGGGTTGGGGAAGATGAAAACCAGAGGGAGAGAGAGGGGGGGGGTCGAAATTCTCACAAGGGAGTTCTTGGCAGTTCAATTTTTTTCTTCTCATTAATTCAAACAAATGGAAATTACAAGCTATATATAATAAATGTAAAAAGACACTAAATGCCCATAGATCTGGGGTTTGGAAGGACATATTAGGGAGTTCCTAAAGTGGTCAAAAAAAAAATTTAAACTAATCCTAGTGGGTTTGGGCGCCCCCTTGACCATGGCCTCCAAGTTGGACTTTTTGGTCCCATTGTCCCCCATGTGGACAATTGACTAGTCAAGGCTTCTAGATGCCACCTAGGAGGGTTGACCAGCCCCACAAGGATGACATGGACCAATGGGAAAGGGCTGAGGGCCCCGTAGCTGGACCTACTGCACATTTGCACAAAAACTCATACAATCCAAGGGAATGACGCATTGGCTTACAAAGTTACAATTGCGCATATACTTTCCCGTGGATATAAAAATAAACTAAAGGACATAAATGTAAAATAAAATGTACATGCTCGGCGTCGATTCCCATCAGTTTGGTGCAATGCCACACCTAGAATTATCATGGTTTACAGAATTGGACTTCCATCCTACCTGGCACTGAAAAGTCACGGACCCACATCCCTTAATGTTTCAGAATCAGATTTGGCCAAATACAGAGTCAAAGGGTTATGTTCTCGAATTGATGATAAGAAGATTCCAAAATGAGTAGAGTGTCAAGGCTAACGGAAAACCAAAGTGATACGGATCGGATCCTGAGGTTTTTAGGGTACAACCAGCTCGGCTGCCTTGAGGGAATCCAAGGCTAGCGAAGACTTACGGAGGTCCCAATGACTAACTTGCCAGTTCGAAGGAACGGAATGTCCAACGGAGGACTCGTATGTCACCGAGAGTTGAGGTATATAACGTGAACCAATCATGAAAAAGGGCTCCATCTACGGACGTGAGATGAGAGTGCCAAAAGACCCGAGGTATGGGTCAAAACCGGAAGAAAACTGTGAGAACATGAATGCGTTAATTATAGAATTCACGTCCATCTAATTCTATAATTAACTATAATTAAATAAACTTATTTTAATTGACGTCCGTGTGTAGTGTCATTTATTAATTAGCGTCCACTTGGAGGGACGTTAATTCTATGAATTTCAACTTAATTTATTTAACTAAAATTCACGCCAATATCTATTTAATTGAATAATTTCAAAAATATATATTCAAAGATACATTTATTTATTTAAAATAGTTTAGATAAATAAAATATATGATAATTAGGTGAAAAATATGAGAATTCCAGATATATAATTTTTATAATTTTTTGTTACATATTTTAATAGATATGAAGTTTTAAAGATATAATTACAAGATATATATATATATATATATATATATATATATATATATATATATATAATTTGACGACTTTGTGTTACGTTGTCAAAAGGAGTTGACGACAATAGACTTGTCGTCATTTCATTAACAAATTGTGTCAGCTCTTTAGTCCTCTCGTTTCTCGACGTAACCGCGTCGGAATCAAGCCTATGATATACTGAAATAACGGGCTCAAAAAACTCTCCCTAACCGGGTGTTCAAAATAATTTTTCGTTGAGAGATGGGGGATCTTGAGATAGGAGGCACGGAAAATGGTGCAACCACTCCCATTGCCTCGATCTCCATCCCACTAGTACGCCCATAAATTTTTATGGCCAAAGGAGACTCCGATAATCACGAACAATCCGTTGAGGCAAAAATTCCATAACTAACTAGCTACAGTGTTCATCGTGTAAACTTAAATACAAAAGCATGCAAACCGTTCAATATCTACATGACAAGCTAATGCAGGTTTTCCGTGAATATTGCATGCATCTTTTAATCGTGTTTAGGCTCTTAGAGAGACCACCTACCCTTTGGTTGATAATCAGGAAGGGGAAGAAGCCTTTGCCTTCTCCTCGGTTGCAGATGCTGGAAGGTGAAAAGAAGAAGAACATGCTTCTTTTCGTAGCAGTCAAACCGTAGGAGGAAGAGGAGGCTTTCTTTCACGTTCCAGCCAGTAGGAAGAAGAGGAAGAAGAAGCCTCCTTCACAGCAAGAGAAAGAAGCCTTCTACAACCTCTTCACATCACATGAGATAGCAGAGGATGAAGAACTCAGCAGGAGGAAGAACTCCACCCTTCGAACGCAGCAATTCGCTTTGGCACGTTCGTGGGGCATGCTTATTTATAGGTGTATGGGGGTTTCCATTGGTTTGAAGGCTACTAACGGAAGGGTTTCATGACCTTCCATATTATCAGCCGCTTGCATTATTTTAGGTAAAAACCCTAAGCTAATACTATACACGTCGAACATGCATGTGGCATTGCGTTGGCCTTTGTGGAAAAGTCCACGTACGGGGGTTTGGGCCAAGTGTTGAGATGCACAAGGCTTTTTACATATAAAAGGATTGGTTCTCCTTATATCTATATATGGAGGCTTGGCCCATTTAGATGTATATATGTATATTTATATATGTGGATTATTCATTTACATGATATAATATATATCTTTATATCTATATACATGTATATAGGCTTGGCCCATTAGATATATATATATATATACATGTATATGTGTTATTCATTCATAATATAACATACACCGTTTATATCTATAGATATATATATATATATATATATATGTGGGTTTTTGGGCTTATAGGTTTTGTATTAATGGTAGGAGATAATAATGTGTTAAGGCCCATTAATGTCATGCATTTCTCTTGGCTTGTTTTATATATGCGCTAAAGCTCATTAAGTTCCTATATATATATATATATAGCTTAATTATTTTTAGTTATCCTTTTCACACATGTTTAATTCATTTAGAATAAATTTATTCTTTATTATTTATCCGGGGTCTTACACTATAGCACCTCCGTGAACAGTACTTCGGGCTGGAGTTCTTCATCCATCCAAGGTGATTCAAGCTTATTTCTGAACCTATCAACCGCTAAGAAGGTGTAGAAGCAATCAAGGTTCAAGGCTGCATCCATTATCTCCTCCATCAACTCAAAGGGGATTCAAAGAAAGAGGGATCAAGGGAGATCAAAGGAGGCTTGGAAGAAGAGGTACTGTAGCCGTGAACAGTACTTCATGAAGAAGTTCTTCATCCATTTCAAGGTGTTTCAAGCTCATATCAAAGCAAGTAATATCCAAGGAAGTGCAGAAGCAAGCAAGGCTATCAAGGTGATCCAAGGAAGCTGATTTCACAAGGTTTTCAAGGGAGATCAAATCTGCATCCTTTTTCTTCTTCATCAACTCAAGGTGATCCAAAGGAAGATCATTTCACAAGGAAGAAGATACCATTGAAGCATCAGATTCAAGTTCCAGCAATCTCAGATAAGATCTTTTCTCCTTGAGCATATTCTATATCTTATTTGAGTGTTTTTATATCTTGTTCTTTTTCCATTTCATTCAAACATTTGAAACTGAAGATCGTCCCTACCAGTGGTTAGTAGGAAGGCAATCAAAAGTTTTCCGATCTGCAGTGATTGACGCCCCTACCTATGGTTAGTAGGAAGGTAATCGAAGGTCTTTCCGATTTGCGGTTCAGTGCGTGGCACTAGTGGAGCCTTACCGAATTTGGTGAGGGGTGGACGTAGGACTGGGGATTCAGTCCGAACCACCTTAAAATCTCGTGTGTTGTGGTTTAATTGTGCGACTGCTTTGTGTTAGATGCATGCTTATGTTCAATCTCTATATTGCATAATCATCTTGCTAAGCAAATCGTTATGTTTTTTGTTTAGCTAGTTATATTCCGCTGCTATTATCATTATCTAGCTTTAAAGAGGGTTGCATTGTGAAAAGAGGGGCAGATCTATTCACCCCTCCCCTCTAGGTCCGCTATCCACTACTCAACAACAACCACCAACATCTTCTTTCTGTGAAAGACCAATCATCGGTCACCAGACACTCACCAACGGGAAACCTTTGACTCACTCACCTTCTTCCTTCTTTCATGGTCCTTCACTAGGTCTGAAGGGCACATTTAAAATCTCGACAGGCCATCAGTTGACTTTTGCACCGACCATTACTGCATCACGAGCCACTCCTTACTCGGACACCGTATCCAGACCTATCCTCATGCAAACTCTACCTTCTTAGGGGAGCACATCAGAACCAATTGACAAGACTCCAGAGTCCTCGGCCCTCATCTCACTCGACTCAGAGTTACATGGAAATCCTCCCATGCCAATCATAGATCAAGGATCACCATCCAACGCCAACGTCCCACAAGGGACCACCATACGCAGGGATGATCCACTATAATCCAATCCCAACTTATCTCAATTACTCTGAATGGACGCATGCCGATCCCGATTTCACTCTTATGATAGAGCCACGGGACAAAACCTGAGCAATTCACGACACACAATTCCAAAGCAACCAAGTGCCACTTGCTATCACAGCAACCTGGTCGACAACATCACGACCAATGTACACGGGTCCCCAATACGCATCTTACCATGGTCGACCACGTGGCTCGCCTTATCATCAACTCACAGCTACCAACTGGGACCCATAATCTCCCAGAGATTACTTCTCAAGGACCACAATCTCAACCGAGAACATAACTTCCAACACAAGAATAGGGTAGTCAAGCGGCGCACTTGCCAACATATTTCCCAAACTCTCCATCCTGCCAGTGCCATGAACCACAATATCTCAAGCAACAACACGGCAACAACACATCTCACACAGCTAGAGATAATCTCATATCGAGGAACCAATCCTCCGATGCTCAACACATCCTCAAGAATCCACATGTAGCAACCAAAGCTACGATCTTGAACATGTGCGTTACGGGCCCACCAGGCTTCCGCTGCGCACTCTGATCCATACGCATAGCCATTACGGCAACTCGGGATTCGCCATCCCGACGTGTCACGCCCCGGGCGCGGAAGATACCCGGATGCGAGACGGGTCTATATAGATCGTGTCATTCATGTGAAATCAGAGTGCGCATAGAACTTGGTAATTTATTTGCTAACTCAAAGTTTAAGCATAAACCATAGTCCACGCTGGCAATTATATAATTAACCCATTGATGACAACTCTAGTCCCTAACAAACATTATTTAAATTCAAAACTAGAATACAAGCCTCAACAAGTTTCATTCGACTAGACCAATTATAACAAGAAATACAAGGTAGGACTCGACGCAAATGGCATGACTAGTTGGCGATAGACGACTGGTGACTCTAGCACTCTTCACTCAGTCTCATTCCAATCCAGATGGTGGTCGCTATTTAAGTCACCTGAAAATGTTAGAATAAACTGGATGAGCGAATCACTTGGTAGGATTTATATCTCAAGTTCTAACAATCTTTAAGTGACTTACATGTTCAGTGTAGTATAATGATGCATGTTGGATCAAGCAAGAATATCAAGAGTTAATTCCAAGGAGTATCACATGAATATCAATAAGATGTATTAATAAAGAGCTAGCAGGTAATTGCCAAGTAATGGCACAAGTCCTTTAAAGAATTCAAGATTCAAACAACCTTTCAAAAAAGATAATAATCAAGAAATTCTCAAGCTTGTGTAATAACAAGTAGTGTAACAGAATTGGCTATTTCATTCATTCATTCAAGCAAGTAATTGCCCTTTTTCGGGCCAAGCAAGTCAATCGTGTCACGAGAGAGTGAGTGGAAATGTTTCAAGTCAAGCAAATACTTCGGTGTAATGTCAAACACTGTGGTCAATAAACTCCCATGGGCATAACTACCTTCGGGTGCTCCTCCCAGGACCAGACCGGGCCCTATATACACAGCATTTCATGTATACTTTTAGACATCCACTCTCATTTATATAGCCAATGTAGAATTTCAAGAAGTTTACCCATTATAGGAACATAAGGTAGATTTTCAGGAATAGAATTCAGGAACATCTCGAGTGTAAATGATGAATTATGACCATCTACTTGAAATGCATGACACATAGGCAAATCGGGGTTAAGGAGATGGCCAAAAAGTCATGTAAAGAAGGTCAACACAACTATTGGTTAAAGTCAACATAATTAGGTCAAAGTCAACACTATTGGTCAAAGTCAAGACTACTAGTCAAATGTGTCAACCGGTCAAGGTCAGGCAGCATTTTACTTTTCATGTAGAAATGCATAACTCAGGTCGATGCATATTACTATTCATGCATATAAGGTTGGTGCAGATCACTATTCACGCATATAAGGTCAGTGCATCTTTTGCTTCATGTAAGGTCAGTGCATATAAGGTTGGTGCAGATCACTATTCATGCATATAAGTTGGTGCAGATCACTATTCCTGCCTATAAGTTCGGTGTAGATCACTATTCATGCATATAAGGTCAGTGCATATAAGGTTGGTGCATATCACTATTCATGCATATAAGGTTGGTGCAGATCACTATTCATGCTTATAAGGTTGGTGCAGATCACTATTCATACATATAAGGTTGGTGCAGATTACTATTCATGCATATATGGTTGGTGTAGATCACTATTCATGGTTATAAGGTTGGTGCAGATCACTATTCATGCATATAAGGTTGGTGCAGATCACTATTCATGCGTGGGTATAGGTCTATATAAGATCGGTGCAAGTATTGCACAAACTCAAACCAAGGTCCGTGCATGTATTGCACAGACTCAACCCAAGGTCCGTGCATGAATTACACAGACTCAAACCAAGGTCCGTGCAAGTATTGCACAGATTCAACCCAAGGTCCATGCATGTATTGCACAGACTCAAAGCAAGGTCCGTGCAAGTATTGCTATAGCATATAGAAGATCAAAGCATTTTCTACCTCGGTGCAAGTTTTGCTAGCATATAGGAGGTCAAAGCACGTTCTGCCTCGGTGCAAGTTTTGCTAAAGCATATAGGAGGTCAAAGCATTTTCTGCCTCGGTGTAAGTTTTACTAAAGCATAAAAGAGGTCAAAGCACTTTCTGTCTCGGTGCAAGTTTTGCTAGCATATAGGAGGTCAAAGCACTTTCTGCCTCGGTGCAAGTTTTGCTAAAGCATATAGGAGGTCAAAGCATTTTCTGCCTCGGTGCAAGTTTTGATAGCATATAGGAGGTCAAAGCACTTTCTCTCTCGGTGCAAGTTTTGCTAACATGCATATAAGGTATGTACAAATAGAGTGCACATTTAAGGTCGATGCAATATTTGTACCTGGCATATATGGGTCGAGGCAAGTTTTGTTACTACGCACATGCAAGGGCCGATGCATACTCTGTTAGTATGCTTAACAACTCGGTGCTAATTTTGTATCTAGTCTAAGCATATGTGGATTTTACGTAGGTCTGAGCTCGTCTCTTAATTTCTCCTACAGTGACTCAATATAAAATAAAGCCTTAGAAATTCTAAGGAGGATTATTAAATATGGATTTCTGCACATGGTGGTTACTAATTTCGTAACTTACTGTTCATGATTTATAAAATATTCACATAATCAAAAAGTAGAGATATGGCTGGATATGGACACAAAGCAAGATTTGCAAGATCATGCTCATATAATATTTTAAGTTTTAATTTCATAGATATGAAATTTTACACCTGGGTAATTTACAGGTAATATTAAATTGGAAAAAACATGGAATCCGGATGATGGTAACCACCCTACCCATGCATGTCACCCTGTTTAAGCTACCAGTTAGGCCAGATCTTGAAAACATCTACCTTTATGAGATGACAACTAGGTACACGTAAAAGAAAAGGGCAGCTTTCTTCCCTCCTCTGTAACCTCTGCAACTTCAGAGAATGTTCCCCCTTCTATGCAGCAAGTCTTCGAACTAACATGGATCTGCCTCAATAGAAGGGTGTAATATAGGGGTTTTAGGATTTTAGGTAGACAGGAGGGGAACCATATCCTAAATCACAGCGTCCCAGGGCCATACTATAGTGCGATGCCAACAAAAAGGGGATGTATGTGTCGGAAAGGACAGAGGATAATGGGATGCCAACTAATTGTTTGTCTGGAAAAAATCACAACCTGGAGAGGGTCGTGTATGCTAAATTACAAGGGTGCACCATCATAGTGTTAACAACGTTACAACATTTAGAAATTTTATAGCTAATGAACCATGTTAATAAAAATAGTAAATTGCATGTTTTTATGATCCCTAGATTTTGCTGATAATTTTCATAATTTTATTTTATTGAAAATATGTTAGAATAAAATTCAACCCGAAAACTCTACATTTAACTTCAAAGATTTTTATCTTTAAAAATTGATGGAATCAGTTTATGAAATTTAATGGCTTGGATCCTTATATTTTCTCTTATTTTTCATATAATTTATTTCTTAAAATTTTTTATATACAAAGTGGCACTATTCATGATTATGGGAACAATGACTTATTAAACAGTCGTGATATTGTTTTGGGGTTTTTCCACCCACCCTACACTAATCAAAATTGTCTATATACCTTATCTCACCTCCTCATTTATGTTTATTCTTTAAATTGTTATCTATATATATCCTTATTTGTACAAATTAAAGATAATTTATTAAAAATATAATTTGGCATCTTCTCTAAGTGATGTTTATTTATTTTCAATTATTAATTTAAATAGAATTAGAATATAATAAGTTAAATGCCTTCTTTTAAAATCCTAAACGTATTCATTTCTATTTCAAAATTACCGGGTGTTACACCCTCCCCTACTTAAAAGAATTTGGTTGCCAAATTCAACCGTACATGAGTACTGTTGAAGGTATAGGATACTCACAGTCTAAAATAGTTCCGGATATCTTCTTTTCATAGATTCCTCGGTCTCCCATATAGCTTCTTGCTCCGAGCATCGATTCCATTGGATTTTCACCATAGGGATCATCTTGTTCCTTAGAACTCGGGTTTCTCGGTCGAGGATCCGCATCGGCCTTTGTTCATAAGTGAGGTCCCTTTGAATCACCAAATCAGCATGGTCGATGATGTGAGAAGGGTCGTGCACATATTTCTTCAGCATAGATATATGAAATACATTATACACTTCTGAGAGTTGAGTAGGTAAAGAAATACGGTAAGCCACCTTGCCCACTCTTTCCAATACTTTAAATGGACCGATAAACCTTGGTGTAAGCTTGCCCTTAACACCGAATCTTCTGATACCTCAGCCGGGAGATATCTTAAGAAATACAAGGTCACCAACTTGGAACTCCAGATCTCTCCTTCTGTTATCAGCATAAGATTTTTGCCTGCACTGTGCTATCTTGAGTCTCTCTCGAATAAGGTATATCTTCTCAGTTGAATCTCTAACCATATATGGGCCTAGAATTTATCTTTCACCGACTTCATCCCAGCATATCAGAGATCGGCAACTCCTGCATAAAGTGCCTTGAAAGGTGCCATTTGGATGCTGGCTTGATAGCTATTATTGTAGGCAAATTCGGCTAGTGGTAAGTTTTCGTGCCAGCTTCCGCCGAAATCTATAATACATGCCCTTAACATATCTTCAACAACCTGATTTGTCCTTTCTGTCTGTCCATCTGTCTGGGGATGGAAAGCAGTGTTGAAGTTGAGTTTCGTTCCTAGAGAGTGCTGTAGACCCTTCCAAAAATGAGAAGTGAAGTGCGGGTCTCGATCAAACACGATGGACACAGGAATTCGATGTAATCTAGTAACCTCCTTGATATACAAGGCATCAAGAACATCAATCGACCATCGGCTTTTGATAGGCAAGAAATGAGCCGATTTAGTAAGGCGATCGATGATTACCCAAATTCCATCATGTCCGCCCCTAGACTTGGGCAAACCCATGATAAAGTCCATGCCGATGTCTTCCCATTTCCACTTGGGAATATGCAGTGGATGCAGTCTTCCAGCGGGTTTCTAGTGTTCCGCCTTCACATGTTGGCATGTCAGGCATCGAGACACGAAGTCTACTATCTCCATTTTCATATTAGGCCACCAGAAGGTTCTTTTTATGTCTTGGTACATCTTAGTGGCTCCAGGGTGGATCGTGTACCTTGATCGGTGAGCTTCTTCAAGAATCCTCTTCTTTAGCTCAGGATAGTCTGGTACACTTGTCCTTTCATGGAATAATAATCTGCCATCAGGTGCCAACTTGAAATCAAGTTTCTCGTCCAGTTTCTCTTTTATTTCCACTAAGATAGGATCTTCTTCTTGCAACCTCTTGATTTCAGCTAGCAAGTCTGGATGCAAACTTATATGAGATAGAGTAATATACCCATTTTCTCATCTATGTTTATATTGAGTTCTGAGAATTTTTCTAGCAGCTTCCATTCTTGAACCATACAATTGGCTATTAAGGCTCTCGGCTTCCAACTAAGGGCATCTGCTACGGAATTACCCTTTCCAGGATGATATTGTATAGTGAAGTCGAAATCCTTGTGATACTCGAGCCAACGCCTTTGCCGCATGTTCAGCTCCTTTTGAGAGAATAAATATTAGAGGTTTTTATGATCGGAGTATACTATAAATTGTTCTCCATAAAGATAGTGCCTCTAGATCTTTAAGGCCAATAACACTGCGACTAGCTCTAAATCATGCACAAGGTAGTTTTCTTCACGCTTCTTTAATTGCCTGGAAGAGTATGCAATGACTCTTCCATTCTCCATCAATACACTCCCGAGGCCAATACCAGAAGCATCGGTATATACCTCGTACTTCTCTCCTTCGACTGGCAATGATAGGACTGGAGTAGTGGTCAAGAGATCCTTCAAAGCTTGGAAACTCTTCTCACAGTCTTCTTTCCACTCATAAGGTGTTTCCTTGTGAGTCAATCGGGTGAGAGGAACAGCAACTCTTGAGAAGTCCTTGATGAAACGCCGGTAGTAACCAGCTAGCCCCAAGAAACTATGAATCTCCGTTGCGTTGGTTGGTCGTTCCCAATTCTTCACGGCTTCGACCTTTGATGGGTCAACGAAAATTCCGTCCTTTTAAATTATATGGCCGAAGAAGGATACTTCCTCGAGCTAGAACTTGCATTTGCTAAATTTGACATATAGTTTGCTTTCCCTCAATAGCTGCAATGCCTTCTTAAGATGTTCTTCATGGTCTTCTTTAGACTTTGAATAAATAAGAATATCATCGATAAAGACCACAATGAACTGATCTAAGTGAGGCCTGAATATGCTGTTCATTAACTGCATGAAAGCTGCGGGGGTATTTGTTAGTCTGAAAGGCATAACAGTAAATTCGTAATGCCCATACCTGCTTCAGAATGCAGTTTTATGAATATCTTCTTCTTTGATCTTCAGTTGGGGATAACCTGAACGAAGATCAATCTTGGAGAAATATTTAGCTCCAGATATTTGATCGAACAATTCATCAATACTCGGCAGTGGGTACTTGTTCTTGATTGTAAGGTGATTTAACTGCCGATAGTCGATGCAGAGTCTCATCGATCTGTCCTTCTTCTTGACGAATAGCACAGGTGCTCCCCATGGGGAAGTACTCGGCCGGATGAAACCCTTGTTCAATAGCCCCATCAGTTGTTCCTTCAGCTCCTTCAGCTCAGTAGGGGACATTCAAGAAGGTGCCTTGGAAACAGGTCCAGCACCAGAGACAAGGTCGATGGTGAATGACACCTCCCGCTCCCGGGGTAAGCCAGGTAATTCTTCTGGAAAGACGTCACAAAAATCCCGAACTATACGGATGTCTTCAAGCTTAGGCTCCTCGACGTCCGTGGCAGTTACAATTGCAATAAAAGCCGAACACCCTCTGCCTATCAGTTTACTAGCTTGGAGAGCTGATATAAAAGGTAATCTAGCCTGAGGGCTAATGTATACCAGTTCCGGGTAACCCACAAAAGTTATCTTGCCATTCTGACAATCTATAGTTGCTTGGTACGTGGATAACCAATCAGCGCCTAGTATGACATGATACATTTCTATATCTAAGCAAATTAGGTTGGCAGGTAAATTATTTCCTTTAACCATAACCTCACAGTTTGGGTAGTGATGTGTGAGGTCGGCCTTGTTCCCGATAGGTGTAGATATGACTAAGTCTAACCATTCGGGCTCCATAGAGAGTGTAGCAGCAAATTTCTTGGAAATAAATGAATGTGTTGCTCCAGTATCAAATAAAACTTTGGCATTCTTAGAGCAAATAGTTAGTGTACCTTCCACGATTCCTCCTTTTGTTGGTTCCGTCTCTTGGAGGGCTTGCAGACGGCCTTGCTTCTTTACCGGGAACAACTCCTCTTTAATGGCTTGCTCGTTCATCAACGGATAGTTAAAGATCCGATGTTCTCGGCTTCCACATCGGAGACATGCTCCAAGCTTCCTCCAGCATTCCTCGGTCTTATGGCCGGGCTTGTCACAATATTTGTAAATTTCCTTGGATGGTTTGGTGGTAGAGAATGGCTTGACAGTCTTCTGGAATTTCTATCCTTTGGAGGACTCTCCTCCGTTGTAATACCGCTTCTTGTTGAAAGCTGCTTTAAAATTTCCCGGGCTTGTGACAGGTTCTTTCTTGTCTCTTCCTCGGATCCTATCGGAAAGCTCGGTGGCATCCTCGAGCAACTGTGCGCGTCGAACCATCTCCGAGTAGACTTGGATGTCCATTGGTGCAAGTTGTGTAATATGATGGGGCCGAAGCCCATTGAGGAACCTTCTTGCCTTCATCTTTTCCGTACACACCAAATGCGGTGCATACTTGGATAGTCTTGAGAACTGGGCATCGTACTCGGCCACTTTCAAGCCACGTTGTTTCAGTGCGGCAAATTCCGCGGCCTTCTTCTCCTGAATATGGTCAGAGAAGTATTTGTTGTTGAAATGCTCGGTGAATTCAACCCATGTGACATGGCCTTCTGGTAATGTTGCTTCTATGGATTCCCACCAACATCGAGCATCCCGCTCCAGTTGGAAGATAGCTAGTAGAACCTTTTCCTTGTCCGTGCATTGCATCACGCAAAAAATTCGTTCCATCTCCTTTAGCCAATTTTCGGCATCCTCGGGGTCAGACGAACCCGTGAACCTAGGTGGGTTCATGTTACGGAAACTTCTATGGAGATCACCGGCTCCACGGTTAGCACCGCCTTGCGCCACTTGTTGTAGCGCCTGCATAAGGCCTAGCACGGTGTGCTGCATCTCGCGCCATTGTGCTCGTTCAGCAGCCATGATCCTACAAAAGAGTTTAAGTGTAATAAACATCGGGTCTTATTATGAGGTTAAATGCCATTATATAACTTAACCCGTGTCTCTACCCATCTAATCGGGTAAGGTACAAATCTATCCATAGACTTAAGTTTTAACTAGGAAATTGTAATCCTAGGCTCTGATACCACGAAGACTGTCACGCCCCGAGTGCGGAAGATACCCGGATGCGAGACGGGTCTATATAGATCGTGTCATTCATGTGAAATCAGAGTGCACATAGAACTTGGTAATTTATTTGCTAACTCAAAGTTTAAACATAAACAATAGTCCACGCTGGCAATTATATAATTAACCCATTGATGACAACTCTAGTCCTTGACAGACATTATTTAAATTCAAAACTAGGATACAAGCCTCAACAAGTTTCATTCGACTAGACCAATTATAACAAGAAATACAAGGTAGGACTCAACGCAAATGGCATGACTAGTTGGCGGTAGACGACTGGTGACTCTAGCACTCTTCACTCGGTCTCATTCCCATCCGGATGGTGGTCGCTATTTAAGTCACCTAAAAATGTTAGAATAAACTGGATGAGCGAATCGCTCAGTAGGATTTATATCTCAAGTTCTAACAATCTTTAAGTGACTTACATGTTAAGTGTAGTATAATGATGCATGTTGGATCAAGCAATAATATCAAGAGTTAATTCCAAGGAGTATCACATGAATATCAATAAGATGTATTAATAAAGAGCTAGCAAGTAATTGCCAAGTAATGGCACAAGTCCTTTCAAGAATTTAATATTCAAACAACCTTTCAAAGAAGATAATAATCAAGAAATTCTCAAGCTCGTGTAATAACAAGTAGTGTAATGGAATTGGCTATTTCATTCATTCATTCAAGCAAGTAATTGCCCTTTTTCGGGCCAAGCAATTCATTTCAAGCAAGTCAATCGTGTCACGAGAGAGTGAGCGGGAATGTCTCAAGTCAAGCAAGTACTTTGGTGCAATGCCAAACACCATGGTCAATAAACTCCCATGGGCACAAGTACATTCGGGTGCTCCTCCCAGGACCAGACCCGGCCTTATATGTACAGCATTTCATGTATACTTTTAGACATCCACTCTCATTTATATAGCTAATGTAGAATTTCAAGAAGTTTACCCATTGTAGGAACATAAGGTAGATATTCAGGAATAGAATTCAAGGACATCTCGAGTGTAAATGATAAATTATGACCATCTACTTGAAATGCATGACACATAGGCAAATCGGGGTTAAGGAGATGGCCAAAAAGTCATGTAAAGAAGGTCAACACAACTATTGGTTAAAGTCAACATAATTAGGTCAAAGTCATGCTATTGGTCATAGTCAACACTACTGGTCAAAGGTGTCAACCGGACAAGGTCAGGCAGCGTTTTACTTTTCATGTAGAAATGCATAACTCAGGTCGATGCATATTACTATTCATCCATAAAAGGTTGGTGCAGATCACTATTCACGTATATAAGGCCAGTGCATCTTTTGTTTCATGCAAGGTGAGTGCATATAAGGTTGGTGCAGATCACTATTCATGCCTATAAGGTCGGTGCCCATCACTATTCATACATATAAGGTCAGTGCATATAAGGTTGGTGTAAATCACTATTCATGCATCTAAGGTTGGTGTCGATCACTATTCATACTTATAAGGTTGGTGCAGATCACTATTCATACATATAAAGTTGGTGCAGATCACTATTCATGCATATAAGGTTGGTGCAGATCACTATTCATGCTTATAAGGTTCGTGCAGGTCACTATTCATGCGTAGGTATAGGTCTATATAAGGTCGGTGTAAGTATTGCACAGACTCAACCCAAGCTCCGTGCATGTATTGCACAGACTCAAACCAAGGTCCGTGCAAGTATTGCATAGACTCAACCCAAGGTCCGTGCAAGTATTGCACAGACTCAAACCAAGGTCCGTGCATGTATTGCACAGACTCAACCCAAGGTCCGTGCAAGTATTACACAGACTCAAACCAATGTCCGTGTAAGTATTGCACAGACTCAAACCCAGGTCCGTGCATGTACTACACAGACTCAAACCAAGGTCCGTGCGAGTATTGCTAAAGCATATAGGAGATCAAAGCATTTTCTGTCTCGGTGTAAGTTTTGCTAACATATAGGAGGTCAAAACACTTTCTGCCTCGGTACAAGTTTTGCTAAAGCATATAGGAGGTCAAAGCATTTTCTGCCTCGGTGCAAGTTTTGCTAAACCATATAAGAGGTCAAAGCACTTTCTGCCTCGGTGCAAGTTTTGCTAAAGCATATAAGAGGTCAAAGTATTTTCTACCTTGGTGCAAGTTTTGTTAAAGCATATAGGAGGTCAAAGCATTTTCTACCTCGGTGCAAGTTTTGCTAACATGCATATAAGGTATGTACAAATAGAGTGCACATTTAAGGTCGGTGCAATGTTTGTACCTGGCTTATATGGGTCTAGGCAAGTTTTGTTACTACGCACATGCAAGGGCCGATGCATACTCTATTAGTATGCTTAACAACTCGGTGCTAATTTCGTATCTAGTCTAAGCATATGTGGATTTTACGTAGGTCTGAGCTCGTCTCTTAATTTCTCCTACAGTGACTCAATATAAAATAAAGCCTTAGAAATTCTAAGGAGGATTATTAAATATGGATTTCTGCACATGGTGGTTACTAATTTCGTAACTTACTGTTCATGATTTATAAAATATTCACATAATCAGAAAGTAGAGATATGGCTGGATATGGACACAAAGCAAGATTTGCAAGATCATGCTCATATAATATTTTAAGTTTTAATTTCATAGATATGAAATTTTACACCTGGGTAATTTACAGGTAATATTAAATTGGAAAAAACATGGAATCCGGATGATGGTAACCACCCTACCCATGCATGTCACCCTGTTTAAGCTACCAGTTAGGCCAGATCTTGAAAACATCTACCTTTATGAGATGACAACTAGGTACACGTAAAAGAAAAGGGCAGCTTTCTTCCCTCCTCTGCAACCTCTGCAACTTCAGAGAATGTTCCCCCTTCTATGCAGCAAGTCTTTGAACTAACGTGGATTTGCCTCAATAGAAGGGTGTAATGTAGGGGTTTTAAGATTTTAGGTAGACAGGAGGGGAACCATATCCTAAATCACAACGTCTAATGGCCATACTATAGTGCGATGCCAACAAAAAGGGGCTGTATGTGTCGGAAAGGACAGAGGATAATGGGATGCCAACTAATTGTTTGTCTGGAAAAAGTCACAACCTAGAGAGGGTCGTGTATGCTAAATTACAGGGGCGCACCATCATAGCGTTAACAACATTTAGAAATTTTATAGCTAATGAACCATGTTAATAAAAATAGTAAATTGCATATTTTTATGATCCCTAGATTTTGCTGATAATTTTCATAATTTTATTTTATTGAAAATATGCTAGAATAAAATTCAACCTGAAAACTCTGCATTTAACTTCAAAGCTTTTTATTTTTAAAAATTGATGGAATCAGTTTATGAAATTTAATGGGTAGGATCCTTATATTTTTCTCTTATTTTTCATATAATTTATTTCTTAAAAAAAATTATATAAAAAGTGGCACTATTCATGATTAGGGGAACAACGACCTATTAAACGGTCGTGATATTGTTTTGAGGGTTTTTCCACCCACCCTACACTAACCAAAATTATCTATATACCTTATCTCATTTCCTCAATTATGTTTATTCTTTAAAATGTTATCTATATATATCCTTATTTCTTCAAAATAAAGATAATTTATTAAAAATATAATTTGGCATCTTCTCTAAGTGATGTTTATTTATTTTCAATTATTAATTTAAATAGAATTAGAATATAATAAGTTAAATACCTTCTTTTCAAATCCTAAACGTATTCATTTCTATTTCAAAATTCCCGAGTGTTACACGACGATCCTCAACTCGGCTGGCTGAATCCAAACAATAGGGTAGGAAAACTCCATTACCTTAAACCCAGAGCACCGATTCTCTCTCTAGATCTAGCAATCCTCTACAACTCCGCAGACTCCAATCCTCAAGACATCGAAAATTACAACACCAGTCACAAATTCTCACGAATACTGCCCAATTGGCACTTGTCCTTTCGGAATAGTGCCAACGCACCCTTACGCATCAAGGAACGGGCACGACTTCTCATAGGCAACCACCTTGCTGAAACACAGGACTCGTCTCACACGGACTTGCACACGAAGGCCAACCAATCCGGACACACGATGCAAGACAACGAACCTTAGCTAAACGCGATTCTCTCCGACCAAGGGAGAAACCCATCACACCTTTGACAAGTCGGGAGACCTTCCGCGCTCATCTCAACCTCGAATCTCGTGCATGTTGGGAATCGCACCTTCGAGCACTAAGAAAACCATCACTTCCGTCAGGTCAGCTCCTCCGATAACACTTATCGAGTGTCTCATCGGACCATGATCATAGCATCTCTCGATGAACCACTACCACAATTTCGTGAACCGCGACACGCCATGCCAAGAGCCTCAACACAAGCCATAATCGGCAACTGCCAATGATCATCCCGAGTCCCGAACTCACCACGAACCCTTCACATCTCAAGCCAAATCCAAGGCGAACACAACCCGTTCACACGCAGAAGCGTAGGACTTAAAGCTCATTGGGACAACTCTGCCCAATCGTACCTCGAAATCCATAAAAATAATCGGGACTGACACGTCATTTCTGACGCCACGGAGCATGACAAGAAAACCAGGCTCGATAATCAGCAGCTCACCCAGAAGATCCTCCGCTCACCCGAGTGCATCTCTCGATCAGAGCACTCGCTCGGCCACTTCAAACCACGACCTCAAACCTCAAGGGCTGGAGAAATCTCAAGCTGGAGTGGCCAAAACCAATAACATCTCCCTCAGAGCACGCTCACAGCCACTTGACCATGAACAATCCTCGCCAGCCACCTTACCTCGCTGCAGATACCTCGAACGCAGCACCAAAATGACACGCGCCTGCTAGCAACTCTGCCCACTGCAGCACAACCTGGGTCACCACCCATCGAGAAGAAATCTCTCTATCACATCCATTGGGCCCCATGCTGGCATTCCAACAAGAACGAAACTGCCTTCACAGCGCCAACACCGCACACTCAGGCTCTCACGCGAGTAACCAAGCAAAAAACATGCACAAAACCCTATGCCAGCTGCCGACTGTACTGGACCTTACGGACTCTGATCACTGCAATATCTTGAATTCCCATGTACGTCCACAACCACGGCTCTGATACCAACTATAACGACCCAAGATCTGGATACTGGGAAAAACCTGATACCATTCGAATCCTAGCCCGCCGCCCACGAGACGGAGGGCTCGAAAGGGATAAAAGGAGTGTGAAGGTACAAAGAAATAGGAAATAAAGTAGGACAATTCAACAATTAATAGAAATAAATAAACAACTACAACCGAGTCCACTCTAACAAAAGTACAATCAAAGGTAGAAAAGCGTACCCAACACAGAGTGAACACTCGGTTCTACGAGCTGGCAACTAAGAACGTCCGTACAGCACCCCCGAACCTCGAGGAAGAACTGTCACACCTGAAAAGCAGGGGTGAGCCTACTATCGCTGGCTCAGTAGGGGTCCTGCGGAACCCCAACCGTAAACAACGGCGGTAGCGAAAAGTAACAACAACAGTAGGAACAGCAAACTCGGTGGCCAGTAAATCATCATCTCTACAGCTACTCCTACTTGAATGGAAAAAAACACCACAATCTCACAGTCGGGAACACACCGATTAAACGGAAATACCTCTGGCTATGCCGCCAGAAAACACACCACGACAACCCTGTTGTGGAGGCCTGTCACACAGACAAAGGCCCAACCCAAGACCACGTGGTCTGGGTAGACACAATCACGACCTCACCGTCGTGAATCCTACACTGTCTACGGAAAAGACCCTCGATAATGCTCACCGGAAACTCTAGACCTCTACCTCGGTGAACACATGGAACCTACATGCAAAACCATGTCTCACAGACGAGAAACGGAAGCTCGAGTCATGAGAAACTCATGTAACGTGACGAGAATACCTACCCACCAGAAGCAAGGCCAGATGCGTCCACTGACGACTTAGTCCGCAGCCACAGGTGTCTCCGTACGACGCCCCAGGCGGAAATTGAGACACCAAACAGTAACCAGTAACACGGAACAAGGACTAGCTGGGGTCGCGCTCGTCAGCGCGGGTCCGACGTCCCCAAGCACGAGTGCACACACAGACCATGCGTCTTAGGTAAGATCCTCTAGCTGGTTCTTTCCCAAAGCCCAGACTCAGGCTTCACGAAGGGGCCCTACGGTAACCAGCCTAAAAACTATCTCTCTCGGGTAAGCCGCTCCACCACTCCCTGGTGGGTCAGCACACGCGTGCTGTAAGAAGGGTACAACTAGTGGAGAGTCACTAACGTGAACACGGAAAGTCACGCATACAGCCATTGTGAGTAACACGGAGTAACAAGTGGCTCGGGGTCACCAGACTCTAGATGGTCCACTAGACCTACTAAACCCAACGGTCCTTGAGTCATGCGACTCAGGTCAAGACCGCTGCATGAGACAACATAGCGCCGTTGATCTAGCCTAACCCTAGGTCTGACATCACGATAGCATGATTCTCAAGGTAGCTCACAAGCCATCGAGTCAATCCCCTATCAAAGGTAAAAGCGGGAAACCTCTAGCCCCAGGCTGGGTGACAGGACTCGCAGTCCAAGGGCCAAATTCACAACCCACTCGAAAAACACTTACCAAAATGCCAATGATGTGCGGGAATAGCCCTCTGCACTCACGCCGACTCACGACTACTCAATCTAGTGAAAGCACGAAAGCCCAGAACACATGGGGTCACCCGGACCCTCCAAACCCATGGACACGCTAATCGAGATAACACGGTACCTTCGGACACCCAAAAACATGGTCACAGTATATATGGGATGTCCGGGATAACCACGGAACCATAGGTCGGTCATGGGGTCTCAACCGGACCGACCGGGGCCCAAACAATGCGAACGGGACACAACTAGCATGGAAAACTAAGTGGCGATCCTCCCTGGACCGTCACCTCAAGTGGCAGTCCACTCTGGACCGCAAGCCCCTAAATAGCGGTCCACTCTAGGCCACTACCCTCCAAGTGGCGGTCTCCACGGGACCGCTACTTGCCAGGGATACCTGGAATAAAGCGGCCATCCACGGACCGTAACTAGAATATAGCTGTCCACTCTGGGACCGCAACCTGAAGAATGCGGCCATGGGGTGATCGCATCCTTAGGGGTTTGGTGAAAAGCTCGTCGACGCGCCCGCCACGGGTGCGTCGACCCCAATAGGTGGCGATCCTGGCCTGACTGCTATCAGAGAATAGCAGTCAGTTGCAAGGTCGCCACCTGGAACCGACAAACTGGGCCAGGAAACGGTCCCCATTGGACCACCTTCATAGGTTGTGGTCTCTGGTATGACCGCTACCTACCTCCGAGCCCAGAAACGGCGAACATGGCGGAAAATCCCATTCCACGCCCCGTTCACACCCATGTGAAGGGGAAAACAAGGGAAAACCCTTCCCCAACCTCTCTATCACCGAGAGGACCCATTCAAACCCCAAATATGCGATCAAAACACAAAATCTGACTCTCACCCTAAAATCACACGTTTTAACCCCAGCGAGAAAATAAACCCTCTCGGCTCGCCTCGAGCTACCAAACTCGCGGGAAATGAAGAACAAGGGTTAAGGAACAACCCCCCTACCTCCACCAAAGATTTCGCGCACTGAGGATGCCGATCCGCTAAGAAAACACCGCACGAATTGCCGCGGCGCCCCGAACTCACGGTCAAGCTTCGTCGCACCTCCATCGCCTCGATCCTCACCCATCCTTGCCTGCTCCTCACCCGCGTCGCCTCCGCCTCGCCCACCGCCTCACTCCGTCGGCCACCGAAGAAGAGAGGGGAGAAAGAGAGAGCGTGAGAGAAGAGAGAGGGAGAGAGTGAGGGTTGTGAGGAGAGAGAGAGGGGGTGTTATATATATAGAAAATCTGGAATTTTCAAAAAATATGAAAAAGGGAAAAATACTCCCCATGATCGTCGAAAAATGCACAGCGCACTGGTAACGTCCCAGAGTTGGAGAATGCAACGGTTCGCCTTACACGGGGTTCCAAAGGTTTGATAGATAAAAACACGTGTAAACCATAAAACTCAATCCAGGACCAACAAAAGTGATCTGAAACCCACGGATCCTGATCCAAATAATATCTGAAAAATCATGGGGATTACATCATCTCTACTGCCGGTGGTCCTCATCCTGATCTTGCCTCTCTCGCTCGCCCTGCTGCTGAAGGTGCTCCCTCCCTGGTGTCCTTTGGTCCTACTGGGCCCGTTTGTCTTATGGATGCTGCCTCCCGCCATACGCAGGCTGCTGCCAGTGGATCTGTGGCTGTGCCTTCCCCCCTTGGGGTGCCCTCTACCGTTGCTGCCTCTCCTGGCTGTCCCTGCTCCGGCAATGGTGTGACCCCACCCATTGGCGCTCGCCCTGCTTCAGCCCCTCTCCCACCCCCTGTTACTGGTGGTCCTCTGTCACCACCGTGTGTAGGTGTTGGTGCTCGTGCGGCTGTCTCTGTTCTTGCTAGCGCCCATCCTTCTGCTCCTACCTCGACCTCTCCATTACTGCTTGCTAGTGTCCCTGCCACTAAGTCTTCAGGTGGAGGTGCCCTCCCCCTTGCGGTCGATAGGGGAGGCTCTGTATGGCCTATTGTGGGAGCGATGGCCTCACTCCCTCCTACTACAGTTGCCCCCTCGTTCACCCAGATCGTGTTGTAGTCAATCACGCCTCCGGCCCTCTCCCTTGCCATTCATCCCCCTGCCCATATAGATTCAGGAGAACCTGATGTCTTCTTCTCCCTCGATGAGGTCAAGGAGTCCTGTAAGCCTCTTCAATATGCTATCATTACCAGAACTCCACACGGGTGCCCTCCATTTCAGGACATTAGAGGGAATTTGGCACTGTGTTTTTCTCTCGAGCAAGACTTCATCATAAGTGCTCTGGATGGCTGCCACCTTCTCATCCGATTTCAGAACTTTGATGACTACCTTCAGGTTCTTCTTAAAGAATCCTTATTTGTGCAAGGCCGGATCTTCAGGTTCTTCAAATGGTCCGTTCATTTCTACCCTGATGTTGACTTTCTGGTCGTTCCTATTTGGCTGGAGTTGCCCGGCCTCCCGGCCAATTTTTACAATGATGCTTTGATCCGTTCAATTGCAGGGAGCATTGGGCCGGTTCTTAAGGTTGATAGGAACACATCATGCTTACTCAGGACTCATGCTGCAAGAGTTTGTGTTCAGTTGGATGCTTATAAGTCCCTTTCGATTCTTATTTGGGTTGGCATTGGGGGTGGCAGCACCTGGCAGCCCATTGTCTATCCAGATCCTCCGTTGTTCTGCCGGGGCTGTAAGCATCTTGGCCATCTCATGGACAAATGCAAGAAGATTCCCGCGCCTGCTAGGGGGTATGGCTCAGGTCCTGGAGGTCTGGTGAGACCCGTTCATCACTCAACTGCGAGGGGCCCTGCACTGGCGTCAAGTTCGGTTTGGCCGCCAGTCCATGCTACTGACCTTATTGATAAGTCAAATGAATCTTAGATGGTATGCTCTGATACCAATAGACAAGACTCTATTGATGATCTAGAGGGGGGTGAATAGATCGATCACCCAATAAAAACTGACTACAGCAGGAATAGTTGTGAAATAAAATCAAGCTGCTGTAGGACGAAGAATAACGCTTAAACGTAATTGAGCATAGCAGATCTAGAAGATCATAACACAAGCGGTCTTAAGCATTCATCTACTGGACGATGAAACTAAAATAAAGATGAGCACAAACCACAAGGCAATCACACAGTAGACGGTGAATTTTTAAGGTGGTTCGACCTCAAACCCGAGGTCTACGTCTACCCCACACTCCAACCAGAGTGTGGTTTCCTGTTGATACACAGCTTAACCTGCTGATCCACAACTTCGGGGTGAAAACCCTACAAACTGTTGGGCCTTATAGCTTACGCCGACCAGAGGAGTCCTCCTTTGCAACCGCTGGGGAGTTACAGCTTCACCCGTCCAGAGGATACCACACCTCTGCCCGCTGAGGAATTATAGCTTTACCTCCGCTGACAAACAGCTTGAACAAGAGTTTCTAAAAATGAAATGAAAATAAACGAAGAAATAGAAAAACCCACGATGGGAATGTAGGTCAACAATGAGCAAACTCAATTTCGGTTCTGAACCAGGAAACTGATAAACAAAGCTCTCTCTCTCAGACTCTCAAATCTCTCACTCTCAAACTCTCTTCTTCTTTCAAATCTGATCTCTCTTCTGTTGTGCCCCTGTGGTTTTGATGATAGCAAACACTATAAGTCACCATATGCATGTGTGCATGAAAGACCTTGTTGATTCATTTAAGTGCATTCATATGTGTTCATGTATTTGTGAATGTGTGCTTGTGAATGACATTCCATTATATACACTGTGTGCACACATTATATCTGTCTGACATCTGGTTGATGCATTCATGTAACAGAGTCAGCACGATTGCATTGAGCATACAGTCAGTACACTGCATGCAGAGTCTGCACTGCACACTGGTTTGATAGCTTGTTCGTGAATTCACAAGTCTATACATCGTCTGTTCATCGTCACATGTGCATCACTTAGCAAGTCTATACATCAGTCAGCATTGCCTCTTGCTCGTAGAGTCTATACATTGTCTGTGCTTCACGCTTTGTTCAAGTCTATACACTATGTTGCATCTTGGTCGTAAAGTCTATACATCGTCCAGTCGTCTGAACATTGCATTCGGCAAGTCTGTACAGAGTTTGTTGCATCGTTCATCAAGTCTGTACACTGCATTGCACGAGCTCAAGTCAGCACATTGTCGTTGCATAAGGCCACACACAATATGTACATGCCATAGTCTTGCATACTTAAAGTCTATACATCCGCATGCTAGAAAGTCTGCAAAGTCTATACATTCACATGCTACAAAGTCTGCACATCCAGTTTGCATCATGTCTGTACAGAGCTTTTTGCATCGTTCATCAAGTCCATACATTGCACTGTAGCTTGCTTAGTTGAAGTCTATACATTGCATTGTTGTGTTTGTGCTCAAAGTCTGTGCATTGGACTGTTCATGCATTACTCCATCTGGCAAGCCTGTACATTGGACTGTTCATGCATCACTCCATTTGGCAAGTCTGTGCATCGGACTGTTCATGCATTCATCTCAAGTATATACATCCGACTGTGCATTGTTCATGAGTAAGTCTATACAAGCCTCTGCATTGCATATGTGAAGTCTATACATGCTATAGCTTCGCATTCACAAAGTGTGTACACGCCACTGCATTGCATACATGAAGTCTGAACATTGCTTCAGCGTTGCCTTCAGCCAAGTCCATACATTGACTGGCAGCCTTCAGCAAAGTCTGAACATTGCATCATTGTGCATGCATTGCTTTCATTCAAGTCTGTACACTGGTGTCGACACTGCATGATCAAGTCTATACAGACTTAGCGAAAGCTTAGCAAGTCAATACACTGGTGTCGTCTGCTGCAGGGACAACAAGTCTGTACATTGAGTTCTCATGCATGTAAACATCAAGTCTATATACTCCCCTGTTTCATGTCTATACATCCGGTTGTTAGCATACCTGCACGCATGAATGGAGTCTGCACAGAGTTTGCACAAGTGTGCATGCTTCAAAGTCTATACATCGTGGCCTTCAAATCTTTAAAGTCTGTACATCCTTCATTGGCCAAGTCTACACATCGCCGTTGTCACGCCCCGACGCGGAATATCGGGACGTACAGTCAGTAACGAGCTAGAAATAACATTTATTCTAAACTAAACAATAAAAATTTGCTAAGGAAGGAAAGAAACTCTATCGATCAAGGAAAGATTCTAAAATTTTATTACAATGATCATCACTATTTAAACACGATCAAACATATCTTCCAAAACTAATTTAATACAACAACTGATTTACTACAGTAACAGAACACTAATACAACACTAAGGAAATAACTGGAAGTAACAACTATGCCAACTCGGCATCTAGGTACAAGTACACTCTAGAATCACTCATGTCCCTCCCCGTCTGTGTGAACGTCACCACCTGAATAACCTGGAAAGGGGGAAACAACACTATGAGCTGACGCTCAGTAGGTAATAACAGGTAAGTTTACGTAGTTAATGACTTAATTACATGTTGTATGCAATGATAAGCAAGGAAATAAATAACGAGATCAAGGACAATGTAATAAGATCTTGCAAGGTCAAGAATTAAAAGATGACAATTAACAACAATGACAAGTACAAAAATTTTAATAAGAGCAATTGCAATAATAATTGGCCAACAAGCAAGTATTTTAAACATGAAATAATTCAAGATCAAGTACAAGAAATAATAATAGATTGAATGACGTAGACGTCACACTAGTCAAGTACTCGGTGCAATATCTCACCATGTCATTAACATCCCATGGGCTCACTAATTTTTCGGGAGCTCTCCCCAGGACCAGACCGGGCCCCTATGATGCGATGGCATTGATTTATTGGATCGAAGATCCCAAGTTGTCTAGACATTTTCTCAAGTAATCATGGCCAATGAATTACAAGGAATAAATTAAATTGTAAAAAGTACAGATCTGACAAAATATCAGAATAACAAGAAGAGTAGAGAATTAAATTTAGGCATCATGTTTAACGACAATTAAGTCATGGAATTCAAGAACGAATGGTAAGTAGGAAAATGTAATCATTAGAATACTCTTAATTCCATAGTTTAACATTGTATTCCGTTGGTTTAACAAGTTTTTAGGGTTGTTTTAGGATCTTTTAATATCAGGGAACTAGCATACTTAATCTAAAAATGTAATTTCCTATTAAGGAAATTCGGGAGTGTTTTTAAGAATATGGTGGGGGTAAGTGCCATATTCTTGAAATACCTTAGTATGATTATCATCTCTTGTGATTCCAATTTCAGGGGTTTCTGGTCAATGTTTTTATCATACTGGAAATGACTTAATCTAATTGGATGCAAAAATGCCAAAAATGATTTATTTTGTATTATCTTAGTGAATTACTAAGAATTTAATTTAATTCATAGAAATAAATCCTAGCATGATGAAAATGTCTCTAACATGTTTAAAATAGCTCCAGCACATGATTCTACTGGTAAGATGATAGAAATATATATTTTCTTGCTGGAGTTAATTTTTTAACACACTAAAAATATATTATTAGACGTTAAAACTAACACTTAATATGCTATAATGAGTTTTCTACATAAATTTTGGATAAGTGAATAGGAGTAAGTTATCATACTGATTATTCATTTTTCCTGATAACAATAAGATTTTTACCATGCTGAAAGTAATTTTCTACAATATTTTACCCTCCATTTAATAGGAGAAATATGCTGAGAAATAGTTTAATATACTAAAAATCATTTATATCATGCTCTTATCATCCTAATATGCTGGAAGAATTTTTGTCATGCTGTGAGGAATTTTATCATGCTGTAAGAATAGTTTAACATGCTAACGTAATTTCATATGCATTTATTTTCTATTATATAGATAAAAAATAGATTTCTATAAAATAAAAATATCATTAATTCACAGAAAATAACTTTGAACATGCTGATAATATCAGAATATGTTTTTCATGAATTTCAGACATTTGAAATATTTTAGCATGCTAGATATATATTTTATATGCGTTTATTTTCTATTATATGGAGAAAAATATATTTATATAAGCTAAAAGTATCATTAAGTGTATAACATATTTAATTCTGTTATGGACGCGGCATATCGCACGACCGCGTTAAGAACGCGGTCCTGCTATGCACCGTGTTCATAACAGAACCCAGATTTTACACGAGTTGGGTAAACATTGCACTAAAAAGGCCATATCTTCCTTATTTCTTGATGAAATTCAACAAACAAGATATCAATGGAAAGATAAGAGGAAGATGAACAAGATGGCATGCTCAATTTTAAGTTTAGCCTGTGATTATCCACTTGAAATCGTGCTTTACCCTAAAGGGTACACTTAAAACCCTAACATGGATATATGCTTACTAAATCGAGAAATTATCCTAGTATGATTGATAGAAATTAAGGCTTTCTAAGTTAAAAGGAAGCTAACATGATGAGGATTCCATTCATGTATAATAATTAAATTTAGGTCTGTTAGAACCTACCTCAATCGAAGATCAAAACCCAGCAACAAGAACGCCCAACGATCCTTGATAGCCCTCAAAGATCCCTCGATAACTTCCTGAATACCAATAGAAATTGGGGCTTTTACTACCAAATGAAAGATCTCGTCGAGCTGATCGAGATAGACTATCTATTTATGAATTTTGGTTAAGATTGCCAACCTGATTTGGAGGGATAAAACCATGACCTAGAATGAAGGACGATCCTTGATAGTCCTTCAAAGATGCCCCGAGATCTTCTTGGATACCATATAAAAATTAGGGCTTTTACTACCAATGGAAAGATATCATCGAGCTGAACAAGATGCTATATTTACTTTCCTAATTTGGTTGAGAACACTAACCTTAATCGACGGAAGAAGATGGAGCTAAGATGGACGTCGAGTTGCCGACACCCTTCCACCAAATCGTCGATTTCTCATAGATCTGGCCACCTCGTCGAAAACCCCAGCTACCAAAAAAAAATAGACATCCTCAGCTTTCTTTTAATAGCCTATACACCTTCTGGATCCTTCCGAGAAGAGAGTATTTCGCGTTGCAAGAGGCGTGTTTGAAACGCCGCCGAAATATTTGACTTACCTAAAGCTCGACTAATAACTTCTACCACGGTTAATGTCCTATGAAATTAGTTGGGGAAATTTAATCTACCCATTAAGATCTTTCATTTGCCTCAAATATCGTTTCATTTGGTTGAGAATTGAGCGCGAATTTAAGATTTTAAGATGAGGTTTACTATTGCGTTCACTATTGGGTAGATAAGTGTAAAAATCTGATTTAAACCTTTAATTTGACCAGGTTAATGATTTAATCAGGGTTAACCATAGAAGATAAAATTTCTAATCGAATGGTCTTTTTCCTAATTACCATTTTTCGGGATTTTAATAAGGTTAACGAATTTTCACTTCACTATTCATTAAATAATAAAATAATAGATTCGAAATTCAAATTTCAAATTCACCCATTTCATTTCTATGTCATTCCAAACCCTATTTCATTTAGGTTTCATTTCACCTAAAATTTCATTTTCATTTAGGTTTGCATTTCATGTTAGTTTCATTTCATTTTCATTTAAAATTAAGGGTTTATTTCAATTTCTTTTCATTTATAAATTTAATTAAATCCTAATTAATTCTCAAAAATTTTAATTTAATAGTAATAATTCAAATAAATTTTTTTTAATTAATTATGGGGTATTACACTCTCCCCTACTTAAAGGAATTTGGTCCTCCAAATTCACTACACTATAATGCGAAAAACAGGGGATAACAAGCTTACCTAGAATAGGTCGGGATACTGTTTCCGCATGGTATCTTCGGACTCCCAGGTAGCTTCCTCAGTTCCACGCCGACTCCACTGAATCTTGACCATAGGTATAGATCGATTCCGGAGTTGCTGCTGCTTCCGGTCCAAAATCTTGATCGGTCTTTCCTCATAGGTCAAATCCTCCTTCAACTCGAAGTCCACTTGCTGAATAATGTGAGTGGGGTCGTACACATATTTTCGCAACATTGATACATGAAAAACATTATGTACGCCTGATAACTGAGACGGTAATGGCAGTCTGTAAGCGACTTCTCCCACTTTATCCAGAATCTCGAACGGACCAATATACCTTGGACTCAGCTTGCCATGAATGCCAAACCTGCGAATCCCTCTCGTAGGAGAGACTTTCAGAAATACATGCTCGCCAACCTAAAATTCTAATGCCCTTCTTCTATTGTCGGCATAACTCTTCTGTCTTGATTGAGCCACTTGTAACCGGTCTCGAACAATACGGATGTTCTGCGACGATTCCGAAATAAGGTCCGGTCCAAGCCATTGCTTCTCGCCTACCTCGTCCCAACACAATGGGGATCGACAGCTTCTTCCATACAAAGCTTCAAATAGAGCCATCTGAATACTGGACTGATAGCTGTTGTTGTAGGCGAATTCAATTAATGCCAAATGATCACTCCAACTGCCTCCAAAATCAATCATGCAGGCTCGGAGCATATCCTCTACTATCTGGTTGGTCCTTTCCGTCTGTCCATCTGTCTATGGATGAAAAGCCGTACTGAAATTCAGACGAGTACCCAAAGACTCTTGCAATCCCTTCCAGAAATGTGAAGTGAATCTGGGGTCTCGATCAGATACAATATTGATTGGAATGCCATGAAGTCTCACCACTTCCTTCATATATAATGCTGCCAAGACATCAACTGTCCATTTAGACTTAATGGGTAAGAAGTGGGCTGATTTTGTTAATCTGTCGATGATCACCCAAATTGCATCAAAACCACCATGAGTCCTAGGTAGACCCATAATGAAATCCATGCCAATGCTTTCCCATTTATATTGGGATATGTCGAGCGGTTTTAACTTTCCTGTCAGTCTGAAATGTTCAGCCTTGACTTGCTGACATACCAAGCATCTACTCACGAGGTCAGCAACTTCCCTTTTCATGTTCGGCCACCAAAAAGATCTTTTCAAATCTTTAAACATTTTAGTGCCTCCAGGATGAATCGTGTATTTAGATCTATGAGTCTCGTCAAGAATCTTATTCTTGATTTCAACTACATCAAGTACACACGTTCGTCCTCGAAATAGCAGTCTTCCATCATCAGCCATCATGAAATCCAGTCTACTGCTCAAGCTTCCCTTGATTTCTACCAGCTCGGGATCACTATCTTGCAAAGACTTGATTTCCATCAACAATTCGGGCTTAAGTTGAATCTATGCAATCATCACCCGGTCATTGTCAACATTAAGATCCAGGCTAGCTAACTGTTCTAGTAGCCTCCATTCATGCAACATAAGACTGTACAATTTAGCTATAGGCTTCCGACTCAATGCATCAGCCACAACATTGCCTTTACCGGGATGATACTCGATCGAGAAGTCGAAGTCCTTTAAATACTCCAACCATCTGCGCTGCCGCATATTGAGTTCCTTCTGAGAGAATAAGTGCTTCAAACTCTTATGATCTGAAAATATCGTGAATGATTCTCCATATAAGTAATGCCTCCAAATCTTCAAAGCAAACACAACTGCTGCAAGTTCCAGATCATGAACAGGATAATTCTCTTCATGTTTCCACAACTGCCTAGAAGAATAGGCAATCACATTCCCATGCTGCATAAGCACACAGCCTAGACCATTCCCAGATGCATCAGTATAGACCACAAAACCTCCTTCACCAGAAGGTAAAGTCAATATAGGTGCCGTAGTCAGGCATTCCTTCAAAGTCTGAAAGCTTCGTTGACAATCTTCTGACCATTCAAACTTGTTCTCCTTGCGCGTTAATCTAGTAAGAGGTACCGCAATCTTGGAGAAATCTTGAATGAATCTGCGATAATAGCCTGCCAGGCCTAAGAAGCTTCTGATTTCAGTCACACTAGTAGGCTGCTCCCAATTCTTCACTGTCTCAACCTTCGAAGGATCAACAGAAATGCCCTCTTTGGTAATAATATGCCCTAGAAAGGACACCTCTTGTAGCCAGAAATCACATTTACTGAACTTGGCATACAGCTGATGATCTCTTAATAACTGTAATGCCGTTCTCAGATGTTCGGCATGCTCCTCTTTATTCTTAGAATAAATCAGAATATCATCAATGAATACCAAGACCCATTGGTCAAGATAGGGTCTAAACACACTGTTCATCAACTGCATGAAAGCTGCTGGTGCATTCGTTAGACCAAAAGGCATAACGATAAATTCAAAGTGACCATACCTGCTGCGGAAAGCCGTTTTAAAAATATCCTCCTCCTTAATCCGCAACTGGTGATATCCCGATCGAAGATCGATCTTAGAAAAATAATGAGCTCCCGCTATCTGGTCAAATAATTCATCAATCCTTGGCAATGGATATTTGTTCTTGATAGTCAACTGATTCAATTGCCGATAATCGATGCACAGCCTCATCGAACCATCCTTCTTCCTGACGAATAATACAGGGGCTCCCCAAGGGGAAGTACTCGGACGAATGAAACCCTTCTCGAATAATTCCATTAATTGCTGCTTCAATTCTCTTAGCTCCGCAGAAGACATACGATAAGGAGCTTTAGAAATAGGAGATGAGCCAGGAAAAACATCAATAGAGAAGATTACTTCCCGCTTAGGCGGAAGTCCAGGTAGTTCCTCTGGAAAGACATCAAAAAATTCTCGGACAACAGGAATGTCCTTAATCTCGATCTGCTGCTCAGGAGTTGCATAGACAAAGGCTAGAAATACCTCACATCCTCGCCTCATTAGCTTATCAGCACGAAGGGCCGAAATAAGCGACATAGAGCTATGATGTCTAACTCCTATGAAAGATAATCCTGGGTGCCTACTAAAAGACACCGAGCTAGAACTGCAATGAACATTGGCCTCATACTTAGCCAACCAATTAGCTCCTAGGATTACATCGTAATCCTTCATGTCCATGCAAACTAAATCAGCTGGTAAATTCTGCTCATCAATCATAACCTTACTAGAAGGATAGAAAAGCTGAATTGACGATCTAGAACCAATAGGGGTTGATATCTCTAACGGAGAATTCATCAGAACAGGTTCCATAGCTAAAGACTTAGCAAATCTCCGAGAAATAAATGAATGCGTTGTACCAGTATCAAAAAGAACAAATGCTGGCTTGTCGAGTATAATAAGAGTACCTTCGATGAGTCCACCATCCTCGGCTGTTTCCACTTCATTTGCATGCAGAGCTTGGAGCTTGCCTTGTGGTGTAGCGACCCGGATTCCGGATACCCGGTGCACCCGGTATAAATACCGAATACACGTGATACCACATGGGACCCGCGAGGCCTCCCAAGCGCGGGAAAGCGCCGAAGGGAAAAAGGATTGTGTGGGAAATACATTGAAGCCAGCAGATATAACAGTAAGCAATTAAATTTCATTAGATTGGATTGCTAAAGTAGCAGAAATAAAATTACCTTTTATTAAACATTCAAGTTTTCAATTATACACCAGAGTCTAGCCCAAGGAAGACAACAAGTCTAGCACAGTACAGTACGACAGAAAGAAACGTACACAGAAGTCGGAAGAAGCCCGACCGCAGGTACAGCTGGCAGCTACACAGCAAGCGAGCACTCCGCCAGGAACAGCAGAGGCAGACGGCGAAAACCCACCTGAAAAGCAGCAGGGGTGAGTCTCAACAGAAACTCAGTAGGGGTCACGCGGATCCCCACTGGAAAACCGCACAAAGCGAAGGCAACGGAAGCAGCAACAAACGTAGCAAGGACAGCAACGTAGCAAAGCAGGAAAGCTACACTACAAAGCTGTAAAGGAACATACGGGAAGTAGGAGTAGGGAACACGCAGGAGAGGGTGAGAACCCGCACCAAACAAGCGGCTACCGAACTAACCTCGGTATCCCAAACTACTCCAAACAAAGGCAACAGATGGATGACCCTAAACTCACACAGAAGGGTACACCAGTCTGTCAACCAGCCCCAAACAAAGGCGAAGGCGAACGCCGACACCGGGAAACAGACAAAACACGACAGGGAACGTCGTGCACAAAGCCCCGCGCACGATCGGAACATCGCGCGGACGACAAACCACTGACCCCGAGTGCAGCCACGAACGGGCAACTCGCAAAGGTCACAGCGTACAGGAAAACACCGAAAGCTACGCGTCACGTGACGGAAGCACCCCCTTAAAAGCCAGCTGCGTCCACTGACGTCTGACGCCGCACCTCAAGTGTCTCACCTACAGTACTGCTGTAACAACAGCAGAGATGTAGACACCAGCTGAACCAAATAGTAACAGCAAAACAAGTAACTAGTCAGGGTCACGCCCGTCGACGTAAGTCCTAACCCCCGACCACGTGTGCACACACTGGCTGTAGCCTAAGCCAGGTCCTCTAGCTAGTATTCTCCCTCGGCAGGACGCTACCGTTGGCTAGGAGCCCGCGGAACTAACTAAAAACCGCTCACTGGGAAAAACCCTCCGCCATCCGCTAGCGGGTCGGCCCGCGGCCTTAGGCAAGAACAAGTGGAGGCTTCACACGACACAGAAGCTCAAAACACAAGTGCCGAAGTACAGACAGGCAACCATGCCCATCCACACGCACTTCGAAGCACCAAATGGCAGCACCACCACTGCCGACAACTCAGGACAAGCAACTAGACCTCCTATGTAACGATCCTGAGCCAAACGACTCAAAGGTAAGATCGTCACAACAGCGGAACAAGCCGCCAATCGGTCTAATCCTAAGCCAAAGAAACCACGCTCCGCAGAAAACGACACACGGAGACCTGAGGGAGACATCAAGAACCCTCAGCACACCTGGACACGCAAACCGAGGTAGAACAATACCTCGAAGCATCCAGAAGCAGTGTCTTAGGCAGGACAGGACCGCTAAGACACGCGCAAACAAGGTCACATGTCAACCACTGGGTCAGACCAGGTTGACCGAAACCCAAACAAGCACATGCAAAGGTAGGATAAGGAACCCTACCACAAGCAAGAAGACTCCTGGCTACCTTACAACGTAGTCTTAACCCTCATAGGACGTCAAGAGACATCCACGGGACAACGGGCAGACCACAAGGCCAAGCCAAGACACACAGAATCATCGGGCGGAAAACCAAGGCACAAGGAAAGTAACGCACCAGCTCTAGACCGCTACAAGCAAACGACGGTCTAGGTTAGGGCCGTTATTTCCCAAACGACGGACGGACACCAGGCCGTCACTCACACCACCCTGATAACCTACAAACCACGCAAAAGCCAAGTAACGCACGGGAGCAGGGGCGTTACAAGCAAACGACGCACGGGGCACCCACCGTCACATTCAACGGTGCAGCAAACCCAAACCAAAGCGAAGTAACGCGCTAAGCCAGGCGCGTCACTCACGAAACAGCGCGGCAGGGGAGGGCCGTCAGAACCAAACGACGCACAGGGGACCCATCCGTTACTCACAGACGGCATGGCCACCCTCGACCCAACACCACAGCAAACAACGGTCGGAGGCATGCGCGTTACTCACAAACGACGCACGGGGTCCCCACCGTCACACCCAACGGTGCAGTCAACCCAACCTCGACCAAAAGAGAATGTAACGGCCAGGGGCAGGCACGTCACACTCAAACAACGCATAGGGGCACGACCGCTAGAGGCACCGCCTCAACGAGTCAACGTCAGTCAACTGGCAAGTAACGGCCTGGGCAAGGCGCGCCACTTCCATCTAACGCACTGGGTCAAGCGCGTTAGACTAACCGACTCAACCCCAACATAAAACGACGAAGGCGAAGTAACGCACTAACCTAGGCACGTTACAAGGAAGCGACGCGCCACTCTAGGGCCGTCACTCACCTAGAAGCCAAAAGCGCTAAAACGATGCAGACCAAACGACGGTCAGTCGTAGGGCCGCTAAAGACAAGTAACGGTCGCTGGCATGACCGCTACTTCGGTTACGGCGGGAAAACATAGGAATGGCCGGATCGGCCCGTTCCACGCCCCATTCACGCCGAAACGCAGGGGAAACACACCGCAACACCGAATAACAACATTCAAGGGACAAAATGCCCACATGCAACACCAAAAACGCTCGATCCGGGCGATTTAGACAAATCCACCCTAAGTGGGTCACCGAGGTTCCCGGGCTTCTACCGGCCTCGAATGAACACCGAATCGCACGAAATCAACGTGGATGAGATTCTAACATCCCTGCGGTCATTTAGAAACTAACTGAACCGCAAACGGTCACCGTTTACCGGCCGACCCTAAAAACCACGAAAATCACGGTTTAGGCAAAACAAGCCCAAACACACTCGTTTCCTAGCCGAACGCCGTGCAATGGCAGGGAAAACGAAGGTGAAGAAGCAAGGATCCGTCACCCTACCTCCACCGAAGAAACCGTGCCCCGAAGGGACTAAACCATGCCGAAAACCACTCGCGAACCAATTTCACCGGCTTTGAATCCACCGTTCGGGATCGCGCCAGAATCGATCCGATCCTCGCCTCATCGCGCATCTCGACAGCTCCACGGCCTCGCCACCTCGCCCACCTACGCCTCCGTCTGCAGCCGGAGCCAAAGAGGGGGAGAAACGAGAGAGAACGGGAGAGAGAAACGGTCGCGGCCGAATGAGGGAAGAAAGAGAAAAAGAAAAGAAAAAGGAAAAGAAATTAGGAAATTTTCCTAATTTCCGAAAATTCCGAAAATGTGCCGAAAATGCACAAATTCAGAAAAATACGCAAAAATAGTCGAAACGACCGGCTCGAGGAGTACATCGACGCTGTAGCATCCACGAGTTCGAGAATTGACAAATAAACTCACCGTAGGGTTCCGTAACTAGTACGTGAGAAAAACCCACACGGCTCGTCAAACTCAACTCGGAAGCCACAAAAGCGAACCGAAACTCAACGAAACCAATCCGAAACAGATCCGAAAGATCCATTAAAGATCCTACGAGATCCAGGGCATTACATCCTCCCCTCCTTCAAAGAATTTCGCCCTCGAAATTCAGGACTAACAAAGGAGAAGCAGGGAAGAATAACCCAACAGCACAAAACTCGGAAAACACAGCTCAGAGGAACACCGTCAGATCACAATTACAGGTACACACTCAGCTTCCAAGACAGCAAGTCTACGGCACGAGTATGGCACCAAAGTGAATACATCTGACGCCTCCGAAGCAAGGGCAACGTCGTTTACGTCTCACCAGAAATAGAGACACGACAGCCACAACAATAGACAACTGAGAAACACAACGACAACACGGCAAGCGGCAGCTTACACAAGGAACGCAGTCCCCACAGCTGACAGCTCGCAACATCATCGGCTCCAGTGCCAAAGGCAACAGGGAACACCTGGCACACAGGACACCAACGACAACAACAACACTGCTGGACCCGAAACACAATCAAGTCAGTACTCACTCAGACATCACATCTGATCAAGTCGCAAGCTAACTCCACCAGGGAAAGAGAGCACAGCAAGCCAACTGACAAGACCATGGTCCAAGGCAGAGACACAAAATCATAAAGAAACAGCGCCAAAACAACACAACGGCAACACCTGCAGAATTCCGGGTCTGCAGAACACACAGAACCACAGAACATAACTGCAAGCAGGGTCACAACAAGGCACAAAAACAGCTGAACACACGACCACAAGAGACAGGTCACGCATCAGACTGCTCACCAAGAGAAAGACCCACAACAACGAAAAACAACAACAATAATCTCGGGGAATGCAACTCAAGGACTAGCAACACGCCTCAAGAGCACAACACCCAAGAAGAAAATACAGAGTAGAGGGTACTCAATCCGCAAAAGATGCCGACAAATTCCCCAATACTCGCACAATGCCGATGCCAACACAAGAAAACCACGAACAACGGCACGGCAACAACCAAAGTCAAGGCACAAGAAGCCAAGACAAAGCCACATCGAGAAAGGAACAAGACCTCTCGACAAATGGATAGCCAGCCCACACACTCCAGCTGTACTCTCAACAACGTGCACAGGCAACAGAACAACATCGATAATCGCATCTCAGCACACACCAGGCGTCATCGCAATCAACAAAGATCGCAATTAACACGCCACGAGCACTGATCAGGCGAACAACCGATCACAAAGAGCCTAAGTGCAACAAGAGAAGAGCACCAGCTTCAGCGCAAAGCACAAGGAAAGCATCAATCTCAGCTCACCATCACGTCCTGACACGATAAATGAGCCTTCACAACACATCGGCCGTTAGACACAGCACGACAACTACGGTACACAACAGCTCTTAACACCATCATGGAGTCCAAAGCTAAGCAACCGTACAACAAGGAGCAGATCAGGCTCAAAACAAAGCTGTCTACACTTAAGCAGACACAGGACAAAGGCACAACCAAGACAGCAATTCCAAGGCAAACCTCGGAAAGCTTCACCAAGAAGGACGAGAAGCAACAAGCTCGACAACAAAAGCTCACCAGGAAGGGAAAATCCAAGGCTCGCTCGAGCAACTTCTCAATCGAGGCAACACGACAATCGAAGCAACCAAAACAACGAAGCATCAGGAGCTACACAAACTCAAGCTGGGACAACCCAAGCAACGTAAGAACGTGCATGGTCATCACACCAACGCTAGAAGTCATAAGCCACCTGAGCAAAATGCCGAAAACAGCTCGAACAATGCACTGCAGGTCCATGCCAACCGACAAACACTGCCAAGCGCAACACGATCGAGACCAACTTCAAAACCGAACGAAGCACATCGTCATATCCAGACGAGAGCAAAACCATCTCGCACAGTGCCAACCAAGCACGTACAAGACCACACGCAAAAAGCACCGCGATAAACCATCGCAACACCTACGCCAGCAAGAGACTGTACTGGGCCTAAGGACTCTGGTAACTGTATATCTGGATTTCCATGTATCTCACACGACAATGATCTGATAGCTCAGAAAAGAACTCCGAACATCTCAGAACACTGCTCTGATACCACCTGTAGCGACCCGGATTCCGGATACCCGGTGCACCCGGTATAAATACCGAATACACGTGATACCACATGGGACCCGCGAGGCCTCCCAAGCGCGGGAAAGCGCCGAAGGGAAAAAGGATTGTGTGGGAAATACATTGAAGCCAGCAGATATAACAGTAAGCAATTAAATTTCATTAGATTGGATTGCTAAAGTAGCAGAAATAAAATTACCTTTTATTAAACATTCAAGTTTTCAATTATACACCAGAGTCTAGCCCAAGGAAGACAACAAGTCTAGCACAGTACAGTACGACAGAAAGAAACGTACACAGAAGTCGGAAGAAGCCCGACCGCAGGTACAGCTGGCAGCTACACAGCAAGCGAGCACTCCGCCAGGAACAGCAGAGGCAGACGGCGAAAACCCACCTGAAAAGCAGCAGGGGTGAGTCTCAACAGAAACTCAGTAGGGGTCACGCGGATCCCCACTGGAAAACCGCACAAAGCGAAGGCAACGGAAGCAGCAACAAACGTAGCAAGGACAGCAACGTAGCAAAGCAGGAAAGCTACACTACAAAGCTGTAAAGGAACAGACGGGAAGTAGGAGTAGGGAACACGCAGGAGAGGGTGAGAACCCGCACCAAACAAGCGGCTACCGAACTAACCTCGGTATCCCAAACTACTCCAAACAAAGGCAACAGATGGATGACCCTAAACTCACACAGAAGGGTACACCAGTCTGTCAACCAGCCCCAAACAAAGGCGAAGGCGAACGCCGACACCGGGAAACAGACAAAACACGACAGGGAACGTCGTGCACAAAGCCCCGCGCACGATCGGAACATCGCGCGGACGACAAACCACTGACCCCGAGTGCAGCCACGAACGGGCAACTCGCAAAGGTCACAGCGTACAGGAAAACACCGAAAGCTACGCGTCACGTGACGGAAGCACCCCCTTAAAAGCCAGCTGCGTCCACTGACGTCTGACGCCGCACCTCAAGTGTCTCACCTACAGTACTGCTGTAACAACAGCAGAGATGTAGACACCAGCTGAACCAAATAGTAACAGCAAAACAAGTAACTAGTCAGGGTCACGCCCGTCGACGTAAGTCCTAACCCCCGACCACGTGTGCACACACTGGCTGTAGCCTAAGCCAGGTCCTCTAGCTAGTATTCTCCCTCGGCAGGACGCTACCGTTGGCTAGGAGCCCGCGGAACTAACTAAAAACCGCTCACTGGGAAAAACCCTCCGCCATCCGCTAGCGGGTCGGCCCGCGGCCTTAGGCAAGAACAAGTGGAGGCTTCACACGACACAGAAGCTCAAAACACAAGTGCCGAAGTACAGACAGGCAACCATGCCCATCCACACGCACTTCGAAGCACCAAATGGCAGCACCACCACTGCCGACAACTCAGGACAAGCAACTAGACCTCCTATGTAACGATCCTGAGCCAAACGACTCAAAGGTAAGATCGTCACAACAGCGGAACAAGCCGCCAATCGGTCTAATCCTAAGCCAAAGAAACCACGCTCCGCAGAAAACGACACACGGAGACCTGAGGGAGACATCAAGAACCCTCAGCACACCTGGACACGCAAACCGAGGTAGAACAATACCTCGAAGCATCCAGAAGCAGTGTCTTAGGCAGGACAGGACCGCTAAGACACGCGCAAACAAGGTCACATGTCAACCACTGGGTCAGACCAGGTTGACCGAAACCCAAACAAGCACATGCAAAGGTAGGATAAGGAACCCTACCACAAGCAAGAAGACTCCTGGCTACCTTACAACGTAGTCTTAACCCTCATAGGACGTCAAGAGACATCCACGGGACAACGGGCAGACCACAAGGCCAAGCCAAGACACACAGAATCATCGGGCGGAAAACCAAGGCACAAGGAAAGTAACGCACCAGCTCTAGACCGCTACAAGCAAACGACGGTCTAGGTTAGGGCCGTTATTTCCCAAACGACGGACGGACACCAGGCCGTCACTCACACCACCCTGATAACCTACAAACCACGCAAAAGCCAAGTAACGCACGGGAGCAGGGGCGTTACAAGCAAACGACGCACGGGGCACCCACCGTCACATTCAACGGTGCAGCAAACCCAAACCAAAGCGAAGTAACGCGCTAAGCCAGGCGCGTCACTCACGAAACAGCGCGGCAGGGGAGGGCCGTCAGAACCAAACGACGCACAGGGGACCCATCCGTTACTCACAGACGGCATGGCCACCCTCGACCCAACACCACAGCAAACAACGGTCGGAGGCATGCGCGTTACTCACAAACGACGCACGGGGTCCCCACCGTCACACCCAACGGTGCAGTCAACCCAACCTCGACCAAAAGAGAATGTAACGGCCAGGGGCAGGCACGTCACACTCAAACAACGCATAGGGGCACGACCGCTAGAGGCACCGCCTCAACGAGTCAACGTCAGTCAACTGGCAAGTAACGGCCTGGGCAAGGCGCGCCACTTCCATCTAACGCACTGGGTCAAGCGCGTTAGACTAACCGACTCAACCCCAACATAAAACGACGAAGGCGAAGTAACGCACTAACCTAGGCACGTTACAAGGAAGCGACGCGCCACTCTAGGGCCGTCACTCACCTAGAAGCCAAAAGCGCTAAAACGATGCAGACCAAACGACGGTCAGTCGTAGGGCCGCTAAAGACAAGTAACGGTCGCTGGCATGACCGCTACTTCGGTTACGGCGGGAAAACATAGGAATGGCCGGATCGGCCCGTTCCACGCCCCATTCACGCCGAAACGCAGGGGAAACACACCGCAACACCGAATAACAACATTCAAGGGCCAAAATGCCCACATGCAACACCAAAAACGCTCGATCCGGGCGATTTAGACAAATCCACCCTAAGTGGGTCACCGAGGTTCCCGGGCTTCTACCGGCCTCGAATGAACACCGAATCGCACGAAATCAACGTGGATGAGATTCTAACATCCCTGCGGTCATTTAGAAACTAACTGAACCGCAAACGGTCACCGTTTACCGGCCGACCCTAAAAACCACGAAAATCACGGTTTAGGCAAAACAAGCCCAAACACACTCGTTTCCTAGCCGAACGCCGTGCAATGGCAGGGAAAACGAAGGTGAAGAAGCAAGGATCCGTCACCCTACCTCCACCGAAGAAACCGTGCCCCGAAGGGACTAAACCATGCCGAAAACCACTCGCGAACCAATTTCACCGGCTTTGAATCCACCGTTCGGGATCGCGCCAGAATCGATCCGATCCTCGCCTCATCGCGCATCTCGACAGCTCCACGGCCTCGCCACCTCGCCCACCTACGCCTCCGTCTGCAGCCGGAGCCAAAGAGGGGGAGAAACGAGAGAGAACGGGAGAGAGAAACGGTCGCGGCCGAATGAGGGAAGAAAGAGAAAAAGAAAAGAAAAAGGAAAAGAAATTAGGAAATTTTCCTAATTTCCGAAAATTCCGAAAATGCGCCGAAAATGCACAAATTCAGAAAAATACGCAAAAATAGTCGAAACGACCGGCTCGAGGAGTACATCGACGCTGTAGCATCCACGAGTTCGAGAATTGACAAATAAACTCACCGTAGGGTTCCGTAACTAGTACGTGAGAAAAACCCACACGGCTCGTCAAACTCAACTCGGAAGCCACAAAAGCGAACCGAAACTCAACGAAACCAATCCGAAACAGATCCGAAAGATCCATTAAAGATCCTACGAGATCCAGGGCATTACATGTGGTTTCTTGAAGACTTGAGATTTCGCCAGGGTAGCTTGCTTCGATATCAAAGGACAGTCTGGAATACGGTGCTCCTTGCTTCCACAACGCAAACAGGCGCCTAGCTTGCGCCAGCACTCCTCCATTTTATGACCAGGACGATCATAAAATTTGCATACGCCCTTGAACGATACAACAGGGCCAGGCTTCTTGTCTTCATGCTTTGGCATCTTGCCCTTCCACGTTCCAGATCCGGTCCACGAACTAGACCCACTCATGGGCCTCTTCTTGCCAATGCCATGTCCGGGTTTAGCATTCTTGAAATCCTTTGGTTGCTCCTTCTTGGTGCCTTTTCCACGGATTCGCTACGTCATCTCTAAGGTATCTTCCAGGACTTGCGCTTTCGTTACCATTTCAGAATATGTAGAGATTTCCATCGGTGCCAACTGATTAATATAATGCAGCCTCAGACCGTTGAGAAAACGCTTCGCCTTCATCTTCTCGGTGGAAATAAGGTGTGTAGCATAACGAGAAAGCCGTGAAAATTGAGCCTCATACTCCGCCACGGATAGACCTCGCTGTTTCAGGGCCGCGAACTCCGCTGCTTTCTTCTCTTGTACCCGGTCTGAAAAATACTTGTCGTTGAAAAATTCCTCGAACTCTTCCCACGTAACATGTTGATCACCGAGAGTCGCCTTGATAGAATCCCACCAAGTACGTGCATCACGTTCCAGTTGGAATGTAGATAAAAGGACACACTCTTGGTTGGTGCATTGCATAACTTCGAAGATCCTTCCCATCTCATCTAGCCAGTGCTCGGCTTCGTCGGGGTCGGTCGAACCAGCAAACCTTGGCGGATTCATCCCTCGGAAGTTCCGGTATAGATCACCGGTGCCATGATTTGCAGCTCCAGCTTGAGCCACTTGTTGCAATGCCTGCGTGAGGCCTTGAACTGTGCGTTGCAAGTTCCTCCACTCCGCACGTTCAGCTGCCATTTCAAATGCCTACATGTGGAATAGATCATTTAGGGTCATTAAGATAGTTAATTTCACAAGCAAGGTATTAACTTAACCTGAGTTTCTACCCAATCTCACCAGGTCGGGTCCTTAAACTTTAAGAAGGTCGGGGTCCTATGATGACACTTAGAACCCTAGAACTTAGAAAACCTAGGAATATTAAACCTACGCTCTGATACCACCTAAACTGTCACGCCCCGACGTGGAATATCGGGACGTACAGTCAGTAACGAGCTAGAAATAACATTTATTCTAAACTAAACAATAAAAATTTGCTAAGGAAGGAAAGAAACTCTATCGATCAAGGAAGGATTCTAAACTTTTATTACAATGATCATCACTGTTTAAACACGACCAAACATATCTTCCAAAACTAATTTAATACAACAACTGATTTACTACAGTAACAGAACACTAATACAACACTAAGGAAATAACTGGAAGTAACAACTATGCCAACTCGGCATCTAGGTACAAGTACACTCTAGAATCACTCATGTCCCTCCCCGTCTGTGTGAACGTCACCACCTGAATAACCTGGAAAGGGGGAAACAACACTATGAGCTGACGCTCAGTAGGTAATAACAGGCAAGTTTACGTAGTTAATGACTTAATTACATGTTGTATGCAATGATAAGCAAGGAAATAAATAACGAGATCAAGGACAATGTAATAAGATCTTGCAAGGTCAAGAATTAAAAGATGACAATTAACAATAATGACAAGTACAAGAATTTTAATAAGAGCAATTGCAATAATAATTGGCCAACAAGCAAGTATTTTAAACATGAAATAATTCAAGATCAAGTACAAGAAATAATAATAGATTGAATGTCGTAGACGTCACACTAGTCAAGTACTCGGTGCAATGTCTCACCATGTCATTAACATCCCATGGGCTCACTAATTTTTCGGGCGCTCTCCCCAGGACCAGACTGGGCCCCTACGATGCGATGGCATTGATTTATTGGATCGAAGATCCCAAGTTGTCTAGACATTTTCTCAAGTAATCATGGCCAATGAATTTCAAGGAATAAACTAAATTGTAAAAAGTACAGATCTGACAAAACATCAGAATAACAAGAAGAGTAGAGAATTAAATTTAGGCATCATGTTTAACGATAATTAAGTCGTGGAATTCAAGAACGAATGGTAAGTAGGAAAATACAATCATTAGAATACTCTTAATTCTATAGTTTAACATTGTATTCCGTTGGTTTAACAATTTTTTAGGGTTGTTTTAGGATCTTTTAATATCAGGGAACTAGCTTACTTAAGCTAAAAATGTAATTTCCTATTAAGGAAATTCGGGAGTGTTTTTAAGAATATGGTGGGGGTAAGTGCCATATTCTTGAAATACCTTAGTATGATTATCATCTCTTGTGATTCCCATTTCAGGGGTTTCTGGTCAATATTTTTATCATACTGGAAATGACTTAATCTAATTGGATGCCAAAATGCCAAAAATGATTTATTTTGTATTATCTTAGTGAATTACTAAGAATTTAGTTTAATTCATAGAAATAAATCCTAGCATGATGAAAATGTCTCTAACATGTTTAAAATAGCTCCAACACATGATTCTATTGGTAAGATGATAGAAATATATATTTTCTTGCTGGTGTTAATTTTTTAACACACTAAAAATACATTATTAGACGTTAAAACTAACACTTAATATGCTATAATGAGTTTTCTACATAAATTTTGGATAAGTGAATAGGAGTAAGTTATCATACTGATTATTCATTTTTCCTGATAACAATAAGATTTTTATCATGCTGAAAGTAATTTTCTACAATATTCTACCCTCCATTTAATAGGAGAAATATGCTGAGAAATAGTTTAATATACTAAAAATCATTTATATCATGCTGTTATCATCCTAATATGCTGGAAGAATTTTTGTCATGCTGTGAGGAATTTTATCATGCTGTAAGAATAGTTTAACATGCTAACATAATTTCATATGTATTTATTTTCTATTATATAGATAAAAAATAGATTTCTATAAGTTAAAAATATCATTAATTCACAGAAAATAACTTTGAACATGCTGATAATATCAGAATATGTTTTTTATGAACTTCAGACATTTGGAATATTTTAGCATGCTAGATATATATTTTATATGCATTTATTTTCTATTATATGGAGAAAAATATATTTATATAAGCTAAAAGTATCATTAAGTGTATAACATATTTAATTCTGTTATGGACGCGGCATATCACACGACCGCGTTAAGAACGCGGTCCTGCTATGCACCGTGTTCATAACAGAACCCAGATTTTACACGAGTTGGGTAAACCTTGCACTAAAAAGGCCATATCTTCCTTATTTCTTAATGAAATTCAACAAACAAGATATCAATGGAAAGATAAGAGGAAGATGAACAAGATGGCATGCTCAATTTTAAGTTTAGCCTGTGATTATCCATGTGAAATCATGCTTTAACCTAAAGGGTACACTTAAAATCCTAACATGGATATATGCTTACTAAATCGAGAAATTATCCTAGTATGATTGATAGAAATTAGGGCTTTCTACGTTAAAAGGAAGCTAACATGATGAGGATTCCATTCATGTATAATAATTAAAGTTGGGTCTGTTAGAACCTACCTCAATCGAAGATCAAAACCCAGCAACAAGAACGCCCAACGATCCTTGATAGCCCTCAAAGATCCCTCGATAACTTCCTGAATACCCAATAGAAATTGGGGCTTTTACTACCAAATGAAAGATCTCGTCGAGCTGATCGAGATAGACTATCTATTTATAAATTTTGGTTAAGATTACCAACATGATTTGGAGGGATAAAACCATGACCTAGAACGAAGGACGATCCTTGATAGTCCTTCAAAGATGCCCCGAGATCTTCCTAGATACCCTATAAAAATTAGGGCTTTTACTACCAATGGAAAGATCTCATCGAGCTGAACAAGATGCTATATTTACTTTCCTAATTTGGTTGAGAACACTAACCTTAATTGACGGAAGAAGATGGAGCTAAGATGGACGTCGAGCTGCCGACACCCTTCCACCAAATCGTCTATTTCTCCTAGATCTGGCCACCTCGTCGAAAACCCCAGCTACCAAAAGATAATAGACATCCTCAGCTTTCTTTTAATAGCCTATACACCTTCTGTATCCTTCTGAGAAGAGAGTATTTCGCGTTGCAAGAGGCGTGTTTGAAACGCCGCCGAAATATTTGACTTACCTAAAGCTCGACTAATAACTTCTACCACGGTTAATGTCCTATGAAATTAGTTGGGGGAATTTAATCTACCCATTAAGATCTTTCATTTGCCTCAAATATCGCCTCATTTGGTTGAGAATTGAGCGCGAATTTAAGGTTTTAAGATGAGGTTTACTATTGCGTTCACTATTGGGTAGGTAAGTGTAAAAATCTGATTTAAACCTTTAATTTGACCATGTTAATGATTTAATCAGGGTTAACCATAGAAGAAAAAATTACTAATCAAATGGTCTTTTTCCTAATTACCATTTTTCAGCATTTTAATAAGGTTAACGAATTTCCACTTCACTATTCATTAAATAATAAAATAATAGATTCAAATTTCAAATTTCAAATTCACCCATTTCATTTCTATTTCATTCCAAACACTATTTCATTTAGGTTTCATTTCACCTAAAATTTCATTTTCATTTAGGTTTGCATTTCATGTTAGTTTCATTTCATTTTCATTTAAAATTAAGGGTTTATTTCAATTTATTTTCATTTATAAATTCAATTAAATCCTAATTAATTCTCAAAAATTTTAATTTAATAGTAATAATTCAAATAAAAATGTGTTAATTAATTACGGGGTATTACAGCCGTGTTCACTTGTTTCAAGTCTGCACATTGGTTCAGACTTTCCAAGTCTGTACATCGCCTTCAAGCTTTCCAAAGTCTTTACATCGCTTGTGTCATCAAGTCTATACACTCGTGAGTGTGTCATCAAGTCTATACACTCGTGAGTGTTTCATCAAGTCTATACACTCGCTTGTGTCATCAAGTCTATACACTCGTGAGTGTTTCATCAAGTCTATACACTCGCTTGGTTCATCAAGTCTATACACTCGCTCGTCTCTCCAAGTCTATACATCGGTGCACTGTTCATGCATCAGTTCTCCAAGTCTATACATCGACGCACTATTCATGCATCGGTTAAGTCTATACACTGGCTATGGCTTGTTCATGCATCTTACCCACGCAAGTCTGTACATTGAGGTCGCTTGAAGGGCTTCAAGTCTACACACTCTCACATTGTACACACTTGCTTAACTGCTGCTTCTAAAGTCTACACATTCGAGTGCTTCATGCTTTACACAGAAGTCTACACATTCCACTCTGTTATGTTAATGCATCATTCTGCAAGTCTGTACACTGAGGTCGCTTGAAGGGCTTCAAGTCTACACACTCTCACATTGTACACACTTGCTTAATTGCTGCTTCTAAAGTCTGTACACACTCATGCATTACTTCATTAAGTCTATACACTCTTTGCTGATCGACTGAAGTAACTCTGCCATTATACAGGCTGATGAATGGGCACGTGATCCGAGGTTGGCACCTGGCACGTGACTTGAGGTGTCCTCTGGATAAAGGGGGCACACGCCCTAGTTGCTGCTGATATATATATGTGAAGGTTCTTCATCCGCAGTAGACTGGATTGAAGAGGGCTGATCGAGAGAGTGATAGAAGAAAGTGAGAGCAGCAGAGAGGCAGTGAGCAGAAGAAGAAGAAGAAGAAAAAGAACAGAGAGGCAGAGAGTGAAAGCAGAAGAAGAAGAAGAGAAAGAGAGATAGTTAGTGGAGAAGAAGAAAGAAGATTTTATTGAAGATCTATCTACTAGACTTGGATCAGATCCGATCCAGTTGCTCCTGCGAGAGCTACATTTTGCATTGAGTTTCCAGCTTTCCGATTGCTATATTTTCATTTCTTGTTTTCCTTTTATTTGATCAACTGTGCTTTCCGATTCTCTAGTTAGAGATCGGTGTTCCTCTTGTGGTCTCAAGAGAAGGGAGACTTGTCTCCGGTCTGCTAGTGACAGGTTGTCACTTGTGGGTTCCCCTCCGATTTGGAGGAAGGGAGATTCATCTCCGATTCTGGTCTTGTGGGTTGCAAGTCCAGGTGTTCCCTCCAGTTTAGAGGAAGAGAGACTTGTGTCTCTGTTGGCAGTGACTGGGTGTCACTGGTGCGTTCCCTCCTGGTCTGGAGGAAGAGAGACCTAGTCTCTGGTTCCAAGTGGCTGGGAGTCGCTTGGGGGGTCCCTCCGGTCTGGAGGAAGAGGGGAGGTTGTTCCCCTGGTCAAGCTGTTTGGCAGCAAGTGTTTATAGACTGAGTCTACTGTTCTAGCGTTGCTAGTGGAAGCCTCACTTCGGTTGGGAGTGAGGGGTGGACGTAGGTCTTGGTGACCGAACCACCTAAAAATCCTCTATGCAGTGTGGTTGTGTTTTGCTCCTTGTCTTCTACCTCCTTCACAGGCTGCATTAGCATTCTCGTTTCTATCTGTGCTGCTTTCTCTAGTTGCTTGTTTAGGGGCGCCTTATATATTTGCTCAGTGGTTTAAAAGAGAATTTAACTTGTTCTTCAGATTATCTATTTGCCTTGATAGTGTTCTAGTCTTTTATTGAGCGAAATTTTTTTTGAAGGGTGGAATTCATTCACCCCCCCTCTGAATCCATCGCACCGATCCTATCAATTGGTATCAGAGCGGTGTCTACATAGTAGGTCCAGCGACCTGCAGATCTGATCCTGCAGTCTTCGGTGCTAATTTGCTTTTGGTGCATCAATATTCCTGTTGAATTAAATCTGATCTGTTTCCATGGGTGATCCACCAGCTTTCAACGGCTCTAATTTTAATGTATGGTTTGTCAGTCTGAAAAATTATGCTATATCAGTTAATCCTGATCTGTGGAAGTTAATTTCACACAGTCCTCATAAATTACCAAAGAAAAAGTCCAAATGGACTGACAGTCACAGATCAATGCATGAAGAGAATCAGATAGCTATGAATCTAATGAAGGTAGCTATTGATAAGGCTTTACATTCCTGCTTTCATGATTGCAGCTCTACTAAAGACATTCTAGATATGCTGAAGCGAGCTCAGAAGAGAAGTGAAGACAACTGCATGATGGTTAACAGAAGCAATCAAAGTGGCAGCCAAAATGAAGAAGATGATGATGAAGAGGTAAATCCCTTCGAGAATTTTTCTTTAGATGATTGGGAGAATGCATATGCTGAGTTGCTTGAATCTCATGAACATTTAAGAAAACAATACAAACATTTGAAGAAGAATAGTAGATCAGACAGTTTGAATTCTCCATGTAAAAATTGTGCTGAACTGAAAAATGTTCATGATGCTTGTATGTCTGATATTCAAATGTTGAAAAAATAAATTTCATTGCTGAAAATTGAGAATCAAGATCATGTAAAAGAAATATCTGAACTTGAGAAGAAGCTTAGCCTAACTTGTTATGATTCTGTTCAGAGTAAGGATTTACTGAAAGATTTTGAATGTGTTAAGTCTGATTTAAATAAGCTGAAAAGTGAGAATGACTCTCTTAGAAAATCTATTTAAGAAAATGAAGAAAAATTTGGGAAACTTGAGCAAGAGAAGAACTTGTTTGCTGAAAAATTTAATGCCATAAAATCTGTAAATATAGAATTGCAGAAAGATTTTGAAAAACAACAAAAGGAATTGAAGGAGTGTTTGTGACGTTTTTTTTTTATCCGACCGTCTTGTCGTTCTTACCTTATTTCATGTTTATATGTGTATATGTACATATATACGCGTCTTATTTCACGTATCGATCAGCCATTTGACTAACTGGTAGTCAACTGACCGATTGACGACGCGGGCGTGCCAGTCACATGAGTGACGATTTTATTGTGTGCTCATTCTGACCCATGTCAGGCGAATGTGAGGTTCGGTCGGGACCAGCAGTCTGCCATACCATAAAGGTTATGGCGTTAATTACATCCCCCACGAGGAGAGAACACATTTGATTAATTGTCGAGATAGCGGGCTGTCAAAGCCAGAATAAAGGATACAGAGCATGCGAGTGATCATGCAAGATGCTACGATTGACTACACATGATTTATTAGGGTGGACCCTGGTACATGGCGGAGGACTTAGGCTCGAAGGCCACCTTCATGCGTAACAAGGCTTGCAATCAGGCGTAACCTGACCTTCTGGCAATATTATTTGATATACCAAGGATGCACATATTTAGGCATACATTAATGCGATATGAATGCTTGGACTAAGGCATGATGGCAAGGATTCGAGACATATCGATTCAAGCTTGAACATGCTAATTTTATTCAGTTTATTTGGTCGAGGAGCTTGTGTCCTTCTATGATTAGCATAAGAAATCATCCCATGAGCGGGGAAAGGGTTGAAACGACACGACGACATGATTCGGAATGAAACCGGTGCAGTGCGTGCGAAGAAAGGGGTTAAAACGCTTGAAACAGCGCCCTGAAACGTAGGTAAAAGGCTTAAAACGGCGCCAGAACCGTAGGTAAAGGGGAAAAGCCCTGTTAAAACGGCGCGCCGGTAAGGGCGCGCTGGGAAGGGCGCGCCGGGAAGGGCGCGCCGTTTTAAGGTGTTATCACGCCGATTTAGCCCGATTTCGCGGAAACGGGAGTTTCGTTGGTTTATTTATGGATATATTAAAAAAATGTTTTGGAAGATATTGAGAATTTATTGAGTTTATCATTCATCGAATCGGTCCCAAGCCATCCAACGGTCGAATCACGGGCTCGCGCGAGGTTCATACTCGAGCGCGGCGATTGTTCTGAGTTTAGACTCGTTCGAGCCGGAATTTCGGCAGCATCTCCCCATCCCATAGGATTGTCGGGGAGAAGCGGGGAATGCTCACGTGGCGGAGCAACCCCTAGATGCCGGGTGGCGCAACGACGGCCGGCAAAAACCCGTACGGAGAGGAAGACTCCGAGGCATGGCCTGCTAGGGGCACCGAGTCCGTGGGCATTGATGAGTGAATGAGGCGACTCGATATGGGAGCGAAAACCCCGAGGGCTAGCCTACGAAGGGCATGCGACCCGAGTCACCGCAACAATCGAATTGGGACGGCCGAGATGGGAGGGAAACCCCGAGGGCAAGCCTACGAGGGGCACGCAACCCACGGCCACCACGAGGCCCATTAAGGACAGTGGATTTGTAGTGTTGGGGTTACCCCAATTTCTGTGGGCTCACTGGCCCTCGGAGACCCATTATTGGCAAATGGATTCCTCGAACCGAGCAGTCAGGACGAAAGATCAAGGGAATGTTCCCCCTCCCCGGGTTATCGATCCACACTAATGAAACAGTAGAACGGTGCAGTGAGATCATTCGTATAACCAGCAGGCCAAAACTAATGCCTGTAGATGTGCATACGTACATGCATTCGAACGTTTACAAACCAAAGCAATATTCATCAGTGACTGTTCAGAAAATAATAACGGGAATGTGGGGACGCCCTTATTTCCCTCTGTTCATGGTCGAGAACAGAAAGGGTATTACGAGGACGGCCCAGACAGGTTGAAGGAACCCACGTATTGACCCACCTCACACGGTGAAAATTCCTGGCATTCAATCAGAAGAGAAAACCCCCGGGGAGGGGAATCGATGTCGCCCTTGCCATAGCAGGGCATATAGCGTCGGGAAGATGGAACGGGAGTAAGATCATTCAGACAGAGGAATGCACAATGCTTTGCGTTCATCCTCCATGGCGCCGGCATCATTGTCGGGCGCCGCTTCACCGGCTACAGGGAAAGGGGAGGAGCAATAGGGAAGAAGAGGGAACAAAAAAATCTATAGGAAAAGGAAAGCAGCATTCATTCATGATATAAGCAACAGAGAAAGGAAGTGCACAGAGCATCGTTCCGGCGCCGGCGTTGTCGCCCAGCCGCCGTTTTCATTAATATAAGGGACTCGGTACAAACAGAGAGGAAGAATAGAGATGTTGGTGAGGGAGGGGAGGTCAGGCTCATATCATCGCCCCTCCCCTCACTCACTTACATTGTTTAGAGAGAACCGAAGATAGAACAAAAAGGGGGAATCCGCCGAGAGGAAACACGGGGAACCCACCTAAGTAAATGAGAAACAGATGATCTCCTTCTTCGACTCCGGGAAGCTCGGGTGGAGCAGGGTGGCGGCCGTCGAGAGGCTCAGACGGAGGTTTCTGCCGACAGAAGAAACCCTCCCAAAACCCTCTCTCTGGACCTCTCTTCTTCTTTTCTAATTCTCTTTTTTTCTTTTCGATTCCGCCTCCTTTTTTTTCTCTTCGATCTCTCCTCTTTCCTCTGGCCGAAGGCAGGCTATATATATAGCTTATGTTAATCCGGCGCCCCGGGAAGGGGGGCGTGCCGGATTTGGTGGCGCCGGGAAGAAGTCCCGGATTGGGCTTTTGCGCCCCGGTTTGACGGCGCCGGGGAGCACGCCCCTGTTGCTCTTGCCGCGTCAGTTTGACGGTGCCGTTTCAGCTTGTTCTTGGCGTGCTGGGTCCGGTGGGTCCAGAGATGATTCCAGAAGCCCCCGTTGACTATTCCTCTCGCCCTGGCCCTTGGAAAACCTTGACGAGGTGTTGACACAGCTCTTGGTACGACGAGTGGCCTTGATCAGACCTTCGCGTGTGTCTAGTCCGAGCACACGGACGTCCTGCTGGTACAGCCTTCGGCACTGTGACTTGTGCTCCTGGTTGAGACGGACTCGTGCTCAAAGCTTCTTTGCAGGATGGTGTTGCATCCTGGATAATTCCGCCTTGAACGGCGCTCAATCGGCCGCTAATGGGCCCACTATGGTGAGAAGCCGAACCCGTGTCGGGTAATCGGGATCCTCTGTTAGCAGAACCCTTGGCCTCTTGTTGTGGGCGGCCGAGGATGTTTTTCCTCCTTAGGAGGGTCATTGGGTAGACCGTCGTCCTTGGTCGGGCGACAGATGTGGGATAGCGGCATGACGAGGTCGATGCCGGATCATTGGGCAGGCTTGATCGCGTTGCCGGTTGGTTGTGAGTTCGTTCCGACTCTTCTAAGGTGAAGTCCCCGGTGCTCCCTTCAAGGTGGCTCGAGGCTCTGGCAGCTTGAAGGGCCTTTAGTGTAAGACCCCAAATTCTTTAAAAATTTATTTAAAAAGTTATTTGCAATTATTTAGAATTTATTTGAAGTTATTCGAATTAATGAGAATTATCCAAATTAATTAGATTAATTAATTAATTAATAGAATAAGTCATTTTTCAACTATTTTATTAAAACCCCCAAAAATCACATCTTGTAGAACTAATTTTGTTTAGCAACTTTGTCTTCTATAATTAAGCCTAAGAAAATCATTTATTACGCCGAATTAGTGAACTTAGTCTTCCGAACTTAATATTTAATTAATTACGGAATAGTATAAGTAATAATTCGACTATCTCAGAAAAATCTGTAAAAATAGTAAATAGATTAATAATGATGTAGATAACAACTTTTCCTTCTAGCTTTAAGCCATGGTAAATCCGTGGTAAGATCTATTTAGAATTCAAACCTAAATGTGCACACTTTTGACTCATACCTAACCCTTAGATTAAAACGCGAAATTCGACCTCCATACTCAACCAAATGATCTGAAATCAGGGGCAAATGGAAGGCCACAATGTAAGGAACATTTACCCTCAATCAATTTGAGGTAAACTTAGCCCCAAAACATGCTGCCGACATAGTTTGGTCAAGTCTAGGATTTCGGCGCCGTTTCTAAACACGCGGCTTGCAGCAGCAAATACTCCCAAATTCGAAGGCTCCAGAAGCTCTATGAGCTATCAAAATGAAGCCCTATGAGTCTTCTTTCATTTGGCTGCTGTGGGGTTCGCTGAAATTTCGGATCTGGAGAGATCTAGCTCGATTTGTGGAGGTGGGTCAGTAGGCCGTTGGCTTACCTTCATCCTTCTTTGATCCATCGATTGAGGTAGGAATTCTCAACCAAATCTTGATCATGAGTATAGTAAATTGTTCCTCTCATCGAGCTCTATCCATTGGTGGCAAAAGCCCCAATTTTTATTAGGTATCCGTGGAGAAATCGAGATTTTTGTGAGGTGCTGTCCAAGTGTTCTTCATCCTAGGATTTTGAGTTTTCTCTCTCCGATTTGAGGTAGGATCTAACAACCAAATTCTAATTAATTCACATGAAGTAATAAGCATGTTATTATCTTTCATTTAACGTAGAAAGCCCCAAATTCTACTGAGCATGCCATCGTGAATTTCGATTTTTGTAGAAGCATATCTAGAACATGTTTCATATAGTTTCCTTTAAGCCAGAGCTTGATTTCAGGCTAATTTTGAGCCCTGTAACTTGATCTTCATGTTGCATATCATACATGGTTGGATTCGTAATCGAGTTAGCTTTCTTTTGACACCTAAAGCCCTAAATTCTATTGAGTATGTTAAGAGAATTGCATGATTTAGTAGAAGTAGGTCAGAAACTAGGGTTTTCATGTATTGATCATGTATAAGTTGAGATTTAATCGATTTCTGTGAAAATTCATATTTTTAAACTCATGTATTATGACCCTAGAATGTCTATTAGGATTCTTAGATCATGTGGTTTTGATTTCAACTCAATTGGACCCCATTTGGATGAGTTTATGTGGTTTCCGGAAGCAACATTCGTTGCTGTTCTTGCAGGGGTCGACCCCAGGGGTCGACCCATTTTCTGGGCAGCCCTGCAGGCCCGAGGGTCGACCCCAGGGGTCGACCCATCAGCTCCCTGCATGGGGGTCGACCCCAGGGGTCGACCCATTGCACAGGAATGTAGGGGTCGACCCCAAGGGTCGACCCATCTGAAGGAAATGGAGGGGGTCGACCCCAGGGGTCGACCCATTCAGCTTCCAGACCCCAATTTTTCAGGGGTCGACCCCAAGGGTCGACCCGTACACCAGAAAACCCGTTTTCTTCGTTTTTCGAACCGAAAATGGATCCGAATCAATGGGAAATCAACCCATTTAACTTACACCCATTGAAATTATATGTTTGAAGAACTTTTGACCTATTCATGTACCCTCCTTGATTTCAAATTTGCATTGGTTCCTACTTGCAAACATAGCATAAGAACATGCCGTTCACCCTCATCATTACAACACTTACATTGATTAAATAGAAACTCACTTAATGAATGATTAATGGTGTAACTAAACCTCTGATAATGTATTCTATTTCACCGCTGTGAGAGCTTGTTCTTACCTTGACAACTTGTTCTAGCTTGTTGGCATTTTGGCTAATACAAATGATAATGGTTAATCATGATATCTTAACTTGGTGATTAGGATTAATATGTTGTTTAGCTTGATTGATAGCCGCTGTTCTACAGTAATGCAGCATGACTTACTCTTATTGTGACTTGATTTCAATCTCCTTGATGATTATACTTACCTTGAAATTCTGGAAATGAATCTCTTTCCTACTTGATGTTGTTATTGCTACTTAGCTTAAACCTTGGAATCCTGGCCATAAACTGTGGAAGTCTAGATTCGTGGGATCTTTGATCCAAAAGAAATCAATGCCTGGCAAACAAATAAGGGCTCGGTCTGGTCCTGGGAAGAGCGCCCGAACACTACGTGTACCCCCGGGGAGGTGAATGACTAGGTGTGGCATTTGGCACCAGTACTTGACATGTGTTAAATCTAGGACTGTCCACTACTCACTACTCTTTCCACTACTCTCTATATTACTTGCTACTACGTTTCACTTTCCACTCTTTACTGTTCTATACTCTACTTGTGGTTACTCTACTTGTTGATTACTTGGAGGTGGAAATGAAAATACATGCGTGCTTGACATGACTAGAATTGACTTGAGATGGCCAACTTCTTATCGTTATCTCCTGTAGTAAATTCTTGTCTTACCATTCTATTCATTATATTTCTTGACCTTGCAAGATCTTTGAATTCTGTTTCGTGATATCATCGTTATCTTTTTATTGTTTTATCATTTGTAGCATGACATTTTAAAATGTAATTAAACTGTTAATCACTTGTACCTGTCTGTTATTTCCTACTGGGCGTCAGCTCATAGTTGTGTTTTCCCCCTTTCCAGGCTTTTCAGGTGACGCGCTTACCGATGGGGAAGGGCAGGAGTGATGTCTTGAGTGTATCAGTTCTAGTTATGTTTTGGAGAACATTTAGTTTCAGTTATGTCATTGAGTTTTAGTGGTTGATTATTCCAGTTGTATTAAGTTAAACTTGAGGTTATTGTATCAGTTGTGGTTTGTTAATGATCTTTTAGTTTCCATCTTGTAGCACTTGTGTATCATTTTAGATTTTGTTCCCTCTCTTGCTAGCGTGTCCCTAACTGTACGTCCCGATACTTCCGCCTTGTTCGGGGCGTGACAGTTTAGTTGGTATCAGAGCCCTAGGTTTCACATTCCTAGGTTCCCTCAGTTTAGGTTTTCTTGCATTGCATCCCAATAATCGGTATATCAAAAGGTGTTGTCCGAACGTTAGGCTATGCCTATCGGAATGGTCGCACACTTGCGCGAGTGGTCTTCGGACCGATTACCTCCGCCAGGTACCGAGTTTTGGTCGTGTCTAGGTGCATTAGATCCCTAACCTTGTAAAAGTCTAGACCTGACCTGTGAGATTGGGTAGAACTTGGGTTAAGTTCGTTTCTTAATCGTATAACTATTTATCTTGATTAAACCTAAGTAATCTATTTCCCTTGTAGATGGCAGCTGATCGTGCTGAATGGAGGAACCTGCAGCGTACAGTTCAAGGCCTTACTCAGGCCCTTCAGCAAGTAGCTCAGGCAGGAGCGGCACAGCATGGCACCGGTGATCTATACCGGAACTTCCGCGGAATGAATCCGCCTAGATTCGCTGGTTCGACTGACCCTGACCAAGCCGAGCACTGGCTAGATGAGATGGGAAGAATCTTTGAAGTTATGCAATGCACCAACCAGGAGCGTGTCCTTTTGTCCACATTTCAACTGGAACATGATGCACGTACTTGGTGGGATTCTATCAAGGCAACTCTCGGTGATCGGCAAGTTATGTGGGAAGAGTTCGAAGAATTCTTCAACAGCAAGTATTTTTCTGATAGAGTGCAAGAGAAGAAAGCGGCAGAGTTCGCGGCCTTGAAACAGCGAGGTTTGTCCGTGGCAGAGTATGAGGCTCAATTTGCACGGCTTTCTCGATATGCTACACATCTCATTTCCACCGAGAAGATGAAGGCGAAGCGCTTTCTTAATGGATTGAAGCTTCATTATATCAACCAGTTGGCACCGATGGAGATTTCCACTTATTCCGAGATGGTAAGGAAAGCACAAGTTCTAGAGGATACTCTTGAGATGACGGAGAGAATCCGTGGGAAAGGCACCAAGAAAGAATTACCTACGGGTTCCGGGAGTGTCAAACCCGGGTATACCAAGAAGAGGCCTATTAGTGGACCTGGTTCGTGGAGCGGGTCCGGATCGTGGAAAGGCAAGATGCCGAGGCATGAAGACAAGAAGCCTGGCCCTATTGTTCCATTCAAGGGCGTGTGCAACTATTGTGATCGTCCGGGTCACAAGATAGAGGAGTGCTGGCGCAAGCAAGGCGCATGTTTGCGGTGTGGAAGCAAGGAGCACCGTATCCCCAATTGCCCTCTCATATCGGAGCAAGCTACATCGGCAAAACCTCTAGTCTTCAAGAAACCACAAGGCAAGCTTCAAGCTTTACATGCAGATGAAACTGGGATTTCTGATGATGGCGGACTCGTCGAAGGTACCCTTACTATAATCGATAAGCCCGCTTTTGCTCTCTTTGATACTGGTGCAACACATTCTTTTATTTCACGGAGATTTGCTAAGTCATTAGCTGTGGAACCTGTTTTGATGAATACTACGTTAGAGATTTCAACCCCTATTGGCACTAGATCAACAATCCAGTATTTCTATCCTTCTAGTAAGGTTATGATTGGTGAACAGAACTTTCCAGCAGATTTGGTCTGCATGGATATGAAGGATTATGATGTAATCCTAGGAGCAGACTGGTTGGCCAAGTATGAGGCCAATGTTCACTGTAGTTCTAGCTCAGTGACTTTTACTGGACATTCTGGTTTATCTTTTACGGGAGTCAAGCACCATAACTCTGTACCGCTCATCTCGGCTCTTCGAGCTGATAAGCTTTTGAGGCATGGGTGTGAGGCTTTTCTAGCCTTGGTTTGTGCAACTCCTGAGCAGCAGATGGAGATCAAGGACATTCCTGTTGTCCGAAATTTTCCTGATATCTTTCCAGAAGAACTACCAGGACTTCCGCCTGAGCGGGAAGTTATCTTTTCTATTGATCTTATTCCTGGCACAGCTCCTATTTCTAAGGCTCCTTATCGTATATCTCTTGCGGAACTAAGGGAACTGAAGCAGCAACTAATGGAATTACTCGAGAAGGGTTTTATTCGTCCTAGTACTTCTCCGTGGGGAGCCCCTGTGTTATTCGTCAGGAAGAAAGATGGTTCGATGAGGTTGTGCATTGATTATCGGCAAATAAACCAGCAGACTGTCAAGAACAAATATCCCTTGCCGAGGATTGACGAGTTATTTGACCAGATAGCGGGAGCTCAATATTTTTCTAAGATCGATCTTCGATCTGGATATCACCAGTTGCGGATTAAGGAAGAGGATATTTATAAAACGGCTTTCCGCAGCAGGTATGGTCATTTTGAATTTGTCGTTATGCCTTTTGGTCTAACGAATGCTCCAGCAGCTTTCATGCAGTTGATGAACGACATATTTCGGCCCTATCTTGATCAATGGGTCGTAGTCTTTATTGATGACATCCTGATTTATTCTAAGAATGAGGAGGAGCATGCTGAGCATCTGAGAATGGCATTGCAACTATTGAAAGATCATCAGCTATATGCTAAGTTCAGTAAGTGTGAGTTCTGGCTACAAGAAGTGTCCTTTCTTGGACATATTATCACCAAGGAAGGTATTTCTGTTGATCCTTCGAAGATTGAGGCAGTGAAGAATTGGGAACAGCCTACTAGTGCAACTGAAGTTAGAAGTTTCCTAGGCCTGGCAGGCTATTACCGAAGATTTATTCAAGATTTCTCCAAGATCGCAGTACCTATGACAAGATTAACCCGTAAGGAGAATAAGTTTGATTGGTCAGATGATTGTCAGCGAAGCTTTCAGACTCTGAAGGAGTGTTTGACTACTGCACCTGTTTTGGCTTTACCTTCTGGTGAAGGAGGATTTGTTGTTTATACTGATGCTTCAGGTATTGGCTTAGGCTGTGTACTCATGCAGCATGGGAAGGTGATTGCCTATTCCTCTAGGCAGTTGAGGAAGCACGAAGATAATTATCCTGTTCATGATTTGGAACTTGCTGCAGTCGTGTTTGCTTTGAAGATATGGAGGCATTACTTGTATGGAGAAACCTTTACAGTGTTTTCGGATCATAAGAGTTTGAAGTATTTATTTTCTCAAAAGGAACTCAACATGAGGCAGCGGAGATGGTTGGAGTACTTGAAAGACTTCGACTTCTTGATTGAGTATCATCCTGGCAAAGGTAATGTTGTGGCAGATGCATTAAGCCGGAAGCCGGTAGCTAGACTGTCAAGTCTCATGTTACAAGAATGGAGATTGTTGGAACAATTATCTAGTCTGGATCTCAATATTGACGACGATCGGATCTTGATTGCTCAGATTCAACTTAAACCTGAATTATTGATAGAGATCAAGTCCTTGCAAGATAATGATCCCGAGTTAGTAGAGATCAAGGGAAACTTGAGCAGTAGACCTGACTTCATGTTGGCCGATGATGGTAGATTATTATTTAAAGGCAGAACTTGTGTTCCGGATGAGGCTACAATAAAGAACAAAATTCTTGAGGAAGCTCATAGATCCAGATATACCATTCATCCTGGAGGCACTAAGATGTACCGAGATTTGAAAAGGTCCTTTTGGTGGTCGAATATGAAAAGAGAAGTTGCAGATTTTGTGAGCAGATGTTTGGTATGTCAGCAAGTTAAGGCCGAACATTTCAGACCAGCAGGGAAATTGAAACCACTCGACATACCCCAATGGAAGTGGGAAAGCATTGGCATGGATTTCATTATGGGTCTACCTAGGACTCGTGGTGGATTTGATGCGATATGGGTGATTGTCGATCGTTTGACAAAGTCGGCTCATTTCTTACCAATTAAGTCCAAGTGGACGATTGATGTATTGGCTGCTTTGTATATAAAGGAAGTGGTGAGATTGCATGGTATTCCAGTGAATATAGTATCTGATCGAGACCCCAGATTTACTTCACATTTCTGGAAGGGACTGCAAGAGTCTTTGGGTACTCGTCTGAATTTCAGTACTGCTTTTCATCCACAGACAGATGGACAGACTGAAAGAACCAATCAGATAGTGGAAGATATGTTACGAGCTTGCATGATTGATTTTGGTGGTAATTGGAGTGAGCATTTGGCATTAATTGAATTCGCCTACAATAACAGCTATCAGTCTAGCATTCAGATGGCTCCTTTTAAAGCACTATATGGTAGAAGTTGTCGTTCCCCGTTGTGTTGGGACGAGGTAGGTGAGAAACAGTGGCTTGGACCAGATCTTGTTTCGGAATCATCACAGAACATCCGTGTTATCCGAGACCGGTTACAGGTAGCCCAGTCAAGACAAAAGAGTTATGCCGACAACAGGAGAAGAGCATTGGAATTTCAGGTTGGCGAGCATGTGTTCTTAAAGGTCTCTCCGACGAGAGGGATTCGGAGATTTGGCATTCACGGCAAGCTGAGTCCGAGATACATAGGCCCATTCGAGATTCTAGATAGAGTGGGAGAGGTGGCATACAGACTGGCTTTACCACCGCATTTGTCTGGCGTACACAATGTTTTCCATGTGTCTATGTTACGAAAATATGTGTACGACCCCACTCATATCATTCAGCAGGTGGATTTTGAACTGAAGGAAGATTTGACCTATGAGGAAATACCTGTCAAGATTCTGGATCGGAAGCAACAACAACTCCGGAATCGTTCGATACCGATGGTCAAGATTCAGTGGAGTCGGCGTGGGACCGAAGAAGCTACATGGGAATCTGAAGAGACTATGCGAAAGCGGTATCCCGATCTATTCTAGGTGAGCGATCTTTTTCTACTCTCAGTTTTAGTGCAGTGAATTTGGAGGACCAAATTCCTTTAAGTAGGGGAGGGTGTAAGACCCCAAATTCTTTAAAAATTTATTTAAAAAGTTATTTGCAATTATTTAGAATTTATTTGAAGTTATTCGAATTAATGAGAATTATCCAAATTAATTAGATTAATTAATTAATTAATAGAATAAGTCATTTTTCAACTATTTTATTAAAACCCCCAAAAATCACATCTTGTAGAACTAATTTTGTTTAGCAACTTTGTCTTCTATAATTAAGCCTAAGAAAATCATTTATTACGCCGAATTAGTGAACTTAGTCTTCCGAACTTAATATTTAATTAATTACGGAATAGTATAAGTAATAATTCGACTATCTCAGAAAAATCTGTAAAAATAGTAAATAGATTAATAATGATGTAGATAACAACTTTTCCTTCTAGCTTTAAGCCATGGTAAATCCGTGGTAAGATCTATTTAGAATTCAAACCCAAATGTGCACACTTTTGACTCATACCTAACCCTTAGATTAAAACGCGAAATTCGACCTCCATACTCAACCAAATGATCTGAAATCAGGGGCAAATGGAAGGCCACAATGTAAGGAACATTTACCCTCAATCAATTTGAGGTAAACTTAGCCCCAAAACATGCTGCCGACATAGTTTGGTCAAGTCTAGGATTTCGGCGCCGTTTCTAAACACGCGGCTTGCAGCAGCAAATACTCCCAAATTCGAAGGCTCCAGAAGCTCTATGAGCTATCAAAATGAAGCCCTATGAGTCTTCTTTCATTTGGCTGCTGTGGGGTTCGCTGAAATTTCGGATCTGGAGAGATCTAGCTCGATTTGTGGAGGTGGGTCAGTAGGCCGTTGGCTTACCTTCATCCTTCTTTGATCCATCGATTGAGGTAGGAATTCTCAACCAAATCTTGATCATGAGTATAGTAAATTGTTCCTCTCATCGAGCTCTATCCATTGGTGGCAAAAGCCCCAATTTTTATTAGGTATCCGTGGAGAAATCGAGATTTTTGTGAGGTGCTGTCCAAGTGTTCTTCATCCTAGGATTTTGAGTTTTCTCTCTCCGATTTGAGGTAGGATCTAACAACCAAATTCTAATTAATTCACATGAAGTAATAAGCATGTTATTATCTTTCATTTAACGTAGAAAGCCCCAAATTCTACTGAGCATGCCATCGTGAATTTCGATTTTTGTAGAAGCATATCTAGAACATGTTTCATATAGTTTCCTTTAAGCCAGAGCTTGATTTCGGGCTAATTTTGAGCCCTGTAACTTGATCTTCATGTTGCATATCATACATGGTTGGATTCGTAATCGAGTTAGCTTTCTTTTGACACCTAAAGCCCTAAATTCTATTGAGTATGTTAAGAGAATTGCATGATTTAGTAGAAGTAGGTCAGAAACTAGGGTTTTCATGTATTGATCATGTATAAGTTGAGATTTAATCGATTTCTGTGAAAATTCATATTTTTAAACTCATGTATTATGACCCTAGAATGTCTATTAGGATTCTTAGATCATGTGGTTTTGATTTCAACTCAATTGGACCCCATTTGGATGAGTTTATGTGGTTTCCGGAAGCAACATTCGTTGCTGTTCTTGCAGGGGTCGACCCCAGGGGTCGACCCATTTTCTGGGCAGCCCTGCAGGCCCGAGGGTCGACCCCAGGGGTCGACCCATCAGCTCCCTGCATGGGGGTCGACCCCAGGGGTCGACCCATTGCACAGGAATGTAGGGGTCGACCCCAAGGGTCGACCCATCTGAAGGAAATGGAGGGGGTCGACCCCAGGGGTCGACCCATTCAGCTTCCAGACCCCAATTTTTCAGGGGTCGACCCCAAGGGTCGACCCGTACACCAGAAAACCCGTTTTCTTCGTTTTTCGAACCGAAAATGGATCCGAATCAATGGGAAATCAACCCATTTAACTTAGACCCATTGAAATTATATGTTTGAAGAACTTTTGACCTATTCATGTACCCTCCTTGATTTCAAATTTGCATTGGTTCCTACTTGCAAACATAGCATAAGAACATGCCGTTCACCCTCATCATTACAACACTTACATTGATTAAATAGAAACTCACTTAATGAATGATTAATGGTGTAACTAAACCTCTGATAATGTATTCTATTTCACCGCTGTGAGAGCTTGTTCTTACCTTGACAACTTGTTCTAGCTTGTTGGCATTTTGGCTAATACAAATGATAATGGTTAATCATGATATCTTAACTTGGTGATTAGGATTAATATGTTGTTTAGCTTGATTGATAGCCGCTGTTCTACAGTAATGCAGCATGACTTACTCTTATTGTGACTTGATTTCAATCTCCTTGATGATTATACTTACCTTGAAATTCTGGAAATGAATCTCTTTCCTACTTGATGTTGTTATTGCTACTTAGCTTAAACCTTGGAATCCTGGCCATAAACTGTGGAAGTCTAGATTCGTGGGATCTTTGATCCAAAAGAAATCAATGCCTGGCAAACAAATAAGGGCTCGGTCTGGTCCTGGGAAGAGCGCCCGAACACTACGTGTACCCCCGGGGAGGTGAATGACTAGGTGTGGCATTTGGCACCAGTACTTGACATGTGTTAAATCTAGGACTGTCCACTACTCACTACTCTTTCCACTACTCTCTATATTACTTGCTACTACGTTTCACTTTCCACTCTTTACTGTTCTATACTCTACTTGTGGTTACTCTACTTGTTGATTACTTGGAGGTGGAAATGAAAATACATGCGTGCTTGACATGACTAGAATTGACTTGAGATGGCCAACTTCTTATCGTTATCTCCTGTAGTAAATTCTTGTCTTACCATTCTATTCATTATATTTCTTGACCTTGCAAGATCTTTGAATTCTGTTTCGTGATATCATCGTTATCTTTTTATTGTTTTATCATTTGTAGCATGACATTTTAAAATGTAATTAAACTGTTAATCACTTGTACCTGTCTGTTATTTCCTACTGGGCGTCAGCTCATAGTTGTGTTTTCCCCCTTTCCAGGCTTTTCAGGTGACGCGCTTACCGATGGGGAAGGGCAGGAGTGATGTCTTGAGTGTATCAGTTCTAGTTATGTTTTGGAGAACATTTAGTTTCAGTTATGTCATTGAGTTTTAGTGGTTGATTATTCCAGTTGTATTAAGTTAAACTTGAGGTTATTGTATCAGTTGTGGTTTGTTAATGATCTTTTAGTTTCCATCTTGTAGCACTTGTGTATCATTTTAGATTTTGTTCCCTCTCTTGCTAGCGTGTCCCTAACTGTACGTCCCGATACTTCCGCCTTGTTCGGGGCGTGACATTTAGTAAGCTAGTCTTCATCGGCTTCTGTGCTTTAGTGGGCCGTATCATTCATCTTTGCAGCTTGATCGCCGAAGGATCATATTTTGAGTGCCAACAAGGAGTTTGAAGCTAGGAGAGAAAGCATGGTTAACTTAGAAGATGCACGAACGAAAGGAAAAAAAAACGCTGAAACAAGTCTGGCACGCCCGGGAGTATCAGAGATGTCTGAACATCTGTTTCAGCAGGCAGATGATTGCCTGAGTGTTGGTGTAGTTTAATCAGCCTGACTATCTGAAAGATAGCAGCACTGGACAGCGACCTAGCCAGAGATGGCTTTAGTCGAATAGAATGATGGTTGTAGTGGGTTTCTTCTATTCAGACTCTCAGATCTCCCGGGGGTAGCACGTGAACTGTGCCCTCTACTGATCTTCAAAGCTGTGAATATGCTATAGTTTCTTCTGGTATATTTTGGGTTGGTCTTAGATTTATTTCGTCGACACTGGTTAAATGTCGAAGCAAGGACGTGGCTTATTAATAAGGATGTAGGATCCAAGTTCAAGAGAAAAGATCGACCGATCTCGCCGATGATGGCGAGAGTCGAAAAGGGTTTATTCGTCGACATATATTACTGCCGAAACAAGGATGGGGTTGTCAACAGGGGCGTAAGGTCCAAGTTGAGGGTAGAGATCGACCGATCTTGTCGAAGATGACGAGGGTCGAAGAGGGTTTGTTCGTTGGCATATGTCACTGCCGAAACAAGGATGGGGTCGTCAACAGGGACGTAAGGTCCAAGTTGGGGGTAGAGATCGACCGATCTCACCGATGATGACGAGGGTCGAAAAGGATTTGTTCGTCGGCATATGTCACTGCCGAAACAAGGGTGGGGTCGTCAACAGGGACGTAAGGTCCAAGTTGAGGGTAGAGATCGACCGATCTCGCCGATGATGACGAGGGTCGAAGAGGGTTTGTTAAAAGATTTCCGGCGGGACTTTGATGATTGTCCTTTTCAGAGTTTATAGGGTGGAGAATAGGAGAGGCATTTGGAAATTACCACTTTACCGACTCAGGCGCCCTTTCGGGTTTTCGCCGAAGCCAGCCCCCTCTTGCTTTTGCCCACGCGCCCTTTCAGATTTTCACGTGGCGGGGTACCCGATTTTGCCTGCGACGCCCTTTCGGGCTTTCGCCACAGCCGGGTCATAGCCATTTTTGCACTTGTCCCGATGTGGGAGCAAGTCTGGCGGGGTATCTCTATTTTTAACCCCATATTTATTTTGACTTCTTTCTTTTCTTTTTTTTTATTCGGAATGCGAGCCGAGAGAGGGTAGCTTGATCAGGGTGAAATGCTGCTAACCAAGGAGAGGTAGCTTGATTAGGGCGGAAAGCCGCTAGCCAAGGAGAGGGTAGCTCGATCAGGGCAGACTGCCATTGACCGATGAAAAGTAGTTTGATCAGGGCGGAATGCTGCTAACCCAGGAAAGGTAGCTTGATTAGGGCAGAATGCCGCTGATCAAGGAGAAGTAGCTCAATCAGGGCGGAATGCCACTAGCCAAGGACAGGGTAGCTTGGTTAGGGCAGAGTGCCACTAGACCAAGGAAAGGGTAGCTTGGTTAGGGCGGAGTGACACTAGACCAAGGAAAGGGCAGCTCGGTTAGGGCGGAATGCCGCTAACCAAAGTGTAGCTTGATTAGGGCGGAATGCCGCCAAACCAAGGGGAAGGTAGCTCGGTTAGGGCGGAGTGCCACTGAGCCAAGGGACGGGTAGCTCGATTAGGGCGGAATGCCGCTAAACCAAGGAGAAGGTAGCTCGGTTAGGGCGGAGTGCTACTGAACCAAGGGAGAAGGTAGCTCGGTTAAGGCGGACTGCCATTAAACCAAGGGAGAAGGTAGCTCGGTTAAGGCGGAGTGCCATTAAACCAAGGAGAAGGTAGCTCGGTTAGGGCGGAATGCCACTGAACCAAGGGAGAAGGTAGCTCGGTTAAGGCGGAGTGCCATTAAACCAAGGAGAAGGTAGCTCGGTTAGGGCGGAACGCCACTAGCCAAGGAAAGGGTAGCTCGGTTAGGGCGGAGTGCCACTAGACCAAGGAAAGGGTAGCTCGATTAGGGCGGAATGCCGCTAACCAAAGTGTAGCTTGATTAGGGCGGAGTGCCACTGAACCAAGGGGAAGGTAGCTCGGATAGGGCGGAGTGCCACTGAACCAAGGGACGGGTAGCTCGGTTAAGGCGGAGTGCCATTAAACCAAGGAGAAGGTAGCTCGGTTATGGCGGAGTGCCATTAAACCAAGGAGAAGGTAGCTCGGTTAGGGCGGAACGCCACTAGCCAAGGAAAGGGTAGCTCGGTTAGGGCGGAGTGCCACTAGACCAAGGAAAGGGTAGCTCGATTAGGGCGGAATGCCGCTAACCAAAGTGTAGCTTGATTAGGGCAGAATGCCGCCAAACCAAGGGGAAGGTAGCTCGGATAGGGCAGAGTGCCACTGAACCAAGGGACGGGTAGCTCGGTTAAGGCGGAGTGCCATTAAACCAAGGAGAAGGTAGCTCGGTTAGGGCGAAGTGTCACTGAACCAAGGGAGAAGGTAGCTCGGTTAAGGCGGAGTGCCATTAAACCAAGGAGAAGGTAGCTCGGTTAGGGCAGAGTGCCGCTAAACCAAGGAAAAGGTAGCTCGGTTAGGGCGGAGTGCCACTGAACCAAGGGAGAAGGTAGCTCGGTTAAGGCGGAGTGCTACTAAACTAAGGAGAAGTAGCTTGATTAGGACGGAATGCCACTAACCAAGGAAAAGTAGCTCGATTAGGGCGGAATGCCGCTAACCAAGGAGAAATGTGTTCCGACCGATCACTCGGGGTGTGTCGGCTGCGCCGCATGATACAGCTTAATGTGTTTTCCGTTGAGGGGAGAGAACTGGATGACTCCTTTGTGGTCTACAAGGACATAGGCACCCCCTTCATATACTCGGCGGACGATATACGGTCCGACACAGTTTTCGACCAGCTTCCCTTTGGGGTTAGAGGCCATCACTTCTCTTCTTTTAACCATCACCAGATCTCCTTTCTTGAACTCTCGACCCTTGACTAACTTGTCAAAAGCACGGGCCATGCGAGCTTGGTAGAGTTGGATGTTTTGTTGCGCCTGGAGGCGTTTTCCTTCGAGCTCAGCGAGCTCTTCCAATCTTCTTTCTGCATTGGTCTGCTCACCACTGACTAATCTGTGCTGGATGGCAACTCGCAATGAAGGAACTTCAAGTTCAATAGGCACTACAGCTTTCGACCCATAGACAAGGGAGAAGGGTGAACAGCCGGTTGGGGTCTTGTAGACAGTACGATAAGCCCAAAGTGCTTCGTACATCCTTTCTTCCCAATCCTTTTTGTTAGACTTGACAGTCTTTGCCAATAGTGTGCACAAGGTCTTGTTAAAGGCCTCTGCCAGTCCATTGGCTTGAGGGTTGTAGGGGGACGATGTCCTCCAGTCAATTTTGTATTTGTCGGCTAGCCGGTAAACCTTCTGATTTCTGAAATGGCTGCCATTATCAGAGATGATTCGGCTGGGGATCCCGAACCGGAATATTACATTCTGCCGGAAGAATTTTGCAACTAGTTCTACGGTCACATCTCTTAGTGCTACTGCCTCCGCCCATCTGGAGAAATAGTCTGTAGCTGCTAAGATGTATTTGCACCCTGATGAAGATGCTGGTAGTGGCCCTACCACGTCCGTGCCCCACTAAGCAAACGGCCAACTTGGCAGAGTGGGATGCAGTGGCACTGGAGGTCTTCTCGCCACATTAGCGTGCTCTTGACATTTTTGACAAGCTTTGGCAAATTTGCAGCAATCATCAAATATAGTGGGCCAATAATAACCCAGCTTCTTTACCTCAATTTTCATTTTCGGGCCAGCCTGGTGTGCTCCAGCTGATCCTGCATGAACTTCTTGCATCACCTGTCCCGCTTCTGCTGAAGACAAGCAACGGAGTAGGACTTTCCTTCGGGCATCTGGCATAATTCGGAACAAGGTCCCGCTTCTCATCTCGTAAGAATCCTTGATCCTCAGGAGCTTCATTCTTTGTTCCTTTTCTTTTGGAAGTTGCTGGTGTTGAAACCAGCATAGGAGATGCTCTCGCCAGTCGGGCTGCTGAACCCCTTCGATGACTGCTACTTCCATCTCATGTTCGTCGACCAGAACCTCAGTTACGCTGGGAACCTATCGGCGGTTGATCACTGTTATATTCAGGCTTGTGTCTGGCGGGACCACTAATGAACTAGCCAACTTAGCGAGGGCGTCTGCCTGAGCATTCCGGCCTCGATTGATGTGCTTGACGCTGATGAAGTAAAATCTTGACATCAGGCGAGTTGCCAAATGGTGATAGGGGAGGAGCTCTTGCTTTCGCACCTCGAACTCTCCTTCCAGCTGTTTTATAACTAGCATGGAGTCTCCGAATGCTTCCAGCATCTGAATTCCCATGGACAGAGCAATCTGCAATCCGATTATCAGGGCTTCATATTCTGCTTCATTGTTTGTGCATTGTTTGTTTATGGAGCAGGATGTATGCACCACTTCTCCTTCTGGGGACTTTAAGACTATGCCTGCTCCTGCTCTGACCCTGGATGACCCGGTAGCAGAGGTGTCAATTCTGGAAGCGCCATCAAAGTATAGCTGCCATAAGGAAGGCTGTACTTGGGCGGCTTCTAGGGTTTCATCCTCGGGGAGTTCCGGTTCCCACGTGCTTTCCCCGGGCACTGGGTGCTCAGCGAAGAAGTCTGCAATAGCTTGACCTTTGATGGCCTTGCGCGGTACGTAGGAGACATCAAACTCCATAAGGATTACCGCCCATTTGCCTAGGCGGCCTTTGAGTGCCGGCTGGGAAATAATATATTTCAAGGGATCCTCCTTGGACACCAAGCTGATTTCATGCGACAACATATAATGCCGGAGCTTTTTGACTGCGAAGACTAGTGCCAGGCAGATCTTCTCAATATAAGTATATTTTTCTTCAGTTCTGACCAGTCTCTGACTGAGGTAATAGAGGGCTTGTTCTTTCCCTTCTTCATTATTCTGGGCTAGCATTGCCCCCAGAGAATTGTGTGTAGCTGCTATATACAGTATCAACGGCCGTCCTTTCACCAGTGCGCCCAATACTGGAGGAGTCTTCAGATAGTCTTTTAGCTTGTCAAAGGCTGTCTGGTAATCTTCATCCCAATAAAAGGGAACATCTTTCATCATCAACTTGTGAAAAGGCTGGCATCGCCCTGACAAATTGGAAATGAACCGCCGGATATAAGCCAGGCGGCCCTGTAGTGACCTCAGCTCGGAGATGTTCCTAGGTGGAGGTAACTCCTGAATCGCCTTGATCTTTGCGGGGTCTATTTCGATTCCCCGATACCGGACGATGAAGCCCAAGAATTTTCCGCTCGACACTCCGAACGCACATTTCATAGGATTCATTTTTAGCTCATGCTGCCTCAGCCTCTGAAAAACAATCCAGAGGTCTTGCAGGTGATCTTCTTTTCTTTTGGTTTTGACCACCAGGTCATCTATGTAGCACTCGACCTTGTGGTAGATCAATTCATCAAAAATTTTGGTCATTGCGCGCTGATAGGTTGCGCCAGCATTCTTCAGTCCGAATGGCATTCTCTTGTAATGATAAATGCCTTTAGGAGTTCGGAAAGCAGTATGGACCCGGTCATGCTCCGCAATCCAAATCTGATTGTAGCCGGACGACCCATCCATGAATGACAGGGTCTCGTGGCCGGTTGTAGCATCAATCATGACCTCGGTTATTGGCATCGGGAAGTCATCTTTGGGGCAGGCTTTATTTAGATCCCGGAAGTCGACACATATCCGGATTTGTCCATTCTTCTTTTTCACGGGGACGATATTCGCCAGCCATGTGGTGTACTGGTTTTCTTCAACAAATCCCACGTCAATGAGCTTGTCGACTTCAGCACAAATTTGGGTAATGAGCTCTGGCCTCATGCGCCGCGATGGTTGCTTCACCGGCTCGGCTTCACGGTTGATTGCCAGCTCATGTTGTGAGACAGCGGGGCTTAGACCTGGCATCTCTTTATAAGTCCAGGCGAAGCAATCCCGGTATTCTAGCAGTAGTTGAATGTATAGCTCCCGTTCTTCTGGGGACAGTTGGGCACTGAGGAAGGTAGGCCTAGGGTCCTTCTCATTTCCCAGGTTGACTTCTATCAGTTCATCGACTGTGGCTTGTCCTCCGTCTTCTATCTCCAGAGGTGCCGGTTGGAGGTCAACGAAGTCTGGAATGCCATCTTGAGGGTCGAGTACTTCGACTTCCTCGTCAGACACCGCCAGAGCTTCCTGAGGTTTCTTGATCTCTTGTGCTAGCGACTGGGTGGATTGTTCTATTAGCAGATCCATTGCCGTTGCAGCTTCCAAGGATGAAAGAACAGCCTTGGTGTTTGCAGATGAGATTACAGCCATGACAGGCTGGTGACCGTTCACTGCCAGGCCCAGACAGCATGCTGATTTTGCAGCAGAAGTTGAGGAAATTTCACCTTCCGGGACAGTTGTATCTTCCGCAGAAGTGGCTTTTTCTTCTCTGGTAGCTGGCTCCCCTTGATTGGAGTTGACCAAGGCCTCCCTGATTGGCAGAAAGGGCATTGAAGTTGTCATTAGTAGGACCCCTGTAGAGGGGGAGACTCCTACTTCTTGAATGTTTTCGGCTTCGCTGCTGCTAGCCGTATCAAATTCGGCTTGAAAGGCCGCTTCTTCAGGATGAACTTGCTCCCAGCATCGGCAAGGGGCCGAGGTTTCTGCTTCTTGATTTCGGGATTGAGCGAGTTCAAGATATTCGGCTTCCGCCGGATACTCATCAAAGGTTTCCCTCAGAGGGCTATCTTCAGTAGGATAGAAGGCAGAGATAGTATCCACCTCGTACCGCCCACTGTAATAATATTTTTCCAGGGTGAAGCCCAACCCTGGATGTTGAGAGACACGTCTCATTTCCTTATCCAGATTTGCAGGATACCACATCTTCTGGAAAACTTCCTTGCATTTTTGAGACTGATCGGGAGGGATGTGTTGCTTTTGAAACATCCTGGCCGTTCGATTAGTTGTAAATGCCAGGCCCTGAACAGGAACCCGCGGGTTGGCTAGATCCTCAGGGAGGCTGCAGTCTGTGTCTTCCTGAGTGGGATGCTCCTCAGCTGTATAGAACAAGCTGCTGGGCCCATCTTCCTGTGTCACCTCCCAGGCTTTGAAAGGTTCGACAGTGGGATCGTTGAGGCCGGAGACTGGCTTGGTGAGGCCGATCGGGACTCCGATGCGGTCGTGCTGTCGATAGACCTGTACTTCCTTAGCTTTGGGGTATAATGCTGGGGGTGTCACCCTGCCGACATTTCCAGAAGCCGTGATATGGGAGACCACCTTTGGCTTGAGATGTCCGCGCGGCGGTGGTGGATACCAACCGTCACCTGATCTATTCTTCGACGCCCCTACGGGGGCTTCAGGTTCAGAAACCTTCTGGGGAGACCCTGTATATAGGTTGGCGTCCGCCAAGTGACATTCAAACACCTCGAATGGGTGGATATCAGCAAATATCCTCTCCTCCTTCCCCTGGAGGCTGTATTTGATGCACTGGTGGAGCGTGGAGGGCACCACCATATTTTCATGCAGCCATGGGCGGCCGAGCAGTGCTTTGTAGGAGGTGCGAGAGTCAATGACATGAAACTGCACCGTTGTAGTGAAATCTGCCAGGGTCAGTGTGAACTCTGCCACCCCCATAGATACTTCACATTTTTGGTTGAAGCCAGCGATACGCATATCCCCGACTTTCTCGAGATGCACATTAAAGTGGCACCTCTCGTATATTCTATATGGCAGGATGTTGACTGCCGCACCAGGATCGACCAAAATCCAGTTCAGTTCTCTTCCGTTCAAGTGCCCTTTCATATATAGCGGCCTATTGTGGCTGGCAGTAGGCAGTAGCATGTCTTCTGGAGAGAAGGTCATACTGGCTTCTGGTATAGCCTCAGCTATGCAGGCTTCAAAATGAGCAGGCGTCTGCAGAGCAGTGATGATCGCCTGTCGAGTTTCTTCACTCAAAGAGAGAATTTCCCAGATCGTAAATCGAGCGGGGAGCTTCTTGAGCAACTTCATTATTCGGCTCCCAGCCCGGACATTGGAGAGCTTCATCTCTTCAGCCCATCTGGGCTTGGGGAGGTTTTGATTTGTGGGTCCAGACGGGCCTGCTTCATCTTCCTCGGACTCGGCACCCTCTTGGCTGACACCGGCTATCGGGTCTTCTTTATTAGCTGCTGTAGGGCAAGCTCCATCTGCATTTGCATCCTCAGTAGATTGCGCTGGATGCGGGTGAGCGGCCCCGGGTGTAGGGTTAGCATCTTGGCAGGGCTGCTTCCCTTTTGACAGCTTCATAAATTCAAGGAATGAAGGGACTGCCTTGCCCCCACTCTTGTTGTATAGGCCTGACGGAGGAGGGATTTGGGCTCCCTTAACTTCCGGCGGAGGCGTCTTGTAGGGTTGCTCCCCTCTGAACATAATGTTGTGATTGGGTGGTGGCTGGCGCCCCCATTTTTGGCCTGACCGAGTGGCATGCGCAGCAGTTGCGGCATCGGCCTTGCCTCCCCCAGTATGGGGTGTGAAGCAAATTTCTTCTTCTTCCTCTTCTCCAGGTAGGTTGAAGAGTGCTGACAGGGTATTGCAGGCGACGACCTGTGTTTTATGGGCCCCAGCGGCCTTTCTTTTCTTCTTCTTTTGCTTTTTCTTCTTTTTGGTTTCTGCGGGTGCCTACCCCCAGAACAGGCTGCCCTCTTCAGGGGATGCTGCTTCAGCTTCCTCCACCTATTTGAGTGAGAGTTGTTCCAGTTCTTGCCATGGGACGTGGTCCCGTACCAGCAGAGGTTTCAATTCGGGCTGCACATATTCATCCAACCCTTCAATCAGGTGCTGCAGTCGAAGGACTCCAGGATTGGTTTCCTTGATTACTGGGAGCGGAGTTTGTCTCCTCCTGTTAGGTGTATGTATTCTGACAGCTGTAGGTGGAGTGACCCATACGGGTGCTACCACTGGCGGAGCAGGCCGGGGCGTAATGCCACAGATATGTGCCCCCTCTTTCGGGCGGGGTGCCCTCTTCTTCTTGTGCTTCACAGGGATCCGCTGCCACCCCTGTTGTCCTTTCACGGGTTCTAGGAAATGGATTTCATAGGTGCTCCGTGTGCTTGCTTCAGAGATCTCCTCAGGCAGTGCCTGGTAGAGGGAGACCATGTTGACTGCTGCCCTCCTGAAAGGGGCTTCATGTGGCTGAGGAGGGTGTACTTTGTACTCTCCCAGCTCTATCTCATTCTTCTTCACCATCCCTTCGATGACGTCTTTGAAAACGTAACAGTCTTCGATTGGATGTCCCAACATCTGGTGGTAGGGGCAGAATCTTGGACTGTCTTTTCTTTTCAGGTCCTCCGGCCTCCTTGGCTCGGGCAGAGTGACCATGTTGTATTCTGTTACCCAGTCGAACAGGACTCGGGTCTTGTCTTTTGGAAAGGAATAAGTTTTCTTCATTTTGTCCCTCAGCGAAGGACCTTCTTTATCATCTGGAGCTATCGCAGGTTGCGGGGGAGCCGCTTTCTTGCCTTTCTCCTTTTGTTGTTCGAACGCCTTGATATCAAGCGCATTCGCTTCTTTAGGTGTGGGGCGCCGTTCTGCGGCCTTGCCTTTCTGGGCTGTGCTGGCGGCGGACGCCGGGACAGGCTTGGCTAGAAAAGCCTCCACCTCAGCCACCACATTATTCAGCCGGTCGAACGACCATATTTCCATACCAATCATCTTTTCCAGGACCTCCCTCCTGAGGTTTTGTTTACATATTTGCACAGCGTCCTCCTAATGTGGGGGCCGCTTGCACCTCATTCCGAGGTTCCTCCACCTCTTGATGTAATCAAGGGCTGTCTCATCCGCCCTTTGTTTTGTTGAGTAGAGTTCGGCCACTGTGACCTCCCTCTCTGTGACATGGAATCTTTCTCTGAATTTTCTCTGCATATCCGACCAATCATTAATTGATCCGGCCGAGAGGCTAGAGTACCATTCAAATGCGAGCCCCGTCAACGAGGACCCGAAGAACTTCAATAGATATGACTCGTCGGTGGCCAGATCACCCATAACGGTGATATAATATGCAATATGCTCTTTAGGGGACCCCTTCCCGTTGAATTTGTCGAATTTGGGCGGATTGTTGACCCCTGGGGGAAGCCGTTTAGCCGCATGGTGTTGCGGGTAGGGCACCCGATAGGGATGGAACGCGACGTAGTCACCTTCACTCTTCTCTGCAAGCTTCAGCTCGATCATCCTTTCCACCATCATCCGGTTCACAACCGTGGGGTCGACTGGCTCCGGATAGAAGTGCACTGGCTGAAGGTATGGGGTGACCAGGGTGGTCGCCTGTGGAGGATGCAGCAGCGGGGGTGTCGGATGCGCCTGGGGGAGCACCAGAGGTAGCAACGGCTGAGGCTGTAGCGGCCGCTGTTGCGATGTCGCCATGCTTGGCTCTGATGGCTGGGACAGTGTATAGAGCGGTGGAGGGTCGTCACGACGAACCGCTCCCCGGGATGATTCACCCTGGACTTCGGGTGGTTTAGAAGCTGATGAATGCTCAGTCTTTTCTATCAGCTGTTTCTTCAGAGAATCTATCTCCCGTTGATATTTTTGCAGCAGCATCAGAACTGATGGATCTATAGTGGTGGGGATACCCTCTGTCGTTTCCCCGGACGTACCCTCAGGTAGGATGTCGAGGAGGACGTCGTCTTCTTCTTCCGTCGTCACCACATTAGCGGTCAAGACGGGGGCCTTATCATCCCAGCGGGGATAGACTTGGGGTTGTTTCCCTCTCATGGTCGCCAGAAGCTCTCTTGCCGCTTCTGTTCTGCGGGTAGCTGGCCCGGGCCGTACGGCCAATTGAGCTAGTTCTTGGGAGTCTTCAGGAAGCTCCCCATATCGGCTGGATATACCAGCCATGTTGCAAGTAAAGACCTGCATCCTTCTTCTCTGTCGATGGACCCTCCGTCTGGCTTGTTGCGAAAAGGTCATCCTCTCGAACACAGAAACTCTTCTTTCTTCTTCCCGCTCGGGGAAGGCTTCATCGGCTTCGATCTCGAAACCATCGTTGTACCCATTGTCTTCAACTGACGACACCATCATTCTATCTTCCATATCTTCTTCATCCGCCACTGACGGGAAGTAGTCTTCGTCAGTGGCGACTGTCTGCATTAGTCGCTGCTGACCCAGTGAGGGGTTGCCCAGCCCTCGAAAGTAGTTCCTAATCAGACAGGTTACCTCCTCTTGACCCCGCTCTTGATAGAGTACGGGGGATAGTTGTCGACCTCCAGCAGGAGGGATATAGGCCAGCCGAGCTCTGTCGGCCGGATGTTGGAATCTTCGTCCTGTGACTGGGACGTTGGCTTGGCGGGCAGCAGCCCGGAAACTTCTGCGGCGTGGGGGATCCGCAACCACTTCTTCTTCATTCTTCGGGGACAAGCCCCTTTCTCTTCTCACTCTCGCCTCGCCGTTCATAGGACGGCGGCGAATGGGTGTTAGATGGTAGGCAGGTCGGGTCCGCTTGGGAACCCACACCCGTTTGAGCTTTTTCGGCTTGAGTGCCGAGCTTCCTTGGCCATAGGGGCCGGCTTCTTCTCTTTCTGCCCTCCTTCCAGCAAGGGCTTGATAGATATTGCGGACAGGGATGTTGGGGATGACTCGGTCTGGGGTCACCCGGGCCGTGCGTCCGTCAAGGAAGACGCGCATGCCTCCAACAAGCATAGATTTCCCAGACTGCGATAGGGTTCCGGTGATTGTACCAGCATTCTGGCGGACCTGGCGACGCTGGCGTCCTCCAGGGTGCTTGTTGATGACACTAGGGTGGGTCCCACATATGACGTGGTGCACCAAGCAGCTAGCGGCCGGGGCCGGGCTTCAGGCAAGTCTTCGCAGCAGGGAACCTTCAGAGGCTCCATCTTCTCCGCGACTTCCTCGGCAGGTTCTGGGGCTTCGACCTCCAGGATATTTGTAACGCCCGGTAATTTTGGAATAGGAATAAAATATATACATAAGTATATAATGTTTAATGATTAAAGTTTATTCAAATAAATACTTGGTCAAGTGATATTCCTAAGGGGTTGCTCAGATCGAACCTGCCTCTGATACCTAGGACAAGGACTAATAAAAGTTAAAGAACTTATGAGCAATAAAATCTCTAAATGGAAGATTACTAAGATCTCAATGTATGTGCGAACTAGCCACACCAAATCAATGAGGTATAGAACCTTAGAGGGAAAATTATGATAGTCTTAAGAACCTTATTTATGCATATACGGAAATACATGCAAATTATTAAAAGATATAAGTCGTATGTGTAAGGTTTTAACAAATAAGCAAATAAGACTTCCAAACAAAGTAAACTTGTGTAAAAAGGACCAAATAGAAATAACTAGTTATAAATAAAATTATTAGGCCTTGATAAAGGATTAACAATTAACCTTAAAAACATTTAAGTTAATGCTAAGCTCCATTGGCCCAAACTCAACCCAAGCAATTAATGGGCTTTTTAACACGTTTTATTATCTTCTCCCATATAGGCAATATATATATATATATATATATATACATAAGTACATAACATAAACCTGTATATATGAATATATACCTAGAAATAGAAGGAAAGTATATATTATATACGAATGAACAAATAAAAGAGTGAAATGGAAATAACGCCTCGGATAAAGGCGCTATTTAAATTATAAATGCCTCTAGTTAAGGCGTGACTCAAGAAGTGACGCCCTCACCACACGGCGTCAAATTCCAACGTCAAAAAAGGGTAAGGCCAAGAAACGCCCCAATCTTGGGCGTGTTTTAAAGAAAAGAACGCCCTTACACAAGGCGCTTATTAAGAAACGACCTGAAGCAGGTCGTCAATTAAAGAATCGACGACCTGACCAAAGTCGTTAATTCCATTCGTAAACCGTTCGACCCAGGAGCTTATCCAGGGAAGGATTATGTTAATCTAGTAAGTATTTAATAGGGCAAGGACTCTATTAAAGATATATTACCCGCAATCAAACACTACTTTTGTTAGGATTCCAAAATCCTATAAATAAGCTGCTCGATCCAAACCCTAAACCTATTTGATCGACTGCTGCTACGGTATGTACAGAACCAAAGATTATTCCTCATCGTTTTCTCTGTTATACGATCGTGTGAAGAACATTAATTGATCTTCTCTTATTTGTAGGAAGTCTGCTTGTCGAACGTGAAGAACAAGGTACTGTTCTTCTATCTTTTCCTAAAAACTTCGGTTATATCTGTGAAGATTATTAATATCTTCATCTTCCTTCCTTTTCTCTCCCTCTACAGGTTGACGGTAGAGTGAAGATTTCTGAAGAACGATTGTTCTTCTTCTTGCTGTTGCTGCTGCTGTTATTGAGTTGCAGTTGAAGCTTCAGAGTATTAGGCTCCTCACCAAATCCTTCAGAGTTCATCTTCAAGTCTTCAGGTAGGTTTTCTCAAGCATTGTAGCCCAAATCCCCATAGTAATTCTGTTTAAACCATATATCAGTTCATGCATATAGTTTTCTTAAAGTTTTTAACGTTTCTGTTGAGTTTTTGAAAGAAACGTCCTTGCCAAGGGCATGATTTTAAAATACGCGACCCAGTCCAGGGCGCTACTTTTAAATAAACGACCATGACCAAGTTGTCAACTCTAGATTTGACGCCCTGTACACGGGCGTTAACTTCATGAAATTACATGTAATTAATAATTACCCATGTTTAAAATTTAATATCTATGTAATCTTGAAACTAATGTAATGCATGAGCATACATGTGAAATCCTGTTATTTTTATCATCGTGACCATGTACCTTGTTTCCTGAAATTTCACTATCTAGAAATTTATAATTTCTTGAATTAACGACCTTAACCAGGTCGCCTCTTGAAGGACTAACGCCCCTGTCTAGGGCGTGAATTGAAAAGTAACGCCCCTGTCCAGGGCGTATTTTTGATAAATTCCTGAAAATATATATTCTGCAAAGATGGAATTAAAAGAATGGACGACCATAGTGTATGTCGTCAAATTTAAATAAAACGCCCCTGAAGGAGGTGTGTTTTACATAAAATACTGAAATATGAAATTTCTGGAAATAGAAAATACCTATATAACGCCCTTATCTGAGGCGTTATTTACTTAAGAGAAGACTTGTCTTAAGTCGTTATTTTCCTGAAAACTGATATTTTTATTGCTACTGTTAACCGATGGTTTTATATGTTATATAATATATCGGCACTATATCTCCACTCCGTGAGTATAGTCCCACGTTTTCACGTTGTTTCATCGATCACACTCAATTCTCATTGACATACAAGCTCTCCATTGGACATTCCGTTCCTTTGGACTAGCGAGTTAGTCATAGAGACCTCCGTAAGACTCCTCGTACCTTAGATTCCCTCAAGGTCGACTGAGCTGGTTGTACCCTAAAAACCCATTACACAATCTTTACCATGTCACTCTAATGAAACATGGTATACCGGCCCTCATGTTATACTATATGTATGATATGAGAACTATCTTAAGGAATGGGGGAAAACATGCCATCAATGAGATGTTATTGTAGACCCCAATTCTATATCAATTTTGTTATGATGATTCTTGTGGACCTCATGTTATTAACATGCTGGTCTTGTAGATCACAATTCTATATAAAGGAGTGACCATCTACATATGGGCACTTATTTATCATGGTACCCGGTTAGGGAACCAATTCCACCCAGTTTATCGACACGTCATGATTTATATGCTTTGCGTGGATTTTATCGCCAGTATGACCTTACTCAAGGGTCTTGCCCTTGAATTCCATGAAAATCTTATCTTATCATCCTAATTAAAGCTTGTTCTTGGAACTCCTTATTGGCTATAAACTATCGTGGATGTCTAGATCTCTCATGAATGCTGTGCATATAGGGCCCGATCTGGTCCTGGGAGGAGCGCTCAAAAGTACTAGTGCCCATGGGAGTTTTAATGATAACGGTGTCTAGCATTGCACCGGAGTACTCTTTATCTTGATCTTTGGCATTCCACGATCTCTCTTTTCTTGCGTGCGTGACTTGACTTGCGTGACTTTACTAGCGTGGCCCGACACGGGCAATGTACTTGCGTGAAATAGCCAATAATCTATAAAGTCTCTCATGAATACTTCTTGATTAATACTCGCTTGGATGTTTTGCACGACGTGTTATTCTATTGATCAGTTTATTTCACTTGCTCAGTTATTTATACATGCATAGCCCTATTGCATAAACATGTGAAAACTTGTAATTACTTAAACCCATTGCTAGTGCTTGAGATATAATTTCCTACTAAGCGTTTGCTCACTCCGTTTTATTCCAACATTTTCAGGTAAGCAGGTAGCTAGCAAGACCGAGACTCACACGGGCGGGACAAGTGTGTAAGCGAGCTTCGGAAACTAGTGAACCCGAGTCTTTTATCTTTCTTGAGTCTAGATGGTGTTATCTAGCTAAGTCAGCTTGGCGTCTCTTATTCAGTCATCTTGTCTAACGTCTGTTAGTATGTCGTTATCTTCCTTTCCATTGTGTTGAAGTCTCCAAGTTGGAAAACAAGTTCTTGTAAGAGATTTATAATAGAAATATAATTTCTATTGTTGTTCGAAATTATCTTGGTCTTATGCGATTGCTCTTGATCATTCACGACTGTTTAACTGCCACGTTCCGAGCAAACGACACGTTCCGCTGCTATCGGCCCGGGGCGTGACAGAGGTGGTATCAGAGCTTCGGCTTTCATATCCTCCAGGTTAAGTATCCTTGTCTGTCATATCAGAGCTTCGGCTTTTATATCCTCCAGGTTAAGTATCCTTGTCTGTCATATCAGAGCTTCGGCTTTCATATCCTCCAGGTTAAGTATCCTTGTCTGTTATATCATAGCTTCAACTTTCACAATCATTAAAGTTTCAATGATAGGTCAAATATCCTTGTCAGTTATATTAGAGTTTCCGCTTTCAAAATCCTTAGATTGTTAAATCCAGGTTATAGGTCGAGTATCCTTGTCAGTCATCCTATAGGAATTCCGTGAGAGATGGGTAGAACTTGGGGTTAAAGTTATAAAAGAAAGATAAAGTATTTACATTTCATTAACACTAAATCTTGAGTCAATAAATTATCACTCCACTCATCCTTGCAGGAACCTAGATAAGCCTCTAAGCCGAGCCTTGTTCATGAAATGATCTTGGTGGATGTCCAAGTTTACGCGAGCCATGTCAGGAAAGTTTAAGAACTAGAGAAAGTAGTGGAAGAAAAAGAAAGAGTTGAAGGGAAAGATCAAACAAATAACTCCGAAAGTTTCGCCGTTACCAAGAAAAGAATAAATGAGGAAGATATTTCACAAAGGTGTGAGAAATGCCAGAAATGTAAGAAGTGTAATAAGAGAAAAACTTAGGCGGATCAATCGCAAGATAAGTGTAAATCTTTTGGAAGATATGGTCACAAATCGAAGGAGTGTTGGTGGAGTTCGGGAGCATGTCTGCATTGCGGGAAGTTAGATCACAAGATAGCGGAATGCCCCAAGAAGCCTCCGAGAGGAGTTCAAGATTTAACCAAACTTGCCAAAGGGAAGGTTGCGGAAGGTACCCCTCACCCGAAATCATAAGCTAGCTCTTTCTCTTTCCATCGTTAATATTTCTTCTGTATAAGCTCATAATAAGTTCTCTATTAGGAATGACAGGTGATGTGAATTTGGGGACCAAATTCTTTTAAGTGGGGGAGGGTGTAACGCCCGGTAATTTTGGAATAGGAATAAAATATATACATAAGTATATAATATTTAATGATTAAAGTTTATTCAAATAAATACTTGGTCAAGTGATATTCCTAAGGGGTTTCTCAGATCGAACCTGCCTCTGATACCTAGGACAAGGACTAATAAAAGTTAAAGAACTTATGAGCAATAAAATCTCTAAATGGAAGATTACTAAGATCTCAATGTATGTGCGAACTAGCCACACCAAATCAATGAGGTATAGAACCTTAGAGGGAAAATTATGATAGTCTTAAGAACCTTATTTATGCATATACGGAAATACATGCAAATTATTAAAAGATATAAGTCGTATGTGTAAGGTTTTAACAAATAAGCAAATAAGACTTCCAAACAAAGTAAACTTGTGTAAAAAGGACCAAATAGAAATAACTAGTTATAAATAAAATTATTAGGCCTTGATAAAGGATTAACAATTAACCTTAAAAACATTTAAGTTAATGCTAAGCTCCATTGGCCCAAACTCAACCCAAGCAATTAATGGGCTTTTTAACACGTTTTATTATCTTCTCCCATATAGGCAATATATATATATATATATATATATATATATATATATATATATATATATATATACATAAGTACATAACATAAACCTGTATATATGAATATATACCTAGAAATAGAAGGAAAGTATATATTATATACGAATGAACAAATAAAAGAGTGAAATGGAAATAACGCCTCGGATAAAGGCGCTATTTAAATTATAAATGCCTCTAGTTAAGGCGTGACTCAAGAAGTGACGCCCTCACCACACGGCGTCAAATTCCAACGTCAAAAAAGGGTAAGGCCAAGAAACGCCCCAATCTTGGGCGTGTTTTAAAGAAAAGAACGCCCTTACACAAGGCACTTATTAAGAAACGACCTGAAGCAGGTCGTCAATTAAAGAATCGATGACCTGACCAAAGTCGTTAATTCCATTCGTAAACCGTTCGACCCAGGAGCTTATCCAGGGAAGGATTATGTTAATCTAGTAAGTATTTAATAGGGCAAGGACTCTATTAGGGATATATTACCCGCAATCAAACACTACTTTTGTTAGGATTCCAAAATCCTATAAATAAGCTGCTCGATCCAAACCCTAAACCTATTTGATCGACTGCTGCTACGGTATGTACAGAACCAAAGATTATTCCTCATCGTTTTCTCTGTTATACGATCGTGTGAAGAACATTAATTGATCTTCTCTTATTTGTAGGAAGTCTGCTTGTCGAACGTGAAGAACAAGGTACTGTTCTTCTATATTTTCCTAAAAACTTCGGTTATATCTATGAAGATTATTAATATCTTCATCTTCCTTCCTTTTCTCTCCCTCTACAGGTTGACGGTAGAGTGAAGATTTCTGAAGAACGATTGTTCTTCTTCTTGCTGTTGCTGCTGCTGTTATTGAGTTGCAGTTGAAGCTTCAGAGTATTAGGCTCCTCACCAAATCCTTCAGAGTTCATCTTCAAGTCTTCAGGTAGGTTTTCTCAAGCATTGTAGCCCAAATCCCCATAGTAATTCTGTTTAAACCATATATCAGTTCATGCATATAGTTTTCTTAAAGTTTTTAACGTTTCTGTTGAGTTTTTGAAAGAAACGTCATTGCCAAGGGCGTGATTTTAAAATACGCGACCCAGTCCAGGGCGCTACTTTTAAATAAACGACCATGACCAAGTCGTCAACTCTAGATTTGACGCCCTGTACACGGGCGTTAACTTCATGAAATTACATGTAATTAATAATTACCCACGTTTAAAATTTAATATCTATGTAATCTTGAAACTAATATAATGCATGAGCATACCTGTGAAATCCTGTTATTTTTATCATCGTGACCATGTACCTTGTTTCCCGAAATTTCACTATCTAGAAATTTATAATTTCTTGAATTAACGACCTTAACCAGGTCGCCTCTTGAAGGACTAACGCCCCTGTCTAGGGCGTGAATTGAAAAATAACGCCCCTGTCCAGGGCGTATTTTTGATAAATTCCTGAAAATATATATTCTGCAAAGATGGAATTAAAAGAATGGACGACCATAGTGTATGTCATCAAATTTAAAAAAAACGCCCCTGAAGGAGGCGTGTTTTACATAAAATACTGAAATATGAAATTTCTGGAAATAGAAAATACTTATATAATGCCCTTATCTGAGACGTTATTTACTTAAGAGAAGACTTGTCTTAAGTCGTTATTTTCCTGAAAACTGATATTTTTATTGCTACTGTTAACCGATGGTTTTATATGTTATATAATATATCGGCACTATATCTCCACTCCGTGAGTATAGTCCCACGTTTTCACGTTGTTTCATCGATCACACTCAATTCTCATTGACATACAAGCTCTCCATTGGACATTCCGTTCCTTTGGACTAGCGAGTTAGTCATAGAGACCTCCGTAAGACTCCTCATACCTTGGATTCCCTCAAGGTCGACTGAGCTGGTTGTACCCTAAAAACCCATTACACAATCTTTACCATGTCACTCTAATGAAACATGGTATACCGGCCCTCATGTTATACTATATGTATGATATGAGAACTATCTTAAGGAATGGGGGAAAACATGCCATCAATGAGATGTTATTGTAGACCCCAATTCTATATCAATTTTGTTATGATGATTCTTGTGGACCTCATGTTATTAACATGCTGGTCTTGTAGGTCACAATTCTATATAAAGGAGTGACCATCTACATATGGGCACTTATTTGTCATGGTACCCGGTTAGGGAACCAATTCCACCCAGTTTTTCGACACGTCATGATTTATATGCTTTGCATGGATTTTATCGCCAGTATGACCTTACTCAAGGGTCTTGCCCTTGAATTCCATGAAAATCTTATCTTATCATCCTAATTAAAGCTTGTTCTTGGAACTCCTTATTGGCTATAAACTATCGTGGATGTCTAGATCTATCATGAATGTTGTGCATATAGGGCCTGATCTGGTCCTGGGAGGAGCGCCCGAAAGTACTAGTGCCCATGGGAGTTTTAATGAAAACGGTGTCTAGCATTGCACCGGAGTACTCTTTATCTTGATCTTTGGCATTCCACGATCTCTGTTTTCTTGCGTGCGTGACTTGACTTGCGTGACTTTACTAGCGTGGCCTGACACGGGCAATGTACTTGCGTGAAATAGCCAATAATATATAAAGTCTCTCATGAATACTTCTTGATTAATACTCGCTTGGATGTTTTGCACGACGTGTTATTCTATTGATCAGTTTATTTCACTTGCTCAGTTATTTATACATGCATAGCCCTATTGCATAAACATGTGAAAACTTGTAATTACTTAAACCCATTGCTAGTGCTTGAGATATAATTTCCTACTGTGCATTCGCTCACTCCGTTTTATTCCAACATTTTCAGGTAAGCAGGTAGCTAGCAAGACCGAGACTCACACGGGCGGGACAAGTGTGCAAGCGAGCTTCGGAAACTAGTGAACCCGAGTCTTTTATCTTTCTTGAGTCTAGATGGTGTTATTTAGCTAAGTCAGCTTGGCGTCTCTTATTCAGTCATCTTGTCTAACGTCTGTTAGTATGTCGTTATCTTCCTTTCCATTGTGTTGAAGTCTCCAAGTTGGAAAACAAGTTCTTGTAAGAGATTTATAATAGAAATATAATTTCTATTGTTGTTCGAAATTATCTTGGTCTTATGCGATTGCTCTTGATCATTCACGACTGTTTAACTGCCACGTTCTGAGAAAACGACACGTTCCGTTGCTATCGGCCCGGGGCGTGACAATATTGACGAAGGCTAACCCCAAAAAGTTGGGGAAGCCTACAGCGGTAGGGAAACTGCCGAATTCCATGGGTACCGCCAGGTACCCTTGCGCGTGTCCAGCAACGATCGAATGATCGAAATCGACGCCAGTTATCCCGTGGATCGTCATCGATCTGCCTGCAAAGACAAACAGGGAAATAATCAGTAGCCTTTGAGAGGGCTTCAAACCCCGAATATCTCGGCAAAGAGATGAAAGGTGACACTGGTCCTACCGGGCGTGCCAGACTTGTTTGCGACGTTTTTTTTTATCCGACCGTCTTGTCGTTCTTACCTTATTTCGTGTATATATGTGTATATGTACATATATACGCGTCTTATTTCACATATCGATCAGCCATTTGACTAACTGGTAGTCAACTGACCGATTGACGACGCGGGCGTGCCAGTCACATGAGTGACGATTTTATTGTGCGCTCATTCTGACCCATGTCGGGCGAATGTGAGGTTCGGTCGGGACCAGCAGTCCGCCATACCATAAAGGTTATGGCATTAATTACATCCCCCACGAGGAGAGAACACCTTTGATTAATTGCCGAGATAGCGGGCTGTCAAAGCCAGAATAAAGGATACAGAGCATGCGAGTGATCATGCAAGATGCTACGATTGACTACACACGATTTATTAGGGTGGACCCTGGTACATGGCGGAGGACTTAGGCTCGAAGGCCACCTTCACGCGTAACAAGACTTCCAATCAGGCGTAACCTGACCTTCTGGCAATATTATTTGATATACCAAGGATGCACATATTTAGGCATATATTAATGCGATATGAATGCTTGGACTAAGGCATGACGGCAAGGATTCTAGACATATCGATTCAAGCTTGAACATGCTAATTTTATTCAGTTTATTTGGTCGAGGAGCTTGTGTCCTTCTATGATTAGCATAAGAAATCATCCCATGAGCGGGGAAAGGGTTGGAACGACACGACGACATGATTCGGAATGAAACCGGTGCAGTGCGTGCGAAGAAAGGGGTTAAAACGCTTGAAACAGAGCCCTGAAACGTAGGTAAAAGGCTTAAAACGGCGCCAGAACCGTAGGTAAATGGGAAAAGCCCTGTCAAAACGGCGCGCCGGTAAGGGCGCGCCGGAAAGGGCGCACTGGGAAGGGCGCGCCGTTTTAAGGTGTTATCGCGCCGATTTAGCCCGATTTCGCGGAAACGGGAGTTTCGTTGCTTTATTTATGGATATATTAAAAAAATGTTTTGAAAGATTTTGAGAATTTATTGAGTTTATCATTCATCGAATCGGTCCCAAGCCATCCAACAGTCGAATCACAGGCTCGCGCGAGGTTCATACTCGAGCGCGGTGCTTGTTCCGAGTTTAGACTCGTTCGAGCAGGAATTTCGACAGCATCTCCCCATCCCAGAGGATTGTCGGGGAGAAGCGGGGAATGCTCACGTGGCGGAGCAACCCCTAGATGCCGGGTGGCGCAACGGCGGCCGACAAAAACCCGTACAGAGAGGAAGACCCCGAGGCATGGCCTGCTAGGGGCACCGAGTCTGTGGGCATTGATGAGTGAATGAGGCGACTCGATATGGGAGCGAAAACCCCGAGGGCTAACCTACGAAGGGCACGCGACCCGAGTCACTGCAACACTCGAATTGGGACGACCGAGATGGGAGGGAAACCCCGAGGGCAAGCCTACGAGGGGCACGCAACCCACGGCCACCACGAGGCCCATTAAGGACCGTGGATTTGTAGTGTTGGGGTTACCCTAATTTCTGTGGGCTCACTGGCCCTCGGAGACCCATTATTGGCAAATGGATTCCTCGAACCGAGCAGTTAGGACGAAAGATCAAGGGAATGTTCCCCCTCCCCGGGTTACCGATCCACACTAATGAAACAGTAGAACGGCGCAGTGAGATCATTCGTATAACCAGCAGGCCAAAACTAATGCCTGTAGATGTACATACGTACATGCATTCGAACGTTTACAAACCAAAGCAATATTCATCAGTGAGTGTTCAGAAAATAATAACGGGAATGTGGGGACGCCCTTATTTCCCTCTGTTCATGGTCGAGAATAGAAAGGGTATTACGAGGACGGCCCAGACAGGTTGAAGGAACCCACGTAATGACCCACCTCACACGGTGAAAATTCCTGGCATTCGATCAGAAGAGAAAACCCCCGGGGAGGGGAATCGATGTAGCCCTTGCCATAGCAGGGCATATAGCGTCGGGAAGACGGAACGGGAGTAAGATCATTCGGACAGAGGAATGCACAATGCTTTGCGTTCATCCTCCACGGCACCGGCATCATTGTCGGGCGCCGCTTCACCGGCTACAGGGAAAGGGGAGGAGCAACAGGGAAGAAGAGGGAACAAAAAAATCTATAGGAAAAGGAAAGCATCATTCATTCATGATATAAGCAACAGAGAAAGGAAGTGCACAGAGCATCGTTCCGGCGCCGGCGTTGTCGCCCGGCCGCCGTTTTCATTAATATAAGGGACTCGGTACAAACAGAGAGGAAGAATAGAGATGTTGGTGAGGGAGGGGAGGTCAGGCTCATATCATCGCGCCTCCCCTCACTCACTTACATTGTTTAGAGAGAACCGAAGATAGAACAAAAGGGGGGAATCCGCCGAGAGGAAACACGGGGAACCCACCTAAGTAAATGAGAAACAGATGATCTCCTTCTTCGACTCCGGGAAGCTCGGGTGGAGCAGGGTGGCGGCCGTCGAGAGGCTCAGACGGAGGTTTCTGCCGACAGAAGAAACCCTCCCAAAACCCTCTCTCTGGACCTCTCTTCTTCTTTTCTAATTCTCTTTTTTTCTTTTCGATTCCACCTTTTTTTTCTCTTCGATCTCTCCTCTTTCCTCTGGCCGAAGGCAGGCTATATATATAGCTTCTGTTAATCCGGCGCCCCGGGAAGGGGGGCGCGCCAGATTTGGTGGCACCAGGAAGAAGTCCCGGATTGGGCTTTTGCGCGCCGGTTTGACGGCGTCTGGGAACACGCCCCTGTTGCTCTTGCCGCGCCGGTTTGACGACGCCGTTTCAGCTTGTTCTTGGCGTGCTAGGTCCGGTGGGTCCGGAGATGATTCTAGAAGCCCCCGTTGACTATTCCTCTCGCCCTGGCCCTTGGAAAACCTTGACGAGGTGTTGACACAGCTCTTGGTACGACGAGTGGCCTTGATCAGACCTTCGCGTGTGTCTGGTCCGAGCACACGGACGTCCTGCTGGTACAGCCTTCGGCACTATGACTTGTGCTCCTGGTTGAGATGGACTCGTGCTCAAAGCTTCTTTGCAGGATGGTGTTGCATCCTGGATAATTCCGCCTTGAACGGCGCTCAATCGGCCGCTAATGGGCCCACTATGGCGAGAAGTCGAACCCGTGTCGGGTAATCGGGACCCTCTGTTGGCAGAACCCTTGGCCTCTTGTTGTGGGCGGCCGAGGATGTTTTTCCTCCTTAGGAGGGTCATTGGGTAGACCGTCGTCCTTGGTCGGGTGACGGATGTGGGATAGCGGCATGACGAGGTCGATGCCGGATCATTGGACAGGCTTGATCGCGTTGCCGGTTGGTTGTGAGTTCGTTCCGACTCTTCTAAGGTGAAGTCCCCGGTGCTCCCTTCAAGGTGGCTCGAGGCTCTGGCAGCTTGAAGGGCCTTTAGTAAGCTAGTCTTCATCGGCTTCTGTGCTTCAGTGGGCCGTATCATTCGTCTTTGCAGCTGGATCGCCGAAGGATCATATTTTGAGTGCCAACAAGGAGTTTGAAGCTAGGAGAGAAAGCATGGTTAACTCAGAAGATCAGACTCTAATAAATGAGTTAATTCAAAATGATAAGCTTAAGGAAGAAAATGAGAAGTTAAAATTGCTGAACTCTTCCATATCTGAAAGACTTCTTACTTTGGAGAAAGGGAAAGTCATCTGTATAAACGAAACTGAAGAAGTAGATGAGCTGAGAAAGGAAATTAAAAAATACAAAACAGCTAACAAAGTTTTGAATAAAGCTGTCAATTGCAGTGAACAGGAGATTGCAAGTTATGAAATAAATGTTGCATCTCTCGAAAATGAAATTCAGGATTTGAAAACCTCTTTGTCTAAATTTGTTAGTGGGCAAGATAATCTGAACAAATTGCTGGGAACAAAAGTCAATTTTCAGAAAGAAGGGTTGGGCTACAATAATCTAAATAAAAAGGCTTTTCAGAACAAAGTAATGACATCATTTGTAAATGCTACAAATGTAGCCTCAACATCAAAAGATAAACAGCCCATTGTTCAGAAAATGCTGGGAACAAAGGTTAATTGTAAGAAAGAGGGACTGGGTTACAATCCAGTCATGAGGAAGGTTGATGGAACCAACCTGAAAACTGTTTTTGTTAAATCTTCTGAACAGGAAAAGCCTTCTACATCATCTACACCTCAGTACAAGGCTAAGAAAATAGAAAAATAGGATAAAAATCAGAAAAGGACTGGAAAATAGAAAATAAATAAAAATGGTTTATCAGTGCATGTTGATCACAGTCCTCATAGGCACTCACATGCATCTAAAAAGAAAATGATCTGTCACTACTGTCATAGATTCGGTCATTTGATGCATGAGTGTAAATTGATGGAGAAGGATGATATGAATGCTAGGAGATTTCATGATAAAAATCCTTCACCTCAAAAAAAGAAAACTGAATGTCTGCACTGTGGCAAACTAGGACACATCATTACACAATGTTGGTTTGCAAATGGTAAGAAAATATCTCTTTCACATCATGCTAAATTCCCTGCAAACCATAATGATGTTGATAGGAATAAATTTGCTGTAAATAGAAAATATTCTGCATGTTTCAACTGTGGAAAGACAGGCCACAGGGCCATTGAATGCTGGCTGAATGCTGGTAGGAGAAATTTTAATTCATGCTTTCACTGTGGCAAGATGGGCCACATTGCAGCCCAATGTTGGCATGCTCAGGGAAGGAAGTCTAACTATAAATCTGGTAGATTCCCTGCAAATAGAAATTTTTTTGATAAACCTGAATTTGTCTTTAACAGAAAGTCTGTTGCATGCTCTAACTGTTGGAAGCCAGGCTATCTGGCTAGAGAATGCTGGTCACCTATTAAGAGAAGAAATCACTCTTCTCACTTTGAATATGAAAAGTCTGGCTACAAGGCTGTAAATTGCTGGTCGAATGATAACAAAGGACAGAACCTTCATGCAAATAATAGAAACTTTAACTCTCATATACATAGATTTCATGATCATGCTAATGTGTACAATGAGAACAAAAATTCTGTTTCATGTCGTTATTGTGGTGGCTTTGGTCATTCAATGAATAATTGCTATTTGATGAAATCTGATGACCTTCATGCACGAAAATTGTTGAGAAAACCTGCTAGAAATGTTACTGTTAATTCAGGACCCAAGACCTCTTGGGTACCTGTTTGTGCAAAATAAATTTTGTTTTGCAGGTGTGCCTTGTGACAGAGAAAACAAGAGGGGAAAATAAGTCAAGGCACTCAAAAGAAAACCCATTTCTGAACTTTTCAGGTAAACTCTCTGCATTTCCTATTTTAAAATTAATTGCATATCTTGTTTGATGTGTCCATGCATATTTGTCATCTTTTGGACACTATGAGTATTCATGTCTCTCAATGCTCATGTGAATTGGCTGTTTAGATATTGAAATGAAAATAAACTTACAATTTCTGAAAATCTGAACTACATATGAATGTTGTTTGAAATCAGTCTGTTGCATAGCTCACTGAAAATCTAGATTGCTTATAGGACTGCATGTTGAATTATCATGATTGACCATTATGGTATATCAAATAGTAAACTATTAAAAGGCAGGGAAATCTGTCTGGAGGTTCTTACTGTGTGTGAGATGGTCTTTTAGACCAGGTTCTCCGCCTAGTACCATGGGTCATGTTGCTTGATAGGGTAGTCTGAATGTGCATGAGTCTCAAAGACATATGTTCAGTTCTCATGGCAAACATTGCATGTTTTCAGGGGTAATTAATTACATGACTTTGTATAGCATTCAATGTTGAGTCTTTGCATGACTTTGCATACATATAGTTAATTGCATGTCATTACATTGAAATTGCCAAAAAGATTGACTGAATGCATATTGTCAAGGGGAGTCAATGCATTGCATGCAGGTTGTCAAATGCATACACTTGTCAGAATTCATTGCATTTGTTGACAAACCTTGATCATATTTTGAAAACACTGGGCTTCAAAATCTCTTCTATCATTTGGTATCTGAATTCTATCAGTCTTTCATGAAGATTTCAATGGGGCCATCTCGATCATAAATCTGAAAACACTTGAACTAGGAATCTTCTATTATACGATTTTATGAATGTCTGAAATAACTCAGGTGGTTTAAGTTTAATGTATCCATTGAGTTTGACTTTAAAATCTCTTAAAAATATCTAAATCATATTTAATAAACTTTAACCATCTGTTTCATATTGTGTCTTGTAAAATCTTCTGAAATCTGTATTATTGAATACTAGCTTTATTTGGTTAAGTACATGAAATTATTATTGATTTGAAGCAAATGAGTTTTTCTGAAATGTCTAAAGGGTAAATTCTGTCAGAGCAATGACTTTGGTCACTGAGAAACACATGTCCAAAGGACTGTGTCATGAGGTGCCATAGTTAACTCTGCTTAAGAATGAGTGTTAATCAGGCATAGCACTGGCATGCACACTGAGAAATACATCTCACTCATCAAGAAATGAGTTGAGATATGTCATGAGGTGTAAATGTTACCTCTGTTTATATAAAGCATGACTGTTAGTTACACTAAGTGCTTAAGGATATTGGCGTCTGATCAACGTATATCCTCTAGTTACAAGGTGTACACTAAACTAGAGTGCTCGTAAAATGTGTAGCATAAAAATTTGTTGAACAAATTGCTATATTTGAATATTGATGCAAAAATCAAATTGCTACAACCCTAGACAAAATCATTTGACTTCATAATTGCTTGATCTCAATACTAGTGCATGTACTTCCGAAAGAAGTCAATAATTTTGATTGTGTAAGAGAAAGGGAGATTAATCAAGATATATATATGAGGGCTTGGTTCATTTTTATTAAACCATGACTTTAGATATAAATACAGAATTTTATTGACAAACTTAGCATACATCATGTTTAAACCCTGCTGATCAATAAAATTCATTCATAAGCCCTTATAATGGAAGACTTTGAAAACTTATGTTTTGGATTTATGAGATTGATATCTCCTTGAAAATCTTGTTGAATTTCTTATGATTGGAGCATATTGGAAATTCTTTACTCACTATCCTTGATTCATCATGACCTGAACTTGTCCTTGATTGCCCCTGTGGTCTCCTTCTCATTCATTTCATAAGGTTCAATTTATTGAGGGGGAGCTTTCTTGAAAATTCTTAAAAGGGGGAGAATTGTCTTGCATTCATATTTTTAGGGGGAGTTCTTGCATTTCTTGTTGCATCTGCATCTCTGCATTCATACCTCTTCCATGATTTTTTTTTTAACAAAGGGGAAGAAATTGGAATGAGTCATATTGCTATTTGGGGAAGAATGTGCTTTCATGTAGTTAAAGGGAGAAATGTTACATCAATCGTTTTATATCTGCTTAATTTTCCTCTCTCTAACTAATGTCTTTTTGCTAAAGTCAAAGGGGGAGAATGTTTTTGACTTGAGTCAGTGTGACTCATAGTGTTGCCATCATCAAAAAGGGGGAGATTGTTATGCCCCTGTGGTTTTGATGATAGCAAACACTATAAGTCACCATATGCATGTGTGCATGAAAGACCTTGTTGATTCATTTAAGTGCATTCATATGTGTTCATGTATTTATGAATGTGTGCTTGTGAATGACATTCCATTATATACACTGTGTGCACACATTATATCTGTCTGACATCTGGTTGATGCATTCATGTAACAGAGTCAGCACGATTGCATTTAGCATACAGTCAGTACACTGCATGCAGAGTCTGCACTGCACACTGGTTTGATAGCTTGTTCGTGAATTCACAAGTCTATACATCGTCTGTTCATCGTCACATGTGCATCACTTAGCAAGTCTATACATCAGTCAGCATTGTCTCTTGCTAGTAGAGTCTATACATTGTCTGTGCTTCACGCTTTGTTCAAGTCTATACACTATGTTGCATCTTGGTCGTAAAGTCTATACATCGTCCAGTCGTGTGAACATTGCATTCGGCAAGTCTGTACAGAGTCTGTTGCATTGTTCATCAAGTCTGTACACTGCATTGCACGAGCTTAAGTCAGCACATTGTCGTTGCATAAGGCCACACACAGTCTGTACATGCCATAATCTTGCATACTTAAAGTCTATACATACGCATGCTAGCAAGTCTACAAAGTCTATACATTCACATGCTACAAAGTCTGCACATCCAGTTTGCATCATGTCTGTACAGAGCTTTTTGCATCGTTCATCAAGTCCATACATTGCACTATAGCTTGCTTAGTTGAAGTCTATACATTGCATTGTTGTGTTTGTGCTCAAAGTATGTACATTGGACTGTTCACGCATCACTCCATCTGGCAAGTCTGTACATTGGACTGTTCATGCATCACTCCATTTGGCAAGTCTGTACATCGGACTGTTCATGCATTCATCTCAAGCATATACATCCGACTGTGCATTGTTCATGAGTAAGTCTATACATGCCTCTGCATTGCATATGTGAAGTCTATACATGCTATAGCTTCGCATTCACAAAGTGTGTACACGCCACTGCATTGCATACATGAAGTCTGAACATTGCTTCAGCCAAGTCCATACATTGACTGGCAGCCTTCAGCAAAGTCTGAACATTGCATCATTGTGCATGCATTGCTTTCATTCAAGTCTATACACTGGTGTCGACACTGCATGATCAAGTCTATACAGACTTAGCGAAAGCTTAGCAAGTCAATACACTGGTGTCGTCTGCTGCAGGGACAACAAGTCTGTACATTGAGTTCTCATGCATGTAAACATCAAGTCTATATACTCCCCTGTTTCATGTATATACATCCGGTTGTTAGCATACCTGCACGCATGAATGGAGTCTGCACAAAGTTTGCACAAGTCTGCATGCTTCAAAGTCTATACATCGTGGCCTTCGAATCTTCAAAGTCAGTACATCCTTCATTGGCCAAGTCTACACATCACCGTGTTCACTTGTTTCAAGTCTGCACATTGGTTCAGACTTTCCAAGTCTGTACATCGCCTTCAAGCTTTCCAAAGTCTTTACATCACTTGTGTCATCAAGTCTATACACTCGTGAGTGTGTCATCAAGTCTATACACTCGTGAGTGTTTCATCAAGTCTATACACTCGCTTGTGTCATCAAGTCTATACACTCGTGAGTGTTTCATCAAGTCTATACACTCGCTTGGCTCATCAAGTCTATACACTCGCTCGTTTCTCCAAGTCTATACATCGGCGCACTGTTCATGCATCAGTTCTCCAAGTCTATACATCGGCGCACTGTTCATGCATCAGTTCTCCAAGTCTATACATCGGTGCACTATTCATGCATCGGTTAAGTCTATACACTGGCTATGGCTTGTTCATGCATCTTACCCATGCAAGTCTGTACATTGAGGTCGCTTGAAGGGCTTCAAGTCTACACACTCTCACATTGTACACACTTGCTTAACTACTGCTTCTAAAGTCTACATATTCGATTGCTTCATGCTTTACACAGAAGTCTACACATTCCACTCTGTTATGTTAATGCATCATTCTGCAAGTCTGTACACCGAGGTCGCTTGAAGGGCTTCAAGTCTACACACTCTCACATTGTACACACTTGCTTAATTGCTGCTTCTAAAGTCTGTACACGCTCATGCATTACTTCATTAAGTCTATACACTCTTTGCTGATCGACTGAAGTAACTCTGTCATTGTACAGGCTGATGAATGGGCACGTGATCAGAGGTTGGCACCTGGCACGTGATCCGAGGTGTCCTCTAGATAAAGGGGGCACACACCCTAGTTGCTGCTGATATATAAATGTGAAGGTTATTCATCCGCAGTAGACTGGATTGAAGAGGGCTGATCGAGAGAGTGATAGAAGAAAGTGAGAGCAGCAGAGAGGCAGTGAGCAGAAGAAGAAGAAGAAGAAAAAGAGCAGAGAGGCATAGAGTGAAAGCATAAGAAGAAGAAGAGAAAGAGAGAGAGTTAGTGGAGAAGAAGAAAGAAGATTTTATTGAAGATCTGTCTACAGGACTTGGATCAGATCTGATCCAGTTGCTCCTGCGAGAGCTACATTTTGCATTGAGTTTCCAGCTTTCCGATTGCTGTATTTTCATTTCTTGTTTTCCTTTTATTTGATCAACTGTGCTTTCCGATTCTCTGGGTAGAGATCGGTGTTCCTCTTGTGGTCTCAAGAGAAGGGAGACTTGTCTCCAGTCTGCTAGTGACAGGTTGTCACTTGTGGGTTCCCCTCCGGTTTGGAGGAAGGGAGATTCATCTTCGGTTCTGGTCTTGTGGGTTGCAAGTCTAGGTGTTCCCTCCGGTTTGGAGGAAGAGAGACTTGTGTCTCTGTTGGCAGTGACTGGGTGTCACTGGTGCGTTCCCTCCTGGTCTGGAGGAAGAGAGACCTAGTCTCTGGTTCTAAGTGGCTGGGAGTCGCTTGGGGTGTCCCTCCGGTCTGGAGGAAGAGGGGAGGTTGTTCCCCTGGTGAAGCTGTTTGGCAGCAAGTGTTTATAGACTGAGTCTGCTGTTCTAGCGTTGCTAGTGGAAGCCTCACTCCGGTTGGGAGTGAGGGGTGGACGTAGGTCTTGGTGACCGAACCACCAAAAAATCCTCTGTGCAGTGTGGTTGTGTTTTGCTTCTTGTCTTCTACCTCCTTCACAGGCTGCCTTAGCATTCTCGTTTCTATCTGTGCTGCTTCCTCTAGTTGCTTGTTTAGGGGCGCCTTATATATTTGCTCAGTGGTTTAAAAGAGAATTTAACTTGCTCTTCAGATTTACTATTTGCCTTGATAGTGTTCTAGTCTTTTATTGAGCAAATTTTTTTTTGAAGGGTGGGATTCATTCACCCCCCCTCTGAATCCATCGCACCGATCCTATCATCTTCCTCTTACTGGATCGTGCTGGCTCTAGCTCTTTTTGCTCTTTTTCTCTCAATATCACTATCACGATCAGTCCTCTCCTGAAGAAGACTCTCCTTATTTATAGGAAGCAGCAGAAGGTAGACCGTGTGCTCGCCACAATTCCTGCCCAGAGCCTTATCCAGATCTGGAGTGGTCAGGCCACGTGGCATCATCTTGGCGCCTCCTCCATTCTTGGATCACGTGCCTTTCTTAAACTCCTCGAGCAAATATCCTTTTAAGGTCAGACTTAATGTCAGCTTGAAATAATCTGAAAGATAGAAGAAAGATGCACAGAGTTAGTTAGAGATTTGAACTAAGTGTGCACAGGCTTCACAGGCTTGATATAACGTATGAACACACATGCACGGAGTCAAGTGTTCACACATAGAGCAGATGCGCAGACTTGATTTATTGACCTAGTGGATGTGCACAGACTATATGTGTGTGACATGCAGTAATGCACTAAGTGTATATATGCAAAGTGCAAACCTTGCACTGACTTAATGTGCCAAGAACAACACTGCTTAGACTTAGATCATGTGATGTGCAAAGGTTGCACAGACTTGCTTCTACAACATACTTGACTTGCACAGGCTTAATGTGCAACCACTAAATGCATGAGCTCCTATGCACCGAGTTGCCTAAGACGTTTTGCACAGACTATATGTGCCTAGACATAAGCATGCACTGACTTGGTTGTGTGCTGAACTAATGCTTGAATGACACTTGCACAGACTTGGTCGTGTGCAGTAGCAAGGGTTGCACTGACTCGATAGCGTGAAGTGTTGCACCGACTTAGTGTGCCTTGAGCTAAGCCTGCACGGACTTGGTCTCGTGCAACAACTACCAATGCATCGACTTACATAATGCATGGATGACCTTTGCAGCGACTTGGTCGTGTGCAGCAACATGGCTTGCACCGACTTTATATATGCATGCACGGACTTGATGTGTTGGAAATGCACGAACTCAATGCAGATTGACTTAGTATTGCACCGACTTCATTCTAATGCAAAGCCTAAGTGTAAGCATGCAGACAACACTTATGTGAGCATTTGACATATAAATTTCATCAAGATACATACAACATCATTTCATAGTAAATTTGTCAAAGTCAACGTATGCAGTCAATGAAGTCAAGCACTATTGTTGCTAATCATCAAAACAACTATTTATCAATCATCAAAACATTTTAGCACAAAGCAGTGCACATATTGCTTATCAAACCAGAGGAATCCTAATAATCTCCCCCTTTCTGATGATGGCAACCCAAAGAATAAATACAATGAAATGATGTATTTTGATGAGACATTAATCACAGTCAGATGGCATGCATGCAAGTGCAGACACTATGCACAGACTTTCTCCCTGGATGAATCCTTTAAGATGCACTCCCCCTGAATTTATGACTCTCTCTCTCTCTCTTCCCTTCTCTCAAACACCATTACAGACTCTCCGACTCTCCCCCTAAACACAAGACTGACAAGACCGACTCTCCTTTATACTTACTCCCCCTTTGCCATCAGAATGCAATTTCTCCCCCTATGTCATAAGGAAGGAAGGGAAGAAGACAGGGAAGAAGATAGTAAACTCTCCCCCTTTGCCATCAGCAAATAAGGAGGAAGGGAAGATAGTGGAAGGGTAGAAGAGATAGACTAGATAACATTCTATGCAATGGTTCAGAATATAAGTAGATCATGGACAACTTTTATTCATAAGAATCAATCAGTTTGCATTCTTTAGTAAGTTCAGGTTTAACGGTTATAGAAGGTAGAGTTAAATCACTGAGTTTCTAAAATATGGTCATAGTGTCCGTTTATAGCAAGTAACCTAAGTCACATGTCTTTGCAGACTAGGTCAAGACTATATCTTACTTATTTCAGAAACAATGAATATCAAGGAGAGTAACCTGAATTTGTATTGTGATGAACTAATTGATGTTTCAGAACATTTTGCACTTGAAGGGTTACATCATTTCTTTTCCACTTCTAATCTGAACTTAGTGAACATATAAGTGTCATTTATACTGTTGACATTAGGTATACACGTGGGTTAGACGCAAGTACCCCCAGTTACTAGGCATAAACTCCTATATCCGCCTCTGATCAAAAACTACCAAGATGATTTACACCTTTGACATTAATGGAACACGTTTATCAGACGCCAGTACCCCTAGTTACTCAGTGAAACCAGCCCTATAGATTTGACCATGTGAACAAAGATAACATGAAACACCTCATGACATAAGGTCCTCTCCACTTCCTTGATGGAGGGTTCAGTTTCTCAGTGCAGTTCAGTCATTGCTCTGCCACTTTGTTCAATTCTTTTTCATTAAAGATTTTATTGATGCTGCCCTTATAACTTTTCAGAGATACCTTTTCAAAAACAATACTTGTTCTGGTTTTCCCAGCATAGACTTCACTAAGTTTGAAAAGTTTAGATATAGTAAAGATCTTTTCATTGAAAACATGAGACGAAGGTTGAGAGCTATAAATGTTTTCTATCACTTTATTTTCTGAAGAGCAGTTCTTAGACTGTACAGTCTATTAAAATTAAACCTTTAGTTCATTCAAGAAACACATGTGATTCTTAAAGGAATTGAGGTGCCTGATGCTCAAAGTAATGAACCAGTTACAAGACTGTTAGCCAATCAGAGTGATAGAAGTAGACAATGAAGCATAGGAGCAGCTCAAAAGGTTTCCAAGAATAGACTAAATGTGAATGATGTCATGAGATAAAGATTTTTGAGAAAGAGGAGAGAATAAGAGAAGTTGAACTAAGATCAGACTCAACTGCACTCCCCCTGACATCATGATGTATTGACTTAAGATGCACCGACTATGTATGCAGATGGTATTAAGATGCACCGACTCTGACATATGTAATATGCAAGATTTTTCGACCTACATGCAACTTGAACATAAGGTGCACCGACTTTCATGCTGTTTAAACACAAGATGCATCGACTACATGCTGAAAACTTATACACCCGGTGAAACATGCATCGACTATGTGTAAAACATGCATCGACTGAAACTCTATGCAAGGCAAGTATGGGAAACAAGTGCTAGCTCAATGCATCGACTATATGCACAACCATGCATCGACTTCAGAGATTATTTGTGCAAGACGTGGAGCAACTTATATGCTCAGTGCACAAGTAATTATTCTAACATTAAGCATCATTTATTCAAAAATTCAAAGACATACATACACTATTATTTCAAACATTTCAGAAGACAATTCAAGAATGAAAGTAGTCATTTTCATGCTGAAATTTACAAAGCCCCAGTTCTCTTCTTAGATATTTAAATCTTTCATTTCCACGGGGTTTAGTAAAAATATCAGCAACTTGTTTTTCAGTTTCAACAAAGAATAATTCAATTTCACTCTTGCTCACTGCATCTCTAAGAAAATGGTGTTTAATCTCAATATGCTTAGTCCTAGAGTGATGAAGAGGATTCTTAGTTAGGCAGATAGCACTAGTATTATCACATAAAATTGTAATACATCCCAATTTTATCAGATAATCTGAAAGTTGGTGCTTAATCCATAGTACCTGAGCTGTGCAATTCCCTACAGCGACATACTCTGCCTCTACAGTGGACAAGGCAACTGTGTGTTGCTTCTTTGAAGCCCAAGATACTAGGCAGCCACCTAGGAATTGGCAATAGCCACTAGTGATTTTCCTATCTATCTGACACCCAGCATAGTCTGCATCAGTGTATGCTAGAAGCTCCAGCTCACACTTAGCAGGGTACCAAAGACCAAGCTCTTGGGTGCCTGACAGATACCTAAAGATCCTTTTCACTGTAGTAAAATGAGACTCTTTAGGACTAGCCTAAAATCTAGCACATAAACACACTGCAAATTATATATCAGGCCTAGATGCAGTAAGGTACAAAAGGGATCCGATCATACCTCGATATAGCTTTTGATCCACTATTTTACCTTTGGGGTCTTCATCAAGACTTGTTGAAGTACCCATTGGTGCTGCAATGTCCTTGAGGTTCTCAAATTTAAACTTTTTTAGCAAGTCCCTTATGTACTTGGACTGGGTGATGAATGTTCCATAAATGGTCTGTGTCACCTGCAGTCCAAGAAATAATTTTAGCTCACCCATTGAGCTCATTTCAAATTCCTGTGCCATTAAATCAAAAAATTCCTTACACAATTTGGGGTTAGTTGACCCAAATACAATGTCATCCACATAAATCTGAACAAGGAGAATGTCTGGATGACTTACTTTGGTGAACAACGTTTGGTCAACATCACCTCTTGTGAACTTCTTCTCGGTAAGGAATTTGCTGAGGCTATCATACCAAGCTCTCGGAGCTTGCTTCAATCCATAAAGAGCTTTATTCAACTTATAAACATAATTAGGGAAATCTAAGCATTCAAAGTCAGGAGGTTGTCTCACAAAGACATCCTATTTTATTTCCCCATTGAGGAAAGCAGATTTAACATCCATCTGCTGGAGAGTTATTCCTAATGAGCATGCATAAGCCAAAAGTATTCTAATTACCTCTAACTTGGCTACAGGGGCAAATAACTCTTCAAAGTCAATTCTGAATTCTTGATTGTACCCCTGAGCAATAAGTCTGGCTTTATTTTTAACTACATTACCTAGCTCATCAGTTTTATTTCTAAAAACCCATTTTGTCCCTATGACAGTCGCATGATCAGGAGGTGGGACCAGATGCCACACCTTGTTCTTGTCAAATTGATTAAGCTCCTCGTGTATGGCATTGATCCAATGCACATTTTTGAGGGCATTGTCAATAGATTTGGGTTCTACATGAGAAACCAATGCATATGCATTTAATTCATGATGTGCTCTAAAGTAGCCTCTAGTCCTAGGGGGTTCATTTAAGTTACCAATGACATTATTTACTGGATGGTCTCTTAGAAATATGATATTGATAACTTGGTTACCTTGACCTTCATTTACCTCCCCCTGAATAACAGGCTCTTCTACATTGTTTTCTTCAAGTTCTTCTTCATTATCTGATTGGTCTGTAGAGTTTCCTTCCTTCAGAATTTCTCCATCACCTTCTTTCCTGCATAGACCATCATCAGACTTATTTAAGGACTCATCAAAGATAATGTGTGGCGATTTCTCAACAGTTTTAGAATTCAGGTTGTACACCTTATATGTTCTAGTATTTTTAGAATATCCAAGGAAGATTACTGGATCACTTTTAGGTTCAAATTTATCAAGATCTCTTTTATCGTTAATATGTATAAAGTACTTATAGCCAAAGACCTTGAAATGAGCAATCGAAGGCTTCTTACCCTTTAGAATCTCAAAAGGTGTTTTTTGAGTGAACGGCCTTACCATGGCTCGGTTAATTACATGGCATGCAGTGTTGGCTGCCTCTGCCCAAAACTTTCTTGGTAGGCCTCCTTCAACTAGGAGTGTACGGGCCATCTCCACAAGTGTCCGGTTCCTCCTCTCCACCACTCCATTTTGCTCTGGTGTCCATGGTGAGGAGAACCGATGAGTAATCCCATTGACCCTGTAAAATTCATCAAATTGTGAGTTTTCAAACTCATCTCCATGATCAGACAGAGTATTTTCAATTGAATTTTCATTTTTCTGGTTTATTTTCAAGTAGAACTCCTGAAATTCAGAAAATGCATCATTTTTGTGTGTAATGAAAAAGACCCAAGTATATCTAGAGAAGTCATCCACTAATACATACCCATATCTCCTTCCTGATAGGCTGACTGATCTAGTTGGTCCAAAAAGGTCAATGTGTATCAGCTCATAAGGTTTGGAAGACATGTTTTCAGTTCTAGACTTGAATGACTTCGTAGTTTGCTTGGACTGTGTACATGCATTACAGACTTTATTTTCCTTCTTAAATGAAATTTCAGGGAGTCCTCTAACCATGCTATGTTTATTCAATTTATGCAAGATAGTGTAACTAGCATGTCCTAATCTACGATGTCACAGAAATGCTAAATCATCTTTATTAGCTGTGAGGCATAGATTAGAGTGAGCAATATCATCTAAATCTACCATGTAGATGTTATTTACTCTCTTACTAGAAAATTTAACTACATAAGAATCAGGTTCATAAATTCTACAGCATTAGAATCAAAAACAACTCTATGCCCTTTGTCACATAGCTGGCTGATACTAAGCAAATTGTAAGCAAGACCATCAACCAGCATAACTTCCTCAATGCAACAGGTAGTGCACTTACCTACCTTACCTGACCGATGATTTTACCCTTAGTATTTCTTCCGAAGGTGACAAGGCCTCCATTCTTCTCAGTCAGCATGCAAAATTTAGCCTTGTCTCCTATCATATGCTTGGAGCAGCCACTATCCAGGTACCACATGTTATGCTTGGCTGCCAGGCATACCTGCAATCACAGTCATGGAGAAAAGTTTAGAACCCAAAAATGTTTGGGCTCCAGAGTAGATGAAGAGCTACTCAAACAAGACAACAAATCCTTAGGAATCAACATTTGTTTGAACATTGTTGGTATAGTGGATTTCTCAACATTGTTTTTGTCATTTTTCTTCTTCTCAGCATTAACATTCTTAGTCCCTCCTTTCCTGTTCAGTGTACTGGCACCATTGTTTTTAGCAAATTGATTTTGTTTGTGCCAGTGCCTAGGCCAATGACCATTCAGGAAATTGTGGCCGATGTTGGTCCTAGGCTGACTATAGGTGGTTTTGTTTCTGGGAGCCCATGTTCTAGACTGCCTAACCCAGTTGTTAGCCTGAGGTCTATATGTCTGTGTGAGATATGACTAATATCTAGACCTCTCTTGAACTATATTCCATCCAGACCTAAGGAATTGTTGTGGCTGCACACGATGGTAGGTTTGGACTCTGGGTTGGTAGAGTTGGCTGGATTGACCTCTTGCTGGATTCTGTCTCCCTTGCACCCTAGACCCATCTGACTTCTGCATGGGTGAGGGTTAAATCTTGTTCTGAACAGCTGGTGGAGACTTGGTGACCCTAGCCTGGGGTTTAGGGGTGCGTGAAGGTTGACCCCTAACCTGAACTCTATCCTGAGAAGTAGGGCAGTATGTGCTATCATGGCTAGACTCACCTATCTTCTGCTTGCCCTTGTCCTGAGCATTGGGCATTTTGTAATTAACATTTTTAAAAGTAGAATTTACATTGGACATTTTAATGAGAGGTCTCTTCTCCTTTTCAGCTACAAATGAAATTATTTTCATTGCTAAACTCTTTTTAGCTGTGGGGTTATACCCGAGACCCTCTTTTCTGAAATTCACTTTAGACCCCAACAGAGCATTCAAATTCTCAGTGCCTTGGGTCATATTCTCAATGATTTTCTTTTTGTCAGCATTTTCTTTTTCTGATCTTTCAATTGTTTTCTGCAACACAGCATTGACACACAAGACAACTTCATATTTTTCACTAGCAATTTTCATTTCATTTTCAAATTTTTGCAATTTCAATTTTAAATCATCAATCATATTTTTCAGAGACTCATTTTCATTTCTAGAATTAATGAAATTAATATTCAGATCATCAAATTCAGAACATGCACTTTTCAACCTATCATTCTCTGATTGTAAACATGCAATTTTGTCAGACATGGTTTTATCATTCATCAGAGAATTAACCTTTTTCTTTAAGTGTCTGTTCTCCTTTCTAATGTCATCAACTTTATCTAGCAAGTCTCCATAGGCATCTTCCCAATCAGAAATGGTGTAATGCTCAAATGGAGAGGATACCTCATCGGTGTCTTCTTCCTTTTCTTCATCATCTTTTGCCATCAGGCAGATGGGCTTTTCTTCATCCTCGCTCTCAGATGTGCAGCTTAATGTGTCCTCGTCCTCGTCACTCCATGTCACACCCCGAACCGATAGCAGCGGAACGTGAAGTTCGGAACGCGGCAGTAATACAGTCGTGAATAATCAGAGCAAACATAAGACACAAAATTCCAAGGCCAGACAATATGGACAAACATAATCTTTATTGATACTCAAATATTTGATTTACATAACTTGACCCAACTTACATAAGTAAAGAAAGGACTCACTATTACACTTTAATAAAAGAAAAGACTCTAATGATAGGACAAGACTCAATGAAAAATAAAAGACATAGACTCGATTCCATTGTGCTCATCACTCTTGCCCTTCCCCATCTGAATGGTTATCATCGACGTCATTACCTGAAAAATATTAAAATAGGCTGGTGAGCAAAACGCTCAGCAGGAATTACATCTCTATCCCAAGCAGAGTATAAGTGATTAGTCAATTTATCATGTTCGTGATGATGCAATGTATGAACGATATAACTTCAAATCATGATGATCAATCTAACAGAAAGGATGAATATCAAAGTCAAGGTAGAGAGAAGCTCAAGAGATAGGAAATAATTTCCTTGCAGAACCAAGGATGAGATATCAGAATAAAACAAGGATAGATGCTTCAGTTGAACATAACTTTACAGAATTGGCCAGAGTATATCAGAATTTCAATAACAATAAGCAGAAATAATCAATCTAGCAGAATATCTAAATTACCAGAATAACAAAACATCAGAATATCAGAATGACAGAATTTTCAGAATTCACAGAATTTGCAGAAATTACAGATATACAGAATAACAGAATATAATAGATATACAGAATTTGGTGCAATACCACACCCAGAATTTTACCATGGTTTACAAAATGGACTTCCGTCCAACCTGACATTGATAGTTGCGGACCCACAACCCTTAAATATTTCAGAATCAGAAGTGGCCAACAGAAAGTCAAAGGGTTATGTTCTAGAAATATTGACGAAGAGTTTCCCGGAGGGAATAATATGTCATAACCGATGTGGATGATAATCAGAGTTTAGGGACTCAAGATGATGTAGGGACAACATGTCGATAAATCTCTCATAAAATCGGAGACATACGTGAAATTGGGTAAATGGCGTCCACTGAAGGAGCCACAGATTAGAATCAGCGTCCATAGTGATGGGCATAAATTCTGAAAATAAGATAATTAGGCACGTGTAAATAGCGTCCGTCACACAAGGCTCTATTTGTAATTGGCGTTCACTCTTCTGGACGCAGATTCTAGAAAGTGACATTTTCTCAAAAGAAGCCAGAAACAGCATTAATTGAGGGCTAGTTTGTCATGTTTCTTCAGAGGGACATGACTGAAAATTGGTGTAAATGGTTTTTAGGGTACAACCTACTCGGCTGCTTTGAGGGAATTCAAGGCTAGCGGAGATTGATGGAGGTCTCTAAGATGAAATCACTAGTCCAAAGAAACGGAGTGTCCCGCGGAGAGCTCAAACATCTCGGAGAGTTAATGGTAATCGATAGAAATCAAAACCAGGACTCCATCTACGGATGTGAGATAGGAGTGCCAAGAACCCATGGTTAAGGGATTCCAAATTCAGGGAAATCAAGCGATCAGGAACAATTGGCGTCCTTCCTGGAAGATGCTATTTAAATTGACGTCTATCATGAACGACGCTCATTAATTCATTTCATTTTATCCAAAATTGTGAAATTTATTTCCCCAGAATATAGCCTCCATATAGGTGGACGTTAATTTCTCATGTTTTAATTAAACAGGAATTTACAACTATCATTTCATTTTTAATAAGTTTAGAAAAGAACATCCCTTTCAAAGGACACATATTATTTAATAAAAAATTTTAAAAATAAAATATATGATAATTAAAAGAAAACTTCAAGGATTCCAAATATATAATTTTCATAATTTTCTGTTACATATTTTAGTAGATATGGATTTTCAAAGATATAGTTACAAGTTATATATATATATATATATATATATATATATATATTAAATGAATAGCGGTGGTGGCGGTGAACGCTATTTAATCGAACCTGCATGTTACTGTTCATTTAATAGATGAACAGTGACACTTTTTATTTATTAAGATTTTATACAAACTAATTACACGACAAATAAGAGAAAAATCTAAGGATCTTAACCCTGAAATATCACAATTTTATTGCATCAGGATAAAAAGATAAAAATCGTCAAAGATGGTACAGGTGTTAACCGCACGAACAAGGTCGCTATCCAATTTTAAATCTTTTTATGCATCTAAATATATGAAAAATAAAAGAAAAATGCGAGGATCTCAAAAATATATTTCTTAGAAATTTTAGATGTGTGGTTGCATGATTGTAATATTCTTAACTGATGTGTTAATATAATGTATCTGAAACTAAACAACGTAAACCATACATGCATTGCTTTATATTGAGTATAACCGACACGAATATGCAAGGCTTAATATATATCATTGTTCGACTTAAGAGAGAGATCACTTACGGATGCGTTAAAAGATTATGGTATATACATGCAAAGATCATATTAAAGTTTAACTAATAACGGGTTTAGCTTGATGTCGAGAACACCTACCTCCTTTTGCATGTTTTAAGACGACGGACAGAGAAGAGAGATGAAGAAGATGGCAGCAAGCAGCTCCTCTACGTTGGGAGAATAGGGCTGCAACGACAACAGCTACGTGAGGGAAGACGATGAGCCCCTTGTTTATGCAATAGCAACTCGTCGGAGGCAGCAGAAGACGAAAAACAACAACAACAAAGATTTCCTTGCTATTCGCAGGGGATTTATTTATAGGCTTTTGTAGTTCTTTTATTAATTGGTTTATGATTTTCCCAAGTGAATTTCCTATAATACTTAGGCTTTCCCTGCATTCCTATTCATATCAAAATCCACAGCCACCTTCCCCCATTCGAATGCAACTTCCGCATGGGTTTGGGTTTTGGAAATAAGCCTTGCAAGTTATGGTATTTTATAAATATATATGTACAAGGCCCATCATCAGGTCCAATTGGCTATCCCTCCGTGAGGCCCCTTTAGAGCTATTAAGGCCCCTTTTCAGCCCACGTATAGCTATATAACTATATACTAGCCTAATTAGTTTGGCCTTTACAATGTATGGATTTCTAAAAGGGTCTTGGCTTTTGAGTAAAAATCCACTAACGTGGCTGTTTTGGGTATAAAGGGTTGTTTGTGGGCTTTGGGTTGGATAATTTTGATGGTCTTTATATATAAAATTGTATTAATAGAAGAATAAAATATTTAATATATGTTGTAGGCCCATTAAATGTATATGTGAGTTATATTGTTTGGGCTTCATTTATTTTTTTGTTTTAACACGAAAAGATAATCAATTTATTATGACCCATAGTTTCTATTTGGCCTTTTTTGTGTAACTTTAATTTATTTAGTGTATATTTATTCCATCTTTTTATCCGGGGTACTACATCCTTCTCCACTTAAAGGAATTTGGTCCCCAAATTCAAACGAAATTCATCTCTAATCTATATCAGTGGGGTATCTAATTCTAGTTTTCATTCATAAGATAAAATCATCTAGGCATGCTACTAAAACAACCCAAGGAACTAGGCCAAAGTTAAAGGGGTACCTCTAGTTACTTCATCGTCAGAAGATTCGATTTGTCTTATTACTTGTAATTGTACTCGATGCCGTGCTTCCTCATGGTCCTTTGCCTACTGAGGTTGATCTTTGGGAAGGGGGCAGTCAGCTACCTTATGCTCCTGGCTTCCACAGCGAAAGCAAGCTCCATTCTTCCAGCGACAATTCTCGGATTTGTGACCCTCATTTCCGCAATACTTACACTTCGCTTCCTTAGGCTTCTTGCCATTCGGAACGTCATTTCCCTCATTAGGCCTCTTGTTGCCATTACCTACTTTCTTCTTCTACATTCTCGCCTTAACTTTGTCGGATAATTCCATAGCATCTTCGAATAATTGAGTTCTCTTAACCATCTCGACATATGATTGAATATCCATCGGTGCCAACTGGGGTATGTATTGCAGTCTTAATTCATTTAAAAATCGCTTGGCCTTCATTTTGTCAGTCAATATTAAGTGAGGTGCATAACGGGACAATCTAGAAAATTGGGCTTCATATTCTGCCATGACATACTCCTTTATTTAAGGGAGGCAAATTCTCCCGCCTTTCTCTCCCGAACTCTCTCCGAGAAATACTTCTCATTGACGTGTTCTAAGAACTCTACCCATGCCATTTGATCATTTGGAAAGGTCGCTTCCACATACTCCCACCAAGCCCTTGCATCCTTCTCTAGTTGGAACGTTGCCAAAAGGACCTTATCTTGATCCGAGCATTGCATTACTCGGAAGATTCTTTCCATCTCTTTTGTTCAATCTTCCGCTACATCAGGGTCAGGGGTCCCACTAAACCTAGGGGGATTGAGGCTCCGAAACTCACGATGCAACTCTCTAGCTCCACGATTGGCTCCACCCTCGGCTACTCGTTGAAGAGCCTGAGTCAAACCCTGAACTGTCCTTTGCATCTCCCGCCATTGTGCGCGTTCGGCGGCCATTGATAGCAATCTAGCTCTACAAAATACAAGGCAAATTATATAATATTTATCAATTTATTCTCATAAAAGTTGCTAAGCCATTTTTTTTCTTATAAGTCGATGTTATAACTATTTTTAGCACTTAACCCAAGGTTCTACCTAATCTCACAGGGAAATAATAGGATTGAACCTAGAACTTATAGCAACCTATAGTCAAGACCTAAGGTTTAATACACCTAGGCTCTGATACCACTAACTGTCACGCCCCGAACCGATAGCAGCGGAACGTGTAGTTCGGAACGCGGCAGTAATACATTCATGAATAATCAAAGTAAACATAAGACACAAAATTCCAAGGCCAGACAATATGGACAAACATAATCTTTATTGATACTCAAATATTTGATTTATATAACTTGACCCAACTTACATAAGTAAAGAAAGGACTCACTATTACACTTTAATAAAAGAAAAGACTCTAATGATAGGACAAGACTCAATGAAAAATAAAAGACACAGACTCGATTCCATTGTGCTCATCACTCTTGTCCTTCCCCATCTGAATGGTTATCATTGACGTCATTACCTGAAAAATGTTAAAATAGGCTGGTGAGCAAAACGCTCAGTAGGAATTACATCCTTATCGCAAGCAGAGTATAAGTGATTAGTCAATTTATCATGTTCGTGATGATGCAATGTATGAACGATATAACTTCAAATCATGATGATCAATCTAACAGAAAGGATGAATATCAAAGTCAAGGTAGATATAAGCTCAAGAGATAGGAAATATTTTCCTTGCAGAACCAAGGACGAGATATCAGAATAAAATAAGGACAGATGCTTCAGATGAACATAACTTTACAGAATTGGCCAGAGTATATCAGAATTTCAATAACAATAAGCAGAAATAATCAATCTAGTAGAATATCTAAATTATCAGAATAACATAACATCAGAATATCAGAATGACAGAATTTTCAGAATTCATAGAATTTACAGAAATTATAGATATACATAATAACAGAATATAATAGATATACAGAATTTGGTGCAATGTCACACCTAGAATTTTACCATGGTTTACAGAATGGACTTCCGTCCTACCTGACATTGATATTGCGGACCCACAACCCTTAAATATTTCAGAATCAGAAGTGGCCAACAGAAAGTCAAAGGGTTATGTTCTCGAAATATTGACGAGGAGTTTCCCAGAGGGAATAATATGTCATAACCGATGTGGATGATAATCAGAGTTTAGGGACTAAAGATGATGTAGGGACAACACGTCGATAAATCTCTCATAAAATCTGAGACATACGTGAAACTGGGTAAATGGCGTCCACTAAAGGAGCCGCAGATTAGAATCAGTGTCCATAGTGATGGGCTCAAATTCTGGAAATAAGATAATTAGGCACGAGTAAATAGCGTCCGTCACACAAGGCTCTATTTGTAATTGTCGTTCACTCTTATGGACGCAGATTCCAGAAAGTGACATTTTCTCAAAAAAAGCCAGAAATAGCATTAATTGAGGGCTAGTTTGTCATGTTTCTTCAGAGGGGCATGACTGAAAATTGGTGTAAAAGGTTTTTAGGGTACAATCTGCTCGGCTACTTTGAGGGAATCAAAGACTAGCAGAGACTGATGGAGGTCTCTAAGATAAAATTGCTAGTTCGAAGGAACGGAGTGTCCCGCGGAGAGCTCAAACATCTTGGAGAGTTAATGGTAATTGATAGAAATCAAAACCAGGACTCCATCTACAGATGTGAGATAGGAGTGCCAAGAACCCACGGTTAAGAAATTCCAAATTCGGGGAAATCAAGCGATCAGGAACAATTGGCGTCCTTCCTGGAAGACGCTATTTAAATTGACGTCTATCATGAAAGACGCTCATTAATTCATTTTATTTTATCCAAAATTATGAAATTTATTTCCCCAGAATATAGCGTCCATATAGGTGGACGTTAATTTCTCATGTTTTAATTAAACAAGAATTTACAACTATCATTTCATTTTTAATAAGTTTAGAAAAGAACATCCCTTTCAAATGACACATATTATTTAATAAAAAATTTTAAAAATAAAATATATGATAATTAGAAAAAAAATTCAAGGATTCCAAATATATAATTTTCATAATTTTCTGTAACATATTTTAACAGATATGAATTTTCAAAGATATAATTACAAGTTATATATATATACATACACATATATATAATGAATAGCGGTGGTGGCGGTGAACGCTATTTAATCAAATATGTATGTTACTGTTCATTTCATGGATGAACAGTGACACTTTTTATTTATTAAGATTTTATAGAAACTAATTACATGATAAATAAGAGAAAAATCTAACGATCTTAACCCTGAAATATCACAATTTTATTACATCAGGATAAAAAGATAAAAATCGTTAAAGATGGTGCGGGTGTTAACCACATGAATAGGGTCGCTATCCAATTTTAAATCTTTTTATGCATCTAAATATATGAAAAATAAAAGAAAAATGCTAGGATCTCATAAATATATTTCTCAGAAATTTTAGATGTGTGATTACATGATTGTAATATTCTTAACTCATGTGTTAATATATTGTATGTGAAACTAAACAACGTAAATCATGCGTGCATTGTTTTATATTGAGTATAACCGACACGAACATGCAAGGCTTAATTGATATCATTGTTCGGCTGAAGAGAGAGATCACTTACGGATGCGTTAAAAGATTATGATATATACATGCAGAGATCATATTAAAGTTTAACTATTAACGGTTTTAACTTGATGTCGAGAACACCTACCTCCTTTTGCATGTTTTAAGACGACGGACAGAGAAGAGAGATGAAGAAGATGGCAGCAAGCAGCTCCTCTACGTTGGGAGAATAGGGCTGCAACGGTAGCAGCTACGTGAGGGAAGACGATGAGCCCCTTGTTTTTGCAATAGCAACTAGTCGGAGGCAGTAGAAGACGAAAAACAACAACAGCAAAGATTTCCTTGTTGTTCGCAGGGGATTTATTTATAGGTTTTTGAAGTTCTTTTTACTAATTGGTTTAGGATTTCCCCAAGTGAATTTCCTATAATACTTAGGCTTTCCCTGCATTCCTATTCATACCAAAATCCACAGCCACCTTCCCCCATTCGAACGCAACTTCCGCATGGGTTTGGGTTTTGGAAATAAGCCTTGCAGGTTATGGTATTTTATAAATATATATGTACCAGACCCATTGTAATGCCCTGGATCTCGTAGGATCTTTAATGGATCTTTCGGATCTGTTTCGGATTGGTTTCGTTGAGTTTCGGTTCGCTTTTGTGGCTTCCGAATTGAGTTTGACGAGCCGTGTGGGTTTTTCTCACGTACTAGTTACGGAACCCTACGGTGAGTTTATTTGTCAATTCTCGAACTCGTGAATGCTACAGCGACGATGTACTCGTCGAGCCGGTCGTTTCGACTATTTTTGTGTATTTTTCTGAATTTATGTATTTTCGGCGCATTTTTGGAATTTTCAGAAATTAGGAAAATTTCCTAATTTCTTTTCCTTTTTCTTCTTTTCTTTTTCTCTCTTCCTTTCTCATTCGCGCGACCGTCCTCTCTCTCCCGTTCTCTCTCGTTTCTCCCCCTCTTTGGCTCCGGCTGCAGACGGAGGCGTAGGTGGGCGAGGTGGCGAGGCCGTGGAGCTGTCGAGATGCGCGATGAGGCGAGGATCGGATCGATTCTGGCGCGATCCCGAACGGTGGATTCAAAGTCGGTGAAATTGGTTCGCGAGTGGTTTTCGGCGTGGTTTAGTCCCTTCGGGGCACGGTTTCTTCGGTGGAGGTAGGGTGACGGATCCTTGCTTCTTCACCTTCGTTTTCCCTGCCATTGCACGGCGTTCGGCTAGGAAACGAGTGTGTTTGGGCTTGTTTTGCCTAAACCGTGATTTTCGTGGTTTTTAGGGTCGGCCGGTAAACGGTGACCGTTTGCGGTTCAGTTAGTTTCTAAATGACCGCAGGGATGTTAGAATCTCATCCACGTTGATTTCGTGCGATTCGGTGTTCATTCGAGGCCGGTAGAAGCCCGGGAACCTCGGTGACCCACTTAGGGTGGATTTGTCTAAATCGCCCGGATCGAGCGTTTTTGGTGTTGCATGTGGGCATTTTGGCCCTTGAATGTTGTTATTCGGTGTTGCGGTGTGTTTCCCCTGCGTTTCGGCGTGAATGGGGCGTGGAACGGGCCGATCCGGCCATTCCTATGTTTTCCCGCCGTAACCGAAGTAGCGGTCATGCCAGCGACCGTTACTTGTCTTTAGCGGCCCTACGACTGACCGTCGTTTGGTCTGCATCGTTTTAGCGCTTTGGCTTCTAGGTGAGTGACGGCCCTAGAGTGGCGCGTCGCTTCCTTGTAACGTGCCTAGGTTAGTGCGTTACTTCGCCTTCGTCGTTTTATGTTGGGGTTGAGTCGGTTAGTCTAACGCGCTTGACCCAGTGCGTTAGATGGAAGTGGCGCGCCTTGCCCAGGCCGTTACTTGCCAGTTGACTGACGTTGACTCGTTGAGGCGGTGCCTCTAGCGGTCGTGCCCCTATGCGTTGTTTGAGTGTGACGTGCCCGCCCCTGGCCGTTACATTCTCTTTTGGTCGAGGTTGGGTTGACTGCACCGTTGGGTGTGACGGTGGGGACCCCGTGCGTCGTTTGTGAGTAACGCGCATGCCTCCGACCGTTGTTTGCTGTGGTGTTGGGTTGAGGGTGGCCATGCCGTCTGTGAGTAACGGATGGGTCCCCTGTGCGTCGTTTGGTTCTGACGGCCCTCCCCTGCCGCGCTGTTTCGTGAGTGACGCGCCTGGCTTAGCGCGTTACTTCGCTTTGGTTTGGGTTTGCTGCACCGTTGAATGTGACGGTGGGTGCCCTGTGCGTCGTTTGCTTGTAACGCCCCTAGTCCCGTGCGTTACTTGGCTTTTGCGTGGTTTGTAGGTTATCAGGGTGGTGTGAGTGACGGCCTGGTGTCCGTCCGTCGTTTGGGAAATAACGGCCCTAACCTAGACCGTCGCTTGCTTGTAGCGGTCTAGAGCTGGTGCGTTACTTTCCTTGTGCCTTGGTTTTCCGCCCGATGATTCTGTGTGTCTTGGCTTGGCCTTGTGGTCTGCCCGTTGTCCCGTGGATGTCTCTTGACGTCCTATGAGGGTTAAGACTACGTTGTAAGGTAGCCAGGAGTCTTCTTGCTTGTGGTAGGGTTCCTTATCCTACCTTTGCATGTGCTTGTTTGGGTTTCGGTCAACCTGGTCTGACCCAGTGGTTGACATGTGACCTTGTTTGCGCGTGTCTTAGCGGTTCTGTCCTACCTAAGACACTGCTTCTGGATGCTTCGAGGTATTGTTCTACCTCGGTTTGCGTGTCCAGGTGTGCTGAGGGTTCTTGATGTCTCCCTCAGGTCTCCGTGTGTCGTTTTCTGCGGAGCGTGGTTTCTTTGGCTTAGGATTAGACCGATTGGCGGCTTGTTCCGCTGTTGTGACGATCTTACCTTTGAGTCGTTTGGCTCAGGATCGTTACATAGGAGGTCTAGTGCTTGTCCTGAGTTGTCGGCAGTGGTGATGCTGCCATTTGGTGCCTCGAAGTGCGTGTTGAGGGGTGTGGTTGCCCGTTAGTACTTCGGCGCTTGTGTTTTGAGCTTCTGTGTCGTGTGAAGCCTCCACTTGTGTGACCTAAGGCCGAGAGGTGCCGACCCGCTAGCGGATGGCGGAGGGTTTTTCCCAGTGAGCGGTTTTTAGTTAGTTCCGCGGGCTCCTAGCCAACGGTAGCGTCCTGCCGAGGGAGAATACTAGCTAGAGGACCTGGCTTAGGCTATAGCCAGTGTGTGCACACGTGGTCGGGGGTTAGGACTTACGTCGACGGGCGTGACCCTGACTAGTTACTTGTTTTGCTGTTACTGTTTGGTTCAGCTGGTGTCTACATCTCTGCTGTTGTTACAGCAGTACTGTAGGTGAGACACTTGAGGTGCGGCGTCAGACGTCAGTGGACGCAGCTGGCTTTTAAGGGGGTGCTTCCGTCACGTGACGCGTAGCTTTCGGCGTTTTCCTGTACGCTGTGACCTTTGCGAGTTGCCCGTTCGTGGCTGCACTCGGGGTCAGTGGTTTGTCGTCCGCGCGATGTTCCGATCGTGCGCGGGGCTTTGTGCACGACGTTCCCTGTCGTGTTTTGTCTGTTTCCCGGTGTCGGCGTTCGCCTTCGCCTTTGTTTGGGGCTGGTTGACAGACTGGTGTACCCTTCTGTGTGAGTTTAGGGTCATCCATCTGTTGCCTTTGTTTGGAGTAGTTTGGGATACCGAGGTTAGTTCGGTAGCCGCTTGTTTGGTGCGGGTTCTCACCCTCTCCTGCGTGTTCCCTACTCCTACTTCCCGTCTGTTCCTTTACAGCTTTGTAGTGTAGCTTTCCTGCTTTGCTACGTTGCTGTCCTTGCTACGTTTGTTGCTGCTTCCGTTGCCTTCGCTTTGTGCGGTTTTCCAGTGGGGATCCGCGTGACCCCTACTGAGTTTCTGTTGAGACTCACCCCTGCTGCTTTTCAGGTGGGTTTCGCCGTCTGCCTCTGCTGTCCTTGGTGGAGTGCGCGTTTGCTGTTGTAGCTGCCAGCCGTACCTGCGTCGGGTTCCTCCGACTTCTGTGTACGTTTCTTTCTGTTCGACTGTACTGTGCTAGACTTGTTGTCTTTCCTTGGGCTAGACTCTGGTGTATAATTGAAAACTTGAATATTAATGAAAAGGTAATTTTATTTCTGCTACTTTAGCAATCCATTGTAATGAAATTTAATTGCTTACTGTTATATCTGCTGGCTTCAATGTATTCCACACACTCCTTTTTCCCTTCGGCGCTTTCCCGCGCTTGGGAGGCCTCGCGGGTCCCATGTGGTATCACGTGTATTCGGTATTTATACCGGGTGCACCGGGTATCCGGAATCCGGGTCGCTACAGGTGGTATCAGAGCAGTGTTCTGAGATGTTCGGAGTTCTTTTCTGAGCTATCAGATCATTGTCGTGTGAGATACATGGAAATCCAGATATACAGTTACCAGAGTCTTTAGGCCCAGTACAGTCTCTTGCTGGCGTAGGTGTTGCGATGGTTTATCGCGGTGCTTTTTGCGTGTGGTCTTGTACGTGCTTGGTTGGCACTGTGCGAGATGGTTTTGCTCTCGTCTAGATGAGACGATGTGCTTCGTTCGGTTTTGAAGTTGGTCTCGATCGTGGTGCACTTTGCAGTGTTTGTCGGTTGGCATGAACCTGCAGTGCCTTGTTCGAGCTATTTTCTGTATTTTGCTCAGGTGGCTTATGACTTTTAGCGTTGGTGTGATGGCCACGCACGTTCTTACGTTGCTTGGGTTGTCCCAGCTTGAGTTTGTGTAGCTCCTGATGCTTCGTTGTTTTGGTTGCTTCGATTGTCGTGTTGCCTCGATTGAGAAGTTGCTCGAGCGAGCCTTGGATTTTCCCTTCCTGGTGAGCTGTTGTTGTTGAGCTTGTTGCTTCTCATCCCTCTTTGGTGAAGCTTTCCGAGGTTTGCCTTGGAATTGCTGTCTTGGTTGTGCCTTTGTCCTGTGTCTGCTTAAGTGTAGACAGCTTTGTTTTGAGCCTGATCTGCTCCTTGTTGTACGGTTGCTTAGCTTTGGACTCCATGATGGTGTTAAGAGCTGTTGTGTACCGTAGTTGTCGTGCTGTGTCTAACGGCCGATGTGTTGTGAAGGCTCATTTATCGTGTCAGGACGTGATGGTGAGCTGAGATTGATGCTTTCCTTGTGCTTTGCGCTGAAGCTGGTGCTCTTCTCTTGTTGCACTTAGGCTCTTTGTGATCGGTTATTCGTTGGATCGGTGCGCGTGGCGTGTGAGTTGCGATCTTGTTGATTGCGATGACGCTGGTGTGTGCTGAGATGCGATTATCGATGCTGTTCTGTTGCCTGTGCACATTGTTGAGAGTGCAGCTGTTGTGTGTGGGTTGGCTACCCATTTGTCGAGAGGTCTTGTTCCTTTCTCGAAGTGGCTTTGTCTTGGCTTCTTGTGCCTTGACTTTGGTTGTTGCCGTGCCGTTGTTCGTGGTTTTCTTGTGTTGGCATCGGCATTGTGCGAGTGTTGGGGAATTTGTCGGCATCTTTTGCGGATTGAGTACCCTCTACTCTGTATTTTCTTCTTGGGTGTTGTGCTCTTGAGGCGTGTTGCTAGTCCTTGAGTTGCATTCCCCGAGATCATTGTTGTTGTTTTTCGTTGTTGTGGGTCTTTCTCTTGGTGAGCAGTCTGATGCGTGACCTGTCTCTTGTGGTCGTGTGTTCAGCTGTTTTTGTGCCTTGTTGTGACCCTGCTTGCAGTTGTGTTCCGTGGTTCTGCGTGTTAAGTAGAGCCGGAATTCTGCAGGTGTTGCCGTTGTGTTGTTTTGGCGCTGTTTCTTTATGATTTTGTGTCTCTGCCTTGGACCATGGTCTTGTCAGTTGGCTTGCTGTGCTCTCTTTCCCTGGTGGAGTTAGCTTGCGACTTGATCAGATGTGATGTCTGAGTGAGTGCTGACTTGATTGTGTTTCGGGTCCAGCAGCGTTGTTGTTGTCGTTGGTGTCCTGTGTGCCAGGTGTTCCCTGTTGCCTTTGGCACTGGAGCCGATGATGTTGCGAGCTGTCAGCTGTGGGGACTGCGTTCCTTGTGTAAGCTGCCGCTTGCCGTGTTGTCGTTGTGTTTCTCAGTTGTCTGTTGTTGTGGCTGTCGTGTCTCTATTTCTGGTGAGACGTAAACGACGTTGCCCTTGCTTTGGAGGTGTCAGATGTATTCACTTTGGTGCCATACTCGTGCTGTAGACTTGCTGTCTTGGAAGCTGAGTGTGTACCTGTAATTGTGATCTGACGGTGTTCCTCTGAGCTGTGTTTTCCGAGTTTTGTGCTGTTGGGTTATTCTTCCCTGCTTCTCCTTTGTTAGTCCTGAATTTCGGGGGCGAAATTCTTTGAAGGGGGGGAGGATGTAATGCCCTGGATCTCGTAGGATCTTTAATGGATCTTTCGGATCTGTTTCGGATTGGTTTCGTTGAGTTTCGGTTCGCTTTTGTGGCTTCCGAATTGAGTTTGACGAGCCGTGTGGGTTTTTCTCACGTACTAGTTACGGAACCCTACGGTGAGTTTATTTGTCAATTCTCGAACTCGTGAATGCTACAGCGACGATGTACTCGTCGAGCCGGTCGTTTCGACTATTTTTGTGTATTTTTCTGAATTTATGTATTTTCGGCGCATTTTTGGAATTTTCGGAAATTAGGAAAATTTCCTAATTTCTTTTCCTTTTTCTTTTTCTTTTTCTCTCTTCCTTCTCATTCGCGCGACCGTTCTCTCTCTCCCGTTCTCTCTCGTTTCTCCCCCTCTTTGGCTCCGGCTGCAGACGGAGGCGTAGTTGGGCGAGGTGGCGAGGCCGTGGAGCTGTCGAGATGCGCGATGAGGCGAGGATCGGATCGATTCTGGCGCGATCCCGAACGGTGGATTCAAAGTCGGTGAAATTGGTTCGCGAGTGGTTTTCGGCGTGGTTTAGTCCCTTCGGGGCACGGTTTCTTCGGTGGAGGTAGGGTGACGGATCCTTGCTTCTTCACCTTCGTTTTCCCTGCCATTGCACGGCGTTCGGCTAGGAAGAGTGTGTTTGGGCTTGTTTTGCCTAAACCGTGATTTTCGTGGTTTTTAGGGTCGGCCGGTAAACGGTGACCGTTTGCGGTTCAGTTAGTTTCTAAATGACCGCAGGGATGTTAGAATCTCATCCACGTTGATTTCGTGCGATTCGGTGTTCATTCGAGGCCGGTAGAAGCCCGGGAACCTCGGTGACCCACTTAGGGTGGATTTGTCTAAATCGCCTGGATCGAGCGTTTTTGGTGTTGCATGTGGGCATTTTGGCCCTTGAATGTTGTTATTCGGTGTTGCGGTGTGTTTCCCCTGCGTTTCGGCGTGAATGGGGCGTGGAACGGGCCGATCCGGCCATTCCTATGTTTTCCCGCCGTAACCGAAGTAGCGGTCACGCCAGCGACCGTTACTTGTCTTTAGCGGCCCTACGACTGACCGTCGTTTGGTCTGCATCGTTTTAGCGCTTTGGCTTCTAGGTGAGTGACGGCCCTAGAGTGGCGCGTCGCTTCCTTGTAACGTGCCTAGGTTAGTGCGTTACTTCGCCTTCGTCGTTTTATGTTGGGGTTGAGTCGGTTAGTCTAACGCGCTTGACCCAGTGCGTTAGATGGAAGTGGCGCGCCTTGCCCAGGCCGTTACTTGCCAGTTGACTGACGTTGACTCGTTGAGGCGGTGCCTCTAGCGGTCGTGCCCCTATGCGTTGTTTGAGTGTGACGTGCCCGCCCCTGGCCGTTACATTCTCTTTTGGTCGAGGTTGGGTTGACTGCACCGTTGGGTGTGACGGTGGGGACCCCGTGCGTCGTTTGTGAGTAACGCGCATGCCTCCGACCGTTGTTTGCTGTGGTGTTGGGTTGAGGGTGGCCATGCCGTCTGTGAGTAACGGATGGGTCCCCTGTGCGTCGTTTGGTTCTGACGGCCCTCCCCTGCCGCGCTGTTTCGTGAGTGACGCGCCTGGCTTAGCGCGTTACTTCGCTTTGGTTTGGGTTTGCTGCACCGTTGAATGTGACGGTGGGTGCCCTGTGCGTCGTTTGCTTGTAACGCCCCTAGTCCCGTGCGTTACTTGGCTTTTGCGTGGTTTGTAGGTTATCAGGGTGGTGTGAGTGACGGCCTGGTGTCCGTCCGTCGTTTGGGAAATAACGGCCCTAACCTAGACCGTCGCTTGCTTGTAGCGGTCTAGAGCTGGTGCGTTACTTTCCTTGTGCCTTGGTTTTCCGCCCGATGATTCTGTGTGTCTTGGCTTGGCCTTGTGGTCTGCCCGTTGTCCCGTGGATGTCTCTTGACGTCCTATGAGGGTTAAGACTACGTTGTAAGGTAGCCAGGAGTCTTCTTGCTTGTGGTAGGGTTCCTTATCCTACCTTTGCATGTGCTTGTTTGGGTTTCGGTCAACCTGGTCTGACCCAGTGGTTGACATGTGACCTTGTTTGCGCGTGTCTTAGCGGTTCTGTCCTACCTAAGACACTGCTTCTGGATGCTTCGAGGTATTGTTCTACCTCGGTTTGCGTGTCCAGGTGTGCTGAGGGTTCTTGATGTCTCCCTCAGGTCTCCGTGTGTCGTTTTCTGCGGAGCGTGGTTTCTTTGGCTTAGGATTAGACCGATTGGCGGCTTGTTCCGCTGTTGTGACGATCTTACCTTTGAGTCGTTTGGCTCAGGATCGTTACATAGGAGGTCTAGTGCTTGTCCTGAGTTGTCGGCAGTGGCGATGCTGCCATTTGGTGCCTCGAAGTACGTGTTGAGGGGTGTGGTTGCCCGTTAGTACTTCGGCGCTTGTGTTTTGAGCTTCTGTGTCGTGTGAAGCCTCCACTTGTGTGACCTAAGGCCGAGAGGTGCCGACCCGCTAGCGGATGGCGGAGGGTTTTTCCCAGTGAGCGGTTTTTAGTTAGTTCCGCGGGCTCCTAGCAAACGGTAGCGTCCTGCCGAGGGAGAATACTAGCTAGAGGACCTGGCTTAGGCTATAGCCAGTGTGTGCACACGTGGTCGGGGGTTAGGACTTACGTCGACGGGCGTGACCCTGACTAGTTACTTGTTTTGCTGTTACTATTTGGTTCAGCTGGTGTCTACATCTCTGCTGTTGTTACAGCAGTACTGTAGGTGAGACACTTGAGGTGCGGCGTCAGACGTCAGTGGACGCAGCTGGCTTTTAAGGGGGTGCTTCCGTCACGTGACGCGTAGCTTTCGGCGTTTTCCTGTACGCTGTGACCTTTGCGAGTTGCCCGTTCGTGGCTGCACTCGGGGTCAGTGGTTTGTCGTCCGCGCGATGTTCCGATCGTGCGCGGGGCTTTGTGCACGACGTTCCCTGTCGTGTTTTGTCTGTTTCCCGGTGCCGGCGTTCGCCTTCGCCTTTGTTTGGGGCTGGTTGACAGACTGGTGTACCCTTCTGTGTGAGTTTAGGGTCATCCATCTGTTGCCTTTGTTTGGAGTAGTTTGGGATACCGAGGTTAGTTCGGTAGCCGCTTGTTTGGTGCGGGTTCTCACCCTCTCCTGCGTGTTCCCTACTCCTACTTCCCGTCTGTTCCTTTACAGCTTTGTAGTGTAGCTTTCCTGCTTTGCTACGTTGCTGTCCTTGCTACGTTTGTTGCTGCTTCCGTTGCCTTTGCTTTGTGCGGTTTTCCAGTGGGGATCCGCGTGACCCCTACTGAGTTTCTGTTGAGACTCACCCCGGCTGCTTTTCAGGTGGGTTTCGCCGTCTGCCTCTGCTGTCCTTGGTGGAGTGCGCGTTTGCTGTTGTAGCTGCCAGCCGTACCTGCGTCGGGTTCCTCCGACTTCTGTGTACGTTTCTTTCTGTTCGACTGTACTGTGCTAGACTTGTTGTCTTTCCTTGGGCTAGACTCTGGTGTATAATTGAAAACTTGAATATTAATGAAAAGGTAATTTTATTTCTGCTACTTTAGCAATCCATTGTAATGAAATTTAATTGCTTACTGTTATATCTGCTGGCTTCAATGTGTTCCACACACTCCTTTTTCCCTTCGGCGCTTTCCCGCGCTTGGGAGGCCTCGCGGGTCCCATGTGGTATCACGTGTATTCGGTATTTATACCGGGTGCACCGGGTATCCGGAATCCGGGTCGCTACAGGTGGTATCTGGCCCAATTGGCTATCCCTCCGTGAGGCCCCTTTAGAGCTATTAAGGCCCCTTTTCAGCCCACATATAGCTATATAACTATATACTAGCCTAATTAGTTTGGCCTTTACAATGTATGGATTTCTAAAAGGGTCTTGGCTTTTGAGTAAAAATCCACTAACGTGGCTGTTTTGGGTATAAAGGGTTGTTTGTGGGCTCTGGGTTGGATAATTTTGATGGTCTTTATATATAAAATTATATTAATAGAAGAATAAAATATTTAATATATGTTTTAGGCCCATTAAATGTATATGTGAGTTATATTGTTTGAGCTTCATTTATTTTTTTTATTTTAACGGGAAAAGATAATCAATTTATTATGACCCATAGTTTCTATTTGGCCTTTTTTGTGTAACTTTAGTTTATTTAGAATATATTTATTTCTTCTTTTTATCCGGGGTGCTACACTCCATGTGCTCACCATCGCCTTTCCTTTGGGGGCTTTCTTCTTTGACTTCTCCTTGAGCTTTTGGAGCTCTAGACAGTCTGCCTTCATGTTGCCGGCCTTCCTACAATAATAGTAAATATTAGTATCAATTTTCTTGGCAGGGTTAGATTTATACCTCGTTTGTCTCCTGCCACCATTCTATCTCCGGCCGAAATTTCTGCCTTCTTTCCTCAAAAATCTTCTAAACTCTCTGGTCATCATTGCAAGCTCATCTCCTTCAATTTCTGACCCAGAGAAGCTCTGATCGCTCGATGATCCACTGTGGCTGGATCTGCTTGATCTACTGGAGTTGGCCTTCAGAGCAATGGGCATTTTCTTCTTCTCCAGCTCCTCGGTCTTGGGAAGATTCATCTCGTAGGTCATTAACGAGCCAATCAACTCGTCTACCTTCATGTTCAGAAGATCCCTTGACTCCTCTATAATAGTAGCTTTCGTGTGCCAGACTGGAGTCAAGGACCGAAGAATCTTCCTCACGACCTCATAATCAGAATAGTTTTTCCCCAGACTTCTGAGACCATTGGTGATGAGGGTAAGACATGCGTACATCTTGGTGCTGGTCTCACTGGGCTTCATCCGAAATGCTTCGTACTCTGAGACCAGTAAATTTGCCTTGGTCTCCGTTACTTGAGAGGTTCCCTCGTAGATAACCTCCAGCTTATCCCACATCTCTTTCGCTGTGGCGCACGAAGAAACTCTTGAAAATTCCATGGGATGTAGAGCGCACTAGATGGCATTAATGGCGCTCCAGTTGAGAGTAGATTTCCTGATCTCCTCTCTCGTCCACACATCCTCAGTAGGATGCAGCTCGAATGGTCCTTTACTGACCACCTTCCAAATCTCATAGTCTTTCGCCCTTAGAAAAACTTGCATACGATTCTTCTAGTATGCGTAGTTCGAACCGTCAAAGTATGGGGGCTTCATGGTGGAATGTCCTTCAGCCGTCATCCCTCTTGCATTCATGGCCATTTCTCTTTAGGACGTTGATCCCTGCAGAAGAGTTAGGCTCTGATACCAACTAATAAGTCAAATGAATCTTAGATGGTATGCTCTGATACCAATAGACAAGACTCTATTGATGATCTAGAGGGGGGTGAATAGATCGATCACCCAATAAAAACTGACTACAGCAGGAACAGTTGCGGAATAAAATCAAGCTACTGTAGGAGGAAGAATAACACTTAAATGCAATTGAGCATAGCGGGTCTAGAAGATCAGAACACAAGCTGTCTTAAGCATTCATCTACTAGACGATGAAACTAAAATAAAGATGAGCACAAACAACAAGGCAATCACACAGTAGACGGTGAATTTTTAAGGTGGTTCGACCTCAAACCCGAGGTCTACGTCCACCCTACACTCCAACCAGAGTGTGGTTTCCCACTGATACATAGCTTAACCTGCTGATCCACAGCTTCGGGGTGAAAACCCTACAAATCGCTGGGCCTTACAGCTTACATCGACAAGTGGAGTCCTCCTCTGCAACCGCTGGGGAGTTACAACTTCACCCATCCAGAGGATACCACACCTCTGCCCGCTGAGGAATTACAGCTTTACCTCCGCTGACGAACAGCTTGAACAAGAGTTTCTACAAATGAAATGAAAAAAAACGAAGAAACAGAAAAACCCAGGATGGGAATGTAGCTCAACAATGAGCAAACTCAGTTTCGGTTCTGAACCAGAAAACTAATAAACAAAGCTCTCTCTCTCAGACTCTCAAATCTCTCACTCTCAAACTCTCTTCTTCTTTCAAATCTGATCTCTCTTCTTCTTACTGGATCGTGCTGGCTCTAGCACTTTCTTCTCTTTTTCTCTCAATATCACTATCACGATCAGTCTTATCCTGAAGAAGACTCTCCTTATTTATAGGAAGTAGCAGAAGGTAGAGCATGTGCTCGCCACAATTCCCGCCCAGAGCTTTATCTAGATCTGGAGTGGTCAGGCCACGTGTCATCATCTTGGCGCCTCCTCCATTCTTGGATCACGTGCCTTTCTTAAACTCCTTGAGCAAATATCCTGTTAAGGTCAGACTTAATGTCAGCTTGAAACAATCTAAAAGATAGTAGAAAGATGTACAGAGTTAATTAAAGATTTGAACTAAGTGTGCACAGGCTTCACAGGCTTTATATAACGTATGAACACACATGCACAGAGTCAAGTGTTCACACATAGAGCAGATGCACAGACTTGATTTATTGACCTAGTGGATGTGCACAGACTATATGTGTGTGACATGCAGTAATGCACTAAGTGTATATATGCAGAGTGCAAACCTTGCACTGACTTAGTGTGTCGAGAAAAACACTGCTTAGACTTAGATCATGTGACATGCAAAGGTTGCACAGACTTGTTTCTACAACATACTTGACTTGCACAGGCTTAATGTGCAACCACTAAATGCATGAGCTCTTATGCACCGAGTTGCCTAAGATGTTTTGCACAGACTATATGTGCCTAGACATAAGCATGCACGGACTTAGTTGTGTGCCGAACTAATGCTTGAATGACACTTGCACTGACTTGGTCGTGTGCAGCAGCAAGGGTTGCACCGACTTGATAGCGTGCAGCGTGAAGTGTTGCACCGACTTAGTGTGCCTTGAGCTAAGCCTGCACGGACTTGGTCTCGTGCAACAACTACCAATGCATCAACTTACATAATGCATGGATGACCTTTGCAGTGACTTGGTCATGTGCAGCAACATGGCTTGCACCGACTTTATATATGCATGCACGGACTTGATGTGCTGGAAATGCACTCTATGCACGAACTCAATGTAGACTGACTTAGTATTACACCGACTTCATTCTAATGCAAAGCCTAAGTGTAAGCATGCAGACAACACTTATGTGAGCATCTGACATATAAATTTCATCAAGATACACACAACATCATTTCAGAGTAAATTTGTCAGAGTCAACTTATGCAGTCAACGAAGTCAAGCACTACTATTACTAATCATCAAAACAACTATTTGTTAACCATCAAAACATTTTAGCACAAAGCAGTGCACATATTGCTTATCAAACCAGAGGAATCCCAACACTTGTTTCCTCTGTTGCTCCCCAAGTGCTTGCTGTTTTGGCCACTGGCCTGCATGCTACTGCATCGTCTCTCCCTACTCAGGCCACCCCTCTTGCTGCCTTGCTTATTGCGCCTCTTGACCCTCCCTTCGTCCCTCAGCCCCCTGAGGTTGCTATCGTTGGTGTCTCCTCTGCTGCCCATGCAGTGCCTGCAGTTACTGTGAAGGTCACGGCGTGTCACCCCTCTGCTTCTGGCACTGTGTCGACACGTCACCCCCCTGCGTCTGGCATTGTGTCGATGCAGGCGGCCTCGGTGTAGGCCCCCACGCCAGTACCTGCCATGCCAACGCCTTCTGCTACTGCTTCTTTCATGTCTCCTGCACCCCCCATGATCCTCTAGCCCTCTGCGGCTGACTTGGTGTCCGCCGGGGCTATAGTGGGTCCCCTGCCTGTTGTGTCCTCAGGCCATCCCCAGCCTTCTATTTTGGGGCCTATTCCAGTTGCCTCTCTTCTACCTCCAACTGTTGCTGCTGCGGTGGGCAGCGGCCCTGCTGCATGTCTGCCTGGTGCTCCATTGGTTGCAGCCCCCCGTGGCCAGCAGCTTTCAGCCCCTGCTTCGGCCTCTGTGGTGACCAACCCTGGCCACTCGTCTCCCGCGAGGTCTGCTACGGCGGTGGTCTACTCCTCCTTGGCGGGACTTGACTCCAACCACTCCTTCTAGGTGCTGGGGCTATGCCAGCCAGGGCATGTTGCTTCTGTTGCTGTGGGTCCACCTACCCCTTCGGCTGTGGACCCTGGTTCATCTTCTATTGGCGTTTAGGGCTATGGAGCTGACCTCCCCTCATCAGATGGGGCCTTGGCTTCCTCCATGGGTGTCTCCTCCTCTGGACCACCAGGCCCTATCTTTGGTTATGGGCTTAACGCTGTTGCTTCCTCTTGGTCCCCTATTGTTGGCCCCTTTGTCCCTTTGGGACCCCGTGCTAATCAGGCTTCTGGTATTCCAGAGGCGGTTGGTGCCTAGCGTTCGCCTGCTGTCGAGGTTGCTAAGCCTCGCCTCTCTTTCGCTCAGGCCGTGCAATGGGCCACCAAGTCATCCGATCGCGGCCCGCCAACCCCGTACGTGCGTCCCCCTGTGGCCATGGCTGCGAAGGGTCCTCTGGTGTCGAAGTTTTGCCCCCTTCCTCTGGTTAAGGTGTTCAGCTCCCCATTCTCTATCATGATCTTACTATCCCAGGCTTTGAGCCAACCGCTCCGTTTGACCTTCACAGCGCCCATGCCAATTGGGTGGGTGATCTTGGCAAGGAGCGTTCGAGACCGTCTACTAAGCCTAAAGGAGTTGCTACCAGAAGCTCCCACCGAAGATCCAACTCCACTAGCTCCTCTTGGGACCACTGATGACCTGTGTAATATCCCGGACCTTTCGGATCCTTTCTTCGTGGGTCCCGGATCTGGTTTTCGGAGTGTCCGGCTCCGTTGTGTCTGAAATTTCATTTCGGACATCTTTCGCGTTCGGATCGGCGCGATCCGGAGTTGTTTCGGAGGCCCGGAGGCGTTCCGTGGCTTTTCCGCGCGTGTTTTCCGATTTCCGGTGTGTGTTTCGGCTCTTCCTTCGGAAGCTCGCTGCGGGCGAACCGGGCAGTTCCCCCAGGCACGAGTGGTACCGTTGCGATCGGTGGGTTTCGAGGATTCCGGAAATGTATTTTTCTAATTTTCGGTATTTTTCCGAAAAATCAGATTTTCTATATAACCCCTTTTCTTTTCTTTTTTCTTTTCTCCTTTCTCTTTCTTCTTCTTCTTCCTCCTTCCTTCCCCAACCGTGGCCGCCCTCTCCTCTCTCCCTCTCTCCCATTCGGGCGCGGCGGACCACTCCCCGGCGGTAGACGGCGGCAGAGCGACGGTGCGGACGCGTGGGTGACGGCGAGACGATCGTGCGGGCGTGCGGCAAGCGTGGGGAGTTCGTGAAGCTTCAAGCGTTCTTCGTGATTCGTGGGTGATTCGGCGGAGCATTCGCTCCATTGAGGTAGGGTGACGTTCCTTAGCCTCTTGTCGATCATTCCCGTGATTTATAGGCCGAGGGGAGGCCGAGAGGGGCTTATTTGAGCATGTTTGGGGTTTTTCCATGATTTGGGGAGAGCTCGCCCGATCTATGGATTTGATGCATGATTTCGTGTTTTGATGGCCTAGAATCATGCTAGGGGTCCCCAGGGGTCTTCCCCTTTGATTTTCCGCTCTCCGGTGGAGGTATGGGGGCGTGGAATGGTGTTTTTAGCTGTTCCCGGCCATTCTCGGTTTTCCGGGATGATAGCGGTCCACCAGTAACCGCCTTCATCAGGTAGCGATCAGGTGGGGACCGCCTTCATCAAGGTTTCGAGCGTTGGGGCTTGTGCTGTCGGCAGGCGGTCGCGGTCTCGCGACTGACCGCGACTGCTGGTGGCGGTCGGGGGGGCGACCGCTTTCACCGTGGGTCCGGCACGGTCTTCGAGACGGGTTTTTGACCGTTGGAGTCTGGTCGCGGTCTCCAGAAGACCGCTACCAGGTGAAGGCGGTCTTCATGTGACCGCTTTCACGTTTTCGTGCACCAGGGTGGTCGCGGTTCCAGGCCGACCGCGACCAGGTGATAGCGGTCCTGGGTCGACCGCTACCACAGGAGGCGGTCCTCCGGTGACCGCGACTCCCCTTCTTCACCGATTTGAGTCCCGGACGAGCTAGTCTCGATCCCTGTGCTGACCCGTAGTCCGACTGATGTGGGGCATCATGTGGGGGCTACACGTGGGGTGCCGTGGGGTCCCGGGAGGTGGTGACTTCGGCTTGTGTCACCGTGCGTCGGTGTTGGTACAAGGAGCGTTCCTCGTACCTGCGGTTGCGAAGTGTTTTCCGTTGACTTGAGAGTCTACTCCTTCAGTGACCCTCCACTAGTCGTAGCCCACCAGTACGAGGTGCTGGTCTCACCTGGGAGTGGTGTACGGGCACCCACCTTTCGAGACGGTTTGTGGACCGGTTACCGTAGGCCTCTCGTCTTAGCCAGAGTCCGGCTGCGGGGGAAAACCGGTCAGAGGGCCAGACCTAGGACGCGTGGTCTGTGTGTGCACACGTGGTTGGGGACGGTTGGACCCACGTCGACGGGCGTGACCCAAGCTAGTCACTTGTTGTGGTTACTTGTACGGTGTTTGCGCCTCGGGTAGGACCTACCACGTCAGGCGGCTCACCTGCGGCGCGGTGTCAGACATCAGGGGACGCTACCGGCTGTGCTTCTAGTGGGTGGTACTCCTGTCGAGTACGGAGTGTCAGACTGTCAGTCGTGTGTTGCCGACCTTCAGATTTTGGCGGTTCGACCGTTGAGTTTCGGTCTTCTCGTACCGTGGCACGTGTGTCAGTTTGCGTGTCGTAGGGTCTAGTTTTATAGAGTACAGGGCTTTCCTTTCTGAGGTACTTTCCTACCGCTAGAGTAGTGGTTTCTCATTTTATGAGGTAGGGTTCGAATGATCCCTACTGAGTCTTGTTCCGAGACTCATTCTCTGCGTGTTTTCACCGTGTTTCAGGTGAGGCGCCACCTTCGGGGAGCGTGTCAGGAGCGCAGCGTGGTGCGGGTGCCCAGAGGTAGTGCCAGAGGTTAGAGCCGGGGTGTGCCCCGTGTAGCTGTACTTTCTTTCTTGTCACTGTACTAGTCGTGGACTACTGTTGCTGTTGTTGTTATTTCATTGTGGACCATGTAAAATGTTAATTTATTTCCTACTTAATATTATAACTGTTTAATTTCTGCAATTATCTGTGATGCTTGTGTAGTTTCCACACCATCCTTTTAACCCTTCCGAGTCTTCGGGCTCGTGGGTGGCGGTACGAGTCTCGGGTTATCGGGCCTTCCCGGTAATCGGATTCTCGGGTCGTTACAGCTGGTATCAGAGCGCGGTTGTGGAATTACATGAGAATCATAGGTAATTGTAGTGGTCCACTAGTCCACAACGATGATGTACAGGTGACGCTGGCATTGGGCACCGCGGGTTTATTTTGACCTTGCCGTTTTCGTGTTTTCTGTCTTTTGCTTCAGGAGCGAGTATGGCGTCGAGGAGGAGCTCTCGCTCTCAGCAGGGGCAGTCGGCTGGAGGTCAGGAGATCCAACAGGGGGTCCAGAGGGACCAGGAGGAGCATAGCAGAGCGCCACCGGGGGCTACCGAAGCCGCAGATGCTGCGAGAGTTCCGGGGGCCGAGGATTTCTTCCGTGGCATGTACCATCTCATGTCTCAGCAGTTTGGCGGAGAGGCTGGTGAGGGCTCGTCAGTCAGGGGTGGGCCAGGCCGAGCAGTGAGGGACTTCATGCAGTTCCATCCACCTTACTTTAGCGGCCAGGCAGACCCTGATGCGGCTCGTGATTGGCTTGATGAGATGGAGCGGGTGTTCAGTTCCGCGAGGAGTACTGCCGAGGACAGAGTTGTGTTGGCCTACAAACAGTTACAGGGTACGGCTCGGAGGTGGTGGTCTTCCGAGTGGAAGACGTCCTTTCAGCTTCGTCCACTTGAGCATATCGAGTGGGATGACTTCGTTAGTACTTTCGAGCGTACGTACTCTCCAGACGTCATTGCTACGCAGCGAATGCGGGAGTTTCTGGAGCTGGTGCAGGGTGACATGTCCGTGTTGCAGTACAGGGCTCGATTTGTCGAGCTGGGTCGGTACACACCTCACATCATGGAGCATGAGAGGGTGAGGACCGTGCAGTTTGTGCAGGGCTTGAGGCTGGAGTTGATGCACCATTTGATCGTGAACGGGGCCACTGATCTAGAGACAACGTCTCATGTTGCGATTTCTTTGGAGATGGATATGCAGAGGACTCGAGGACCGGTCAGCCAGGGGCAGTCCTTGTCAGGTCGTAGCCAGCAGTCGGCTACCCAGTAGTAGGGTTTCTTCCAGCATGCGTCGGGTGATTCAGGAGTACCGGCATCGGCAGCTTCGGTGACAGGATCTGCGTCCTTTGGCTCGAAGGTCAAGAAGTTCTTGAAGAGGAATTTCCGTAAGAAGCACAAGGATCAGGGGCAAGCTTCATCGGGCAGTGTACAACAGCCGATTTCTTTGCAGCGTCAGGGATCAGTGGGTGGATCGCGAGGACCTTATCCACGGTGTGGTGGGACCCACCCAGGAAGGCAGTGCACGGCGCCGATCATCTGTTTTTGGTGTGACCAGCCAGGGCATATGGCGCGTGACTGTCCTCAGAGACCGCCGCAGCAGCAGTTTCCTCAGCAGCAGCAGGTTTCCCAGCAGTAGAGGCAGCAGCAGCAGCAGCAGGGACAGTATCCGCCACTACCCAGGTCAGCCAGCGTGGGAGGCAGGCAGAGGGCTCGAGGCCAGATCATGCACATGACCAGGGTAGAGGCAGTGGCGTCGCAGCTCGTGGAAGGTACCGTTCAGATTTTGGGTTGTGCGGCTCGGGTTTTGTTTGATTCTGGCGCGTCTCATTCGTTTATTTCGGAGGATTTCGCGTCGAGCGTCGAGGAGCCGGTGACCCAGTTGTCCTGTGATTTGGTAGTGGAGTTGCCTTCGGGTGACTTTATGATCACTCCGTATTGCTTCGACCAGGTTCCGGTGTGGATCGATGGGCGGAGTATGCCAGGCAGGTTTTATGCGTTGCAGCTTCGGGATTACGATGTGATTCTAGGCATGGATTGGCTCGAGACCCATGGAGCGGTGGTGGATTGTGGAATGAAGAGGGTCTACTTCCAGCATCCGAGCAAGAGGACCTTCTATTTCCAAGGTATCCGTTCCGCCTCTTCTCGATTCCTTATCTCTACAATTCGAGCCCGTCGATTGCTTGATTCCGGTTGTCAGGGTTTTCTCGCGTCAGTGGTTGTGTCTGACCGGATGGAGCCAGATGTCGAGGACATTGCGGTGGTGTAGTTTCCCGACGTTTTTCCCGAGGAGTTGTCTGGATTACCTCCCCAGTGGGAGATCGATTTCGTGATCGAGGTTGTGCCTGGTACGGGACCTTTGGCGAAGGCTCCCTACCGAATGGCCCCCGCTGAGCTGAGGGAGTTGAGGGCGCAGTTGCAGGAACTGTTGGCCAAGGGGTATATTCGTCCTAGCTTTTCCCCTTGGGGTGCGCCCGTGTTGTTTGTGAAGAAGAAGGACGGTAGTCTGCGGTTGTGCATTGACTATCGGCAGCTGAATGAAGTGACCATTAAGAACAAGTATCCATTGCCGCGGATTGATGATTTGTTCGACCAGCTACAGTCTGTGCGAGTGTTCTTGTGGATTGATTTACGGTCCGGTTACTATCAGCTGAGGATTCGTGAGTCCGATATGGAGAAGACTGCGTTCAGTACGAGGTACGGGCATTATGAGTTTTTGGTGATGCCGTTCGGACTCACCAATGCCCCAGCAGCCTTCATGGACTTGATACAGAGGGTGTTTCATCCGTATTTGGACCAGTTCGTGGTCATCTTTGTGGATGACATCCTTGTTTATTCGCGGTCTGCCGAGGAGCACGCGTACCATTTGGGTGTGGTGCTGTAGACGTTGCGAGATCACCAGTTGTATGCGAAGCTCAGCAAGTGCGAGTTTTGGCTCAGCGAGGTGCACTTTCTGGGGCACGTGATTTCTGGTGATGGCATTTCCGTGGACCCCGCCAAGGTTGAGGCTGTGATGCAATGGCCGAGGCCGAGGTCGGTGACGGAGATCCGGAGTTTCTTGGGGCTTGCGGGTTATTATCGCCGGTTTATCCAGGATTTTTCTCGCATTGCGACCCCGATGACTAGGCTCACGCGGAAGGATGTGCCTTTCGTCTGGTCCGAGGAGTGTGAGCAGAGCTTCAGGGAACTGAAGAGATTGCTCACCTCGGCTCCGGTGTTGGTTTTGCCTTCTGGATCGGGAGGTTTTGTGATGTGTACAGATGCTTCCGGCATTGGATTGGGTGCTGTGTTGATGCAGCATGGTAGAGTGGTGGCTTATGCATCTCGACAGCTAAAGTCCCACGAGGAGAACTACCCTACCCATGACCTTGAGTTGGCGGCGGTGATCTTCGCGCTGAAGATCTGGAGGCATTATCTGTACGGCGAGAAGTTTGAGGTGTTTACTGACCATCAGAGTTTGAGGTACGTGTTCTCGCAGAAGGACCTGAACCTCAGGCAAAGGCGTTGGATGGAGTTCATGAAAGACTATGACTTCACCCTGTCTTATCAGCCGGGCAGGATGAATGTCGTCGCCGATGCCTTGAGTCGGAAGGTTACGATCAGTACCTTGATGCTGAGGAAGTGGAGGCTCTGGGAACAAGTGCCCGAAGTTTCTTTCAGGCTCAAGATTCCCCAGGAGCCAGGGTTAGTGGTGCTTGCGAGTCTGACTGTCACTCCTGCTATCCGTCGTCAGGTGATAGAGGCTCAGCATGCGGACCCTGAGTTGCCCCGGATTCTAACGATGGCTGACGTGGAGCTCGGTGAGGACGGTGTTGCGAGGTTTCGTGGCAGGCTGTACGTCCCAGCCGAGGAGCAGATTCGTCGTGCGGTGTTACGCGAGGCTCATGGGAGCAGGTACACCGTACACCCGGGTGCGACGAAGATGTATCGGAACTTGCGGAGGCAGTTCTGGTGGCCTGGCATGAAGAGAGATGTTGCCGAATTTGTGGCCAGGTGCCTGATCTGTCAGCAGGTGAAGGCGGAGCATCAGTGACCAAGAGGTACTCTTTAGCCCTTGGATGTTCCTGCTTGGAAGTGGGATCATGTGACCACGGATTTTGTGGTGGGGTTGCCGAGGACCCCGAGTGGGCAGGACAATATTTGGTTGCTGGTAGATCGGCTGACGAAGGTGACTCGGTTGCTACCGGTCAAGGTCAGCTGGAGTGTGCCTAAGTTGGCTCGTCTTTATGTGGAGCGGATCGTGCCGTTGCATGGGATTCCCATTTCGATCGTGTCGGATCGGGATCCGCGCTTCACTTCTAGATTCTGGAGGAGTTTCCAGCGAGCTCTTGGCACGGAGTTGGCGTTTAGCTCGGCGTATCATCCTCACTCAGATGGTCAGTCTGAGAGGACCATTCAGACTTTGGAAGACATGCTGAGATCCTACTGCCTGGAGTGGCAGGGGAGTTGGATTCATCACCTACCATTGGTGGAGTTTGCCTATAACAACAGCTATCATTCGAGCATCGGCATGGCTCCTTATGAGGCATTGTATGGGCATCCTTGTAGGACTCCGCTTGATTGGTTTGAGGTGGGTGAGCGTGTTTTGACGGGACCGGAGTTGGTGCAGCAATGTGTGGATGTTGTGCACCTGGTTCGTCTGAAAATGTTGGCGGCCCAGAGTCGACAGAAGAGCTATGCTGACCGTAGGAGGTAGCCTCTCGAGTTCACCGTGGGCGATCGTGTGTTCTTGAGAGTTTCTCCGATGAAGGGGGTGATGCGTTTTGGACGGCGTGGGAAGCTGAGTCCCCGCTATATTGGTCCTTTCGCGATTGTGGAGCGCATCGGTGAAGTTGCTTACCGGTTACAGCTACCTCCTGAGTTGGCGTCGGTGCATGACGTGTTTCACGTCTCGATGTTGCGGAAGTATATGCCCGATGACTCTCATGTGCTCGAGTTTTCTGTTTGGCCTGAGGTGACTCCAGACCTTTCTCTCCCAGAGTTTCTGATCCGCGTGGAGGATAGGCGAGAGCAGCGCCTGCGGAACAAGGTCATTCCCTTGGTAAAGGTCGTGTGGCAGCGACACTCTGGTGGTGAGGCTTCTTGGGAACGTGAGGATGAGATGCGTCAGCAGTTCCCGTATCTGTTTGAGTGAGTCTTCCTCTTCTTTCCCCTTGGGTTGTTCTCAATTTCGAGGACGAAATTCCTTAAGGGGGGAGGGCTGTAATATCCCGGACCTTTCGGATCCTTTCTTCGTGGGTCCCGGATCTGGTTTTCGGAGTGTCCGGCTCCGTTGTGTCCAAATTTTCGTTTCGGACATCTTTCGTGTTCGGATCGGCGCGATCCGGAGTTGTTTCGGAGGCCCGGAGGCGTTCCGCGGCTTTTTCGCGCGTGTTTTCCGATTTCCGGTGTGTGTTTCGGCTCTTCCTTCGGAAGCTCACTGCGGGCGAACCGGGTAGTTCCCCCAGACACGAGTGGTACCGTTGCGATCGGTGCGTTCCGAGGATTCCGGAAATATATTTTTCTAATTTTTGGTATTTTTCTGAAAAATCGGATTTTCCTATATAACCCCTTTTCTTTTCTTTTTTCTTTTCTCCTTTCTCTTTCTTCTTCTTCTTCCTCCTTCCTTCCCCAACCGTGGCCGCCCTCTCCTCTCTCCCTCTCTCCCATTCGGGCGCGGCGGACCCCTCCCCGGCGGTTGACGGCGGCAGGGCGACGGCGTGGACGCGTGGGCGACGGCGAGACGATCGTGCAGGCGTGCGGCAAGCGTGGGAAGCGTGGGGAGTTCGTGAAGCTTCAAGCGTTCTTCATGATTCGTGGGTGATTCGGCGGAGCATTCGCTCCATTGAGGTAGGGTGACGTTCCTTAGCCTCTTGTGGATCATTCCCGTGATTTATAGGCCGAGGGGAGGCCGAGAGGGGCTTATTTGAGCATGTTTGGGGTTTTTCCATGATTTGGGGAGAGCTCGCCCGATCTATGGATTTGATGCATGATTTCGTATTTTGATGGCCTAGAATCATGCTAGGGGTCCCCAGGGGTCTTCCCCTTTGATTTCCCCCTCTCCGGTGGAGGTATGGGGGCGTGGAATGGTGTTTTTAGCCATTCCCGGCCGTTCTCAATTTTCCGGGATGATAGCGGTCCACTACTAACCGCCTTCATCAGGTAGCGGTCAGGTGGGGACCGTCTTCATCAAGGTTTCGAGCGTTGGGGCTTGTGCTGTCGGCAAGAGGTCACGGTCTCGCGACTGACCGCGACTGCTGGTGGCGGTCGGGGGGGGCGACCGCTTTCACCGTGGGTCCGGCACGGTCTTCGAGATGGGTTTTTGACCGTTGGAGTCTGGTCGTGGTCTCCAGGAGACCGCTTCCAGGTGAAGGCGATCTTCATGCAACCGCTTTCACGTTTTCGTGCACCAGGGTGGTCACGGTTCCAGGCCGACCGCAACCAGGTGATAGCGGTCCTGGGTCGACCGCTACCACAGGAGGCGGTCCTCCGGTGACCGCGACTCCCCTTCTTCACCGATTTGAGTCCCGGACAAGCTAGTCTCGATCCCTGTGCTGACCCGTAGTCCGACTGATGTGGGGCATCATGTGGGGGGTACACGTGGGGTGCCGTGGGGTCCCGGGAGGTGGTGACTTCGGCTTGTGTCACCGTGCGTCGGTGTTGGTACAAGGAGCGTTCCTCGTACCTGCGGTTGCGAAGTGTTTTCCGTTGACTTGAGAGTCTACTCCTTCAGTGACCCTCCACTAGTCGTAGCCCACCAGTACGAGGTGCTGGTCTCACCTGGGAGTGGTGTACGGGCACCCACCTTTCGAGACGGTTTGTGGACCGGTTACCGTAGGCCTCTCGTCTTAGCCAGAGTCCGGCTGCGGGGGAAAACCGGTCAGAGGGCCAGACCTAGGACGCGTGGTCTGTGTGTGCACACGTGGTTGGGGGCAGTTGGACCCACGTCGACGGTCGTGACCCCAGCTAGTCACTTGTTGTGGTTACTTGTACGGTGTTTGCGCCTCGGGTAGGACCTACCACGTCAGGCGGCTCACCTACGGCGCGGTGTCAGACGTCAGGGGATGCTACCGGCTGTGCTTCTAGTGGGTGGTACTCCTGTCGAGTACGGAGTGTCAGACTGTCAGTCGTGTGTTTCCGACCTTCAGATTTTGGCGGTTCGACTGTTGAGTTTCGGTCTTCTCGTACCGTGGCATGTGTATCGGTTTGCGTGCCGTAGGGTCTAGTTCTGTAGAGTACAGGGCTTTCCTTTCCGAGGTACTTTCCTACCGCTAGAGTAGTGGTATCTCGTTTTACGAGGTAGGGTTCGAATGATCCCTACTAAGTCTTATTCCGAGACTCATTCCCTGCGTGTTTTCACCGTGTTTCAGGTGAGGCGCCACCTTCGGGGAGCGCGTCAGGAGCGCAGCGTGGTGCGGGTGCCCAGAGGTAGTGCCAGAGGTCAGAGCCGGGGTATGTCCCGTGTAGCTGTACTTTCTTTCTTGTCACTGTACTAGTCGTGGACTACTGTTGCTGTTGTTGTTATTTCATTGTGGACCATGTAAAATGTTAATTTATTTCCTGCTTAATATTATAACTGTTTAATTTCTGCAATTATCTGTGATGCTTGTGTAGTTTCCACACCATCCTTTTAACCCTTCCGAGTCTTCGGGCTCGTGGGTGGCGGTACGAGTCTCGGGTTATCGGGCCTTCCCGGTAATCGGATTCTTGGGTCATTACAACCTGCTCCCCTGCTCTGCTGGTTGTTTCACTTCTTGGTGCTGCAGGTTGTCTTGTTCTCTTTGGTTTCTTGGGTTGAGCTTCCATTGCTCCCCTTTTGTTGGACTTCTTGGGTTGGTTCCCCCCTGTTGTCTTTGGCCCCATTCGTTTCTATAAGTTTGGGTGCCCTTATGTACCCTAGCCTTCCTTTGTACTATTTCTTTCTACTCTTTTTTAATGAAAATCTGCTTGTCGGGTTGCCCGGGGTGGAGCGCCCCTCTCCTTCAAAGGGGAGTACGGTCTCCCTCGCCTCACCTTGCAAGTATTGGCTCGAGTTAAAAAAAAAATTCAAAGAAGGGTTCCACTTCGCCGAGAGGGAGGTGACGGTACTCAATTATATGCAGCTAGGCAAAGGAACGACGAGTCCACCCTGGATTATATCAAAAGGTAGAGGAACCTCAATATGTGGTGTAGGCGTCCGCCGCACTAGGAGGATGCCGTCCAAATATGCAAGCAGAATTTGAAAAGAGAGGTGCTGGAAAGAATGATAGGCATCGAAATCAAGTAGTTTGATCGACTGAACAATGTTGTGGTGGAAATCGAGGCATTCCTCTCAAAATATTCCTCTGCTCCTGTCACCTCAAGCCAGAAGGCCAAGCCAATTGATAAACGACTGGCGTCTCAAGAAGTCCACACGGTTAACTTCAAGGCCTTCGAACAGTAGAAAGAAAAAAACAAAGGGGTAGCTGAGCCTTCCCGGCCAAGACCGCTGAGCGGCGAGATGGCCCCTCTCTCCGGGATAAAATGAAAAATCTATATTCGTTCCCTTGAGATAAGACTCGAGTCTTGTTCGAATGGGCTACGAGATACAATAAGATCACTCTTCTAGAGCCAAAGAGGTCGGGTGACCTCAGAAGAAAAGATGACCCTCGTTTCTGCCCATATCATCAAATGCTTGGGCATGCTATCGAGGAATGCTATGTCTTTAAAAACACTATCGAGTCTTTAATTAAGAAAGGGGAGCTACAAATGGGGGAGCACAAAGTTGATCCTCCGCGCTCGCATGAAATGCCCACTTTGGGGGTAACAATCAACATGATATCCTTATATCAGTAGCTACCTGAAGAAGTGGCGGAGGCCTGTACTCAACACACCTATGAGGCCTATATTCTGGCGCCGACAGAAGATCGGGGAAATTGGCACACCGTGCCATCAAAAATAAGAAGGGCAGCGCCTCGTCGTGGCCTTGGAATTCACCTACGAGGTGTCACACCTCAGCCAGAACCCTCGGTTGTGACCCCCGTCTGGTATGAGACAGCTCCTCAGGCAGTCTTTAGAAGGCCCACCAGCAACAAGAAGAAACAAATCCCCCTACGGGTGCATAAGGAAGCCAGTCCAGTAGTTGAACGGCTGCAAGAAATCATAAATGGATTACATGAATATGAACATCCAGAAATCCGGCCCATCCAGCTGAAGGAGTATGTTCCTTGGAAACATTTCGAGTCCCTGGAATTGGCAGAGAAAGTCGAAGCTAAAGTAGAAGAACCAGGCATATGGGATGAACCTCCCCAGGAGCAGCCATCGACTGTGAAGAAAAAGAAGACGAGGTCAAAGGCCAAAAGAAAAGGCATCGCCGTATCTTGTAACACTCTTTTGGCCCTATTTGACACAGTTCGAATCTTTGAAGAGGATGATGAAGAAATATACCTCACGCCGGCAGAGGTGAATCAAGCTGAAGCTTCCATCTCCCAGCATGCCACGACGTCTGGAAGAAAATGGGGGCACCTTCCTCAGTCTAACCATAACATTATGTTCCAAGGTGAACAGCCATACCAAGTCCCCCAGCCTGAAGTTAAGGGTGCATAAATTTCCCATGCAGCGGGGCTTTACCCTGAACATGCAAGCAGTCGGGAGGTCCCCTCCTTCGTCGAATTCCTTTCATCTCGGAAGGGCAAGCAACCATGCCCGCAGCCACAACCAAAGGCCAAGAATGTCCTGGCCTTTCCTTTGGCCGCCCCTCCTCTGGCAAAGAAAGACCATGCGGGCATCACAAGCCTCACCAAATTCATGCTAGAGAAGGAGCCGGTCGGACCAGCGCAATAAGTCCAGGCAGTACCTGAAGAAAAATGCGAATCACCTTCCAAGCCAGCTCCTCAAGCACACAATGATGGCAAGCGCAACAAAGCTAAAGAAATGAGGTTGGCAAATGTTAGAGCCACCAACAGAATAATGAAGCAGCTAAAGAGAATCCCCGTAAGGTTCACTGTCTGGGAGATACTCTCCCTCAACGAAGAAACTAGACAAGCCGTTATCGCGGCTCTACAAACATCGGCACACTTCGAGAGCTATTTTTCCATGGCCCAGCTTGGGGTAGCTATGACTTTTACGGATGAGTATATGCTTCTACCCTCCGTCAGCCACAATAGACCGCTCTACGTGAGGGGGCTGAACGGCCAGCCAATAAGCATAATTTTGATCGACCCAGGGGCTACAGTGAACATACTCCCCTATCGATTATATTAGAAATACTATTTTGATCTGCACCTGATCGACGTCAGGGATATGAGAATTGCTAGTTTCAACTAGAAGTTTGAAGTCCCTATGGGCGTGGCGGAGTTTGAGCTCTCACTCGGTGAGTTCACTACCAAAGTGAAATTTCATGTGATAAACTCCAACACCTCGTACAAGGTGATGTTGGGCCACCCATGGTTGCATCAAAATCAGGTGGTGCCCTCTACCCTCCCCCAGTGCATAAAGTAGCCCCGGGATGGGAAAGAAGAAAGGATGTTTACGGACTTGCACCCTTTTGAGATGTTTGAATGCCACATGCTGAATGCATCTCTGTATCTAGAAAAGTCGAAGAAGCCTTTCCACCCAGCTTAGGATAAAGGGAAAAAGAAATTAGAATTTGGCGATCGGTTCCCTCCGCCGCTGCCTGACTATGTGGATCCCCCAAAGGCGTCACTCATATCTGAGGAAGAAGGGGAGCTAAGTGTAATTCAACCCAGCATTTACCCTAAGCTGGGGGCATTAAAACTCGAGGATTTACTTGGGAATGTCAAGGTCCCGCCAGGGATCATCAAGCCCATAGCCGATATAGACTGCCAAACAGTCGAATTGTTGAAGACCCTAGAGGTCCCTAATCCTGAAGGCTAGCCCACTATGTTTTATGTGGCCAAGGAGCAGCCTGCAAAAGGGGATGATGATTGCAAATTCCCCGAAGAGATGCATGATCCGCTTGTCCTAGTTATGGGACTCCCTCATATAACTGGCCGCGTGATTAAGTTGGCCAGGAAGCAACAGATCTCCTTCTTCTAGCCCTCTAGTCAGAAGAACATGTTCAAAGAGTTATGGTATCCGCCAAATATGAATAGAGAACTACTATGGATTACTAAGCACCTAGGGCTGGGCTTCTCCATAGAAGATTATTATGAAGTCAACATGCTCTCCATCTCTTCCTCGACATGCGAAGATTCCCTTGAGGCGATCTATGATGAATACTTCGGGGACTATGAACCGATGGGACCATTCGTGGAGTCGAAGAGCTGCCACCCATCTCAGTCACGGGCGCATGTTGATCAAGAAGCTGCCACCTCATGCAGGTGATGGGAGTCCATCTCTATGGAAGCAACTACAATATCCAACGACGACTTACAAGAGTCAAAAGCTGAAGAAAGTCATTCCACCCCCAACGGCGCTCCACCTATAAATCGGCATCCAAGCTGCACAGAAGCTACAACATCAACACCAGGGCTGCTTCTCCAGCCTGGTCAACAGCCAAACGACTCAGAAGGAGGAGAAGCCAAAGTCCCGCCATTCGGCAAAACAAGACAAGAATACATCTACGAGGCCCTCGAAGCTGAAGAAGATGACGAAGGCTTCATTGACTTACAGCCGGCTCCCCCGGAAATAGAAGATGGCAGCCAAGCTACTGTTGATTAATTGGTCGAAATAAACCTCGGCACAGAAAATGATCCATGGCTGACTTTTCTCAGCGCCCTCTTACCACCCGAAGAGAGGGGGTGATATATAAAGCTATTCCAAGAATTATAAGATTGCTTTGCTTGGAATTATAAAGAAATGCAAGGCCTCAGCCCTGTAGTTGCCCAACATACACTGGCCATCGACCCTAAAGTCATGTCGGTGAAGTAGTCCCCTCGGTGAATGCGACCAGAATTAATAAACAAGATATGCAAAGAGGTCGACAAACTCATAGATGTTGACTTCATGGCAAAAAATCAATACACTACATGGCTGGCCAACATTGTGCTTGTCAAGAAGAAGAACGACCAGATCAAGATTTGTGTGGACTTCTGGGATCTGAATAAAGCTTGTTCGAAGGATGATTTTCCAGTGCCCATCACCAAAGTTATGATCGATGCCACCACCGGCCATGAGGCCTTGTCATTTATGGACTGATCATCCGACTACAATCAAATCCGGATAGCTAAGCATGACCGAATTCACACGGCTTTTCGGTTGCCTAAAGGGATATTTCATTACAAACGGATGCCCTTCGGCCTCAAAAACGCTGGAGCCACCTATCAGAGGGTGATGACCAAAATATTCGATGAGTTGCTCTATAACAAAGTCGAATGTTATATTGACGACTTAGTCGTCAAGACAAAGAAGAGGGAGGATCACTTGGCTAACCTCAGAATTATATTTGAAAGGCTGCGGCAGCATGAACTGAAGATGAACCTGATGAAGTGAGCTTTTGGCGTCTCCAGTGGAAAATTTTGGGGATTCATCGTCAGATACATGGGAATTGAAATAGACCCTGCCAAGATCAAAGTTATTCAGGAGCTTCCTCCTCCAAGAAACCTAACAGAACTGCGGTCATTGCAAGGCCGGCTGGCTTATATCCACATATTCATCTCCAATTTGTCTGGGCGGTGTCAGCTGTTCCACAAGCTAATGATGAAGGATACACCTTTCCGCTGGGGTGAAGAATGTCAGAAAGCTTTCGACCAGTTGAAAGAATACCTGAAGACCCTGCCAGTGCTAGGGGCACCTATGAAAGGGCGTCATCTAATCCTATACATAGCTGCCACCGAATACTCTCTGGGGGTAATGCTGGCCCAAAATAATGATGAAGGAAATTATTGTGCCTCGGCGTGTTTTGACGAAGACATATCGTATTAGTTTGTTGATTTGCATTGAATATATGGTTGGCTTGAGAACAACCACTATGTGTGATGATTGAGCATGACTTGCAATACGAAATTGGAGTGGGATTGTAACATTGTGAATCTGTTGTGGACTTGGCACAAGGATGCATTTGCTGCTATAAATGTCTTGTTGGTTGTTTGAATGACGATGAAGCTAGAATGCTAGAAATGTAGCAACCCTGATAAATGAATATTGAAATAAAATTAAAAACATACATATTACAGAAGTAATACAGACAAAATAAAATAAATTAAAGATAACGCCTCTGAGTAAGGCGTTAATTTAAAAAGAAACGCCTCTACATACGGCGTGACTAAAGAAAGGACGCCCACGAATGTGGTCGTCAACTCTCACGCGACCAAATAGGTAAGTGAAAGAAACGCCCATATATTAGGCGTGTTTTAAAAACAAGGAACGCCCTTATACATGGCGTTTCTTAAGAAACGACCTGAACTAGGTCGTTAATTAAAGAATCGACGCCCTGACCTAAGGCGTTAATTCAGTTCATGACCCGTTCGACCCAGATCTTATCCAGGGAAAGATTAACCTAATCTAGTAAGTGTCTGTTAGAGTAAGGACTCTATTAGGGATGTATTACCCTCAATCGAACACTACCTTTGTTAGGACTCCAAAATCCTATAAATATACCCGATCCATCCAACCCTAAACCATTTGATCGATCTACTGCTACACGGTAAGTGAAGAACATACGTTCTTCTTGTTTTCTTTTGCCCGTCTGTTTACAGTCGCATGAAGAATATTGATTATTCTTCCTCTCCTTTAATGCAGGATAAGGATCTGGTGCTTGCGTAAAGAACGAGGTTATGATTCCTCGTTATTTGTCCTAGCTTCCGGTATGTCTGTGAAGATTATTAATCTTCCTTCGTTCCTCTCCAGGTTGACGGAAGAACGATTGTTCTTCTTCTATTAAGTTGCAGTTGAAGCTTCAAAGCCCTTTCGTCTCCTTCATCCAGATCATAAGGTAGGATTTTCTCAAGTCTCGTAGCCCAAACTAAAAATAAATATAAGAAGCACCATGCATGATATATTTATACAGTTTGCATGTAGTTTTAATACGTTTTCTGTAAATTTTTCAAGAAACGCCCTTGAATAGGGCGCTACTTTAAAAGAAACGACCATCACAGTGGTCGTTAATTAAAAGTATACGCCTTGTATACAGGCGTTAATTTCATGAACAATCGCATGTAATCAATAATTGATTCTGTTTAAAATTCAATAAATATGAAATATCGATTCTAATATCTTGCATGACTCTACCTGTAAATTCCTGCTAATTTTCTTATCATGATCATGTCTCCTGTCTTGGAAATTTATTTGTTGAAATATTGTAAATTCCTTGAATTCACGACCTTGACAACGTCGTTTTACACCTGTTAACGCCCCATCACAGGGCGTAAATTGAAAAGAAACGCCCCTTTCTAGGGCGTGTTTTCTGTAAATTCCTGAACTATGTATATCCTGTAAAATAAAATTAAACAGTAACGCCCCTTTTCAGGGTGTGTTTTAAATAAATCCTGAAAATTATTTATATTCTGTCAAATATTTAAATAATAAGACGCTTGCTTATATAGTCGTCAACTCTGAAGAAACGCCCCTGTCCAGGGCGCGTTTTATATAAATTATTGAAATAATGAAATTCTGCAAAACGGAACATATGTAAACGCCCTTATGTTAGGCGTTACTTACCTGACAAACGCCCCTGACTAGGGCGTGTTTTTCATGAATTAATAAAATTATTGAAAATTCTGTAAAATAGAAATATGTAAACGCCCTTCTGTTAGGCGTTAATTACTTGAGAAACGACTTGACCTAAGTCGTTATTTTACTGTAAAACTGATTTTTCCCTGTTTTTGTTAACCGATGATTTCATATGTTATATAATATATATATCGGCACTATTCTCCACTCCGTGAGTATAGTCCCACATTTCACGTTGTTTCATCGATCACACTCAACTCTCATTGACATACAAGCTCTCCATTGGACATTCCGTTCCTTTGGACTAGCGAGTTAGTCATAGAGACCTCCGTAAGACTCCTCGTAGCCTTGGATTCCCTCAAGGCCGACTGAGCTGGTTGTACCCTAAAAACCCATTACACGATCCTTGCCATGTCAATCTAAAGAAACATGGTATACCGGCCCTTATGATTATACAAAGAGTATATCATAAGAAATTCTTAATGGGATGATGATATCATGCCATATCATGTCGTTCTTGTAAACCTCAATTCTATGATAAGAATGAGGGTATCTTGCTTGATCTAATGTTTATGTGGACCTCAATTCTATATAAAGAATGTCCATATTGATTTGTCATGGGACCTAAGTTAAGGGAACCATATTCTACCTAGTTTTATTGATATCGTGATTTTACCGTTATTATCGCCAATCTATGTCCTTTGTCATATTTTTGGACTCTATTCTGTCAAAGTTGTCATACATGTCTACAAGCTTGAATATTGAAACTCTATATTGGCTATATAAACAAGAGTGGATGTCAAAAATACATGATAAATGCCTGTGCATATAGGGCCCGATCTGGTCCTGGGAGGAGCACCCGAAAGTACTTGTGCCCATGGGAGTTAAAATGATAAGGTATCTGGCATTATACCGAGTACTTGACTTGCTTAATTGGACATTCCACACACATCTTGTACTTGAATCGTACTTGACTTTACATGAAATGCGTGGCCCGAAAAAGGGTAATTTACTTGCTTGATACATGATAGCCAAAGTTCTTGACATGACTTGTTAAACGTGCTTGCTTGAATACCTTGAATACACTTGTCATCTTGTTGGAAGTTCATGATTAAGTTCATCTTATTTCTTGATATTACATTCTCTCTATCTTGTCGTTTTATGCGAGCATGCATAGCTTTATTGCATTCATGAAAGATGTAATTACTTAAACCCCTTGCTAGTACTTGAGATATAATTTCCTACTGAGCGTTCGCTCATTCCGTTTGTCCCTTTGTACTTTTCAGGTAAGTCCGATGACGATGGAAGTCAATCGGATGGGAATGTTCAAGAGTGAAAGTGATAGAGCTGCTCAAGTGTCGTCTAGTCTTTCCTATAGTTTCTTGAGTCAAATATGTATTCTTTTCCTTTTTATTAAACAGAGTATTGGATTTGTAATAGTCTATCCATTATGAAATAAAGGATTGGGTTATCTTGCTATTTTGCGCATCTCTGTCTTTGCGTCGAATACACGACCACTCTAATTGATATGATTGATATAGACACGTCGCGCATCTCCGGGTATCTTCCGCGCTCGGGGCGTGACAGTCTTTGTGGTATCAGAGCCTAAGGTATTCAATTCCTAGGAAAAATCCAAGTCCAAGGATAAGTTGAACCTTTAAACCAGTGAGATTGGGTAGAACCAAGGGTTAGATTTAACATAGTATACGAGTCTTTAAATACGATCACGTACTAATATAGTTATTGTAATTGTAGGATAATGGCTGCCGAACGTGCTCAATGGCGCAACATGCAGCGTACCCTTCAAGGGATGACCCAAGTGCTACAATAGGTAGCACAAGGTGGTGCTCCACGAGCTGGAAGCTTACACCAAGCCTTTAAGAATATGAATCCCCCGAAGTTTATGGGATCGACCGATCCGGACGATGCCGAGCATTGGGTTCGGGAAACCGAACGCATATTCCGTGTCATGCAATGCACGGACCAGGACAAAGTGCTATTAGCTACATTCCAGTTAGAGAAAGATGCTAGATGCTGGTGGGAGTCTATTGAAGCAACCATCGATCCTACTCAAGTAACATGGGAAGAATTCGTGGAATACTTCAACGCTAAATATTTCTCGGACCGAGTTCAAGAAAAGAAGGCTGCCGAATTCGCTGCATTAAAGCAACGATCCTTATCATTAGCAGATTATGAAGCTCAGTTCTCTAGGTTATCTAGATATGCTAAGCATCTTATTAGCACGGAGAAGATGAAAGCCTGTAGATTTCTTAATGGGCTTAGGCCCCACTATATTACTCAATTGGCGCCTATGGACATCCAAATTTATTCTGAAATAGTGCGCCGAGCTCAATTACTTGAAGATGCCACGGAACTATCTGATAGGATCCGTGGAAAAGACAAGAAGGAACAAGTCACGGGTTCGGGTTCTTTCAAACCCAACTTTAAGAAGAGGCCCAATAATGAAGGTTCTTCCTCTCAAGATCAGAAATTCAAGAAGACCAAGCCTTTCTCTATCACCACTACCCCTTCGAATACAGTCTGCAAGCATTGTGACAAGGCTGGTCACAAGACGGAAGAATGCTGGAGGAAATTAGGAGCTTGTCTCCGTTGTGGAAGCCGTGAGCATCGGATTCCCGAGTGTCCATTAATGAACGACCAAGCCGGCGATGGTAAACGCCCGGTGACAAAGAATGCTCGTCTTCATGCAATACAGGAGACCGAACCTGAAGAAGAAGGCGGATTAGTGGAAGGTACATTGAAAATTTGTTCCAAATATGCACATGTCTTATTTGATACGGGTGCATCGCATTCTATTGTTTCTAAGAAGTTTGCTGACCTGTTACCTCTAGAACCGGAATGAAAGAAAATAGTGTTGTCTACTCCTCTCGGAAACGAGACGGATATCACGCATCATTACCAAAACTGTGAGGTATTGGTTCGAGGAAAGAATTTTCCTATTGATCTTATCTGTTTAGATCTAAAAGAATATGATGTTATACTAGGAGCAGATTGGTTATCTAAGTACCAGGCAACGGTTGATTGCCGTAATAGCAAGATCGTTTTCAAAGAATTTCCAGAACTGACTTATACTAGTCCTAAGAGTCGAAGCAAATCCCCTCTTATTTCGGCTCTTCGAGCAAGCAAGCTCGTCAGGAAGGGATGTGTATCCTTCCTTGCTTTTGTCACTGTTAAAGAAGCTAAGAAAACCAAGATAGAAGACGTTCAGGTAGTGCGAGAATTCCCAGACGTATTTCCAGAAGATTTGCCGGGATTACCCCCTCAAAGAGAAGTGGTCTTCACCATTGACTTAGTCCCTGGTGCTGGTTCTGTTTCAAAGGCACCATATAGAATGTCCCCTGCTGAACTCAAGGAGTTGAAGGAGCAGTTGATGGAACTAATCCAAAAAGGGTTTATTAGACCAAGTACTTCCCCGTGGGGAGCACCAGTCTTATTTGTAAAGAAGAAGGATGGATCCATGAGATTGTGTATCGACTATCGACAGTTGAATCATCTTACTATCAAGAACAAGTATCCACTGCCGAGAATCGATGAATTATTTGATCAGATTTCAGGATCCAAATATTTTTCCAAGATTGATCTCAGGTCGGGATATCATCAGTTAAGAATCAAGGATGATGACATTCACAAGACCGCATTCAGAAGCAGGTATGGCCATTACGAATTTGTTGTTATGCCTTTTGGACTAACAAATGCCCCTGCTGCCTTTATGCAGTTAATGAATAGCATATTCAGGCCTTACTTGGATCAATTCATAGTAGTCTTCATTGATGATATATTGATATATTCTAAGACTAAGGAAGAACATGAAGAGCATTTGAGGATTGCATTGCAAGTCTTGAGGACAAATCAATTATATGCTAAACTCAGCAAATGCGAGTTCTGGCTTGAAGAAGTGACTTTTCTCGGACATGTCATATCCAAGGACGGTTTATCTGTAGATCCGTCAAAGGTTGAAGCTGTAAGAAACTGGGAAAGACCCACTAATGCAAGCGAGATCAGAAGTTTCTTAGGTCTTGCAGGCTATTATCGGCGATTCATCAAAGATTTCTCTAAGATCGCCGTGCCCCTTACAAGGTTAACTCGTAAGGAGATCCGATATGAATGGAGTGAGGAATGTGAAAGAAGTTTCCAAACTCTTAAGGATCATCTCACTACAGCTCCGGTGTTAGCTCTACCAATAGAAGGAGAGAAATTCGAGGTCTACACTGATGCTTCTGGCATTGGCCTCGGATGTGTCCTAATGCAACAAGGAAAGGTCATAGCATACTCTTCACGTCAACTAAAGAAGCATGAGGAGAATTACCCCATCCATGACTTAGAACTGGCCGCGGTAGTATTTGCCCTAAAGATATGGAGACACTATCTCTATGGAGTACAGTTCACTGTCTACTCCGATCACAAGAGTCTCAAATATCTATTCTCACAAAAGGAGCTAAACATGAGACAAAGACGCTGGCTAGAATATCTCAAGGACTTCGACTTCAATATACAATACCATCCCGGAAAGGGTAATTATGTTGCTGATGCCCTTAGTCGAAAGCCGAGAGCAATGATAGCCAATTGTATGATACAAGAATGGAGGTTACTTGAACAATTCTCCGAGCTCAATATAAGCTTGGACACGGAATCCAAATTTGTTACATTATCTCATGTAAGCATACAATCAGATTTATTATCTGAGATACAAGCACTTCAGGGTGATGATCCTATATTAGTGGAAATCAAGGGCAGATTAGAAGGACAATCTGATTTTCAACTAACTTCTGATGGAAGATTATTATTCAAAGGTAGAACTTGTATACCTGATTGTCCGGAATTAAAGAAGAAGATCTTAGATGAAGCTCACCGGTCAAGGTACACTATTCATCCTGGATCAACTAAAATGTACCAAGATGTAAAGAGGAACTTTTGGTGGCCCAATATGAAAAGAGAAATAGCGGACTATGTATCACGCTGTCTTACATGCCAACAGGTCAAGGCGGAACACCAAAAGCCTGCTGGAAAACTACACCCTCTAGATATTCCTAAGTGGAAGTGGGAGGATATTGGTATGGACTTCATCATGGGTTTGTCTAAATCTAAAGGAGGACATGATGGAATCTGGGTTATCATTGACCGATTAACTAAATCGGCGCATTTCTTGCCAATAAAAAGCCGATGGTCAATTGATGTGCTAGCTGCACTGTACATCAAGGAAATAGTCAGGATACATGGAATTCCTGTCTCAATCGTGTCTGATAGAGATCCCCGTTTCACTTCTCATTTTTGGAAGGGATTACAACATTCGTTGGGAACAAGGCTCAACTTTAGTACTGCTTTTCACCCACAAACGGATGGTCAGACCGAGAGAGCTAATCAAGTGGTTGAGGATATGCTAAGAGCTTGCATCATTGACTTTGGTGGAAGCTGGCACGATCATTTACCACTAGTGGAATTTGCATATAATAATAGCTACCAAGCTAGTATCCAAATGGCACCTTTCGAAGCCTTATACGGAAGGAGTTGCAGATCACCCATATGCTGGAACGAAGTTGGAGAAAAACAACTGCTAGGTCCAGACATGGTAAGGGATACAACTGAGAAGATACAAGTAATCAGAGAAAGATTGCAAGTTGCTCAGACGAGACAAAAAGCTTATGCTGATACAAGAAGGAGAGATCTTGAATTCCAAATCGGAGATCATGTATTTCTCAAGATATCGCCTGGACGTGGCATACGAAGATTTGGTGTTAAGGGCAAGCTTACGTCAAGATTCATCGGACCATTTGAGGTACTTGAAAGAGTTGGCGAGGTTGCTTATCGCATCGCATTGCCTCCTCAATTGTCCGAGGTACATAATGTATTTCACATATCCATGTTGAAGAAGTATGTGCACGATCCATCTCATATTATTGAACATAGAGATCTGGTGATCCAGAAAGGTCTCACCTATGAACAGAAGCCTATGAAGATCTTAGATCGAGAAATACGAGCTCTAAGGAATAAGGTTATTCCCATGCTCAAGGTGCAATGGAATAAGAATCCCGAACGCGAAGCGACATGGGAGACCGAGGAATCTATGAAGAAACGATTTCCCGAGTTATTCTAAGAGGTATATACACTCTCCACGTGTATAATTATATATATATTGAATTTGGGGACCAAATTCTTTTTAAGTGGGGGAGGGTGTAGCAACCCTGATAAATGAATATTGAAATAAAATTAAAAACATACATATTACAGAAGTAATACAGACAAAATAAAATAAATTAAAGATAACGCCTCTGAGTAAGGCGTTAATTTAAAAAGAAACGCCTCTACATACGGCGTGACTAAAGAAAGGACGCCCACGAATGTGGTCGTCAACTCTCACGCGACCAAATAGGTAAGTGAAAGAAACGCCCATATATTAGGCGTGTTTTAAAAACAAGGAACACCCTTATACATGGCGTTTCTTAAGAAACGACCTGAACTAGGTCGTTAATTAAAGAATCGAAACCCTGACCTAAGGCGTTAATTCAGTTCGTGACCCGTTCGACCCAGATCTTATCTAGGGAAAGATTAACCTAATCTAGTAAGTGTCTGTTAGAGTAAGGACTCTATTAGGGATGTATTACCCTCAATCGAACACTACCTTTGTTAGGACTCCAAAATCCTATAAATATACCCGATCCATCCAACCCTAAACCATTTGATCGATCTACTGCTACACGGTAAGTGAAGAACATACGTTCTTCTTGTTTTCTTTTGCCCGTCTGTTTACGGCCGCATGAAGAATATTGATTATTCTTCCTCTCCTTTAATGCATGATAAGGATCTGGTGCTTGCGTAAAGAACGAGGTTATGATTCCTCGTTATTTGTCCTAGCTTCCGGTATGTCTGTGAAGATTATTAATCTTCCTTCGTTCCTCTCCAGGTTGACGGAAGAACGATTGTTCTTCTTCTATTAAGTTGCAGTTGAAGCTTCAAAGCCCTTTCGTCTCCTTCATCCAGATCATAAGGTAGGATTTTCTCAAGTCTCGTAGCCCAAACTAAAAATAAATATAAGAAGCACCATGCATGATATATTTATACAGTTTGCATGTAGTTTTAATACGTTTTCTGTAAATTTTTCAAGAAACGCCCTTGAATAGGGCGCTACTTTAAAAGAAACGACCATCACAGTGGTCGTTAATTAAAAGTATACGCCTTGTATACAGGCGTTAATTTCATGAACAATCGCATGTAATCAATAATTGATCCTGTTTAAAATTCAATAAATATGAAATATCGATTCTAATATCTTGCATGACTCTACCTGTAAATTCCTGCTAATTTTCTTATCATGATCATGTCTCCTGTCTTGGAAATTTATTTGTTGAAATATTGTAAATTCCTTGAATTCACGACCTTGACAACGTCGTTTTACACCTGTTAACGCCCTATCACAGGGCGTAAATTGAAAAGAAACGCCCCTTTCTAGGGCGCGTTTTCTGTAAATTCCTGAACTATGTATATCCTGTAAAATAAAATTAAACAGTAACGCCCCTTTTTAGGGTGTGTTTTAAATAAATCCTGAAAATTATTTATATTCTGTCAAATATTTAAATAATAAGACGCCTACTTATATAGTCGTCAACTCTGAAGAAACGCCCCTGTCCAGGGCGCGTTTTATATAAATTATTGAAATAATGAAATTCTGCAAAACGGAACATATGTAAATGCCCTTATGTTAGGCGTTACTTACCTGACAAACGCCCCTGACTAGGGCGTGTTTTTCATGAATTAATAAAATTATTGAAAATTCTGTAAAATAGAAATATGTAAATGCCCTTCTGTTAGGCGTTAATTACTTGAGAAACGACTTGACCTAAGTCGTTATTTTACTGTAAAACTGATTTTTCCCTGTTTTTGTTAACCGATGATTTCATATGTTATATAATATATATATCGGCACTATTCTCCACTCCGTGAGTATAGTCCCACGTTTCACGTTGTTTCATCGATCACACTCAACTCTCATTGACATACAAGCTCTCCATTGGACATTCCGTTCCTTTGGACTAGCGAGTTAGTCATAGAGACCTCCGTAAGACTCCTCGTAGCCTTGGATTCCCTCAAGGCCGACTGAGCTGGTTGTACCCTAAAAACCCATTACACGATCCTTGCCATGTCAATCTAAAGAAACATGGTATACCGGCCCTTATGATTATACAAAGAGTATATCATAAGAAATTCTTAATGGGATGATGATATCATGCCATATCATGTCGTTCTTGTAAACCTCAATTCTATGATAAGAATGAGGGTATCTTGCTTGATCTACTGTTTATGTGAACCTCAATTCTATATAAAGAATGTCCATATTGATTTATCATGGGACCTAAGTTAAGGGAACCATATTCTACCTAGTTTTATTGATATCGTGATTTTACCGTTATTATCGCCAATCTATGTCCTTTGTCATATTTTTGGACTCTATTCTGTCAAAGTTGTCATACATGTCTACAAGCTTGAATATTGAAACTCTATATTGGCTATATAAATAAGAGTGGATGTCAAAAATACATGATAAATGCCTGTGCATATAGGGCCCGATCTGGTCCTGGGAGGAGCACCCGAAAGTACTTGTGCCCATGGGAGTTAAAATGATAAGGTATCTGGCATTATACCGAGTACTTGACTTGCTTGATTGGACATTCCACACACATCTTGTACTTGAATCGTACTTGACTTTACATGAAATGCGTGGCCCGAAAAAGGGTAATTTACTTGCTTGATACATGATAGCCAAAGTTCTTGATATGACTTGTTAAACGTGCTTGCTTGAATACCTTGAATACACTTGTCATCTTGTTGGAAGTTCATGATTAAGTTCATCTTATTTCTTGATATTACATTCTCTCTATCTTGTCGTTTTATGCGAGCATGCATAGCTTTATTGCATTCATGAAAGATGTAATTACTTAAACCCCTTGCTAGTACTTGAGATATAATTTCCTACTGAGCGTTCGCTCATTCCGTTTGTCCCTTTGTACTTTTCAGGTAAGTCCGACGACGATGGAAGTCAATCGGATGGGAATGTTCAAGAGTGAAAGTGATAGAGCTGCTCAAGTGTCGTCTAGTCTTTCCTATAGTTTCTTGAGTCAAATATGTATTCTTTTCCTTTTTATTAAACAGAGTATTGGATTTGTAATAGTCTATCCATTATGAAATAAAAGATTGGGTTATCTTGCTATTTTGCGCATCTCTGTCTTTGCGTCGAATACACGACCACTCTGATTGATATGATTGATATAGACACGTCGCGCATCTCCGGGTATCTTCCGCGCTCGGGGCGTGACAGTCTTTGTGGTATCAGAGCCTAAGGTATTCAATTCCTAGGAAAAACCCAAGTCCAAGGATAAGTTGAACCTTTAAACCAGTGAGATTGGGTAGAACCAAGGGTTAGATTTAACATAGTATACGAGTCTTTAAATACGATCACGTACTAATATAGTTATTGTAATTGTAGGATAATGGCTGCCGAACGTGCTCAATGGCGCAACATGCAGCGTACCCTTCAAGGGATGACCCAAGTGCTACAATAGGTAGCACAAGGTGGTGCTCCACGAGCTGGAAGCTTACACCAAGCCTTTAAGAATATGAATCCCCCGAAGTTTATGGGATCGACCGATCCGGACGATGCCGAGCATTGGGTTCGGGAAACCGAACGCATATTCCGTGTCATGCAATGCACGGACCAGGACAAAGTGCTATTAGCTACATTCCAGTTAGAGAAAGATGCTAGATGCTGGTGGGAGTCTATTGAAGCAACCATCGATCCTACTCAAGTAACATGGGAAGAATTCGTGGAATACTTCAATGCTAAATATTTCTCGGACCGAGTCCAAGAAAAGAAGGCTGCCGAATTCGCTGCATTAAAGCAACGATCCTTATCATTAGCAGATTATGAAGCTCAGTTCTCCAGGTTATCTAGATATGCTAAGCATCTTATTAGCACGGAGAAGATGAAAGCCCGTAGATTTCTTAATGGGCTTAGGCCCCACTATATTACTCAATTGGCGCCTATGGACATCCAAATTTATTCTGAAATAGTGCGCTGAGCTCAATTACTTGAAGATGCCACGGAACTATCTGATAGGATCCGTGGAAAAGACAAGAAGGAACAAGTCACGGGTTCGGGTTCTTTCAAACCCAACTTTAAGAAGAGGCCCAATAATGAAGGTTCTTCCTCTCAAGATCAGAAATTCAAGAAGACCAAGCCTTTCTCTATCACCACTACCCCTTCGAATACAGTCTGCAAGCATTGTGACAAGGCTGGTCACAAGACGGAAGAATGCTGGAGGAAATTAGGAGCTTGTCTCCGTTGTGGAAGCCGTGAGCATCGGATTCCTGAGTGTCCATTAATGAACGACCAAGCCGGCGATGGTAAACGCCCGGTGACAAAGAATGCTCGTCTTCATGCAATACAGGAGACCGAACCTGAAGAAGAAGGCGGATTAGTGGAAGGTACATTGAAAATTTGTTCCAAATATGCACATGTCTTATTTGATACGGGTGCATCGCATTCTATTGTTTCTAAGAAGTTTGCTGACCCGTTACCTCTAGAACCGGAATGGATGAAAATAGTGTTGTCTACTCCTCTCGGAAACGAGACGGATATCACGCATCATTACCAAAACTGTGAGGTATTGGTTCGAGGAAAGAATTTTCCTATTGATCTTATCTGTTTAGATCTAAAAGAATATGATGTTATACTAGGAGAAGATTGGTTATCTAAGTACCAGGCAACGGTTGATTGCCGTAATAGCAAGATCATTTTCAAAGAATTTCCAGAACTGACTTATACAAGTCCTAAGAGTCGAAGCAAATCCCCTCTTATTTCGGCTCTTCGAGCAAGCAAGCTCGTCAGGAAGGGATGTGTATCCTTCCTTGCTTTTGTCACTCTTAAAGAAGCTAAGAAAACCAAGATAGAAGACATTCAGGTAGTGCGAGAATTCCCAGACGTATTTCCAGAAGATTTGCCGGGATTACCCCCTCAAAGAGAAGTGGCCTTCACCATTGACTTAGTCCCTGGTGCTGGTCCTGTTTCAAAGGCACCATATAGAATGTCCCCTGCTGAACTCAAGGAGTTGAAGGAGCAGTTGATGGAACTAATCCAAAAAGGGTTTATTAGACCAAGTACTTCCCCGTGGGGAGCACCAGTCTTATTTGTAAAGAAGAAGGATGGATACATGAGATTGTGTATCGACTATCGACAATTGAATCATCTTACTATCAAGAACAAGTATCCACTGCCGAGAATCGATGAATTATTTGATCAGATTTCAGGATCCAAATATTTTTCCAAGATTGATCTCAGGTCGGGATATCATCAGTTAAGAATCAAGGATGATGACATTCACAAGACCGCATTCAGAAGCAGGTATGGCCATTACGAATTTGTTGTTATGCCTTTTGGACTAACAAATGCCCCTGCTGCCTTTATGCAGTTAATGAATAGCATATTCAGGCCTTACTTGGATCAATTCATAGTAGTCTTCATTGATGATATATTGGTATATTCTAAGACTAAGGAAGAACATGAAGAGCATTTGAGGATTGCATTGCAAGTCTTGAGGATAAATCAATTATATGCTAAACTCAGCAAATGCGAGTTCTGGCTTGAAGAAGTGGCTTTTCTCGGACATGTCATATCCAAGGACGGTTTATCTGTAGATCCGTCAAAGGTTGAAGCTGTAAGAAACTGGGAAAGACCCACTAATGCAAGCGAGATCAGAAGTTTCTTAGGTCTTGCAGGCTATTATCGGTGATTCATCAAAGATTTCTCTAAGATCGCCGTGCCCCTTACAAGGTTAACTCGTAAGGAGATCCGATATGAATGGAGTGAGGAATGTGAAAGAAGTTTCCAAACTCTTAAGAATCATCTCACTACAGCTCCGGTGTTAGCTCTACCAATAGAAGGAGAGAAATTCGAGGTCAAAGGCCAAAAGAAGACGAGGTCAAAGGCCAAAAGAAAAGGCATCGCCGTATCTTGTAACACTCTTTTGGCCCTATTTGACACATTTCGAATCTTTGAAGAGGATGATGAAGAAATATACCTCACGCCGACAGAGGCGAATCAAGCTGAAGCTTCCATCTCCCAGCATGCCACGAGGTCTGGAAGAAAATGGGGGCACCTTCCTCAGTCTAACCATAACATTATGTTCCAAGGTGAACAGCCATACCAAGTCCCCCAGCCTGAAGTTAAGGGTGCATAAATTTCCCATGCAGCAGGGCTTTGCCCTGAACATGCAAGCAGTCGGGAGGTCCCCTCCTTCGTCGAATTCCTTTCATCTCGGAAGGGCAAGCAACCATGCCCGCAGCCACAACCAAAGGCCAAGAATGTCCTGGCCTTTCCTTTGGCCGCCCCTCCTCTGGCAAAGAAAGACCATGCGGGCATCACAAGCCTCACCAAATTCATGCAAGAGAAGGAGCCGGTCGGACCAGCGTAATAAGTCCAGGCAGTACCTGAAGAAAAATGCGAATCACCTTCCAAGCCAGCTCCTCAAGCACACAATGATGGCAAGCGCAACAAAGCTAAAGAAATGAGGTTGGCAAATGTTAGAGCCACCAACAGAATAATGAAGCAGCTAAAGAGAATCCCCGTAAGGTTCACTGTCTGGGAGATACTCTCCCTCAACGAAGAAACTAGACAAGCCGTTATCGCGGCTCTACAAACATCGGCACACTTCGAGAGCTATTTTTCCATGGCCCAGTTGGGGGTAGCTATGACTTTTACAGATGAGTATATGCTTCTACCCTCCGTCAGCCACAATAGACCACTCTACGTGAGGGGGCAGCTGAACGGCCAGCCAATAAGCATAATTTTGATCGACCCAGGGGCTACAGTGAACATACTCCCCTATCGATTATATTAGAAATACTATTTTGATCTGCACCTGATCGACGTCAGGGATATGAGAATTGCTAGTTTCAACTAGAAGTTTGAAGTCCCTATGGGCGTGGCGGAGTTTGAGCTCTCACTCGGTGAGTTCACAACCAAAGTGAAATTTCATGTGATAAACTCCAACACCTCGTACAAGGTGATGTTGGGCCACCCATGGTTGCATCAAAATCAGGTGGTGCCCTCTACCCTCCCCCAGTGCATAAAGTAGCCCCGGGATGGGAAAGAAGAAAGGATGTTTACGGACTTGCACCCTTTTGAGATGTTTGAATGCCACCTGCTGAATGCATCTCTGTATCTAGAAAAGTCGAAGAAGCCTTTCCACCCAGCTTAGGATAAAGGGAAAAAGAAATTAGAATTTGGCGATCGGTTCCCTCCGCCGCTGCCTGACTATGTGGATCCCCCAAAGGCGTCACTCATATCTGAGGAAGAAGGGGAGCTAAGTGTAATTCAACCCAGCATTTACCCTAAGCTGGGGGCATTAAAACTCGAGGATTTACTTGGGGATGTCAAGGTCCCGCCAGGGATCATCAAGCCCATAGCCGATATAGACTGCCAAACAGTCGAATTGTTGAAGACCCTAGAGGTCCCTAATCCTGAAGGCCAGCCCACTATGTTTTATGTGGCCAAGGAGCAGCCTGCAAAAGGGGATGATGATTGCAAATTCCCCGAAGAGATGCATGATCCGCTTGTCCTAGTTATGGGACTCCCTCATATAACTGGCCGCGTGATTAAGTTGGCCAGGAAGCAACAGATCTCCTTCTTCTAGCCCTCTAGTCAGAAGAACATGTTCAAAGAGTTATGGTATCCGCCAAATATGAATAGAGAACTACTATGGATTACTAAGCACCTAGGGCTGGGCTTCTCCATAGAAGATTATTATGAAGTCAACATGCTCTCCATCTCTTCCTCGACATGTGAAGATTCCCTTGAGGCGATCTATGATGAATACTTCGGGGACTATGAACCGATGGGACCATTCGTGGAGTCGAAGAGCTGCCACCCATCTCAGTCACGGGCGCATGTTGATCAAGAAGCTGCCACCTCATGCAGGTGATGGGAGTCCATCTCTATGGAAGCAACTACAATATCCAACGACGACTTACAAGAGTCAAAAGCTGAAGAAAGTCATTCCACCCCCAACGGCGCTCCACCTATAAATCAGCATCCAAGCTGCACAGAAGCTACACCATCAACACCAGGGCTGCTTCTCCAGCCTGGTCAACAGCCAAACGACTCAGAAGGAGGAGAAGCCAAAGTCCCGCCATTCGGCAAAACAAGACAAGAATACATCTACGAGGTCCTCGAAGCTGAAGAAGATGACGAAGGCTTCATTGACTTACAACCGGCTCCCCCGGAAATAGAAGATGGCAGCCAAGCTACTGTTGATTAATTGGTCGAAATAAACCTCGGCACATAAAATGATCCATGGCTGACTTTTCTCAGCGCCCTCTTACCACCCGAAGAGAGGGGGTGATATATAAAGCTATTCCAAGAATTATAAGATTGCTTTGCTTGGAATTATAAAGAAATGCAAGGCCTCAGCCCTGTAGTTGCCCAGCATACACTGGCCATCGACCCTAAAGTCGTGTCGGTGAAGTAGTCCCCTCGGTGAATGTGACCAGAATTAATAAACAAGATATGCAAAGAGGTCGACAAACTCATAGATGTTGACTTCATGGCAAAAAATCAATACACTACATGGCTGGCCAACATTGTGCTTGTCAAGAAGAAGAACGACCAGATCAAGATTTGTGTGGACTTCTGGGATCTGAATAAAGCTTGTTCGAAGGATGATTTTCCAGTGCCCATCACCAAAGTTATGATCGATGCCACCACCGGCTATGAGGCCTTGTCATTTATGGACTGATCATCCGACTACAATCAAATCCGGATAGCTGAGCATGACCGAATTCACACGGCTTTTCGGTTGCCTAAAGGGATACTTCATTACAAACAGATGCCCTTCGGCCTCAAAAACGCTGGAGCCACCTATCAGAGGGTGATGACCAAAATATTCGATGAGTTGCTCTATAACAAAGTCGAATGTTATATTGACGACTTAGTCGTCAAGACAAAGAAGAGGGAGGATCACTTGGCTAACCTCAGAATTATATTTGAAAGGCTGCGGCAGCATGAACTGAAGATGAACCTGATGAAGTGCGCTTTTGGCGTCTCCAGTGGAAAATTTTGGGGATTCATCGTCAGATACATGGGAATTGAAATAGACCCTGCCAAGATCAAAGTTATTCAGGAGCTGCCTCCTCCAAGAAACCTAACAGAACTGCGGTCATTGCAAGGCCGGCTGGCCTATATCCACATATTCATCTCCAATTTGTCTGGGCGGTGTCAGCCGTTCCACAAGCTAATGATGAAGGATACACCTTTCTGCTGGGGTGAAGAATGTCAGAAAGCTTTCGACCAGTTGAAAGAATACCTGAAGACCCTGCCAGTGCTAGGGGCACCTATGAAAGGGCGTCATCTAATCCTATACATAGCTGCCACCGAATACTCTCTGGGGGTAATGCTGGCCCAAAATAATGATGAAGGAAATTATTGTGCCTCGGCGTGTTTTGACGAAGACATATCATATTAGTTTGTTGATTTGCATTGAATATATGGTTGGTTTGAGAACAACCACTATGTGTGATGATTGAGCATGACTTGCAATACGAAATTGGAGTGGGATTGTAACATTGTGAATATGTTGTGGACTTGGCACAAGGATGCATTTGCTGCTATAAATGTCTTGTTGGTTGTTTGAATGACTATGAAGCTAGAATGCTAGAAATTTCATGAGAATGGACATTAATGTTTTCATAATGTGATTTTCAGTTACTGCAAGTTCAAGGAGGTTCCCATCCTTTGATCCCATGGTAAAATTGATGGTTGAATGATTTCTCTTATGGGCTTAACAGAGTTGATTCATGTATTGAGCTCCTTGGGTTTAATTCTTTGAATTCTTTCAATTTTCTAGTCTGAAGTTGTAAGAGTCGACTCTCAGAGTAGACTCCTACAGTCTTGGGGACTATTTTTGGTAAAAATAGAACCCCAGGTGAAAAGTGTCGACTCAAGGAGTCGACACTTTCACCCTGGGAGTTAGCTCTTTCGCCAAACAGAACGATTGGCAAAAAGTGTCGACTCAAGGAGTCGGCACTTTTCACCTGTGAGTTGTTTTTATATGTTTTGGTAGAACTCCTGCAAACAAGAGTCGACTCTAGGAGTCGACACTTATTCCGGGCGTTCCGATCAGGCTTGCCAGTTTTGGATGTGAACCCAATGATTTTAGGTCCGATTGGCTTGGCTCTTTACCACATTACCCTTAGGGTTTCTATCATCGATTGTGTGTGGTTTGAAGAGGTTTTTGCAGGGGTATTATGGTCTTATTGGCTTGCTTTCTCCTTAGTATATACAACCGCGACTTGTTCGACGAGAAGAAGGATATCTTGGGCTAACACGATCATTCTTCTTGCAGGAGAAGAAAAGGGTGAAGCACACCATCTGGAGGAGGAAGATGACGCTGTAGAAGCTCCATCCCACGACCCCAAGCTCAGATCCGGTGGTGGCCATCACTGCTCTCCATCGTCCTCAAGATTGGGCGTTCATCTTTCAACAACTGGTTGTCTCTCCTCTCCGCGGTTTACCCATTCCAGTGCACCCTTCCTTTATCTCCGAGATTGGTTGAGGATTAAGGGGAAGATCTTTGTTAGACTGTGTTTTTCATTTCCTTTTGAGCATAGTTTATCATTCTTGGACTAAGCATTGTATTTCCTATCCTATTTTCTTTCGTAGACGTTTTCGGAGCTTGTCTCTGTGTGTGCGGTTCATCGTCGTCGTACGAGAACCCACATGTGTTGGGCCATTGAGCCGGTGTGTGTGGTTGCTTGCTGCCGTCGTGCAGCGTTCATAGTGGAATCTTCTCAAGTTCAGAGGGGTGGACGTAGGACGGTACTTGGGTGCATCCGAACCACCTAAAAATTACTGTGTCGTGGGTTGCTATTTACGTGCTTGTTGTTCTTCTCTATCCGTTCATCTTACGAGTGTGATACGGTGAGGTGAGAGCTCAATTAGTCTGTCCGTTCATTACGTTCTGTCCGAGTGATTCATCAAAAGCCTTGGAGAGTTTTGAGAGCTTGGTTGATATTCATCATATCTAGATATTCTTGTTTAGCTATCTAGATATTTCTTGTCATCTCTATGGTTAAATTTTAAGTTTGTCTAAAAGGGGGCGCAATCAATTCACCCCCTCTCGATTGCTTTCCTAACCGGACTAACAATTGGTATCATAGCCTCGGCTCTGTTTTATTTAGAAACCTCGCGGTTTAGAGAGATCTGTTAGGAATGGCTAACAAGGGGTTAATGCCCGATGGGCATTCTATTCATAGGCTACCTTTCTTTGATGGTAGTAATTACACCTATTGAAAAAATAGGATGACTGTGTTTCTTCATGCACAAAGCCATGAAATATGGACTGTTATAAAGAATGGTCCATACACTCTACCTCTAGATGAGGAAGGTTGGAATGAGGATCACATTAAGAAATCCATTGTAAATTTCAATGCTTTAAATATCATTCAGTGTGCTATTCATCAAACTGAATACGCTCATGTTTCCATGTGTAGCAGTGCCAAAGAGATGTACGATAAGCTGAAGCTAATCTATGAAGGCACTACAGAGGTCAAGGACACGAAGGCAAATATGCTCATACGGGATTATGAGCTATTCCACATGAAAGAAGAAGAGACCATCTCCGAGATGTCCGCACGTCTCATGGAGACCACCAATGGTTTGAAATCACTCGGAAGGGAATTCAAGGACACTGATTTGGTCAGGAAGGTGCTGAGGTCTTTATCATCAAGCTACACACCAAGGCAACCGTGATAGAGGAATCGAAGGATCTTTCTACCCTCACTGTGGATGCTCTCATATGGTCTCTAATGGCCTATGAGATAAACATTAAGAGGACAGAAGAGGATACGAAGAAGAAGAAGTCAATAGCATTGAAGGCAAAACCGGAAACTATCTTGAGTCAAGAGGATTCGATGGACACTACAGATGATGAAGAAGTCGCCATGCTTACAAGGAAGGTCAGGCAATTTCTATAGCAGACAAGAAGATTTTCTTGAAAATTCACGAAGAGGAAGAAGCAATTCAGACAGAAAGGTGAGCCATCCAAGCCAAATGAAATCATGTGCTATGAATATAAAAAGATGAGGCATATGAGAGGTCAATATTCTGAATTGTAGAAAAAGGCTAGGAAAGATAAGGGCAAGAAGCCAAGGGCCATGACGGCCACCTGGAGTGACGAGGATGAGGATGAGCCAACATCAGAAGAGGAAGAAGACATTGAAAAAATCATGAAGAATTTATGTCTTATGGCACAGAATGATCAAGAACAGGTAATCTCTGACTCCGAAGTTATAATGAATGATCAATGGGAGTTAGCTTATGAGAATTTGTATGAAAAATACAAAAAGATCAGAAATGAAAATAAAACATTGAAATCAAACTCTTGTTGTCGAGGAGAGTCTACATGTTGTAGTTGATGAATACACTTTGAGAAAGTCAAATGATGATGATCATTTTATTGTTATAGGTGAGAGTAAAGGTGAGAGAGGAGAATCGAGCAAACAAGGTGAGGCAAGAAGTCAAGAAAAGGAAAAGGAGAAAGAACAACAAGTGGAGCAAGTACAACCAACCTTACCACGCCAATGGACAACACTCAAAGACCATCCTTTGGAGAATGTGATTGGCAATGTGGATGAAGGAATCCGGACACGGGCCTCAATCAGGGAAGTTGAAATTAATGACAATTTAGCTTTACTTTCCTCTATTGAGCCTAAGTCTTTAGATGATGCACTTAATGATAATTCTTGGGTTCTCTTGATATTGGTTTGTGGTATCCTAAGAATAATTATTTTGATTTACATGCTTACACTGATTCTGATTATGCTGGGTGTAAAATGGATCGTAAGAGCACAAGCGGTCACTGTCAGTTTCTAGGGGGCTGCATGGTTTCATGGGCCTCAAAGAAACAACATTGTGTGGCTTTATCAACTGTTGAAGCCGAGTATGTGGCTACAGGCAGTTGTGTGGCTCAAGTACTCTAGATCCAACACCAATTGTTTGATTTTAGTTTTTATTTGAAAAACACTCCCATCATGTGTGATAACACTTCCGCAATAAATCTGTCCAAAAATCCTGTCCAACACTCTCGGACAAAACACATTGAGGTTCGACATCACTTCATTAGAGATCATATCAATAAAGGTGACTTTGAGTTAATTTTTGTAGATACACAGCATCAACTTGCAGATATTTTCATAAAACCTTTGAATTCTGATTAATTTTACTTTCTTAGGAGAGAATTAGGAGTGTGCAGATTAGATAGTTAAATCTTTCTGAATTGCCTTGTATATACACACTTTAGACTTTTCATAAAGGAATTGTACATACTGCTTTACTTTTTACACATAAGGAGATTTTCAATGACATTTACTTTTTAATCTTTCCTTTTTGTGCATAACACAGTGAATAACATTTAATTTTCGAACATGCTTTTATCTTCTTGCATCCGCATGTGCATAAATGCATATACTTCATACTTGTGTGCTTGAATGCCATGATTAACCAGTATATAAAATGACATTAGTGGAAAGGTGGATTACGTCCATCTGGAAGCTTTCCTTATGCGTGAGGAGGGTCTTTGAACCTCTACCTCCACTACGTATCGGTAATCAACCTGCTTGAGAATTTCATTTTGATACATGCTTGAATGTATATATCATACACCTTACAGTTTTTGATTCCTCCTATGACCTAACTCCCTTGCTAAATAAAATTTCTTTGATTTAGACATGTTTGTTACATGGCACACATTAAGGGGGAGGTCCTTTTTATAACTGTACATACACTTAGAGGGAGACATCACAATGAATAGCCTAATTCATCTCTTACATTCTATGCAATCTCTCACACTAATTGCACTTTTGAGTTAAATGATTCTATCTAATAAGGATTTCACCTATTTCACTCAACACACTTGAGGGCTCTTGATCCCCTACATAGAAAATAAGTGTCTTGTGAGGAAAAAATTGTCAGCCCCACTAAAAATTGAATAAGTGTGATTTGGCACCGAGTAGTCGGGAATCCCCACTGAAATAAAGGAGGAAACTCGCATTGAAAAGTGTCTCATCCACGTCATCATAAGTGACGATACTGAGTAACCGGGAAATACCCCTGGAACAATGGGCATGACTCGTGTCAAAAGGTTAGTCATCTTGTTATTTAAAATAAAAAAAATTATATAAATTTGGGGTTGTGCGAAGCTACCAAAAGTCGAGCACAGTGTATGGAAGTGTAGGAAGGAAAAGTTCTTACTTGTGTTCCTTAGAAAATCTGAAAATTAATATTACTTAGATTTCATTGCTCATCCTTCACATATATGCCTAGGGAGTGAGTGTGTGAATGTATCTTTTGAATCAGTCATATTTCATGGGTAATGCAGTACCACTTTTTGTAAGCACTACCCTTTTAATATTTGCTCATGTAACTCATGCTCTCGGTCGATAGCATCGTTCTTAACCTGTTCATATAGAACATGCTTAATGCTATATAGAATAATGAATGCATATATGTTTAAGTGTTCATTCATTACTTTTCATATGCATTTCATTGAGTTAATTGTGCATATGCGATTTTGCTTCCATGTTTCTCATAATCCCCTATGTGACACTTACAAAAAGGGGGAGTAATAAAGTTTACATAATGATGATGAATGAAGTGTGATGATGTGACACGGCCTTGGACTTAAGCAAGCAAGCACATTCGCAATCTAAATGGGCCAATTTGGGCCGCCGCTCTCTCGTCGCTCACCCAAGCCCGGGGTAACTTGGCAATGCCAAGGTGAGGTTGAGGGGTTGGGCCCTTGCTGGTAGAGGGCCAGCAAGGCCAAGACTTGATTCCCAATGGATGTGGAAGCCCAAGACAATGGGGCCGACCAAGTGCCAAAGGCACCGGTTTCTCTCTTTTCCCACGGTGATCACTTATAGCACAAGAGCTTAAGGATCGGGCTCTCATTCACGGCCAGCGGAGTTTATGAACTAATATTGAAAGAACAAGCACAAATTAGAGCAAAGTTTGGAGCACTTACTCAACCGGTTTGAAGAAATCGGTCCCGCTCGGAGACGAGGGCGAGCGGGGAAGCGTGGGTTCCCCACACGCCGTGCCGGGGTAGCTTGACCTGTTTAAGCTATTACAACACTACACCCCATGCAAGGGGGGATCGTGGGGAAGGGAAGATGATAGTTACAATCAAAACTACCTCCACGCAGGGAGGGGCCTTCATCCGGCCAAGCGGGGTGGGGAAAACTAGGGCTAAAACGATGATGAAGTGAATATGCTGAATCTGCCTTCTCTCGGCAATTGTGGACAGATAGTCGGTACTGTGGCTGTAAAACGTGATCAGGAATTTTTCCGAGGGCGAGACCAGTGGGAAATCTTTTTTACTGGAACTGGAGTGCCTCTGAATTTTTTTGAATTCTTCTGGGGTCGCTTCTGGCCTGGGCAGGAGCTTGAACAGGGACGCTGATTCTTGGACTGACAGCAACTGGTTACTAACAGCAGGAAGAAGAGGTTGCCTCGGCCGCTCCCGAACTTTGAATCAGGTGCCGCCAGAGCCGATGGAACCATGGACGAGTCTTCTTTGCAACAGAACTGACGGGGAAGCTGAAAGATGCCGGAGAAGATCAGGGGACCCAGAAAAGTGAGTGGGGCTCGGTGCAGATTGTGGGAAGCAGAGTGGCATGCCTGAGGAAGAAAATTCGTAACTTCTGCTGCCGGATGCCGAACAGAGTTCCGCTTCTTGGTTATGAAAGTAGACAGAGAGAGGAAGAACTTTTCAGAAGATCTTGTGGTCTGATTCCTCTGGGGTTTGTCGTGGTTAAGCTTTCTCTCTGGATCAGGATCTCTGCAGAGCTAGCTCCTGGTTTCCAACAGCAGGTTGCAGAGGATGCCCCGACAGCTCCTGAACTCGGAATCAAGCGCCGTTAGAGTCGTTGGAATCGTGGACGAGTCCTCTTCAGATAAAAACTGACAGAGAAGCCAACCGATGTCGGAGAAGACTAGGAGATGCAGAACAATGGCGACTGATCGGTGCAGACTATGAGTAGCAGATCTGCGTAGCTGAGGGAGAAAAATGAGAACTTTGGATCACGAATGCCGAATGAAGTTCTGTTTCTTGATTCTGGAAGTAGATGGGGCGATGAATAACTTTGAAGAAGAACTCGTGGATTGATTCCTTAGGGGTTCGTCGTGGCAGAGCTTCTAATCTGGCTCAGGTCCTCAGCCGAGGCAGAACTGTGCAGTTGTGGAAGAATGGACCTCCTGGACGGCTCGGAGATCGGAAGAAGATGAAACCACTTCTGTTGCGAAGCAGACTGGTAGACGCTTCCGAAAATGGCTCTTGGGTCTTCAAACTTGTCAGGAGGAAGTTGTGGTGGCCGCTGCAAGTTGCTGGTTCATCTGCAACCTCTGGACAGCAAACTGCAACTTCGAAGTAGCTTCCAATGACCAAGAAAGAAGAAGGGGAATGGGGTAGATGAGTGTGGGAGTGACCCCTGGTTGTAAGGGGGTCGTGGAGGGGGTGTTCTAAGGTGTGGGAGGTGGAGAATAAGGTCTGGAAGAGGGTCCAATAGATGGTGGTAGTGGGGGCTGCGAATTTGGTTGGAATGGAGAGAGGGAAATGATATTCGAAAATAGGTTTAAGGGTGGGGTTAATTTTTTGTCTTGGGAATGGGTGGGTTGTGTTGGGGAAGGGAAGGGGTGCTTGGGGTAGTGAGAAGGGTGCTTGGGAAAGTGGGAGGGGTAGTTGGGGGTTGGATGGTGAGGAGAGGATTGGTGGAGGGGGTCTTGGGAAGGGGTGGAGTATTGATGAGGGTTGTGGGGAATGGGAAGAGGCTTAACTGGGGTAGGTGGGGAGTGGAGGTGGTTGGGAAGGGAGGAGAGAGAAGAAAATTCGAATTTGGGTGTTGAGGAGAGAGAAAGTGGAGTGAAAAAGAGAGATTAAGAGAGGGAAGGGTGGGGAATCTCTCCCCTAGGGTTTCTCACCCAAAAAATGGAATCTCTCCACTAGATAAGAAGTGTAAACTCTCAAAATGGTAAGTTTTTTTCATTCATTGATTCATTAAGTTGAAATGGGGGGAATGGGGTCCTATATATAGGAAACCCACATTTCTACAAAAGTCCCTGACAAATGACTCAATGACAAATAACCGAGGGGGTAGGGGGGAGCCCTTGGGTCAAGCCCAATGAATTGGGCCAAATAGCTAACTAGACAACCTAATGACACTCAAACTTAGGGAAATAAACACAAGACCTAGGAACATGACTCAAATAAAAGGGAAAATACATCAAATGACTCAAATAAAATTTACATAGGACTCAAAATTAAATAACTAGACCATGCCGGATGCAATGGGAGGTGATGTCTCCATCATGTGAAATCTGGAAAGAAGTGTGAAATTGAAACTCAATCTGAACTTATTTTTTGGAATGAGAAACCTGAACTTGTTTTCGAATGGGAAATCTGAACTTTTTTGTAGAATGGGAAATGACTATCTTGTTTCATTCATGCATTTCATGCAAATCTTTTGAGGAGTTTTATCTTTATCAAAAAGGGGGAGATTGTTGTGCCCCGACGTGTTTTGATGAAGACATATCGTATTAGTTTGTTGATTTGCATTGAATATATGGTTGATTTGAGAACAACCACTATGTGTGATGATTGAGCGTGACTTGCAATACAAAATTGGAGTGGGATTGTAACATTGTGAATCTGTTGTGGACTTGGCATAAGGATGCATTTGCTACTATAAATGTCTTGTTGGTTGTTTGAATGACTATGAAGCTAGAATGCTAGAAATTTCATGAGAATGGAAATTAATGTTTTCATAATGTGATTTTCAATTATTACAGGTTCAAGGAGGTTCCCATCCTTTGATCCCATGGTAAAATTTATGGTTGAATGATTTCTCTTGTGGGCGTAACAGAGTTGATTCATGTATTGAGCTCCTTGGGATTAATTCCTTGAATTCTTTCAATTTTCTGGTCTGAAGTTGCAAGAGTCGACTCTTAGAGTCGACTCCTGTAGTCCTGGGGACTATTTTTGGTAAAAATAGAACCCCATGTGAAAAGTGTCTACTCAAGGAGTCGACACTTTCACCCTGGGAGTTAGCTCTTTCGCCAAACAGAACGGTTGGCAAAAAGTGTCGACTCAAGGAGTCGACACTTTTGCCTGTGTGGTGTTTTTCTTCCCAAAACTCTAGTCTGGCAAAAAGTGTCGACTCAAGGAGTCAACACTTTTCACCTGTGAGTTGTTTTTATATGTTTTGGCAGAACTCCCGCAAACAAGAGTCGACTCTAGGAGTCGACACTTGTTCCGGGCGTTCCGATCGGGCTTGTTGATTTTGGATGCGAACCCAATGATTTTAGGTCTGATGGGCTTGGCTCTTTACTACATTACCCTTAGGGTTTCTATCATCGATTGTGTGTGGTTTGAAGAGATTTTTGCAGGGGTATTATGGTCTTATTGGCTTGCTTTGTCCTTAGTATATACAGCCACGACTTGTTCAACGGGAAGAAGGATCTCTTTGGCTAACACGATCATTCTTCTTGCAGGAGAAGAAAAGGGCAAAGCACACCATCTGGAGGAGGAAGACGACACTGCAGAAGCTCCATCCCATGACCCCAAGATCAGATCCGGTGGTGGCCGTCATTGCTCTCCATCATCCTCAAGCTTGGGCGTTCATCTTTCAACAATCGGCTGTCTCTCCTCTCCGCGGTTTACCCATTCCAGTGCACCCTTCCTTTATCTCCGAGATTGGTTGAGGATTAAGGGGAAGATCTTTGTTAGACTGTGTTTTTCATTTCCTTTTGAGCATACTTTATCATTCTTGGACTGAGCATTGTATTTCCTATCCTATTTTCTTCATAGACATTTTTGGAGCTTGTCTCCGTGTGTGCAGTTCTTCATCATCGTACGAGAACCCACGTGTGTTGCGCCATCGTGCCCGTGTGTGTGGTTGCTTGCTGCCGTCGTGCAGCGTTCGTAGTGGAATCCTATCGAGTTGAGAGGGGTGGACATAGGACGGCACTTGGGTGCGTCCGAACCACCTAAAAATTACTGTGTCATGGGTTGCTATTTGTGTGCTTGGTATTCGTCTCTATCCGTTCATCTTACGAGTGTGATACGGTGAGCTAAGAGCTCAGTTAATCTGTCCGTTCATTACGTTCTGTCCGAGTGATTCATTAAAAGTGCTGGAGAGTTGTGAGAGCTTGGTTGATATTCATCATATCTAGATATTCTTGTTTAGCTATCTAGATATTTCTTGTCATCTCTACAGTTAAATTTTAAGTTTGTCTAAAAGGGGGTGCAATCAATTCACCCCCCTCTCGATTGCTTTCCTAACCGGGCCAAAAAAGAAGCTCTCTACTACCGCAGCTAGAGATTGGTCGGGGTTGAAGCAAAATACACGCTTATTAAAAAAGTCAACCTCGCATTGGTCTTTACAGCCAAGAAGATGCGACATTACATGCTATCACATGAAGTTCAACTATTATCCATGGCCGAACTGATCAAATATATACTCTCTCATCTAGTTCTAAAAGGACGACGTACTGGGCAAATGGGCTATCATCCTCATGGAGTTTGACATCACCTATGTGCCGCAAAAGGCCATCAAAGGCCAAGCCATTATTGATTTCTTTGCAGCACACTCGGTGCCTGAAGATTCTCCGCTGATTACGGAGCTCCCTGAACACAAGACTCTAGAAGTGGGCCAAGTTCAACAAGCCACCTGTCAGCGATACTTTGATGGAGCTTCAAGAACAAAAACATCCCCATCGGGACAAACAATAATAAGAGCGGGGGCAGAAGTCATGCTCAAATCCGCTGAAGGAGAGGTGCTGCATATCTCTTGCTTAATCAAGAAAGCTTGCACAAATATTGAAGCAGAATATGAAGCTTTAATTATTAGTCTCTAGGTTGCTCTCCACATGGAGATCCGAATGTTACAAGTGTTTGGAGATTCGATGTTAATCGTCAAACAAATCCAGGGATAGTTTGAAGTCTGAAAACTTGAATTACTCCCCTACCACAGTAAGGCAAAGCAACTCATGGGGCAGTTCTACTTCATTGAAATAAACCATGTCGGCCGAGGTCAAAATGCACAGGCCAATGTGTTAGCAAAGCTGGCAAGGTCACTGGCAATCTCGCCGAATGAGTCACTCAACATATGGGTGATAAACCGATGGCAGGTCCCTAGCATGATAAAAGAAGATCCAAGTGAAGAAGAACCTGAAATAGCAGAAGTGGTCGGCACACTTGACTAGCGAGAGCCCCTCATGTAATGGTTTAAACACCAGTAGCTACCCAAGCAAAGGGAAGAAAAGATTATGTTGATTTGAATGAAAGACTCCTACGAAATCAAAAATAGAATTCTATTTCGAATTGTGGCAGATGCCAGAAAGAAAATACTGCTTCGATGCCTCTCTGTGGAAGAGGCCAGAAGAGTCATGAAGGAAATTCACACCGGGTCTGCTGGGGCACACCAGGCCGGGCTGAAAATGAAGATCAAAATTAGGAAGCTGGGCTACTATTGGCCGACAATGTTCGACGACTACTGCAAGTATGCTAAGTCATGTCAAAAGTGCCAAGAACACACAACGGTCCCCAGGAGACCTCCAACACAATTGCATCCAACAGCACCCAGTTAGCCATTTGCCCAATGGGGAACAAATGTCGTGGGCCCACTGCCCGCATCCTTTTCGAGATGCAAATACTTCCTGGCAGTCACAGACTATTTCTCTTGATGGGCGGAGGCTATAGCCCCGAAAGAAGTAACATGAGAAATCGTAACCCAATTTATCTGACAAAACATAATATTCCAATTCGGCATCCCCAATCGGATCATCTCATACAACGGAAGAAACTTCCCAAATCAATAGGTCTACAAGCTGGCTGAAAAGTACAAGATTGACTGGAGAACATCCACTCCATACAACCCGCAGGCAAATGGGTTGGCAGAAGCATTCAATAAAACCCTCTGCACCCTCCTGGTGAAGACTGTCAGTTCTAGCAAGAAGGACTGGGACGATAAGATGTACGAGGCACTCTGGGAATACCGTACCGTCTATAACACTCCAATGGGCTGTTCGCCATTCTCTTTGGTGTACGGTTCAGAAGCAGTCGTCCCTATTGAGCTAGAAGTACCCTCACTATGGGTTGCAATCCACCATGAATTGGTCAGAGACGACTGAACAAACACAGAGCGAATATTAGAAGATCTCTCGGGTCTATAAGGGAAGCGACTCCAGGCTCAACAGAATATACACGTCTATCAGGCCCGCATATCCCGCACCTTTGACAAGCTTGTCAAAGGGCGTGATTTCAAGAAAGACGACCTCGTGATGGTCAAAAGAAGAGAGGTCATGGCTGCCAACCCTAAAGGTAAGCTGAATAAAAATTGGCTTGGGCCCTATGTTGTCCAAAAAGTTTACGAAGGAGGTCCATATGTTATTGTCAACCATAGGGGGGAAACTCAGTTCCTACCCTTTAATGGGAAGCATTTGAAACTATATTATGCACCACTTCCCCAGTTCAGCGAACAATTAAACCCCATATCTCGCACCGAGCAAACATGTTTCTTAGATCTCCCATGAGACTATGCAATACCTATTCAAAAACAAGAGAAGAAAAGAAAGAGAAGAAAAAAAGAGGAAAAAGGAAGAAAGAAGAAAGAAGAAAAAGAGAGAGAGAAAAAAAAGAAATAAACAGAGAAATAAACAGAAAAAGAGAAGAAGAACATCATCAAAGTCATCTAGGGGATGTCGATTCATCAACTCCCACCAGAATTCTGTTGGGTTCGGTGCTATGTATTCAGAGGGGGGGTGAATGAATATACCCTTTAAAAACTTCGCCCAATTAAGAAATTCTTCCTAATACAACCAGAAGCCCAATAAGCAATTGCGGAATTCAGATTTATTAAGACAACTGAAATGCTTATAGATGAACTAACTAGTGACTTAGGAACAATGTTAACGAACTCTCAATACCACAGTCAAACATATAGTTTACGCAGTAATGAAATAAACACATATAGAAAATCAAACCATATCGACCCTATGCATTCATCTAGCGAAAAACCCACAAAGAGATCAAACCACTGCACACTGATTTTTAGGTGGTTCGGTCCTGCAGACCTACATCCACCCCACACTCAAACCCGAGTGTGGATTCCGCTGACTCATAGCTTGAACAGCTGGGCATCACAGCTTGCCATACAATCCGCTGAGCAACACAGCTTGTTGTCCAGTGGAATCCAGCACTGCAACCGCTGGGGATTACAGCTTACCCGTCCAGAGGCAGCACCTCTGCAAACGCTGACTAACAGCTTGAAGAAAGGATAAAAGATGAAACAAAAACAAGAAGGCAATCAGCGACTGAAAGCTGTAAATGAAAGCACAAATGATATAGCTCTCGAAGGAGCAGCTCTGGCTTGGATTTGATCCAATTGCCAGATATCCACTATCACTCTCTCTTTCTCTACTCGAGCTCTCTCTCTCTCTCTTTCTCTTCGTTCTCTTCTGCTCTTCTTCTCTTTCTCTTTTTCTTCTCTGCTTCTTCTGCTTCTCTTTTCTTTCTCACAGGATCGTGCAGGCTATCCTCTGCTTTAGTCGATCAGCCTCTCTACTCACCATCACTCTTCTCCAGATGGAGAACTCTTCTATATATAGCAGCAGCAGCTAGGGCGTATGCTCTCCACGATTCCCGCCCAAGCTATAGTCCACGTGGCAGTGTCTCAGCTTCTTGGATCACGTGCCAGGTGCCAACCTCGGATCACGTGCCCAGACACCTGCAGGATTAAAGAAGAGTTCAGTCGATCAACAAAGCACAGCCTGCACAAACTTCATATAAGGCAGCAGTGTATAGACTTAAGGATGCAGTGTGTATGCAGTGTACAGACTTGGCATGCAGGCTGCTGAACGCAATGTATAGACTTTACGTGCAGGCTCTTGGACGCTGTATAGACTTGCTATGCAGGCTGCCAGATAATGTATAGACATGCTGTGCAGGCTACCAGACAATGTTAGACATGCTATGCAGGCTGTCGGGGGAATGCGTAGACTCTGCGTGAAGGCAATGCATGTATAAGTGATGCAATGTTTAGACTTCATGTATGCAGGACTGTGGCGTGTACACACTTTGTAAATGCAAAGCTATGCCATGTATAGACTTCGTGCATGCAATGCTATGGCGTGTACGGAGTTCATGAATGTGACGCTGAAGCATGTACAGACTTCACGTATGTAGACTATGAGCATTACAAATTGTAACATGCAGTATGAGCATAGCAACACAGTGTGCAGACTTCCTGCAATGCATGAAGCAGTGTATGGAGTTAGAGTGCAATGCATGTTCAACTGCAGATACTAAAGTATATACATTACAACTGAATGCACTCTCATGCCGAATGAATGTACAGACTTAGCGTTATGAACCCAACCGATGTCTAGACTTTGTTAAGACGCTGAATGAGACGCTAACCCAATGCATGCAATCAGTGATGTACAAACTTGGAGATGCAATGTGCAATGCAGTGAAGTGTGTACATTGAATACGAATGCATAGACATGCTGACAACAGATGTTCGGACTTTGAAAGCAAAGGACCTCACATGCATTAGTGTATAGACTGTATGCCTGAAGGATGCACTGATGCAGTATATGCACAGAGGAAGCAATGCACCGATGCAATGTATGCACATAGCAGATATTGAACTGAAGCCATGGATGTATAGACTTCAGCTCGTACAAGCAAAGCCAATGTATAGACTTGGCATTTGTATGAGCAAGCGTTGTACAGACTTTGTGTTGTGAACACAGGCTGTACATACTTGCTAACATGCATGAGCAAATGGCATTATATAGACTTGGCAGTGTGTTATGCAGAATGCATCACGCAAAGTATGAACATCAAGAATGAATGCACAATGGCTATATGGACTTGACATTCTGAACAATGTACATACTTGCTACCTGAAGTGAGAAATGGAGTGTGTAGACTTTGCTTTGAACAAGGCACAATGTATAGATTTAGTCATGCGTGCAGCAAAGACAATGTACATACTTGGTCTGTTGTACAGACTTCATGAATGATGTAAAGACTTGCAAGGGAAAGGCTGTACAGACTTGAGCATAGCAAAGCAATTGAATGTATAGACTTCATGATGTGAAGACTTGCCAAAGACAACTAGACAATGTACAGACTTGAGCAAAGCAAAGTCTGTACAGACTTGAAGGTTCACAATGTATAGACTTCGGCAAAGCACCAATGTACAGACTTACACAGTTCTAGCTGCAGTGCAATGTATAGACTTGGAAGCATATGAACATGGTGCTGTACAGACTTTGAGTGAGAACCCAATGTACAGACTTGGTGGAACTGAGCGTAGGTAAGGATTAAGAATGTATATACTTGCTCAGTTCAGCACGTAAGTAAAGATGCCAATGCAGTGTACAGACTTTGCAAGAGACACTAGACGCTGTACAGACTTAGCCACAAGCTAAACAATCAGATGTATAGACTTGAGATGAATGCATGAACAGTCTGATGTACAGACTTGCCAAATGTATAGACTTTAACTCCAATGCAGGAGGCTGTACAGACTTTGATGAATAAACAAGCCGATGTATAGACTTATGCATGAAGCAAGGCAATCTGATGTGTAGACTTTCTCAACACAGTGGCGTGCAACTAAACGATGTGTAGACTTCAAAAATGCATAGAGATGCTACAGCGTGACAGCGTCGACGTAGTAGTTCACCCTGATGTGAAGTTAGATCTGGGTCAGTTCAGTGGGTCGACGCAGTGACCCCATGCGTCAACACATCCAGCCTTATCTTCAAAGCCATCTGAGGCATTTCAAGGCTGCGTCAACCTCGTGGACTTAACTAAGAAGCTAGCACACTCATGCATTCTCCACAGAACAGATCAAATATAACACACTCATGCATTCTCCACAGAATAAATCAGTCATATGCATTCATGTTGCTATCATTCAATGTGATGTTCTTAGCAAAACAATATGGTGACTCATTTATGTTGCTATCATTAAAACACCACATAATCATCAAAGCACAAGTGGCACAACAATCTCCCCCTTTTTGAGGATGGCAACATAATGAGTCACACTGACTCGTCAAACTATTCCCCCCCTTTGACATAATCAAAAAGAGAGGAAATGGTTTGAGAGATAAAATTCAGCACACAAAGTCAGAGAATGAATCATGGTTCCTTAAAATGAGGTTCTCCCTTATGACAATGAAATAGCTCTCCCCCTATCAACATGCAAGATGTACTACTCGCCCCTTAAAAGCAGATGACCCATAACTCCCCCTGAAGTGCAGGAATGAACTTTGGTTATCTAATAAATCAATATGAAATCTGCCATTACAAAGAATCTGAATTCTGGTTGCATGAACAGAATGAACCAGGTGAAAAATCCACAGAACCAGAGCTGATTGCAAAACAAGATGGAAGATTCCAACAATGTGGAGAGTAAAGTGATTGAAGATAGAAAGGCAAGAGTAGATAACAAACATCACAAGACATCTCAATGAATAATCAATATCAAGATTTATGTTGATCAAGCTATCTGGAAAGAATCTGATCATGAGGGATTTTAATGCTTGCACCACTTCAATAAGTCTTGAGAAATATAGACTCTTCTATCATACAGGGTTATGAAGTGGCAACTTAACCAATCTGATTTAATTATGATGTATACCAAATTTGTCAAATTAAACTCAATACTCATATCTGAATCCAAGTTTTAATAAAGGTGAACCAAATATTCAGATAACACTCAAAATCAATCATCTTTATCTTACACACATGATCTCAATGACTCTTTTAAGAGTTACACAGATTAGTATTGATGTTAAACACTTTTTCCAAGAATATGAGTTGACATACTTTTCAATATATTTTCATTTGAAGCACATTATATTTTTTTCTGAGCAATTTAGGTTGATCATCACCTTTTTACATGAGACACAACACGTCTTAGGTGAAGTGACCCAGTTACTCAGTGGGATAACTGTCATTGCCTCTCAACTTTGAGAACAGAGTTAGCAATATGAGTATCTTTTTACATGAGGAGACACCTTGATCAGAGGCCAGACTCCCCAGTTACTCAACACAGGCATGCCATTGCTCTGTCAGGTTTTTCAGTAAATTTTTATCAGAGATAACTATGGCACCTCATGACATAAGTTACTTTACTTCATTGATAAAGAACCCAGTTTCTCAGTGACCAAGACATTGCTCTGAATTCACAATTTTTCATTTAGTCAATATTTCTCAAGTTAATGTTTAACCACAGCACTCACTCTATGTATCTCTACCAAAGTAGCCTTGATTTCAAATTTTCAGATATCAGATGAGAAAATCTAAGGTTTACATGACACATGTGGTTAAAGTTTATTAAACCTTATTATTCAGATATTTTTAATTCATTTAATTACAAATCTGAGAATACATTAATCTTATATCAGTCTGATGCAGTGATAATTCTTAAACCTATATGATAGGAATTTCTACAAAGTTCTCAAACTGAATTGCATGACATGCAGCTTAATTTCCTCAGACCAGATAAATAAATTTAGCTGACCAACAAATCAACAATAGAACCAATATAGTCACACCAGCTAAGAGATATATGAAGGATGAGTATAAGCTGGTGGAAGAGTCAATCAACAAGAGAGAATAAAAGTTTAAAGCCAATAGCAGAGATTGAATTTCAGTCAGACAAAAAGAAACTCTCCTTCAACAGATAGAGGATTAGCAGCCAAATTCTCATATCCAAGAAAGTATGAATTCAACATAGTCAATTGATGATTTGAAAGAATGTAGACAGTGAGAATTTCAAACAGTGTCAAAAATATTATAATACTCCCCCTGTCTATATGCAGTGACTCACATAAGACTCAACAAACTCCCCCTGAATTTATACAATTTATGCAAAATGATTATTCAAACATCAGAGCATTCTTAATTCAGAGAGCATCATGCGAGAGTAATCAACTTTTCAAGATAAATCAATTTAGCACAGATAGATTATTATGATATGCATTAGACTACTCTAGAAGACTTGACCCTTGGTACTTGCAGGAGAACCTGGTCACAAGGACCATCTCACACATAGTAAGAACTTCCAGACAGATTTCCGTGCCTTTTGGTAGCTTACCATTTGATATACTAGGGTTATGCAAATGATATATGCAGTGCAAAGCAGTCCTATATGCATTGAAAGACATGCAAATGATATATGCAGACATTAGACACATGCATTGACTATGTGCACTAGATGACCCATTCAGACTCAGTGCAAGGTATGAAAAAAAAAATTGTGCAGTGCATCTGGCATCTTATGTTCACAGTGCAATAAATGCAAGAGAAGAGCATCAGATATATGCAGAGTAAATTCAGTAGCTGAGTCTGGAATGCAGACTGATCAGCTAGACAAGAAGAGAACATCAGAAATCAAACAAGCAAATCACCATGAAATTCACATCTTTCATACTCACAAATTCAGATGATGGAATTTAAATACAGAGTTTTAGAACTGACCTGAATGGTGCAATCATGGGGTTTTCATTCTTGAGTGCCTTGATTAATTCAACCCCTTTTATTTCTCCCACCAAGGCACACCTGCAAGTTATCAACTATTTTGCACAAATAGGCACCCAAGATGTCTTGGGTCCTGACATGACAGTCACATATCTAGCAGGTATGGTAGCCAATTTCTGTGCATGAAGGTCATCAATTCTCATCACATGGCAATCATTCATTGAATGACCTATCTGACCACAGTAGTGACATGATGCAGCAGTTCTGAAATTTATTTTGTGCACATTCCTATGAGCAAGAGTTCTATGTGCATATGCATGAAGATTTTTGTTAACAGAATTAAAATTCTGTTTACCAAAACCAGTCTGGTTTTGATATCCTGCCACCCAACATGTTGCAGCCCTGTGGCCAGATCTTCCACATTTGAAACATGCAAATGATTTTTCTTTAAAAATAGATTTGTTTCTATCAGCATCATAATGAGCAGGGAATTTTACAGATTTAGAATTCAATCTATTTCCCTGAGCATGCCAGCAAAAAGCAGCAATGTGACCAAAATTCCCACAGCAATAACATTGAGTTTTCTTTCTCTTATCAGTAGAGGGTTTCCTAGGAAGATGATTTCTAGGATACTTCCTAACAACATTCCTTTCATCATTTATCAATGTAACACAGTCATGCATAATATGTCCAAGCTTCCAACAATAGTGACATGTTACCACCTTTTTATTTACATTCACTTGTTTGACAAAATTGACATTCGCATGAGAGTGTGAATATGTGTGGGAGCAGTTAGCAGCACGCACATGTGAATCAATGACAGATTTGGACTTCTTTAGATCAACACTTTTCTTTTGTTTTTGAATCTTTTCCTGTTTCTTATCTGAATTTTCAGCCTTCTTAGTAGTGAATTGAAAAATAGAAGAACTAGATTGATTAGCCTGTTCAGAGCTTTTCACGAATACAGTTGACTTCTTCTTTTCATTCACTTTCTTATTAACAGGCACATACCCAAGTCCTTCTTTCTGGAAATTCACTTTAGAACCAAGCAGCTTATTCAGATTATCTCTTCCTTTAACAAATTTTGACAAAGAGTTTTTCAGATCTTCAATCTCAAAATTCAATGAAGCAATACTCACTTCATACTTGGATAGCTCATATTCACAAACAATCAGCTGCTGTTGCAAAGCATCATTCAGGTTCTTCAGAGTTTCATTTTCTTGTTGAACCATTATTTCAATATTGTTCTCAGTTTCCTTCACAATTGTTTTTCCTTTTTCAAATGACAACCATCTTTCAGAGAAGACAGTATTAAGAACCATTAGCTTTTTATTTTGATCTTTCAAGTAACTATTTTCTTCAAACAACTTTTCTCCACCTTTTTCAACCTCAATTTTCTTGGCCAATAATAATTTGTTTTCCTCTTCCAGAGATTTGATTAATTCCTTTTGCGAATTATCATCATGGTCTATATCATTAATCAATTCTTGGAGAATGGCACAAGCTTTGCAAGTATTATTTTCACTGATGAGTTTGTTTCTAAGGTTCTCATTTTCAGATTTCAACTGGTTCAACTCATCTTTTTCTTTATTCATGTCAGATTTCAAATTTTCATTCTCTGCCTTCAAACGAGTGACTTCATGAGTCATTTCTTTTCTCATTTTTCTCTTTTCAGATTTGACTCTATCGTATTTAATCAATAAATGCTCATTCAATGCAATCATGCTTTCCAGAGAAAAATTATCAGTGTCAGAGTTTACCTGTGACGAAGTATCCTCCACATAATCTTCGTCTTCTTCTGTTGCCATGAGACATTTCGCTTTACCCTGGCTTCTGCTGCTTGCTATTATCTCGATCACTTCGGAGGCAATGCAACAATCAACTACACAAGGAAACTTGTCAGTGTTTATTGCCCTTTTGATTAGATTCAGGGCCCTTTGATTTGCAGAGAATTTTCGTCTGTCTGAAGTTTTCCAGAAGGATTCATCCTTTGGAACTTCATAAGGACTGTGTGCAATGACTATCCACAGATCTGGATTAGTCTGCATCACATATTCCCTGAACTGATTAAGCCAATTGTAGAAGCTTTGACCCTCGTACTTCGAAAGATCAATCATGAATTCCATGCTCAAACAAGATCAGAATTCTAAATAAAAAGAGATTAAAACAGTGCAAGCGAACGGATCAACTCAAATAGCACCGAATCCAAATAAGGATTGGATCTGCAGGTCGCTGGACCCTTTGTGCAGACACCCGCTCTGATACCAAGTGTTGGGTTCGGTGCTATGTATTCAGAGGGGGGGTGAATGAATATACCCTTTAAAAACTTCACCCAATTAAGAAATTCTTCCTAATACAACCAGAAGCCCAATAAGCAATTACGAAATTCAGATTTATTACGACAACTGAAATGCTTATAGATGAACTAACTAGTGACTTAGGAACAATGTTAACGAACTCTCAATACCACAGACAAACATATAGTGTGCGCAGTAATGAAATAAACACATATAGAAAATCAAACCATATCGACCCTATGCATTCATCTAGCGGCAAACCCACAAAGAGATCAAACCACTGCACAATGATTTTTAGGTGGTTCGGTCCTGCAGACCTACATCCACCCCACACTCAAACCCGAGTGTGGATTCCGCTGACTCAAAGCTTGAACAGCTGGGCATCACAGCTTGCCATACAATCCGCTGAGCAACACAACTTGTTGTCCAGTGGAATCCACCACTGCAACCGCTGGGGATTACAACTTACCCATCCAGAGGCAGCACCTCTGCAAACGCTGACTAACAGCTTGAAGAAAGGATAAAAGATGAAACAAAAACAAGAAGATAATCAGCGACTGAAAGCTGTAAATGAAAGCACAAATGATATAACTCTCGAAGGAGCAGCTCTGGCTTGGATTTTATCAAATTGCCAGATATCCACTATCTCTCTCTCTTTCTCTGCTCGAGCTCTCTATCTTTCTCTTTCTCTTCTTTCTCTTCTTCTCTTCTTCTCTTTCTCTTTTTCTTCTCTGCTTCTTCTGCTTCTCTTTTCTTTCTCACAGGATCGTGCAGGCTATCCTCTGCTTTAGTCGATCAGCCTCTCTGCTCACCATCACTCTTCTCCAGATGGAGAAGTATTCTATATATAGCAGCAGCAGCTAGGGCGTATGCTCTCCACGATTCCCGCCCAAGCTTTAGTCCACGTGGCGGTGTCTCAGCTTCTTGGATCACGTGCCAGGTGCCAACCTCGGATCACGTGCCCAGACACCTGTAGGATTAAAGAAGAGTTCAGTCGATCAACAAAGCACAGGCTGTACAGACTTCATATAAGGCAGCAGTGTATAGACTTAAGGATGCAGTGTGTATGCAGTGTACAGACTTGGCGTGCAGGCTGCTGGACGCAATGTATAGACTTTACGTGCAGGCTGTTGGACGATGTATAGACATGCTGTGCAGGCTGTGGGGAGAATGCGTAGACTCTGCGTGAAGGCAATGCATGTATAAGTGATACAATGTTTAGACTTCATGTATGCAGGACTGTGGCGTGTACACACTTTGTAAATGCAAAGCTATGGCATGTATAGACTTCGTGCATGCAATGCTATGGCGTGTACAGACTTCATGAATGTGACGCTGAAGCATGTACAGACTTCACGTATGCAGACTATGAGCATTACAAATTGTAACATGCAGTATGAGCATAGCAACACAGTGTGCAGACTTCGTGCAATGCATGAAGCAGTGTATGGAGTTAGAGTGCAATGCATGTTCAACTGCAGATAGCAAAGTATATACATTACAACTGAATGCACTGTCATGCCGAATGAATGTACAGACTTAGCGTTATGAACCCAACCGATGTTTAGACTTTGTTAAGACGCTGAATGAGATGCTAACCCAATGCATGCAATCAGTGATGTACATACTTGAAGATGCAATGTGCAATGTAGTGAAGTGTGTACATTGAATACGAATGCATAGACATGCTGACAACAGATGTGCAGACTTTGAAAGCAAAGGACCTCACTTGCATTAGTGTATAGACTGTATGCCTGAAGGATGCACTGATGTAGTATATGCACAGAGGAAGCAATGCACCGATGCAATGTATGCACATAACAGATATTGAACTGAAGCCATGGATGCATAGACTTCAGCTCGTGCAAGCAAAGCCAATGTATAGACTTGGCGTTTGTGTGAGCAAGCGATGTACAGACTTTGTGTTGTGAACACAAGCTGTACAGACTTGCTAACATGCATGAGCAAATGGCATTGTATAGACTTGGCAGTGTGTTATGCAGAATGCATCACGCAAAGTATGAACATCAAGAATGAATGCACAATGGCTGTATGGACTTGACATTCTGAACAATGTACATACTTGCTACCTGAAGTAAGAAATGGAGTGTGTAGACTTTGCTTTGAACAAGGCACAATGTATAGACTTAGTCATGCGTGCAGCAAAGATAATGTACAGACTTGGTCTGTTGTACAGACTTCATGAACGATGTAAAGACTTGCAAGGGAAAGGCTGTACAGACTTGAGCACAGCAAAGCAATTGAATGTATAGACTTCACGATGCGAAGACTTGTCAAAGACAACTGGGCGATGTACAGACTTGAGCGAAGCAAAGTCTGTACAGACTTGAAGGTTCACAATGTATAGACTTTGGCAAAGCACCAATGTACAGACTTACACAGTTCTAGCTACAGTGCAATGTATAGACTTGGAAGCATATGAACATGACGATGTACAGACTTTGAGTGAGAGCCCAATGTATAGACTTGGTCAAACTGAGTATAGGTAAGGATTAAGAATGTATAGACTTGCTTAGTTCAACACATAAATAAAGATGCCAATGCAATGTACAGACTTTGCAAGAGACACTAGACGCTGTACAGACTTAGCCACAAGCTGAACAATCGGATGTATAGACTTGAGATGAATGCATGAACAGTCCGATGTACAGACTTGCCAAATGTATAGACTTTAAGTCCAATGCAGGAGGCTGTACAGACTTTGATGAATAAACAAGCCGATGTATAGACTTATGCATGAAGCAAGGCAATCTGATGTGTAGACTTTCTCAACACAGTGGCGTGCAACTAAACGATGTGTAGACTTCAGAAATGCATAGAGACGCTACAGTGTGACAGCGTCGACGCAGCAGTTCACCCTGATGTGAAGTTAGATATGGGTCAGTTCAGTGGGTCGACGCAGTGACCCCATGCGTCAACGCATCCAGCCTTATCTTCAAAGCCACCTGAGGCATTTCAAGGCTGCGTCAACCTCGTGGACTCAACTAAGAAGCTAGCACACTCATGCATTCTCCACAGAACAGATCAGATATAACACACTCATGCATTCTCCATAGAACAAATCAGATATAACACACTCATGCATTCTCCACAGAATAAATCAGTCATATGCATTCATGTTGCTATCATTCAATGTGATGTTCTTAGCAAAACAATATGGTGACTCATTTATGTTGCTATCATTAAAACACCACATAATCATCAAAGCACAAGGGGCACAACAAATTCAATATTTCTCCTCTGGCCTAGACTATCCATCTTGGCCGAATGACCAAACAACTGCACTCTATGCAGTAGCAAAAGCCTCAAATACAGCTCGACATTACTACCCTTTGTCCCACCGATGAATAAAACCCTGACTCGGACCTTCCGTCCAAGTCAATGAATAAGAAGACCTCTTTCCTTTGGCCCAAACTTTCCATCTGAAGTCGATGAACAAAAAGACCCTTATTTTGACACTCATTCCGTGTCAATGAACAAACCACGTGAGCCTCTGGCACCCTGTCGGCACTGACAAATAAACCTTTGACTCGGACCTTCCGTCCAAGTCAATGAATAAAAAGACCTCTTTCCTTCGACCCAGACCCTCCATCTCAAGTCAATGAACAAAAAGACCATTGCTTTGACACTCATCCCATGTCAATGAAAAAACCACGTCAGCCCCCGGCACCCTATCGGCACTGACAAATAAACCACTAACTCGGACCTTCCGTCCAAGTCAATGAATAAAAAGACCTCTTTCCTTCGACCTAGACCTTCCGTCTAAAGTCGATGAACAAAAAGACCCTTACTTTGACACTCATTCCGTGTCAATGAACAAATCACGTTAGCCTCCGACACCCTATCGGCACTGACGAATAAACCCCTGACTCAAACCTTCCGTCCAAGTCAATGAATAAATAGACCTCTTTCCTTCGGCCCAGACCTTCCGTCTGAAGTCGATGAACAAGAAGACCCTTGCGTTGGCACCAGCCCTGTGTCAATGAACAAATCACGTCAGCCTCTAGCACCCTATCGGCACCGACGAATAAACATTTGACCCAGACCTTCCGTCTGAGCCCATGAACAAAAAGACCCTTGCTTTGACTCAGATCCTCCGTCCAAGTCAATGAACAAAAAGACCTCCTTCCTTTGGCCTAGACCTTACATCTGGATTAGATGAATAACAAGACCCTTGCTTTGACTTATGTGACACCGCCTTGGGGGTGATAGTCACAAGACCGATGCACCTTGGACCTTAACAAGCAAGCACAATTTGCAATAGAAACGGACCGATTTCTGCGGCCGCTCACCCGACGCTCACCCAAAACCCAGGGTAACTCGGCGATGCCGAGTGGAGGTTGTGAGGGCTGGGCCCTTGCTGGTAGAGGGCCAGCAAAGCCAAGGTTCTTCCCAAGGGTATGAATGCCTAATTCAATGGGGCCGACTTTGTGCTGAGGGCACGGGTCACACACTCTTCCCCACGGCGGCTACTCGAAAGCAAAGGTGCTAACGGGACCGGGCGCTCACTCTCACGGACCAGCAGAGCTATGAACTAATATTGAAAGAACAAGCACTAGGGGGGAGCAAGGGTTAGAACACTTACTCGACCGGTTTGAAGAAATCGGTCCCGTTCGAAGACGTGGGCGAGCGGGGAAGCGTGGGTTCCCCACACGCTGCGTCGGTGTAGCTTGAACCTGTTTAAGAAATTACACCACTACTTCCTATGATAGGGGGTTGAACAAGAGGAGGCGAAGTCAAATTTACATTCAAACACTACCTCCCACAGGGAGGGGCGGTAAGCCGGTCCGGCGGGGAGGGGAGAATGAACTAAGAACTAACTAAACAGAGGATGTGGGTTCTATCCGCACTCTGGAACAGGGTGACAGGCAGTCGATGTCGGTGCCGCTGCGACCACTCCCAAATTTTTTTGTTGACGAAACTAGTGGAAAAATCATTGGGATTGGATCAGTATGACGTCCAATTTTTGTGGAATTTCCCAGTTGGCAGTGCTGGTCGGGGAAGGGCCGCGAGTAGGGTCCCTGTGTTCTGGTTGTGACTGCTACGGTACCACTACAGCAGGAAGAAGAAGTCGCCACGAGTGCTCCTGAGCTTTGATTCAGTAGGGGCTGCAGTCGCTGGATTTTTTGGTGAGTCCTCTTCGAATGGAGACCCACGGAAACACTGGAGGAGGTCGGGGTAGATGGAGGCAGCCCAAACAGTGACCGGGGGTCGGTTAGTCCCAGAGTGGACAGAACAGCGCACCTGAGGGAGAAAATTGAGAACTCTTAGCTCCGGATGTCGAACGGGATTCTGCTTCTTGTTCCTGGAAGTAGACTCGTCGTAGATGATCCCAGCCAAGCCCTGCCTCCAGATCTTCAAGAGGTTGGCCGTGTGAGGCTCTGTAACTCGCTTCAGGTTGACTGGCAGGAAGCAGATGCACAGACTGGGGAGATTGGCACCTCCGGGCAGCCACAAAATCAGAACGGGACAAGACCAACACCATCGCAAAGTAAACAGGGAGACGCTTCCAACGGTACCACTTGGGCCTCCAGAAACACTAGGATGACATCGTGGTCGGCTCTGCAAGTCACTGGTGCTCTGCTACCTGCGATCTGGGAAGTGCTGGCTGAAGAAGGGAGGTGGTAAATGAGGTAAATGGGAGGGAAATGGGGGTGTATGGGTGTGGAGGCAACCCTTGGGTGTTAGGGGGTATGGAAGGGGGGAAACCAAGGTGAGGGGGGGGGGAGAATGGGGGCAGGAAGGGGGTCTAGTAGGTGGAGAGAGAGTGAGCTACGAATTTGGGACTAGGAGGGAGGGGAAGAGGGATGATAGTTTTCCTATTTAGGGTGGCCTAGGGCTTGTGGGAGGAGAGAGTGGAGGGGAAAATATTCAAACTTCTCTTGGGAGTTGGAAGATTATATGGGGAAGAGGGAGGATTGTGTTGGGGAGAGTGAGATTGTGTTGGGAAGAACAATATTCTCCTAGGGAGGGGAGATATTTTGTGGGATTTGGTGGGAGGGGAATGATGGCACCTAGGGGAGTGGAAAAGTAGTGGAGGATGAGGTGGGGGAGAGAGGTGGGATTTGAATTTGGGGAAGGGGGGGAAAGAGAAAGAGAGGGGTGGGTGGGATTCTCTCCCTAGGGATTCTCACCCCACTAATGGATTCTCTCCAAAAAAAAACTTGAATTTTGAACTCACAAAATGGCAACTTTCCTTTTTTTTACAATGGGGGGAATGGGGTCCTATATATAGGCAACCCACATTTTACAATAAGTCCCCGACTCTTGGTACAATGACAAATAACCAAGGGGGTAGGGGGTGCCCTTGGGCCTAGCCTAATGAATTGGGCCCATTAACCAACTAACCAACCTAATGACACTCAAACTTAGGTAAATAAATCAAAAAGACCTAGGGAAATGACTCAAATAAAAGGGAAAATACCTCAAATGACTCAAATAAAAAGCTAAAATGGATAATTGGGCCCACATAGAGTGATGCACGAGCTCACAAAACTCCGGAGTGTGAAGACGACCCGAGCCAGAGGGAGTCGTAGGTGATGCCTCCATCAAATCCCCTGGGCTGTGAAGAGCTCGACTCCGTCGTGTAGGGTCCATCCTGTTGTGGTACTGCTCGAGATGGTCGGGATCCAGCCGCTGGAGATCTTCTCGACTCACCCATGAATCCTCCGAAGGAGGTCAATCCTTCCACCTGATGAGATAGCGCTCGTACACCTTGCTCCTGGTGGCAGTGACCTGTTCATCTAATATTCGTTCAATTCGCTCACGCTGGGCTCTCCGGGCTAGTGGACTCCTCTCATGGGTGGGTGCTCTCTCAATGGGGGGAATAGACTCAATATCCTCACTAGGTACCACCGTGGAACCCTTATATGACACTAGGTCGGGCACGTTGAATGTGGGGCTTACTTCTTACTCCTCGGGAAGATCTAACTCATAGGCATTAGTGCCAATGCGTCTCAGAACCTGGAAGGGACCAGCCCCACGAGTCGTCAATTTGGAGGTGGCTCCCGGGGAGAGCCTCTCCGTCCTCACCATCACAAAGTCACCCACATGGAATTCTTGGTGGCACCGATGAGAGTCAGCCTGCCTCTTTTAAGTCTCATTCTTCTTGCTGATGTGCTTGCGAATTTCTTCATGCAACTCCCTAATGTGTTGGGCAAATGACTCAGCCGAAATAGACACTCTAGCATGCTGGGGAAGGGGAATGAGGTCAGAGGGTTTTCTTAGCTTGTACCCATGTACAGCCTCGAATGGACTCATCCCTATGGACTTGTTAATAGAGTCGTTGTATGCAAATTCAGCCCGAGGTAGAATGAGATCCCAATTTCCCGGACGATCCTCAACAAGACACCTAAGGAGGTTCCCTAGACTCCAATTGACAACTTCAGTTTGGCCATCAGTTTGAGGATGGTAGGCAGTGGAGAATTTGAGGAGGGTACCCATCAAGTGCCAAAGGGTCTTCCAAAAATAGCTGGTGAACTTGACATCCCTATCGGAGACTATGGTCTTGGGTAACCCATGGAGGCGAACAACCTCATCAAAGAATAGTCGGGCAACTCGGGAGGCATCGGAGGTTTTGGAGCATGGGATGAAGTGGGCCATCTTGGAGAATCTATCCACTACCACAAAGATCGAATCATGTTTCCTTTGGGTCCTGGGTAGGCCTAATACAAAGTTCATGCTTAAGTCTTGCCACGGACGGTCGGGGATGGGGAGAGGGGTATAAAGGCCGGTGTTTTGCTTCACCTGTTTGGCTGAAGCACTGTACAACATTGGCCCACTATCTTGGCTACGTCTCTCTTGAGACTTGGCCAAAAGAATTGACCCTCAACTAGAGCGATGGTTTTATGAACCCCAAAATGACCAGCTAGTCCCCCGGCATGTAACTCCCAAACCAAGAAGTCATGGAGTGAGGTCCGTGGTATGCAAAGCTTTGGCCCTTTGAAGAGGAACCCATCCTCCAAGATAAAACCATCATGTTCACTACTGGAATGGGTGGTCAAGGTGGTATAGATGTGCCCAAAGTCGGGGCAGCAAGGGTGCTCATCCTTGAGCCTCTCAAATCCAGTAACCTCAACTTGGATAGTGGACAACAAATAGACCCTCCTATTGAGTGCATCCGCTACGCGGTTCTCACTTCCTGCCTTGTGTTTGATTACAAATGTGTAGGATTGGATGTACTCAACCCAGCGGGCAAGTCAGGCATTCAACTTTTGCTGGGAGTTGAGGTATTTTAGGGCCTCATGGTCGGAAAAGATGACAAATTCTTTAGGCAACAAGTAGTGCCTCCAATGTCGGAGGGACTGAACCACGGCATAGAACTCCTTGTCATAAGTGGAGTACCTCATCCTAGCATCACACAGCTTCTCACTGAAGAAGGCCACTGGGTGCCCTTCTTGGCTAAGGATCCCTCCTATTCCTATCCCGGATGCATCACATGTGACTTCGAAGACTTTGGAGAAATCGGGTAGGCATAGGACCGGGGCTTGGGTCATCTTCTTCTTAAGCTCTTGGAAGGCTCTGGAGGCTGGTTTGGTCCACAAAAAAGTCCCCTTTTTGAAACAATCAGTTATAGGGGCAGTGATGGTGCTAAATCCCCGGATAAACCTCCTATAGAATGTGGCCAACCCGTGGAAGCTTCGAACCTCATGAAGGGTGTGGGGTTCCGGCCAATCAAGAATAGCTTGGAACTTCTCGGGGTCCATGGAGACACCCTTGGTAGACACCACAAATCCTAGGAAGGTAATGGACGCGGTCATGAAGTGACACTTTCCTAGGTTGGTAAATAGGCTCTCATGCCGTAGGACGGTGCAAACTTGCCTAAGATGGTCAAGGTGGGCCTCTTGGGACTGGCTATAGATGAGAATATCATCAAAATAGACCACTAGAAAGACCCCAATGAACGGCCTAAGGACCTCTGTCATAAGACGCATAAAAGTACTTGGGCCATCTGAAAGCCCAAATGGCATGACTAACCACTCATAAAGGCCGTCCTTGGTTTTGAAGGCCGTTTTCCACTCATCTTCGGGCCTAATCCTAACTTGGTGATAGCCACTCTTAAGGTCAATCTTGGAGAAAATAGTGGCTCCAGCTAGCATGTCAAGTATGTCATCAAGCCTAGGGATGGGGAACCTATACTTGACGGTGATCTTATTAATGGCCCGGCTATCCACACACATCCGCCATGATCCATCTTTCTTGAGAGTGAGAAGGGCCGGTACGGCACATGGACTTTTACTAATGCGAATTAAGCCCTTCCTAATGAGCTCCTCTATTTGCCTCCGAAGCTCGGCATGTTCCGTGGGATTTAGGGATAATGAGGAAGGTTGGGAAGGGTGGCTCCCGGAACTAGATCAATTGCGTATTGCACATCGCGCATGGGAGGGAGTTGGTCCGGGAGTTCCTCCGGGAACACATCATGAAATTCTTCTAGGAGATGCCGGGCTTCTATGGGATAGGGGTTGGAGGGAGTAGGCTCTCCTTGACAAATGACCACCGCACATAAAGGTACCCCTTAAGCTATTTCCTCCTCAAGCTCTCTCTTGGTGATGAGATGAAGACCCTTGGTCAACCCCGATGTCTCACCTTGGTTGGGATTTTGGGAAAGGAATTGTGTTGGAGGGGTGGAGTTCCCCGAGGCTTGTGGTGTGGTGGGGTGATATCCTTGAGGGAGTGTATCCCTCTTGGGCATGGGACATGGCGGGGAGGGATTAAGACAGATAGTCTTTCCCTCATGCTCAAAGGTGCCTGTGTTGGTCCTACCCAAGATAGTGGCATCCACATCATAAAGCCAAGGTCTCCCTAGTAGGATGCTTCCTACTTTCATGGGGATAACATCACACCATATTTGGCCATGGTAGGAGGAGAAGGTGAGGGGCACTAGGCAGCGAGTGTTGACCGGGATGGAGTTGTTGTTGATCCATGAGACTCGGTAGGGACTTGGGTGGGGAGTGATATTCAGCCCAAGGAGCTTAACGGTGTCGAGAGACATGGCATTGACACAACTCCCGTGATCTAAGATCACTTTTCTCACATGACCCCCTATCTTAACAAAGGTGTGAAAGATTGAGGTTCGACGCCAGTCCTCCTCTTGGGGTTTGATAAGGGTACACCTAATCACTCCTAGATTGGAGTCGGTAGATGTCATGGTGGGGTCTAGACCTGACTCATGGTATTGGGCCTCGTACTCCTCTTCCCAATCTAGTGAGGCTTCATGGACTTCGATAGTGCACTCAAGTTCTCCTTGGGGTGGGGGGGCTTCTTCCTCCACTAGTAAACTAGATAACCCCTTGGATGGGCATTGCCCCGCGAAGTGCCCAAATCCTTGACATCTATAACATTGTTGGCGCCCACTACCCGAGGTGGTCCCTCCTACATTTGGGCCCTTGGAACTCTCTTCCCTCCGTGGAAGAGGGTGGCTAGGGGCGACCTTGGTTGGAGTGATGTTGGGAGGGGGATAGTAAGGCCGTAATGGGGCATTCCCACTTGGGCTAGGGGCCTTCATAGGGGGGGCCGGGGTGGTTCGGGGCCCCATGCGTTTGGGATCGGTCGGTCGGGGAGGTGCAAACCTAGGGATTCTAGAGAATCGTTCAACATCCCGAGCTATTTGGTAGGCTTGTTCAAGATTATCGACATCTCTCATGAAAAGTTCCCTCTTGATGTGGTTTTGGAGCCCATTCCTAAATCGGGACAAAGTGACGGCTGGGTCCTCCTGAACTCCACACTTCAAAAGATAGGAGTCAAATTTCTCAATGTATTCAACCACGGTCTTCCCTTCTTGGGTGAGACTTTGCCACTCGTCTAAGAGCATTTGGTGGTAGGATAGGGGTAGGTACTTGCTTCTAAGTTGGTTCTTCATACCTTCCCAAGTGTCAATAGGCTCTTCCCGCCTAACCCTCCTTAACCCCTCTTGGTTTAGCCAATAAGTCTTGGCTAATTTGGTGAGGTGCATCTTGGCCAACCTCACTCTCCTTGGGTCGGACATAGGGTACCATTCAAAGTATTGGTCCATAGCGGTCTCCCATTCTAAGTAGGCACTTGGTTCATAGGAACCGTCAAAGTTTGGGGCTTCTACCTTGATCATCCTTAAGAGAGGGTCGTCTGGGTCATCCCGTGGACGTCTTTCATTATGTTGGTGGTGGTGATACCTCTCATAGTCATGGTAGGGGTCAACATTCCTATCCTCCCTATCAATTTCAGCATGTGGAGGGTGGGCTCTTGGACCATTTTTCCTTGGGTGGTCGTCCCGTGGACGCCTTTCACTAGGTTGGTGGTGGCGAGGCCTCTCATAGTCATGGTAGGGGTCAACATCCCTATCCTCCCTATCAATTTCAGTATGTGGAGGGTGGGCTCTTGGACCATTGTTCCTTTGGTGGGGCTCATGCTCTTCTAGCCGAGCAAGCCGAGTGGAAAGGGACTCTAGTTGGGCAAGGATGGTGGCAAGGGTGGCATCCACCCGATCCATTTGACCTTCGGGTTCCTCCCTATGGGCATCTTGATTGAGTTGGGGATTGGGTTCCACGGGGGGAACCGAAGAGGATGGATCGGGTCGATACATGGCTCCACTACGGGTGGACATGCAAGGGAGGGGAAGGACTTAATGGATGGATAACACAATGCAATGGTCCTAATACTTAGACTCAATAGAGACAAGTCTAAACTTGCTCTGATACTAATTGATGTGACACTGCCTTGGGGGTGAAAGTCACAAGACCGATGCACCTTGGACCTTAACAAGCAAGCATAAATTGCAATAGAAACGGATCGATATCGGCGGCCGCTCACCCGATGCTCACCCAAAACTTGGAGTAACTCGGCGATGCCGAGTGGAGGTTGTGAGGGCTCGGCCCTTGCTGGTAGAGGGCCAGCAAGGCCAAGGTTCTTCCCAAGGGTATGAATGCCTAATTCAATGGGGCCGAGTTTGTGCCGAGGGCACGGGTCACACACTCTTCCCCACGTCTGCTACTCGAAAGCAAAGGTGCTAACGGGACCGGGCGCTCACTCTCACGGACCAGCAGAGCTATGAACTAATATTGAAAGAACAAGCACTAGGAGGGAGCAAGGGTTAGAACACTTACTCGACCAGTTTGAAGAAACCGGTCCCGTTCGAAGACATGGGCGAGCGGGGAAGCGTTGGTTCCCCACACGCTGCACCGGTGTAGCTTGAACCTGTTTAAGAAATTACACCACTACTCCCCATGAAAGGGGGTTGAACAAGGGGAGGAGAAGTTAAATTTACATTCAAACACTACCTCCCACAGGGAGGGGCGGTAAGCCGGCTAGGCGGGGAGGGGAGAATGAACTAAGAACTAACTAAATGGAGGATGTGGGTTCTGTCCGCACTCTGAAACAGGGGGATAGGCAGTCGATGTCGGTACCACTGCGACCACTCCCAAATTTTGTTGTAGACGAGACTAGTGGAAAAATCTTCAGGATTGGATCAGGATGACGTCCAATTTTTGTGGAATTTCCTAGTTGACAGTGCTGGTCGGGGAAGGGCCGCGAACAGGGTCCCTGTGTTCTGGTTTTAACTGCTACGGTACCACTACAGCAGGAAGAAGAAGTCACCACGGGCGCTCCTGAGCTTTGATTCAGCCAGGGCCAGCATCACTGGATTTGATGGCAAGTCCTCTTCGAATGGAGACCCACGGGAACACCGGAGGAGGTCGGGGTAGATGGAGGCAGCCCAAACAGTGACCGGGGGTCAGTTCAGTCCCAGAGCGGACAGAACAGCGCACATGAGGGAGAAAATTAAGAACTCTTAGCTCCGGATGTCGAACGGGGTTCTGCTTCTTGTTCTTGGAAGTAGACTCGTCGTAGATGATCCTAGCCAAGCCCCGCCTCCATATCTTCAAGAGGTTGGCCGTGTGAGGCTCTGTAACTCACTTCAGGTTGACTGGCAGGAAGCAGATGCGCAGACTGGGGAGATCGGCTCCTCCGGGCAGCCATAAACTTAGAATAGGACAAGACCACCACCATCGCGAAGTAGATAGGGAGACGCTTCCAACGGTACCACTTGGGCCTCAAGAAATGCTGGGATGACATCGTGGCCGACTCTGCAAGTCACTGGTGCTCTGCTACCTACGATCTGGGAAGTGCTGGCTGAAGAAGAGAGGTGGGAAATGAGGTAAATGGGAGGGAAATGGGGTGTATGGGTGTGGAGGCAAGCCTTGGGTGTTAGGGGGTATGGAAGGGGGAAAACCAAGTTGAGGGAGGGGGAGAATGGGGGCAGGAAGGGGGTCTAGCAGGTGGAGAGAGAGTGAGCTATGAATTTGGGACTAGGAGGGAGGGGAAGAGGGATGATAGTTTTCCTATTTATGGTGGCCTAGGGCTTGTGGGAGGAGAGAGTGGAGGGGAAAATATTCAAACTTCTCTTGGGAGTTGGAAGATTGTATGGGGAATGTTGGATTGTGTGTCTTCCCTAAGTATTTTGATGATGAGCAACACTATGTTAATTGTTCTTGTTATTTTTGATCAGATATCTTGCACTTGAGTTATCCATGGTTTTATATGAAATAACTGCTAAGAGGTAACACTTCGTGTGTTCGTTCATGTTCTGTCTTCGTGCTGTTTCTCCTCAAACATCATGTAGTTCTTACTTCGCGTTTTCACCTCGTGTCGAATTAGCCATGTTATCGTCTGTTTGAGTGTTGTCTTTCACCTCGTGCAGTCTTTGTTTACTGTGTTGTTTTCATGTCATCCTTTGTATTCCTGTCTTCGAGTCCTTTCGCTGACTCTCTAAGTCAGTCTAAGTTCAAGTGTTCGTTTCACTTCGTGATTGTTTTTCTCTTCTCATGACTTCGTGTTGTGTTCCTGAAGCTGCTCTAAAAGTTCTGATGAACTTCGAGTAGTTTTTCTGTAGACCTCGTGTCGATTCCTGCTTAGTAACCACACTTCGTGACGGTTACTATAGTCCACGTCTTCGTGTTGGTTTTATGCACTCCGTGTCGTCTTCTTTGTTTCATTCTGTTCTCATCTCACTTCGAGTCGTTTCTTTGCATACTGTCTTCGTGATTGATTGGCACTTCGTCTTGGTTACAACACCTCGTGTTGTACTGTTTGACTTCGTGTCGGTTTCGGTTGCAGTCCATGTTGTTTTATGTCGTTCTCCTTTATTGCCACCTCGTGTCGTTTTTATTATTAAGTCTTCGTGTCGTTTTACCTCGTGCAGTGTTATCCCGTGTCATTTACTGTTTCGACTTTGTGTCGTTATCAGCCTGTGTTGTTTTCATCTCGTGCTGTTCTCACTATCCTCGTGTTGTTCTCACCGCGTGTCGATTACTGTTTTCACTTAGCATTATTTTTATTACGTGTCGTTTTTCTGTGTAGTGTGTGTTTGTCACCACTATACTTCGTGTCGTTGCTTTTTACTTCGTGTCTAACTTCACTTCGTGTTGTTTTCACCTCGAGTCGTTTCCTTATATTGTCCTCGTGTTGTTTTTGCATTCGTAACCTCGTGTCTCTCTTGCTTGTAACCTCACCTCGTGTCATTATCTTCTGTATATCTGATCTGTTACAGAATATCTCGTGTCGTTCTTATGTCATCTCGAGAAATAGTCACGTCGTGTTGTTGTTACTATACCTCATGCAGTTTTGGTTTTAATGGCCATGCAGCGTATTAATGGACTTAATCGCATTACAGGTCCGAGGAAGAACATTCCACACTCCAGGGCTGCACGTGATCCGAGACAAGAGGAACCAATTTGATAAAGGCACGTGACAGGAAACTTGTGGATCGAGCGTGGGAGGCACACGCGTTTCATGCCCTATCCATCTGCTGTTGATGCTATAAATAGAATCCTTCGTCCTCAGATGAAGGTGATCGAAGAAGAGAGGCATAGAAGAAAACAGGGAAACAGAGAGCCCTTCGATCCAGGAAAAAGAAAAGAAAGAAGAAAGAATAGCAGAGAGAAATAGAAAGAGAGCAGAAGAGTGATCAGAAGAATTGTTCTGACTTGCGGATCAAATCCGAAGTCTATTGCTCTATATTGAGCTACATTGTTTCCATTGTCTGGCATTTGATTTCCTTCGTTCGTATTTTTCATTTCTTGTTCTTATCTTTCTTCAACTGTTATTGTTTGTGTTTCCGATCCTCTGGACTGAGGTCGGGGTCCTCCTGTGAGATCAGGAGTAGGGAGAGTCAATCTCCGGTTTGCAAGCAGCAGGTGAGCTGCTTGTAGGTACCCTCCGGGTTGGGAGGAAGAGGGGTCTTCGACCTCTGGTTCACTAGTAGCAGGGCTGCTACTAGTGGGGTTTCCCTCTTGGTAAAGAGGAAGAGAGACGTGAGTCTCTGGGTTCTAGTGACTGCTGATCGCTAGAGGTTCCCTCCGGGTAGGAGGAAGAGGAGAGGTTGTTCTCCTGGGAAGCTGTGTATCAGCAGTTGTTTGGCAAGCTGTGTTGCCCAGCCTTTAGTGAAGCCACACTCAGGTTGAGTGTGGGGTGGATGTAGGTCTGAAGGACCGAACCACCTTAAAATCCTCTGAGCCCTTGTGTGATTGATCGTGATAATATTGTGGTATGCCTTCTATTTGCTTGAGCTATTAACTGCACTGCATCTTTTACGATAGTCAGAGCTCGAGGTTAGCTCCGTTTAGCAATATACTCTGCAATAATTTTTTAAATCTACGAAAACAGTGATCTATTCATCCCCTCCCCTTCTAGATCACTTCATATTGTACTTATCAGTTGGTATCAGAGCAGGTTTTTCCCAGAATGTGGTCCAACGGCCAGGGAAACGGATCCAATGGTCCTCGCAGTTTCATAGCTGATGGGCAGTCTATCACCCGCCCCCCTTTCTTTGATGGTAATAATTACTTCTTCTGGAAGAACAGGATGGAAGTCTTTATCAGGGCCCAAAGCAACAAGCTATGGAAAGTCATTACAGATGGTCCATACACCCTTCCACCGAATGAAGATATGTGGACAGAAGATCAGGTCAAACTCTCCGCACTGAATTGGACAGCTCTTAACATCATACAGTGCGCCGTCCATCCGGAAGAATATTCAAGGATCTCAGCGTGCAAGACTGCAAAGAACATGTGGGATGATTTGCAGTTAATTCATGAGGGCACATCTCAGGTGAAGGCTACCAAGATCAACATACTTACAACTCAATATGAGTTATTTAAGATGAAGCCAGAGGAGCCGATCACAGAAATGTATGCCAGATTATCTGTGATCATCAACAGTCTGAAAGGCCTTGGAAAGGATATTCAACAAGAAGACATAGTCAGGAAGATCCTTAGGTCTCTAACTCCCGTCTGGGATACCAAGGTGACTGTAATAGAGGAATCAAGAGATTTATCCATCATGACAGTAACCCAGCTGATTGGTTCTCTCATGACCCATGAAATGAATTTCACACGAGGAAACGATGGGCATGACAGAAAGGGAAAGAATGTTGCTCTGAAGGTTTCACGACATACTAAGAAGAGCAACAACAGCAGCAGCAGCAGCAGTGATGATAGCAGCGAAGGGTCTGATGGACTCTCAGACCTGGACAAGGACGAGCGAGCTATGCTCACCAGGCAGTTCAGAAAGTTCCTAAGAACAAAAGGAAAATTCTACAGGAGGAAGAAATTTAATGCTGCAATGAAGTCTCCTGAACGAAGATTTGAGAAGAACCGGTCTGCTAAGAAGATCACTTGCTATCATTGTCAGAAATCCGGTCACATGAAAAGTGAATGTCCAGAGCTACAAGCTAAGGCTCCAGGACACCAGAAGAATGTGGTGCACAAGAAGAAGAAGGCCATGCTGTGCACATGGAGCGATGAGGAGGAGGACCCAGAAGCCACTTCGTCCAGTGAAAATGAAGAGAAGACCTGCCTCATGGCCGACCATGAGAAAGAGGTAACAAATTTATTTGAGAATTTTACTTTGGATGATTGGGAGGACGCCTATGGCGACCTGTTAAGTAAATATAATTGTTTAAACAAGGAGCACAGAATGCTTAGACGTAAGTTTCATTCTCTGTCTGAAGAACACTCTTCTATTGTCACTGATAGCATGAAAACCAAGGAGATGGCCATTGAGCTAGACCAGGTTAAAGGTGAGATTGAGAGGTTGAGAATGGAAAGAGAGAGAGTCTAGCTAGAATAGATGAGCTGAAGTGTAAAGCTGAAGAGTCTAAAGGAGAGATTAGACTGATGGCTGAAAAATATGAGGCAGTTAGAACAGTTAATCAGGAACTCCAGGACCAATGCAATGAATTTCAGAAGGAGATTGAGGACAAAGAAAAAGTGCTTGAAAAGTTTACAGAGGGGAGAAACAACCTGAATGTCCTTCTGGGGTCGAGGGTAAACTTCAATAGGGAGGGATTAGGATACAATCCTACTAGTAAAAAACCCTTTGAATTTAAGACTATCACGTTCTGCCCCGCCAAAGGCAAAGAGAAACTGGAAACACCATCCAGTTCCAAATCTGTCTCTACAATGAAGTCTTCGACCAGTAAATTCATTCACTCCACTGGTCAGCAGTCTAAGTCAGGAAATCCTGAGACAAGCACTGCTCATGTACAGCAGGCGTGGAACAAAGGTCCTCACAGGACCAGTCCTATAGAGGCCACAAAAAGAGCGAAAAGTTTTGTTAAGAAAACTCATCATGCTAATTATCAAGTAGAGCATGGCAACGATCACCAGTTTCAGCACAAATTTTATTGGAGTAAAAATGCTTACATGAATTATGCTCAACACACACGCACATCTTCTAAGAGGCCAACCAACAATGTCTTTGTTCAGAAACAGCATAGTTCAAATAGGAATAAGCTTATTCAACACCCACCAAGAAATAACAAAAGGGAAGAATCAACCCACATAAATCCACTGAAGAGAACTATAAAACAAATGTGGATTCCCAAGTGCTTTCTGCATAATCTGAAAACTGGTTTTGGACCCAATTTGAATTGGGTCCCACATTACTCTGTCTGAATTTTTGCAGGTCAGCCTGGCAGCTGAGCATAACAAGTGGTATCTTGACAGCGGCTGTAGCAGGCACATGACAGGAGACCGGTCCAAATTCAGCAAACTAAAAATGAAGTCTGGGGGCTTGGTCAAATTCGGAGGAAATAACAGAGGAAGAATAATTGGAATTGGCACGGTTGGTAAGTCCTCCACTAACTCCATTGAAGATGTGTATCTTGTAGAAGGACTTCAGCACAACTTGGTAAGTATAAGTCAACTTTGTGACAAAGGACACAAGGTACTCTTTGACCACAACTCGTGCACTGTTTTTGAGCTGAATTCTGATAACATCATGTTCAAAGGTCATAGAGTAAATAATGTGTACATCGTTGATCTTGATGATAATTCTGAAACAAACTTGTGTCTGTCTGCTAATTCTGAACAGGTTGCTTTTGACTGGCATAGGCGTCTAGGCCACGCTAGTGTGTCTACTTTGAATAAACTGTCTAATTATAACCTAGTCAGAGGTTTGCCCAAAATAAAATTCCAGTTAGGGTCCAAGCTCTGTGATGCTTGTGCTCAAGGTAAACAGACTCGTGCAGTTTTTAAGTTGAGAACTGAGGGTCTCTCATCTAAACCACTACAGCACTTGCACATGGATCTCTTTGGTCCTACTCGAATACAAAGCCTGTCAGGTAAGAGATATGGTCTAGTCATAGTTGATGACTTCACTAGATTTTCTGGTTGTTCTGTTTAGCAAATAAAAATGATGCTTTTGTTCACTTTGAAGAACTTTTTAATAAAATCAAACTGCAAGGTGAACATAATATCATTACAATTCAGTCTGACCATGGAGGAGAGTTTGAAAACTCTTCGTTCTCTGAATTTTGCTCAAGAGAGGGAGTGACTCACAGATTTTCTTCTCAAGGACACCGGAGCAGAATGGAATTGTTGAGAGAAGAAACAGGTCAATAATTGAAATGGCCAGGACTATGCTAATTGAGAGTGGACTTCCAAGGAGATTTTGGGCAGAAGCTGCAAATACAGCATGCTACATTTTAAATCGAGCCTTGGTAAGACCTACTCATAAGAAAACTCCTTATGAACTCCTCAAGGGTAAGCTGCCAAACATTTCTTACTTTAAAATTTTTGGTTCCAAATGCTTCATCCACAATAATGGTAAGAATGGTTTGGATAAGTTTGAAGCAAGAAGCTCTCCTGGAATTTTTCTCGGATATTCAGAAACCTCTAGGGCTTACAGAGTCTTCAATAAAGATGAGCAAACTGTTGAAGAAACACCTCATGTGGTGTTTGATGAGAATGTTCTATCTGACAAAAGGACAAATGATGACAGGGAGTCACCAGATGAGGGAGATTTCTTGGAGAAAATTGAAGTAGGAGAGATGCAGCAAACTGCTCAACCAGAAAACTTACAACAAGAAGGAGCAACTGAGGTAGGTGAACCCTCAGGTGAGGTAATATTTCACAAAGATCATCCTAGTGAAAATGTCATAGGTAATTTGCATGATCCCACTAGGACAAGGTCTCACTTTAGAACTGTCCAAGAACAGGACTTAGCTGCTTTGACATCTCAGGTAGAACCCAAGACTGTGGAAGAGGCTTTAAAGCATGATTCTTGGGTATCCTCCATGGGTGAGGAATTAAATCAATTTGAGAAAAATAATGTATGGAAACTAGTTCCTAGACCTGAAAACACTCATGTCATTGGCACTAAATGGGTTTTCAAAAATAAGATTGATGAAAATGGTGCTATCTCTAGAAACAAAGCAAGACTTGTAGCTCAAGGCTACAGTCAGGAATTTGGTGTGGATTTTGATGAATCCTATGCACCAGTAGCTAGGATGGAAGCTATAAGAATTCTGTTTGCATTTGCATGCTCTAGAAAAATTCGGCTACAGCAAATGGATGTCAAAAGCGCATTCTTAAATGGGTTATTGAAGGAAGAGGTATATGTTGAACAACCTCCTGGGTTTAATTTCTCTGTTCAGCCTAACATGGTTTTTAGGTTGAATAAAGCCCTCTATGGATTGAAGCAGGCTCCCCGAGCCTGGTATGAGAGACTTTCTGAGTTCCTTGTGAGCAAGGGCTACACTCGAGGTAAGGTTGACCAAACCCTCTTCACCAAAAGTCTCGGAAAGGAGTTAATTGTGGTCCAGGTATATGTTGATGATATCATTTTCGGATCTAACAACTCAAAATTATGTAAAGACTTTTCTGAGTCTATGTCCCAAGAATTTGAAATGAGTCTAGTTGGCGAACTAAAATATTTTCTTGGGCTGCAGGTCAAACAAATGGAGGATGGTTGTTTCATAAATCAAACCAAGTATACTCTGGAGATGCTGAAAAGGTTTGGAATGACCAACCTCAAGACAATCTCAACACCCATGAGTACCAGCTCCTCACTGGATTCAGACGAAAAAGGTAAAGAGGTGGATGCTAAACTGTATAGAGGTATGATCGGTTCACTCCTCTACTTAACTGCATCCAGGCCCGACATTCAATTTAGTGTAGGGATGTGTGCCAGATACCAGGCTAGACCTACTGAATTGCATCTGGCAGCTATAAAGAGAATCTTTAGATACTTATCTGCCACTCATGATCTAGGTCTCTGGTATCCTGCATCATGTAACTTAGATCTCATTGCATACACTGATGCAGATTATGCAGGATGTAAATTGGACAGGAAGAGCACTAGTGGTCACTGCGAATTTCTAGGAGGGTGCTTAGTCTCTTGGGGATCCAAGAAGCAACACTCTGTGGCTCTCTCTACTGCTGAAGCTGAATATGTGGCAGCAGGGAGCTGTGGCACACAGGTTATATGGATAAAACACCAGCTTCTGGATTACTCGGTTGAGCTAGGTTGTACTTCTATCTTTTGTGACAATACTAGTGCAATAAACATTGCAAAGAATCCTGTACTTCATTCTCGAACTAAACACATTGAAATCAGGCATCATTTTATTCGAGATGAAGTAGCAAGGAAGACTTTTGAGTTGATCCATGTTGGCACTAACTCACAAATTGCAGATATCTTTACTAAGCCACTGGATACTGAAAAATTTAGCACTATGCGCAGAGAACTAGGTATTTACAGAATTTCATGATTGAAAATTTGATTTCTGAATACCATGTCCTGTGTTATTATGCTTATCATATTCATCATGGTGTTCTTTTTGAAGTGCATTGAGGGTTGTCTTGGCTAAGTCTGTATTGGGGTCAAGGTCTCAGGGGGAGATGATTTATAATAGGTGTCTTGATCTTTGACCTAATTTGAACATACTCCGAACGACATTTTGCTGACATCATAAGAGAATCAGGTTGATTAGGTGTATAAAAGAAAATGTTGGATGCTTTACTCTTTAAGGCTGTTCATCTAATTTCTTGTTGGAATTTCAGCTGTTAGTCCCACTGAGATCAAAATCTGAATTCAAGATTAATCTTCATACACTGTAACTGTCTTCTGATCTAGTCAGTACAGCATACCTACTTAGTCAATGGTGAGTCCAAAATGAGGTATTTTGTGCTTTAGTCTGAATCACCTTGGATCTGGTGTATTGTTCTCAAACGGACTCAAGCTTCATTAACAAGGTTTTAAGAGCTAGTAAATAAAAACAAAATTCATAAAAGGGTTATCAACTTTGTTAACTGCTCATTGAGAAACTGGGATTTTCATCAATGAAGTGAAAGCTTCCCATGTCATGAGATGGCAGTAATCATCTGGTCTTAATAGTTGTCTTGATCATACAGAGCTATGGTACATATCTGGTTAGTAACTGGGGTGTCTGGCCTCAGATAAAGGTGTCACCTTAATGTCAACACCAGCTAGAATACTATCTCTGTCTTCTTATCAGAAGGGGTAATGTGGTCCTGCCACCGAGTAACTGGGGATTCTTGCCTCTAAACAAGGTGTCTCCCTAATGTCAAAGGTGTACTTGACAGACTTACCTCTGATCTTGACCATCTTTAAAGATCCTGCTCACTTGAAGTATAGCTTTTGATTTGTTTGTTCTCAATACCACAGGTCTTTGTCTTCTGGCTGTCTTACATAATACTCTCTCAGTAAAGACTTATTTTGATCAAACTGGTATCTTGTACCTCACTTGCTTAGAATCTGGTTCTGTGTATGGAGCAAATCCTTATTCACAGTTTTTGCACAGTCTGACTAACTGTTCTTCAAAAATCCTCACATAAAATTAATGGCTTTCTTAATTGACTAAACATCTCAATAGTCTCCAGTTATCTGCCTTACTCTGTCCTGTTTTCTCTCTATAGTCAGCAATTTTCCCTTCTCTGTATCTTTAGATTTGACCCTAGTTTTGATGATGTCAAAGGGGGAGAGCATTGAGTTGAGGGGGAGTTAGTTATCAAGTCTGAGGTAAGCTGTTGGTAAACTGTTGCTGTGTTCAGGGGGAGTGAGGGGGAGTGTTCAGGTTTCATCAAGGGAAGTAAGGAAGAAAGTATGCTTTAAGTTGTCAGTGTTCAGGTTTCATCAAGGGAAGTAAGGAAGCAAGTATGCTTTAAGTTGTCTGCATTAAATATCCTGAATTGATCTCTTTTGAACTTATCTCTCATACTTAATATAGTGTTGCCATCATCAAAAAGGGGGAGATTGTTGGATTGTGTGTCTTCCCTAAGTATTTTGATGATGAGCAACACTATGTTAATTGTTCTTGTTATTTTTGATCAGATATCTTGCACTTGAGTTATCCATGGTTTTATATGAAATAACTGCTAAGAGGTAACACTTCGTGTGTTCGTTCATGTTCTGTCTTCGTGCTGTTTCTCCTCAAACATCATGTAGTTCTTACTTCGCGTTTTCACCTCGTGTCGAATTAGCCATGTTATCGTCTGTTTGAGTGTTGTCTTTCACCTCGTGCAGTCTTTGTTTACTGTGTTGTTTTCATGTCATCCTTTGTATTCCTGTCTTCGAGTCCTTTCGCTGACTCTCTAAGTCAGTCTAAGTTCAAGTGTTCGTTTCACTTCGTGATTGTTTTTCTCTTCTCATGACTTCGTGTTGTGTTCCTGAAGCTGCTCTAAAAGTTCTGATGAACTTCGAGTAGTTTTTCTGTAGACCTCGTGTCGATTCCTGCTTAGTAACCACACTTCATGACGGTTACTATAGTCCACGTCTTCGTGTTGGTTTTATGCACTCCGTGTCGTCTTCTTTGTTTCATTCTGTTCTCATCTCACTTCGAGTTGTTTCTTTGCATACTGTCTTCGTGATTGATTGGCACTTCGTCTTGGTTACAACACCTCGTGTTGTACTGTTTGACTTCGTGTCGGTTTCGGTTGCAGTCCATGTTGTTTTCATATCGTTCTCCTTTATTGCCACCTCGTGTCGTTTTTATTATTAAGTCTTCGTGTCGTTTTACCTCGTGCAGTGTTATCCCGTGTCATTTACTGTTTCGACTTTGTGTCGTTATCAGCCTGTGTTGTTTTCATCTCGTGCTGTTCTCACTATCCTCGTGTTGTTCTCACCGCGTGTCGATTACTGTTTTCACTTAGCATTATTTTTATTACGTGTCGTTTTTCTGTGTAGTGTGTGTTTGTCACCACTATACTTCGTGTCGTTGCTTTTTACTTCGTGTCTAACTTCACTTCGTGTTGTTTTCACCTCGAGTCGTTTCCTTATATTGTCCTCGTGTTGTTTTTGCATTCGTAACCTCGTGTCTCTCTTGCTTGTAACCTCACCTCGTGTCATTATCTTCTGTATATCTGATCTGTTACAGAATATCTCGTGTCGTTCTTATATCATCTCGAGAAATAGTCACGTCGTGTTGTTGTTACTATACCTCATGCAGTTTTGGTTTTAATGGCCATGCAGCGTATTAATGGACTTAATCTCATTACAGGTCCGAGGAAGAACATTCCACACTCCAGGGCTGCACGTGATCCGAGACAAGAGGAACCAATTTGATAAAGGCACGTGACAGGAAACTTGTGGATCGAGCGTGGGAGGCACACGCGTTTCATGCCCTATCCATCTGCTGTTGATGCTATAAATAGAATCCTTCGTCCTCAGATGAAGGTGATCGAAGAAGAGAGGCATAGAAGAAAACAGGGAAACAGAGAGCCCTTCGATCCAGGAAAAAGAAAAGAAAGAAGAAAGAATAGCAGAGAGAAATAGAAAGAGAGCAGAAGAGTGATCAGAAGAATTGTTCTGACTTGCGGATCAAATCCGAAGTCTATTGCTCTATATTGAGCTACATTGTTTCCATTGTCTGGCATTTGATTTCCTTCGTTCGTATTTTTCATTTCTTGTTCTTATCTTTCTTCAACTGTTATTGCTTGTGTTTCCGATCCTCTGGACTGAGGTCGGGGTCCTCCTATGAGATCAGGAGTAGGGAGAGTCAATCTCCGGTTTGCAAGCAGCAGGTGAGCTGCTTGTAGGTACCCTCCGGGTTGGGAGGAAGAGGGGTCTTCGACCTCTGGTTCACTAGTAGCAGGGCTGCTACTAGTGGGGTTTCCCTCTTGGTAAAGAGGAAGAGAGACGTGAGTCTCTGGGTTCTAGTGACTGCTGATCGCTAGAGGTTCCCTCCGGGTAGGAGGAAGAGGAGAGGTTGTTCTCCTGGGAAGCTGTGTATCAGCAGTTGTTTGGCAAGCTGTGTTGCCCAGCCTTTAGTGAAGCCACACTCAGGTTGAGTGTGGGGTGGATGTAGGTCTGAAGGACCGAACCACCTTAAAATCCTCTGAGCCCTTGTGTGATTGATCGTGATAATATTGTGGTATGCCTTCTATTTGCTTGAGCTATTAACTGCACTGCATCTTTTACGATAGTCAGAGCTCGAGGTTAGCTCCGTTTAGCAATATACTCTGCAATAATTTTTTAAATCTACGAAAACAGTGATCTATTCATCCCCTCCCCTTCTAGATCACTTCATATTGTACTTATCAGTTGGTATCAGAGCAGGTTTTTCCCAGAATGTGGTCCAACGGCCAGGGAAACGGATCCAATGGTCCTCGCAGTTTCATAGCTGATGGGCAGTCTATCACCCGCCCCCCTTTCTTTGATGGTAATAATTACTTCTTCTGGAAGAACAGGATGGAAGTCTTTATCAGGGCCCAAAGCAACAAGCTATGGAAAGTCATTACAGATGGTCCATACACCCTTCCACCGAATGAAGATATGTGGACAGAAGATCAGGTCAAACTCATAAAATGGATTCTTTCCACAAAAAAAACTTGAATTTTGAACTCATAAAATGGCAACTTTCCTTTTTTTTTACAATGGGGGGAATGGGGTCCTATATATAGGCAACCCACATTTTACAATAAGTCCCTGACTCTTGATACAATGACAAATAACCAAGGGGGTAGGGGGTGCCCTTGGGCCTAGCCTAATGAATTGGGCCCATTAACCAACTAACCAACCTAATGACACTCAAACTTAGGTAAATAAATCAAAAGACCTAGGGAAATGACTCAAATAAAAGGGAAAATACATCAAATGACTCGAATAGAAAGCTAAAATGGATAATTGGGCCCACATAAAGTGATGCCCGAGCTCACACAACTCCAGAGTGTGACGACGACCCGAGCCAGAGGGAGTCGTAGGTGATGCCTCCATCATTGACACTCACCCTGTGTCAATGAATAGCCACGTCAGCTCCCGACTCCCTGTCGACATTGGCGAATAAACCTTTGACTCGAACCTTCCACCCAAGCCAACAAATATACAATCTTTTCTATGTCCTGTTGGACTCGTTACAAAGCCTTTGACTTAGACCTCGCGCATAAGTCAATGAACAAATAATCCTCTCTGACCTAATACTAGCAGCCAGTCCCACCGGGATTGACCCCACCCCATCGGCTTAGACCTTTCGTCTAGGTCGATGCATGAAACCCCCATGCCAATGACTAAACCTCTCTAGGGCTAAACTTCTCAGCCTATGTGCTCACTGCGGTGAAGCGAACCCCTCATCCCTTCGCTGAAGGGGTGAGCGCTTTCTAGCGTATTTACACCAGGTTGATGGCCTGTCGACTCATGAAGCAAAATGATATGATGAAAAGTCTACACCCGTGGGCCCCGCACACTCGTCCCTCGCTTGCGCCACCAACGGGTGTAGGGCCTTAGTAGACACCTAAAATTTTCCATCAAGAGCATCAAACCGTTCTGACCCGAACAAGGGCAACGGAGGAAAGAAGAAGCATGTCGGCGCGCCTCATGAGCTCCGTCAACACAACCCCTGGCTACAGCAATGTACACATAACGTCGCGAGCGAGAACAAAATAAGATGAATAAAATAACAAAGAAGAAAAAGAAAATGAAAACCATTGAACCGGTGACATAATAAACAAAGGGTAAAGAAAATGAGGAAATGAAAAAGGGAAAAAAGGGGGAGTGGAGAATGAATCGACAGCCAAGGCCTCTCCCTTTTGAACCGGTGGCAACCAAAAGCACAACAAAAAAAAGAACAAGTGAATTGGCAGCCCCCAGGGCTACACCCCCTGTGATCTGGCGGTAAGGCCCATTTCCCTCTTGAACCGGCGTGGCGGTCTGCCCTAATCCGGCGGCAAATAAAAAAAAGGGGAAAGCATGATCCGGCGGCAAGCCCAGCACCCCATCCGACGGCAGAAGATGACAAGAATTGAGAAGTGTCACTTCGTCCCACTATTCATCCCATCACGCCGAATCACCTTCTCGCACCGGATCAACAAACAAAAAAGGGCAAGGCATTCAATGCCAACCCAGTGGTTAACTGAAAACCCTTGCCTAAAGGAGATTGTCTCCCTCATCAACCAGCAGGTAAAGCCATGGCTCCGCCAACAGACCGGTGAGAGGAATCTTCTTCGTTGCCTCAAACCCCCAAGAATGACAAGCACTACGAAGCTACAAGCCCCTATCAGTAGCAACAAGGTCACACCGATCAGCCTCAGCCAACCCTGGAAGGCTCCCCGCCTACCTCCTGCCCCCTACGTGTAGGCTCTCAACGGCTTCGATTAAGGAGAAGAGAGAAGAAGAAGAAGAAGAAGAAGAAGGAAGGGTGGGAGGTTCAAGGCTCTCCACATCCATCCTTATAAAAGGGACGCCAGGCCCATGAAAGAAGGTGTTGGCCATTAGAGAGAGGGGTTGACTGAAAGAGAAATCAAAAAAGCTCAGAGTTGTTTATGTATGTGCCTGCCGAGTGAAGAAAAGTGAGGGATAATAGAAGAAGAGAGGCAAGGTCAGGGAGGAGAGGAGTAGTGCTCCGTTCTCCCCCCCATTGTATTTTTTTCTTTTCTCTTGCTGGTCTGTGTATTTTCTTTATTGCTAAGATGTACACCCCCTTGTACTCTGTCATTCTTGTAGAGAATGAAAAGAATCTCCGTGATTTCAAGTGAGGTGGCCTCCATTTTGCCCTTTCTTCTATCCTAAGCATGCCTCCCCATCCCCTTTGCTGCCCCGTTCTGGGCGTTTCTTTATATTTCTATTTCTTTTTACGAATCTGCTACTTTTCTGTCATGTTGTGCTTGGTACACCTGGGCCCTGCACGCTTCAAGCGCATGTGCTCTTAGTGTCTCCCGCATAAACCCATGGAGGGGCCTCTCCAGATGGAGGTTCAGGGCTTACCCAGCGTCATGGGTATGGCTTTGGACCCAGAGCCTCGGAGGCCGTTTCACCTCCGCAGTTTTCTTAAACCCACCGGTTCTGACCCGTTGTCCCTCCAGCTCGGATGCTGCCACTCTTGTGCAAGTCCATGCAAATCTGGGGCCGTCTCAGACTTCCGTGGACGGGCACCCGTTTAACCCCCCAACGCTCTGGATCTGAGGGAGGTGCTGCCAGAATTCCACCAGAGCCACAGCAAATAAGCCAAAAATCAATAATGAAACAAGCCTAAACTCTAGAAAATAAATAAGAACACAGTAATAATAACACTAAGATTGATGATAAGCAAAACATCAAAAAGAATGGCATAACTGAACTCTGATCAGGACTGTCAAAAAAATGTTAACAGGCTGATGAATATGAACAATTTCATGAACAAAGAAGGACAAACGAAGAGCTAACAAATGGTAAATAGAACTGAGCGTACATGCATCTGCATAGACAATTTTGCTATTGAACCCTCATGAGCTGAGAGCAGAGTTTCTCTGCATTTCTAAATTTAAGTGCACATTGAGCATCCCTTGTTCATACACATTAAGTAATGGCATCATCCCATGCGTAAGTTTGTACAAAAATCTCATCGAACCTCATGCATACATCAAACTACATATGCATTACCTGCTGCCTCTTCGTGAACAGGTGTTAAAAGAATGGGGAGCTTTATGGGTTCATCACAAAAAAAGAAGAAGCATATCATTTATCCCCTTGTGCATTGGGTCACTGATAAGGGTGCATTTGGTTATATTTATTTATATCACACACATCATTTTCTTTGTACTTTAACGAAGTTAATTATGTAATTTTACATGATAATCTCAATTTCACACAACATGGAGTTTTTTCTATAATTAATGGGAATTAAGACATTTTTTATTTGAAAATTTACATAATTAAAGTTTGATGAAATCATTTCATAAGAAATTCTACCAAAATTATTTTCTACAAAATTCAATTTGTGAGAACAAAATGGGAGGGCAAATGACTAAGCATATATTCATTGATCAAATTTATTCTGTTGAGGGGCTTGGACATATTTTTTTTCATTTTATACCAATCTTGTGAACAGTTTCTTTTTTCTCCAACCCCATGCACAAATCGCACCAGATTTTGGGCAGTGACCTCCTCTTTCGCATGCGTGCAGGCAACCAGTTGGCAGTAGCAGGCGACGGAAGTAGCAGTCCCATGCATGCAGGCAGCCACATGCATGCAGGGGAGCTCAACTGCAGGCACTCTGGCAGCGCCAGACGATGACGATCGCAGTGCCATGCATGCATGCAACTACAGGCATGCAGAGAGAGCTCATTGGCACTGCGATGGCAGCAATCTTGGAAAGTGGCAACGAGGGCAGGAGCATGGAAGGCAAGCTCGCAAGCTGGCTGCTCTAGGCGATATGTGGCCTCACCCCCCTTGGCTCCTATAAAAATTGGAAGGACCCTCCTCTGTTGCGCAGAACTTCTCCCCCCCTCCTCCGATCTCTTCGTCCTACCCTCTCCCCTTCTTCTCTTCCTCTTCCCCTCCGGGCCTCCTCCTTCACCTCTCCTTCTCTTCTCCTCTTCTTCTACTCCTTCACTTTCCCTCTTCTTCTACTTCTTATCCCTTCACACCTCCTGGGTCTGGCACCCCTGTTTAGAACAGGGGCACCGCCGGCCATTCCCCCCCTCCTTCCCAGCCTCTTCTCACCTCTCCTTCTCTCTCTTTCCCACTCCACCTTCGCAGCACCCTCGTCCCTTCTCTGCTCCCCGAGTCTCTCCCTATCTTCTGTTAACTCACGCACACGTCACACCAACCGTCGCACTCCTCTTCTCTTCCCCATGCTCTCTCCCTCCGAGTCCCACGTCCCACTCATTTCTTTCTCTCCCTACTTCTCTCTCTCTCTCAGCTTCGTCCCTCACCACCGCAGCACCGGCCGCTTCATCCCTCATCTCCGGAGCGCTCTCGCACCCTCTTCAAACTCTCTCACACACACTATTCACGTAGCACCCCCTACGCACCATTTTCACCTCTCTATCTCTATCTTTTTCTCCCTAACTCTCGATCCCTCCCTCGCCTTCTCTTCTCCCTCTATCTATCTCGCCTCTACGCACAGACTGCACTGCGGCATCGACTCCGCACTGGTGCGGGGTCGACCCCATCCCACTCTCACCCTCTCGCCCCCCTCTGTCTCTCTCGCTCACAGACGCACCATCACAGCAAGCTCCCCCTCCCTCGTCTCTCTTGTTCATTCTCTACTCTCTCCCTCCGTCTCACAGACGCACCATCACTCACACTCTCATGCACACACACACTCACACACTCACATCTTCTACTCCCCTAGTCCCCCTGCTCCCCGCTCTCTCTCCCTACACACACACCTCACACGCCCTCTCTTTCTCACCCCCCTCCGTGTCTCACTCTCTCTCACAATCTCTCCTCTCTCTATCTCTCTCTATCTCTGTAGCACCCGGATAAAGATTATAGGAAAGTGAAATATCCTAAATAAATTAAAATAACTTTTCCAAAGAAAAATAAGATGGGGGCCCAACATCAAAGAAAAACATATGTAGATATATGTATATTTATGTATATTCCATCACTTGTATTAGATGAATGTGTAAAAATATATATATCAAAGAATGGGCGCCTCCCAGTAAGGGCGCCATTTCCATTGACTGGTCAAACACAAGGAATGAGCGCCCCAGTAGTAGTGCGCTAATTCTTTTCCTCTCCAATGTCTCTATGAACCAACCCAACGAAAACGTGCATAAATATGAATATATATATATATGCCTTAGTTTTATTTATATATATATATATATATATATATATAACTCACAGAAAATTCAATGGCCAAATTGGGCCTTTCAATGGACTAAAGGTGTATATGCAAATACATAAACACCAAGGTCTCCTGACATGACTAAAACCTTAACCCCTCACATTTGACGTTGCATGGGGTAATAGCTTTAGGGTTTTTAAAACAAAACATGGATAGCGGCTGTTGAATAAGAAGGATGGGGAGTAATGTATGGAAGGTTTTTAAAACTTGCATTAGATGGCCTTCGATCCCCCTTAGGGTTTTTCTACCCTATAAATAACCGTCCTTGTCGAATAGGCAGCGGCTACTGCTGCTGCTGAGAGCTGTCTCCTCCTGATGTGAAGGGACTTCCTCCTATTGCAGTTGCTCTAAAGAGGATCTCCTTCCTCTTCCTTCTTCCTGCTGCTGCTACGTGAGGAGGCCACTGCTTCCTCTTTCTTCTTCTTCCTACTGACGTGAAGGAGATATTCTCTCTGCAACACCTCCTTCCTCCATTGTTTTCCTCCTGCTACTACTTCTTGTTCCTTGTTGTTCACCCCAAAAAGGTAGGTGTTCTCAAGATTAAGCCCAACTCGTAGTTAATATAAGGTGACATGCATGGGTAGCACTAGTATAAATCCATCTTTTGGTATTATATAATCCCCTGCTACACTAGTTTTTATGAAGATTTGATGCATGTGTAAATGGCGACCAGGCCCCTGTCTTCAATTAATGGGCGACCATGGGCAGGGCGCCAATTCCTGAGCCATACTCTAATGGGCGCCCAGTCATATAGTCACCAATTAATTGGAGACAGAGGGACCAGGCGCCAATTCCTTTTGCTGTATTTAATAATCACCTATGTTTAGAAAAAAAATATAGCTATGAAACATGACTCTGGAAATTTTGCATGAGCAACATTTTGAACTCCTCGTATTTTTCACTCCATGATAATATTTTCGTCTCCCTGAAATTCAATGTAAATGTTTTCGAGTTATTGTTCATGAAAAACCTACAATTGAATGGGCGACTGATCTTCAGCCATTTATTTGTAAAAAAAAAAAAAGAGAAAATGAAAATTAATTGGTGCCTCCCTAAGAGGGCGCCCATTACTGATTGAATTTAATTAAACTGGTGAAAATTTTGGAATGGGCACCCCTGTACAAGGGCGTAAATTACTTGTAAATTTTGGAAATTAACTAATGGGCGCCCCTGTGGTTGGCGCCAATTCATGAATTAGTGGCCCCTGTCTGGGCGCCAATTACTGTCTCACAGGTTTTCACCCTTATTTTCTAGCCCACACCATGGGTTATTTAGCACTGTTATCTCTTTCTGTAGATACAGTCCCACGTCTCACGATGTTTCACGCATACCCCTCAACTCTCGGTGATGTTTAAGCCCTCCGCGGGATATTCCTTCCTTCGGACTGGCAATTTCATCATTAGGACCTCCATAAGTCTACGCTAGCCTTGGATTCCCTCAAGGTAGCCGAGTAGGTTGTACCATCAAAACCCATGATCCCCTTTGAATGCCATGTCACTCTAAAGAAACATGGTAGCATAGCCCTCACAGTGCGTTGTTTTGGCATATGTGAGCATGTTCTTCCTGTACTTCTGGAATGGGCGACCCTCTCAGAAGTAACCATTTGAATGGGCGCCCCTATCATGGGCGCCAATTCTTCTGTCCTATTTTGTTTCACAGAATGGGTGCCCCTTTCTAGGGCGCCAATTATGAAAGTGATGACACCTAGAAGGGCGCCAATTCCACCCAAATTTCTGACTTGTCATGTGTTTTTGCGTAGTCTAATCATAGTCCATCCCTTCAGAACAATCTAACCTTTAACTCCTTGAATTCCAAGAATTTACCTTATCATCTTACATTAGCTCATTCTTTGGAATTCTATTGGCTATGGAACATAGTGGATGTCCGAGATACTTTACATGACTCAATGCTTGGCATTAATAGGGCCCGGTCTAGTCTTGGGGGGAGCACCTGAAAGTACTTGTGCCCATGGGAGTTGATTGACCACGGTGTGACATTGCACCAGAGTACTTGTCGTTCTAGATTTATGACATCCCACCCTCTCTTGAACTAGTGCTTGACTTGACTTGCCGTGACTTGACTTGCGTAGCTCGGAACAAGTGAGTACTTGCTTGATTGAAATAGCCAAACTCTAGTAACATGAACTTGATAATACATGCTTGACTCACTTGATGTTATCTCCCTTTAATATAGTGCAAACACTTGATAGTACCTTATTGTTACCCTGAAATCATACGTAATTCATCTCTCAAGTTTTTTGATATCTTGCTCGTTCATCATTTATAGCTATACCTGCATTGCACGCAACATGTAATTACTTAAAGAATTGCTTATTCTTGAGGTGTAATTCTTACTGAGCGTTCACTCACCCAGTTTCATTCCAACATTTTTCAGGTAACTCGGATAGCGACAACCAATCAGATGGGAATGAGACCGAGTGAAGAGCATAGAGCTTCCAAATGTCGAGCCATTGCTGAGTCGTGTCTTGTCGTGTCTTGTCCTTTTATTGAGTCCTATGTCATTTTACCTTTTTGTCATTTGGATCTAGTTGTGGAAACTTGTTAAGGCTTGTAGCCTTGTGGTTTAATTTGGATGGTTGACATTATGGATTGGGAATACCGTCGTTATGGTTAATCGGTTAAATTATGGAATTTAATTATGGATGTTATTATATTACCTTATCTTCGCGCACTTTGTCATTGTGTAGAATTTCTTCGTGCTCTGATTGACATGATCGATATAAACTCGTCACGCGTATCGGGTTCCTTCTGCGCTCTGGGCGTGACAATCTCTCTCTATCTCTCACCTTCTCTCACACCGCACACACTCTTCCCATTTTTTTATTATTTTTTCTTTTATTTTGTTAACTCCTCTCCACTTATCACTCTTTCTCTCTCTACATCTCTCTCTATTTCTCTCTCTATCTTCTCTCTTTCTAACCTCTCCTAAGACGGCACAAGATGGGTGTCCTCGGCTCCGGATTGAGTGGAGATCAAAGGCTCAAGGAGGCGATGTCACCCCGACACCACGGCCGTGATATCTTTTCCCCTCATTCCTTATCGGTGTTACTTGGATTTATTTCTATTTGGAGTTGTAATTTGTATTTTTGCACTTTATGTTGTAAACATTATATCTTTGATTAGTGAAAATCATGTATTTCTATGTTCTCTCTCTAAAATCTCTCTCTCCTCTTTCTTCTTCTTCCTCTCCCTCTCTTCTTTCTCTCCCTGCAATCTTCCAAATTTCATTAGATAGATTTATTTAATGTCATTTTTATTTTAAGTTACATATAATCATCTAAACTCTTGTTCCGCCTAGAACCCAAGATTTTTAATTCATAAAATCTAAACCTCTCTGTGGATTCGACTCGGACTCGCCAACGTGCTATGTTATTAATTTCTGTTGCGAGTTCGGTATTATTTTGAGATTGAATGCCGCATGGGTTTTAACGACGAGCCCCGTGTGCTTTCAGTCACATGCATCATAAATGCATAATAAACCCTCCACACATTGCATAGGACCCTTAGTGTTTGTTATCGAAATAGTGCCCGCAGATTCCCCACCCGATGAGAGAGAAATGTGGGGGGCACACACTCTCCCCTCACACACAAACTTTATCTGGGGTCGGGCACCGTGTTCGACCCTCTGGGGTCGAACATGATAACCCCAGCCAAAAAACAAAGTGGCCCTTAAAGAATAGCCCATGCTCGGTGCATGTGAGGGTTCGACCCCATGGGTCAACCCATCCCTTGCCAGACGCTGTCCAACGTTCACATGCCACCCTTGTGTCGACGCAGGCGATGGGCCAGGTCGATGCAGCCCTAACACCCACCTGTGGGGGGGGGGGGGGCAGTGGTGCGTTGACTCCCCTGTGCCCTGGCATGGACGCATCCCTATTCAAACAACCAAAAAAAAAGATAAAAGAGAAAATGAGAAGAGGGAGGTGATCCGGCGGCGTTGGCGCTTCTCGCGCCATATCACCCTCCCTCACACACCTCTTTCTCCTCCCCACCGATTCACCCCTTCCCCCATTAGAAAAAATGAAACCAAGAAAAAGGAGTGGGAGAGGTGATCCGGTTACAATTTGTGCGGCAGATCCCCCTCCCCCGTCGATTCATCTCTCTCTCTCTCTCTCTCCCTCACTCACCCATGCCGATTCACCCTCTCCCATAAAAAAAAACAAAGAAATGGGAAGTGATCCCGCGGTAGGGCTGCCTGCCGGATCATCACCCCCCTCCCTTGTTTTGAGATTAAAAAAAAGAGAAAGCAAAAAAACAAAACAAAGAGAAACAATAAAACAACAAAACAAGACAACAACAAAAAGTGATGAATGATCAAACAAAAAAATAGCAGCAACAAATGACCAAATAATTGATGATCAAAGAATAATAAAAAAAATTAATAATACTAATAAGTGAACAATAATAATAATTGGGCAACAATATACACATGGTCAAATAACCAAATGAACGCATGCATCTAAAGAAAATTAGATAACCAAACAAAAAATATAATATGCTCCGGAACCCCTGCTCCCCCAGACCTGGTGTGAAGGAAATATCAATGACACCTCGCTAAGCTGGGTTTGGACCTCGAGGGCCACCCCAATGTGGCTATGACCTGGTATTACCCCGAGCCGATAGCTCATTAAACTTGACCCCCGTTTCCACTGGGATCTAATCCCACTGTCACGCCCCGAGATATGTAGCAGAAGTAGTTCGGGAACGTGAACGGTCAGCATGGTAAACCTCACGCTAGCAAGACAATTAGAGCGCTAAACATTCACACACATAAGAGTGAACACAAGAGAATGTACTCAAAATTTTACTTTATTGAATAATAATAATTCATGGGTTACATCGACACTTGACTCCTTTTACTACACTCAATAAAAGAAAAAATTACATAATTGACTCTTGACTAATCATATGGACTCATGTCTATGTCTTCTCTTGATCTTTAATCGCTCTCGGACTCTTCACTTGAGTAGTCCGAATCCCCGTTACAATTTCCTGAAAAGATTGGAAAAGTAGGGAATAAGCACACTTGCCCAGTATATATCTTCGTATCAACGTGAAGGTAAATTTAAATCATTAACAATTTAGCTCTATAAGGTGAGATAAATGAAATACAATAAAATGCGGGATAAAACCAAGGTAATGGCACAAGTAACAAGGTATAGACTATAGAGATGTGAGATTTCATGTAGATTGAGAGCATGATCAAGGAAGAATGTAATGTGACCTTTCATACAAGGAGAATGTACTTTTCATAACCATAAATGTTATGCACTAGAAAGTCATGTAACAAAAATCTATAATTTCATGATGAGTCTCGTGGTTTTCACCCATTTATTAAAAAAGTACTCCCAGCGTAATGCGACTAACGCCAGTGTTCATCATACCCCATGGTTGATAGTATATTTCCGGCTATCTGCAGAGGGGGCTAGTGTCGAGCCCTTGAACACTGTCAGTGCCCGCTCTTGTATCTTCAAGTTATAAATCAAGCTACTTCACTATAAGAAAACTTGTCTTTACCTACGGCAAATGTAGTAGATAAAGGCCAAAAAGAACGTAGATAAAACCTTTACCTACGACACTCCCTACGGGGCGGTGTCATTGGTAAAAATTGCGTAGGTAAACCTTTATCTACCCGACAAAATTCCGTAGGTCTAGTGTGGTCAATACCTACGACAAAGTCACGTAGGTATAGGTTGGTCATTACCTACGGAATTATATCGCATAGGTAAAGCTTAACCTACGCAGTTTTTACCAACGACGCATGTCATAGGTAATTACCTATGAGTTTTATCGAGTAGGTAATTACCTACGACGTACATGGCATGCCTACGTAGTTTTTACCTACGACGGTAGTAGCAGGTAATAACCTAGGATTTATGTCGCATAGGTATTTTCTTACGATTTGTACACGTATGTAGTTGTTGGTAGTTACCTACGATTTATATCGCGTAGGTATTCTCCTACGATTATTGTCGTGTAGGTGGTAGTAGGTAATTACCTACAATTATGTCGCGGAGGTATTCTCCTACAGTTAGTGTCGCGTAAGTGGTTGTAAGTAATTACCTACGATTTATGTCACGTAAGTATTCTCCTACGGTTTTTTATCACGTAAGTACCTACGCAGTTTTCCCTAACAATAATTATAGTAGGTAATTGCTTACGATTTTTATCAAATAGGTAGTTTACTACGATTTTTTGAGCTATTAATAAAACATAGGTAACGTGAATGAACCGTATGTGAATGTTTCTTTTAATCTTAATCTGAAATAATTTACATTAATAGTAGATAATATATTTTAACCATAGATAACCTGAACTAATTATATACGTAATAAATTCATCTATAATGCCTATATGAACAGTAGGTAACCTGTAACTAAATTCATAGATAAACCATATAACTTGTACACATTCACAAAATTTACACATTCAAAACATGCACATTCACATCATTCACATCATATATCAAGAAATATACACATTCACATTCAAACCATAACTTATACACATTCACAAATTTTACACAATCAAAACTTGCACATTCACACCATTCACATAAATCAAGAACTATGCGCATTCACATTCAAACCATAACTTGATATTATATACAAAATACCATCATCAAGTATGATTGTGGCAATATATCAACATTGCAATCACAATAAATATAGCAAAGCTTCATGAACAACAAATAAGTGCATGTATGTCAAAATATATACACAATCAAAATTAGTGTAAACATTATATTACAATCAGTATATATATCAAAAATGAGGGGGGCGGTCTAACATATATCACCATGTTGTAGATCTCTAATTTAGACTAATCCACTTAAGAAAAATATCAAAGAAAAGACATGCAATAATCATCAATATGGAGGAAAATATATGCACGAGGTGCACAAGGGGAGTGTGTGATCGCCAGAGACGCTAGGCCTCAAAAATATAACAAATAATGAATAGGAGGAATGATCGCGAAAAGTACCTCAAAAGATGCGGGGATGTGAGTGCTTCCTTTCTCTTCAAATCGGCCGGCCGATGAAGAGAGTTCTTGCTTTTATTACCCTTGCAAAAAAAAGATAAATACTAATAAAAAATATGGATTAGAATATGGTGTGTAGCATCAAATTCTATATGTAAAGATGAGCATGAAAATTATGCAAGAACACACCTTGTGGGTGTTGGCCCTTAAACCCCTATGCAAAGAGGGTATGGGAGATGAATGATGCATGAAAATATGAATAAAAATTAAGGGGAAAGAGTGCATGAGTTGCACTATGGGGAGATCTCAATATGATGGTTGAGAAAAATCAATATAACAGTGAAACATGATGCATGTATCATGAACTAATGAAAAATACAAATAAGGGGAGATAAGATAGAAAAATCTTGTTTGGTGGCTCCTTTGGCTTGAATGCTCGATGGGAGGAAGCCTCCCAAGGGATGAAGATGTTGAACGTTGGAAATCCTCCTTAGTCAAAGCCCCTTCTACCTTCGGTTCCTGTAAAAAGAAAAGAAGAAGAAGAAAGACAGAAGAAGAAAGGACAGAAGGAGAAAAAGAAGAAGGAGACAGAAGAAGAAGAAGAAGAAGAAGAAGAAGAAGGAGACAGAAGAAGAAAACGGGGAAGAAGAATAAGAAGAGGAAGAAGACGGCAGAAGAAGAAAAGAAGAAGAAGAAGAAAAAAGAAAAAAAGAAGAATCAGCGGGGGGAGGAAAAAGAGGAAATCCAACCTAATTAATAGAGCCGCCGGCTCTATTAAATAGAACAGATTAAATATAAGAGAAGATAAGAATGGCAAGAGCCCTACGGAGGCAAGACTCCAGTCTCCAATCAAAGAAGGTGTCTAACGAAGCAAGGACTCTCTGGGGAAAGGGCTGCGAAGACAGAAGATGAAACACGCCTTTGGTCAGGGCGTCAATTCAAGAATTGACGACCTGTCATAGGGCGTTAATTCAAAACACGCCCTGGGTCAGGGCGTTTCTTCCTGGATTAATTTTAGAAATAAACATTTCTTTTATTTGAAAATTGTGAAAGACGACTCAGAGAGAGGCGTGAATTGAAAAACGCCCCATGGTAGGGCGTGATTCAACATTTTTCAAACATTTATTCTTTTTTCGAAAATTAGATAATTCCAGGAATTGACGCCCTCATCTCAGGGCGTCCTTTCATCAAGAAACGCCCTAGGTCAGGTCGTGTTTTAAAAAATGCCCTTCACCAGGTCACAAATTTATAAAATAGGTAAAATGGGGAGAAATAGATAAAATGGGGAGACACGCCCTGGATCAGGCCGCGTTTTAAAAACACGCCCCTCTCCAGGGCGTTAATTTTAAAAAAGAGGGAAAGGGGAGAAAATCCATGAAAAATGGATTAAACACTCAAATAAGCTATTTTGAGGGTCAAATGGGGCATTACAAGGCAATATGAAATATACTCAAAATAATGTCAATTTTGGCGTGTCTACAGCTGCCCCGCCTTGGCGTCTGCTTTGCAAGGGAGCGTAGCAAACTGAAAAGTAGATGCCAAGGTGTGATGAGACACACAATCAACATCACTTGATGAGAATCAAATCAAAAGCACGAGATGAAGCAAATCTCGGGAAATTCAATGAAATGAACAATGTTTGGATAAAAGGGGAGCTGTGCACGCGGTGCACGAGGGAGATAAAATAAATGATCAACTTTCAGCACGGTGGAAGTACCCCAGGTCACAAACCTGTAGGTTTCACCATTGGGGAGCGATTACCAGCCAGTGGACGTGCTGCAGCCAAGGTGGAAAAAAAAAGATGATAAAAATCCAAACAAGGAGCTTTCGAGAAAATGACCCAAAACAACGACAAAATGAACTGAGGACTTAATTCGGCATGGAATATCTCATATTGAAGATTAAGATCAATTCAACCCTCAAAATCAACTTATCAGAATGATTATTCAACAATTGTTTCAAATTCCTACATGAATGCATGCAGGGTTTAAAAGGAAAAATTAAATCAAATGAAAATATAAGATAATCAAGGATAATATTGCTAAGCTGCCCAGACTGAGTCAAGAAACCGACTTCTGCGAGCTGATACTAAGCAGAAGCCCGTTTATCCGCACACCAACTCGTAAAAGATAACCATCGTCCCCAGTCTTGGACGGCTCAACGGCCTATCCGTGTGACTAAGACTTCTCTGGAATCATCATTATTTTTGATGAAGGGGAACTCAAATCCCAGATTTACCAAAGCCACAAGGTCCTTGATATAATCTAGTAGCGTATGTAACATATAGTAGAATGCATACAGGAGATGGTGATAACAATAAGCATGGGAACTGAGAAATGAGCTGCAAGCACCGTGGGGCTTTGAGTGATGATGCCCTGCCGGCGGGACCAAGAGCCTCTTCCTGCGCTCAAAAATTCATTAGCCAAGATATAACAAGCAATGAATAAATCATAGCATGCATAGCATGAATCAAAGCAACCAATCATAGCATATATCATGAACATCATAAGTCAAATCATGGCATAGCAAAGCATCATTATTTGTTGTTTGTCATGAGGATGACAATCTGGCTAATCAAGTTTTGGAGTTAAATAATCAGGATCTGATAATGCCCATCGGCGGAGTAATCAGATGAAACGAGCAGGAGTTGATTGAAAGATTTGGAGATGAATAATCATGAGATATGATAATCAGAATGATATAGGGAGATGATGCCCCTGGGTGGCATGTCATGAGAATATTGGGAAGAATCAATGGATTGATAGCAATAAGTAGAGAGAGGACCCATCCCGTGCTTTTGGTCTCTGCAAAGCTGTTCCTGTAAAACATCATCAGAAAATACAATGCAAATTTTTGGATTTTGGAAATATGCAAATTTTTATGAGTTTTTTATGAGTTTTGGAATATGCAAATTTTTATGAGTTTTAAAAATATTTGAATTTTTATGGAGATCTTTGGAAAATATTTTGAATTTTTGTTGGGATTTTGATCAGGAAATATTCAATTTTTTTTGGATTTTGGCTTAGACATTGTTAATGCAGCATCAAAGGGTTATTTTGAACCACTGGCTAGGGGTCCTTGTTTCTTCCCTTTTTCGCTAAAAATTGCCCAAAGCTGGGCGTGCATTGAAAGTGGCATCCTATAACCGACCGTCTTTGATCAACGGTGCCCCTACCAAGGCCATATCCGAGAAACATTCGGTCTTAGAGGGAAAAGAGAAGAACAATTGTGACAAGCTTTATGCAGGATGGGAGATGTTGGGACTTGAATTATTTCCAAGGTGTTACCCTCAAAGAGGTAGTCTGTTGCGCCGGGGCTTTGTGCCTTTGATTTTTAGACCCTTGACATGCATACGACCAGGGTTTTCCCTACGGGGACTTTGCCACTATTGTCATGCCATAATTCACAATCTTGCGTTTACCGAAATTCTGACTTGATTTTCATAATAGCCCTTTTGGCGAGATGTATATCATGAAATTCATATCTAGTTTGGGTCAAGACTGCCCCTATTTGAGACTCCTCTCGTATTGGGGATTACCTAGGTTGGTCATCTCATCCGTCAACCTCTTGCCCCTGCATGTGGCCGAATAAAGAAGAGAAAAGACTTTCAGATATACACATGGCATGGCCAAGGTAGCAACGGTGTTTACCCAAAGGACGCCGTGAAGTGTGTGGAATGCCCAGCTGAGGGTTGATCTTAACAAGTAGGGAGAGAATGTTGAATTCCCAGCGCGGGGTTCTTATTAACCAAGGTGCTGCATAAGCAAGCCTAAAGACTCTTTTTAACAATGATTTAATTTAACAAAAGCCTAAGATAAAGATCTAAAACACCACTCTTAAATCTTGTTAGGAAGCACTTCATTTTGAAAATCATGCGTGAAGTAATGAGGTAATGATATCATGAAATGAGTACTTACGCCAATATGTTACCTTGCAATCTTTGTTAAAGCAGCTGCCGCGAGAGGTTGATCATCGTGGGATAGTCCTCTTAGGCAGATAAAGGATTGGAAGCAAAGGATTGAAAGTGGCTTAACAAGAAGGAGTGCTGCCAAGACCAGACTCAGACGAATAAGGAAAAAAAAAGAAAAAGAGGCGAGGGCTAGAACTCCCTCACTAAGGCGCGGAGACCCTGATCACATGGAACAGTCTATAGAAGGAGAGGAGAATTAGAAGGAGGAATGAGGACTAAAGCCTCGAAAGCAATGGGAGAATGGGCAGATGCCCAAGGCAGTGGATGTGGAAGAAGTTGGGTCGGACCCAGAATTAGGAGGAATCAGAAGAAGAAATTGGTAGATGGAAAGAGGCGGATCCGGAGGGTCCGGAGGCAGAGGAGAATCATGAGAGGAAAAATCCGAAGGCTCCGGAGGGATGACAAAAGAAGGGACGCGATGCCCTGAGAAGAAATCTGGAAAAGAGTGATAAAAAAGGAAGAAGAGAACGAAAGAGGTGATGTCTTGGAAGAACAGAAAGATGAACTGGAAGAAAGATGGATGGTCCGGAGGTTCTGGGGGAATGAAATCAGGAGGGTCACGATGCCCTGGAAGATGATAGAGAGAATAAGACGGAGAATTCGGAGGTTCCGGAGGAAGCAAATGGAAAGGGGCACGATGCCCGGGGAAAAGATGGAGACAACCAGGTGGAGAATCCGGAGGTTCCGGAGGAAGAATATAGAAAGGGGCGCGATACCCAAGAGAGAGGAATGAAGGAGGATCAGGAGGAAAATTCAGAGGTTCCGGAGGTAGCAAATGAGAAGGGGCGTGATGCCCAAGGGGAAAATCCGGAGGTTCCGGAGGAGGAAGGTGGAAAGGGGTGCGATGCCCGAGAGAAAGGTCCGGAGGTTCCGGAGGAAGAGAATGGAAAGGGGCGCGATACCCGAGGGGAAAGTCCGGAGGTAGCAAATGAGAAGGGGCGCGATGCCCAAGGAGGAGGGATAAAATTCCTGGAGGTTCCAGGGAGATAGCAGGAATAGGGACGCGATGCCCCAGGGATAGTGGATAAAAAGATGAAGATGAATAAGATGGGAAGTGCGGAATATCCGGAGGTGCCGGAAGGCGAGGAAGATACGGGTTTGGAAACCCGGGAAGCAGGAGGTGCAAATGCATGCAATGGGATGGATGCGATGAATGCATGAAATGCAAAGAATATGAAGAATGTGAAGGGCGAGAGGATGAGATCCTCCTCCTAACCCTGGGATTGGCCCATGAAGAAAAAGTGATAGAGATGGATGAATAGAAAGTGGAACAAATAAGGGATGGCCCCTTAGCATTAAGATAACTGCCCCTCCACGGCAGTGAAAGTGTATGAGAAATAGCCCCTGCCGAAGCTTCAATGGTGAATGTCAACTCCCTTGGAGAGTGCAAAGTAATGGTGTGAGGGAGTTGGAAAGTTGGGCTCGGAAGCATTATGTTGCCCAAAGATTTAAAATTTAGAAATTGGAACAAAGGGTGCCCTGCCCGGCCCTTACACAGCATCAATGCTTGGCATGTCGGCGACTTGGCTTCTTCGACCGTGCTTGGCACAATAACCCGGATTGGCATCCGGCAAATGAATTCTTGAATCTTGAATGGCGCGGCCAAATCCTTGCTGCCCGGCTCTTGATCGTCCTCGGCACCTGTGCTTGTAGAAGGCCCCCCATTCCGAGTAGTAAGGGGAGGTGAAGCGGAGGCGGAAGGCTTTGTGAGTGGTGGAGGTATAATGGAAAGAGTTGGTAAATGGGTGAGCGTAAGCGGGGGTTCAAACACGCCGAGTTTCTCCCTTTCCTCGGAAGCAGTTGGGATTGGCTCGGGTGCAAAAAGGGGGGGATCCTGCCCAGGATTAGCCATGGGTAAGGGTAAAGGGTTAAATGGTGGAATAGGCAATGTGGGTTTTAAAGGGATAATGGAAGGCCGAGGTGGCGGTAATGGGAGGTTAATTGGGGAAGGTTCAATGATGGGTTCGATGGAGGCTAATGGTGTGGAGGTAGATGGCTTAACGGGTGGAGGTTTAATAGTGGAAGGCTTGGGGGAGGCCAGTGTTGCGGAGGTTAATGGTGTAACTGGAAGAGGTGTAATGTATGCGGTGTCAAGGATAGGAGGAGACTTACAATGTGCCGGTGTGGGTGATTGAAGTATCGACCCATCATCGTAACACCAATTAGTCTCATAAATAGGGGTTGGATCAGGGATGGTTTCATCCTGAGCAGGGGGTTCATCGAATGAAAATGGGGAAAGCGGAAAGTTAAGGAAACTCAGAAGGGGTGCCTGTGGAGCTTCATCATCATCGTATACTGCCTCGAATTCTACGAATGCCGGCTCTTGCTCACTTGAACCGCCGACGCCGTAATCATCCCTCCTGTCTTTCTATTCTCTCTCCATCTTTGTAATCTCGTCCAAAGCGGCATGGAGAGGATTGACTGGAGTAGGAGGAGCCGTGACCCTCTTTATTTGTTCCTCCATCAAAGTAATCTTATCAAGCAGAGACTGTTGGAGGGGTGTGACCTGAGCAACAGAAGGTTGGCAGGGCCTTGAAGGAGGAAGGGCCGTATAAAAAGGCCGTGGAGGGGAATTAATGGGATGACCCGTAAAAGAACCCGGACGGGCCAGATTGCAAGGAGTGAATGGGCCTCGGGGCCGTGATGGAGGAGGAATAGAAGGAGGCGGGTGATGGGCCACCCGAGTAGAATGAACAAGAGGAGATGGGTAATGGGCTACCCGATCAGGATTGGAAGGAGGAGGTGGGTGATGGGCCACCCGTGTAGAATTGGAGGGAGATGCATGAGATGTACCCTCAACGGCAGCCTTAAGGGCTTAGATCTGTTGAGGGGTAAGATGATCTAATGCATGCAAAATCTGGGAGACCTTCTCATCATTGGGACGAGAGGGCTTAATGGGAATAGTGGCTCGAAATTGAGTTGAAGGACCATTGGATTGGACATTGCCCAAGGGTCGGGCAACACCATAAGAGTGAGGACGTGGTCCTTTGAAAGTATGGTGAGAATTTTGAACATGTTGAAAGTGAGGATTATAAGAAGTGCTAGGTTGTGCATCCTCATGAACATTAATTGAATTGAACATGTTGTTTTGTCTATCAAAGTAAGCCATGCAAGCAATTTAATGTGCAAATAATTGGCAAAGAAACACACCCAAGTTGAAATGGTTACCTTGATTTCTTATGTTTGAATCTTGGTGAATTAATGATTTTATGCAAATTGATATGATTCACACAAGGGGAGGAACCTAGTTTCAAATATGATTTAACTCCAATGCCAACTAGGAACACTCTCTCACCACGTTTAGGCCAACTAATTCGGGACTTCAAAAGGGTACAACCTGCCCGGCGTCCGTGAGGGAATCCATGGGTGCGGGGACTTACGGAGGCTTGGAAAAGGGATTTCCAGTCCAAAGAGACGGAATGCTCAATGGAGGGTCGTCCCGATTCCAAGAGGGTCTGTAGATCCTAATGAAGAGGAGGTCTCCCAAACCAATGCAAATGAATGAAAGAAATGCAATATGTGCAAGGGAATATGCAAATCACCAATAGAGCCAGATAATCAATATAAATCAAAGAAGCACGAAGAAGTGGAGGCTCTGTGAAATCACAGGAAAGAGACGACCTGGGGAAGGTCGTTACTAATAAAAATGCGCCCTGGTCTGAGGCGCTACCTGAGGAAAGGACGCCTCACAGAGAGGGCGCCAAATCTAAAACACGCCCTGGGGCAGGGCGTTAACTCTCAGAGGTGCGCACGGCCGGGAGAAAGAAATGCCTTGATGTGAGGCGTTATCAAATAACAAGACGCCCTAGAGAGGGGCGCTATCCAGAAAATAAACGACAGGGTCACTGTCGTGAATCACTGTGAGAGCCCACACAGGCAAGGTAAAAACACGCCCTGGTATGGGGCGCTACAAATCAAATGGACGCCTCTGCTAGAGGGCGTCAACTCTCAGGGGTACGCACGACCGAATCAATAAAACGCCTTAGTGTGAGGCGTTAGAATATAAAAAGGCGCCCTGGAGAAGGGCGTGAATTCACAAATAAGCAGGGTATGATAGAAGACGTCCTGTCAGAAGGCGTTAGACATGCATAAAACGCCCTGGGTGAGGGCGTGAAATTAAAAAGCGCCTCTGACAGAGGCGTTAATTCCCAGAAAGACCCCACGGCCAGCAATATTAACAGGAACACTCACAACCCCAAGGCAATCAATATAAACAATAACATGCTCATCAAGAATTTTAAATAAGTGGAGATTCTAAGGAAAAGACAACAAAATGGCAAATCACTTTAGGAAAGAAAGCAAAGCCAATGGAGGGTGCCCGAGGGGCACAAAAGGAGACGCACCGAGGGTGCAATAGGGGAGACGGCACACGCGGGTGCCTAAGGGGAAAAGGGGTAATAAAGAGAACGCAAAGGGTCCCAGCGTGATTGTCAATTTGTAGATCTCTAATTTAGACTAATCCACTTAAGAAAAATATCAAAGAAAAGACATGCAATAATCATCAATATGGAGGAAAATATATGCACGAGGTGCACAAGGGGAGTGTGTGATCGCCAGAGACGCTAGGCCTCAAAAATATAACAAATAATGAATAGGAGGAATGATCGCGAAAAGTACCTCAAAAGATGCGGGGATGTGAGTGCTTCCTTTCTCTTCAAATCGGCCGGCCGATGAAGAGAGTTCTTGCTTTTATTACCCTTGCAAAAAAGAGATAAATACCAATAAAAAATATGGATTAGAATATGGTGTGTAGCATCAAATTCTATATGTAAAGATGAGCATGAAAATTGTGCAAGAACACACCTTGTGGGTGTTGGCCCTTAAACCCCTATGCAAAGAGGGTATGGGAGATGAATGATGCATGAAAATATGAATAAAAATTAAGGGGAAAGAGTGCATGAGTTGCACTATGGGGAGATCTCAATATGATGGTTGAGAAAAATCAATATAACAATGAAACATGATGCATGTATCATGAACTAATGAAAAATACAAATAAGGGGAGATAAGATAGAAAAATCTTGTTTGGTGGCTCCTTTGGCTTGAATGCTCGATGGGAGGAAGCCTCCCAAGGGATGAAGATGTTGAACGTTGGAAATCCTCCTTAGTCAAAGCCCCTTCTACCTTCGGTTCCTGTAAAAAGAAAAGAAGAAGAAGAAAGACAGAAGAAGAAAGGACAGAAGGAGAAAAAGAAGAAGGAGACAGAAGAAGAAGAAGAAGAAGAAGAAGAAGAAGGAGACAGAAGAAGAAAACGGGGAAGAAGAATAAGAAGAGGAAGAAGACGGCAGAAGAAGAAAAGAAGAAGAAGAAGAAAAAAGAAAAAAAGAAGAATCAGCGGGGGGAGGAAAAAGAGGAAATCCAACCTAATTAACAGAGCCGCCGGCTCTATTAAATAGAACAGATTAAATATAAGAGAAGATAAGAATGGCAAGAGCCCTACGGAGGCAAGACTCCAGTCCCCAATCAAAGAAGGTGTCTAACGAAGCAAGGACTCTCTGGGGAAAGGGCTATGAAGACAGAAGATGAAACACGCCTTTGGTCAGGACGTCAATTCAAGAATTGACAACCTGTCATACGGCGTTAATTCAAAACACGCCCTGGGTCAGGGCGTTTCTTCCTGGATTAATTTTAGAAATAAACATTTCTTTTATTTGGAAATTGTGAAAGACGACTCAGAGAGAGGCGTGAATTGAAAAACGCCCCATGGTAGGGCGTGATTCAACATTTTTCAAACATTTATTCTTTTTTCGAAAATTCGATAATTCCAGGAATTGACGCCCTCATCTCAGGGCGTCCTTTCATCAAGAAACGCCCTAGGTCAGGTCGTGTTTTAAAAAATGCCCTTCACCAGGTCACGAATTTATAAAATAGGTAAAATGGGGAGAAATAGATAAAATGGGGAGACACGCCCTGGATCAGGCCGCGTTTTAAAAACACGCCCCTCTCCAGGGTGTTAATTTTAAAAAAGAGGGAAAGGGGAGAAAATCCATGAAAAATGGATTAAACACTCAAATAAGCTATTTTGAGGGTCAAATGGGGCATTACAAGGCAATATGAAATATACTCAAAATAATGTCAATTTTGGCGTGTCTACACATGTTAGTAAGGGAATCAAGAGCTGGGAGATGAACTGTTCCGTGCATTGACCATAACCTGCAAAATAGTTAAATATTTATAAGTAATTTCACTTGAAAGTTAAACATGACAATATTTTCTTAACAAATAAGAAAGATACTTTACATATTCTATGAGCCAAAGAATATGGCTCCCAAGTGCATCTATAATTTGGGATTCAATGACTCATCTAACTTCATTATATTATCTACTTTGTTCTTTTAAGGTTACTCAGGAACTTAAAGAAATTTCTTATCTGAGCAGATTCTTTAAAAGAGTTGGGATGCATTTATATTTTCTTACGAAAGGCTGCTCTTAATGCACATGACTAGAGGCAAGCACCTGAGTCGAATGACACAAAGATTGACAGCCATGAAAAACATAAACCAAAGAAATTACAAAGAAAATTGAAATATATCAACTAAAGAAAACTAGAGCAATCATAGAAGCCAGCTGTAGACATGCTGCAAAGTGAGAACAAAGGAATTGATCGCATCATGAGGTAAGTAAAGGTTAGGACCATGTTGAGGCTTGCGTACAAAAGTATAATGAAAATCATGAAGGCCATCTAACATCAGTCGATGGTTGGGGAGAATGTTTTAGGATTAAAGAATTTCAAGGGCCTACATACTGCTCTCAAATTCCTGAGGATGCAAAAATTGATAGAAGAGTTTTGACCTTTCATAAATTCTTTAATCCACTTAGAAGATACTCACTACAAGAAAATAGACTTTTAGGGGCATTTCAGAACTACCCCAAAAAAATAGATATAAATACCCTAAAAACCTTTAGGGGCAGTTTGATTAGTTTTAGGGGCAATTTAAAATGTGCCCCTGTTGCCTCGGTCCCTAAAAGTTTTTGGGGCACTTTTTAAAAAATGCCCCTAATGTTATCATTAGAGGCACTAAAATTTGCCCTGAAATATTTTAATAGGGGCAATTTTGTTGATCAAATGCCACTGATGAATATGTTTTAGGGGCAATTCCTCCTTCAAACTGTCCCAAATAACTTATTTTAAGAATAGTCATCTAAAAGCCACCTTGAAATAATCACTTGAAAGAATATATTTTAGGGGCATTTTCTTCCACAAACTGCCCAAACAACCAATCTGTAGCGGCTCCAATTTTTAATTATTACACAAAAATAACCATCCTAAAATACAAAAATTAGAATCAACATTCCTAACATGTGATCAATACACAGACCTTATTCTTCATAATTCATTGACATACACAAATACTGACCATTATACAACACGAGTATATAAATTGTCCACCTTTTAACATAAACATAAATAGGACATGGTACTCATTGACCAACATAATGTCTTAATGAAATTGTATTATAAAATCAAATCATGAAATATCACAATTACATGTATAGCATCCATGAGTTATAAATATAACTCGGACCATGGAACTTCAAATTTTCACTTTGCAACTAAAATATACAAACTCAACAACTCTTTAAAATATATAAAATAGTTTTCCCTTGATGCTCTTTAAGTACAAACATTTTCTTCATAGCGAAACCCTGTTCGATCTCATGGATGGCTTCCCTTGTAGAGTTGCTTCCAATGTTTCCAATTACTTTGATTGATGAGCCAAAGCAATTTAGTGTCAGCCCCAATAAGCATGATGTGCTCATCCCAGGTCATAAGGTGACCCTCACCTGTTGTGCCTCCAACTATCACACTCTCGGCACCATTTACAATCTGCATGTGCATCTTCAAGGTCAAATCTACCATCTGGCATATATGGGGTCTTAATGGCTGTGAGCAATCTGAGCTTTTTTATGTCATCCACACATGTTCTAGAATAACAAACAATTAGATAATCACCAATAAATTGAATTACAGCCATAGAAAAGGATAATAAGAATTTCACTAACCAAAGCTATATATTGTGAAGAGATGGGGACAACAATGAGGGTGAGAATGGTAAGGACAATAAAGCACATGTTGCTTTAGAAATTTCAAATAAGTGAACATCAAGAAAGATAAAAGTTAAGCTAACAATTGAAATTGCTTATACATAATGTCGGATATAATATAACACTAGTGGAAGTTCCACACAGTGAACATTATATAAAGATAGAGCATTGTTGAATAATTGAGATTGTCTATACCTAATAATGAAAATGTAAAGCACTTGGTAAACTGAAAGCTCAAGTAATACACTTGTATATTGTGCAAACAAAGTGATGCAGAGATAGAAGACAACGTGTTTGCATAAGCTTCAGATAATCAAATTTGCATCTAACTTTCTTTTGATGCACTCTCGTATCGTACTATAGTAAATTTAGTGTCATGTTTGGGACTGCAAACAGCAATGGACATCATCCATACTAAGTATGAACAAAAAGCTCCTTCCCCATGCATCATCTCATATTCTACCATTATAAAGGAATTTTTACAAAGTGAAATAAAAAAGGGTAAGCAAAATTGAGAAACTGAGAAGCAAATCCACCCCAATATTTCATTTTTTTGTAGTGTGAGATGATGGGCAATGGTGGTTGTGTGGATGGGGAGTAGATCAAACATAATTATTTAACATGGATTCATAAATTTTCATTTCTCTAATGAATCTACAGAAAAAAAATCAAGATCATTAGTGCAAACTTCGAATGGAAGAGAATTTTAAAAAAAGAATGCAAGGGAATTTCTCATGTTTTCTTCTTCTAACAACTGCACATGAAAACCTTACTTTTTGTCATCTTCTCCACCCTAGGGAAACAATGGAAATTTAAAAAAGATGATGCAATAGCTGGTCATCCAGTAGCTCCATGGATTGCATATTTGTGAGACAAATAGAATAGCAGATAAAAGCAATCCATGATTATTGTTTATTTCCTTCATATATATGTGGGTACAAATATGTCACTTTCAATTGAGACTAAATAATCGAGCGCTTGAGTGATTCTGAAAAAATTGAAGCATCGATGGCTCCAATAGTGTCTTTTTTCTCATTTGTTCAACAAAATCAATTCAACTAAGTAAAAAGAGGTAACTTGTCAAGTAAATAAATGGAAGTGAATATGATGAGCAAAAAAAAATCCAAGAGTACTACCCTAAAGATACTGACCATATTTGGGTAACCCGTTTAGTGCACAAAATACACCTGGTTATATTTATTAAGGCGCTCCGACCTGCATGGAGCTACAGTCTTGATCTGGCCTTGTTTCAATAAAAGCAAATATAAGGTGGATGAGAGACCGTTGCTTTGTGCTCTGGAATGAAGACTAAAAGATGTGTAGCAGGTTAAGATTTGCTGTTGTCAGTATTTGGTGAGGTAGTTACAAAATGAAGAATAAGGAGGAGCTAGGAACTCACCGTTCCTAGACCCACTGAAAGGTCAGCAATGAAAGTATCCTCGATTTCACCACTGCATTCCATAGAAAAAGAGGATTAAGCTGAGTATTTAAATGGAGAGTTAGAGGAACAACGAAGTAAATTTTATCAAACTTGGCACCCTACCTCCGGTGGCTGGCCATGACACCGCAACCAGCATGTTTTGACATTTTGACAGCTTCAATACTCTCGGTGACAGTCCCTAGCTATTTGATTCACTTGATTCAGAGGAATAGTCATGTCAGAACTAATAATCAGAAGAAATAAAATACCATTTTCTAGCTCCCTAAAGGAAGGGTTGGAAGAAGGCAAATCTGCACTGAATCTTCATTTAATCTTTATTGTAATAGGATCACAAATCTTAAATTAGTACCTTCAATAGAAGGGAATTGCATGCCTTTTCCGTGATAGACTTTGCAACACGCTGCAGACAAAAAGACACAAGATCATATGATGCGCCCATACAACAACCTAAATTTTGGATATAACATCATATGCTCTATAGATACAAACAGTTGGGTTAATGACAAAGAGATCATCTCCAACAATGTAGACATCCTCACAACATCAAAGGTGTCCTTGGGTATTATCATGGTTTTGGCCAGTTCAGCTAATAGGTAAGAAACCTCATGGGATTCCATAAAAAAGGAAAACAACTTAGATGCATGAAGAGGCGAGATCTCGCGCTGAGTCCTGAGCGGGCTATGGATCACCGGAAGATGAATATGCAAGAGAGGGAAACGTATCAGAGGGCCCAGGGGATCTCCCTGGGGGGAAACCCTCCGATGGCTAAGTCAGTAGAGCTATGGTGGAAGCGATAATGGGGGGAGGAGAGAGCTGATGCGCGAGACTCCTCTCCACCAGAGGGTGAAGCGAATCGTGCTCAGGAGCTTAGGGTGTGTGAAAGCCTTGTTTCTCTTACCTTCTTCCGGAGGGTATCCCTTGCTTAAATAGTGCACCACCTTCAGGAGTCCTGCGAGCTGAGGGGTTCCCAGCGGGAGTTACGTCTTTAACGGGGGCTTTCATGGCCTGATCGTGGGAACGTTATCCCCTTGGAGTCCGGCGGCTCCCCTGACTCTCCCGCTGGCGGGGGACTCTGAACGGCTGCACATGCGGATAATCAACCGGCCTTACCGAGCCTCGGGGATGCTAGCTCTTGTCCGAGCGATAGGCATGGCCCGGCGAAGGTGGGGTCGGATAGGTCGGCTAGAGCCTATCTCTCTCGGACGGGGAGAGGGCTTTAGGCCGGACCTTCCTTGGGACCTGACCGTTGTCTCGGGCCCTCCGAGCCTAGAAGGCCGCCGGGGAGAGTTAGTTCCTCGAGTCTTGTTTATTGGGCTTTTCTTCCCTAAGTGGGCCCTGTGGGCTATCACTCAGGCGGGCTCGCCTGGTTGGACCCTGTGGGTCTTGTTGGGCTGCCTTTGTGGTGGGCTGCGGAAATCCCCCTCTCCACTTGTCCCCCTCCTACTCCCGAGCCAAGGAGGCTCGGATGAGTAGGTTTTCGAGGCTTTGGACTGGCGTGGCTCAGGTGGGTGGAATTCCGTTGGCGTTATGGAGCCACTTATAGCGGTCGCCGAGGCCCGTAATGATGATCCTGACGGATTAGAAATGAAGGGGCCCCCCTTTTTCTCGGAGCACGGAACGGCGCGCCGCCACCCTGAGGGGTTTTTAGGGGGCGCTGTTCATCGTTCTAGGCTTCCAGAGTTTTAGGCTTTCCTTGCTTCTTGATGCGCTGTGAGAGCACAGCGGAGACGCGGAGCCTTGCGGCGGCATTCGTGGAGTTGGCGAGGATAACCGCAGAGGCGGTCCGGCAACTTCCTTCTCCCCCGGAGTCTTCGAGCTCGTACGAGGGATCTTCCCTCGACTCGATGGTGGATCAGAGTCCGGAGCTTGTGCCGGAGAGGCGGGAACTCGTCCCCAACTGCAGTGAGTTGGGGGAAGCGGAGGTGCGGAGGCTGGAGCATCGTTTTCGCCTGCCTCTCAGATACAGCTTTGCTGCCGCCGCTCCGTATGAGACGAGTCTGGATGATCGCGGGGAGCATATTTGCACCTTTCTTCTGGCTTGGAAGAGCGGATTTCATCTCCCTTTCGATCCTTTCGTGCTGCAGCTTCTTAATTTTTTCCGGTTGGCGCCTATTCAGTTGGTGGCCAACTCATATCTTCTGCTCTCGGCCTTCCGGATTCTTTGTCGTCAGCACGACATTTTTCCTTCCTTGGACCTCTTCCATTTCTTCTTTGAGTTGAAAGCGCACCCGTCGGCGGGGAAAGGCTTCTACTTCATCCAGGCGCGGAGGAATAGGAGTTGCATCTCGCTTGCGGCGAAGGACTCCTCGCACAAGGGGTGGAAGACCCACTTCATCTGGGTGAAGGCGGTGGCGACGGACGAGATCTGGAGATGTCGGACCTCGCCCAACTTTCATCCGAATCTGCCCCCTCGCCAGGAGGAATTCCCTCCCCACGTGGAGCAGCAGGCTGCCCGTCTACTGGAGGACCGACGATCGACCGAGGAGCTGGTGACGCCAGAGAACATCGAACGGTGTCTTCTCTCGCGGTTGACGTCGACATGTACAGCTTTTGAGGCTCTTTTTCTGGGGTGGTAGCTCCTTTCCTCCTCCTGACTGGGGCTTCTCCTTGTTGCAGACGTGAGGCGGGAGCCTCTGGAGGAGGCGGCCGAGGTCATCGATCTGGGAGATGACTCAGCGGCCGATGAACCTGATGCCTCGGCGAGTCGCGCCCAGGCCCGAGACAAGGGCAAGGGGGTGGCCCCCGAGGGGTCTTCTCGATCGACCGGCCTGAAGCGCAAGGATCCCCTGGCGGGGAAACTGCGGGAGGCCGTGAAGGCCAGGAAAAGGGCCAAGAAGGCCGGCCTTTCTACCGCCGTCGGGGGCGATTCTGGCTCGGCGGCGCTCCCCCCTCGGGGGTAGGATGGGGCCGACCCCTCCGGGCTGGCTCTCCCATCCGCCGGGCGAGAGGGGGCCGAGGAGACCAGGGGCCCCTCAGAGGGAGGTGATGGGTCGGCTCTCCCCTCTGCGGGGGCAGAGGGGGCCGATGCCGGTGTGGCCGGCGCTGGGACCGAGGGATCGGTCGGCGCGGATGGGGGTTCACCCGCGGGGGCGTTGCAGCCCCACATGCCGAAAGTTTCTGGTGAGGCCGATCTCGCGGCGCCGGTCGAGGGTGGGGGTTCGCCCGGGGAGGCGTCGCAACCCCAACCGACCGTGGCGTGCGGGGCGGTCAGCTTCGCTGCCCGAACAGGGTCTTCTGGCGGGGTGCCCAGGGTGGAGCGGTCTCCTTTGCCGGAGCCTCTGACAGGCTCGGGATCTTGGGTGACTTGTACCGGTTCTGCCAGTCGATCGCCGAGAGGACGAGGGGGGGAGAAAGGCGCAACACTCCCGCCGGGGTCCTTGATGTCCTGATGGAGGGCGACCTGGCCATAGCTTGGATAGCGGCCGTGATGGCGGAGGCGCACTCCCGGACGGAGGCGGAACGGTCGAGGCTTGCCTGGACCCTTGGTGGATGCGAGGGAAAACTATCCCGGCTAGAGGGGGAGCATGAGGGGCTCCGGCGGGAGTTCCTCGCATTCAGGGAGTTGGCGCGGTCGAGCCGACGGGAAGCCGAGGCGCTGGCCGAGCAGCTAGCAAGGGCCCAAGAATCGCTCGAGAGGAAGAGCAAATGTCTAGAAGATGAGCGTCAGCGTCACATCGAGCTGGATGGCCTCTGGGAGCTTGAGCGCGGCGAGCTGCAGGATCGGGCGGAGGACGCGGAGCGCCTTCGTGCTGAGGTCGAGGCGGACCGAGCCCAGGTGGAGGGCCGGATGATCGAAGCCGAGTGGAGGATGACCGAGCTAGAGGAGCGTCTGGCGAGGGCGGAAGAGCGTGCGGCCGAGGCGGAGCGGGCTCGGGTTGAGCTTGCCGGAAGGGTAGGGCAGGTCGAGGCGGAGGCGATCGAGCGTTACAAAGGCTCGGAAGCTTACTCGGCTGACTTGATTAAAGCTGCCCTCCCCTACTATGAGGTAGCGCTCCGCCGGGGTGCTCAAAAGGGATTCAGGCAGGGCTATCACCGGGCGATGAGCTATGCCAATGAACACCTTGCCGTGGGTGATTTTCCTTACGGCCAGAGTTATGACTCGGATGAGTCAGTTTCCAGCTTCTCATCCTCGGCCGGGGAAGAACCGGAGGAGTCACCTCCAGCGGGGTCACCAACTCCGGAGGCTCCGGGAGGGCTCACGACCGGGACAGTTCTCGCACAGGCGAGGTCAGTGTCCGGGCCGGCCGTCACGATAGGTACCGGGGGTGACGCGTCCCCTACTGCTGTTCCTGAGCTTCAAAGTGGGCCCGAGGCCTGATATATTTTGCTTTATTTTGCCCCTTCCCCTTTTTGTCTGTTTTTCCTTTTGTAAGATGACTTCTTTATGGGAGGCAATAAAGAACTTACTTTGTTTGATCGCTATCTTTGCCGTGAATTGGCTGGCGTATCGGGGGCAGTTGGAAAGTGCCGATATTCTTTGCACAGTTTTCGCATGCCGATTCGGGAGACTTCTGGCGGGGCGTCCTTTCATTCCACCATGCTTTGAAAGTCGAGGCGCTTCACGAATCTCGCTAGGGGGGGGGCCGAGGAATTGGAGGTGACCTTCCAGGGGAGGTCCTGTAGCGTGTTTTCGAGGGGGGAGTCATTTAAGGCGCGTGGCCTCCCTTGGCCTATAAAAAGGACCGAAGGGTGCTCCTTCCCTCTTAACACTTAGGACTCTCGCCGGCGGTCTGCTCTTATTCCCTCGTTTTCGCTCTGCGTTGCGCCGCCGCGATCGGAGCATGGAGGACCCTTCAGAAGGTGACGCCGCAGACGACGGGGAGCGGCCGGTTCCAGCTGTCCTGGAATATCGGTCGGATCCCACGGTCGCCGCGCGTGCATAAGACGGGTCTGACGGTCGCTGCGCGGATCTGGAGAGGGCTTCGACGTGTGGGGGCACATCGTTTGCCTCCTCTTGGCTCCGGCGAGGCTTCCGGGCGGACGCCGAGATGGAGGGCGGATGGGGGAGTTAGGGATGCCGGCCGCCATTCCCCTCCATGGGAGGGGAGGAGGCGGCTCACCTCTGTCCACAGCCTCTTTCTCTCTCTTTTGTTCTTCATTTCTTTCACTCTTCGGGGGCTGCTTGCTTTCTGTTCGCCTCCAAGGAGTTGGTGGATTGGCAGAGAGGAGACCTTCACGGTGCTCCTTTTTCCAGGTTGTTGCCAACTTGGAAGGTAGCCTTCCTCACGTGAAAGGTGGCCTTCTCCTTGTCATCCCTCTGTCACCCTTGTCACGGTCCACCCGAGCCAACTGGGTCGACCATCTCTTGTCCGAGCCAGTTTCTACGCGAGGCAGAGTCAGTGGCTGGATGCGAGAAGGTCAAGACCGGGTCGGCCGGGCGATGGCCGTCTGCCGTGGTGTTAGATGGATTTTTTCTTTTCACTATGTAATGTATTGGCAATTGCCTTTCTGATGTACCAACAATTATCTTGAATGAATGCAAAAAGGGGGTTTTATTTTACCCTATTTGTTGATACAGTTTTTAGAAATAAAATCTGCGTAGTGTGGTTGCGTTCCATGTCCGGGGAATGGGTTCCCCTTCTATTGTGGCCAACCTGTACGCACCTTTCCCGAGCGTCTCGATCACTCGGTAGGGGCCTTCCCAGTTGGGGGATAGCTTGCCCGCCGCCTCCAGTGGTCAAGAGGCTTCGGTCTTCTTGAGGATGAAGTCCCCTGGTCGGAATTGTCTGCCCCGGACCTTGGCGTTGTAGTACCGAGTGAGGAGGCGCTGGTATTCCATAGCTCGGACGTTCGCGATCTCTCGGAGTTCGTCTGCCAGGTCGAGGTTCTCGAGCAACTTCTGCTCGTTTGCCTCAGGCGAAAAGCTGATCACTCGGAGAGACGGATTGGCGATCTCTAACGGAACGACGGCTTCGGTGCCATATACCAGCTAAAAAGGGGTCTCACCGGTTGCCGTCCTGGGGGTAGTTCGGTGCGACCATAGTACGCTAGGCAGTTCCTCGAGCCAGCTACCCTTAGCCTTGCCGAGTCTGGTTTTTATGCCCTTCAAGATGGTTTTGTTGGCATTTTCAACCAGCCCGTTGGCCTGAGGGTGGGCGACCGAAGTGAAGTGGTTGCGGATATTTCGGTCGGCGCATCTGTCTCGGAAGTACCGAGAGTCGAATTGCCGCCCGTTATCGCTCACTATCACTCGGGGGATGCCAAAGCGACAGATGATCGATTTCCAAACGAAGCCCCAGGCGACTGTCTCGGTAATCCTTGTTGTAGCTTCAGCCTCGATCCACTTGGTGAAGTAGTCGATGGCGACGATGATGAACTTCTTCTGGGATTGAGCCGTTGGGAATGGCCCAAGGATGTCGATCCCCCACCGAGCGAAAGGGTAGGGCTCGGTAAGGGTGATAAATTCCGTGGCCGGCTGATGGACAAATGGTTGAACCGCTGGCAACAGTCGCACTATTGTACGTAAGCCGTGCAGTCGCGCTGTATGGTAGGCCACCAGTACCCCTACCTTAGTAGGATTCTGGCCAGCGACCGACGTCCTGAATGTGCTCCGCACAGGCCTTGATGAATCTCTTCAATAGCTTGGCTTGCTTCGTCGGGACCGAGGCACTTCAGAAGGGGCCCGGAGAACGATCTTCGGTAGAGAACGTTATCGAGGATGACGAAGCGCCGAGCTTGGTACTTCATTCGGCGGGCTTCCCGAGGGTCGGAGGGCTCCTGGGAGTCCCGTAGCCAGGACAAGTAGGGGGAGCGCCAGTCACCGGGAGTGGCCGAGTCAATGGCGAGGAGCTCCGAGTCTATGCTCGGGCGCTCTAGCTCTTCTAGGAGGACCGATCGTGTACCTTCCGAGTCTAGGGAGGAGGCCAGTCGGGAGAGGGCATCCGCCCGAGAGTTTTGCTCCCGAGCTATTCAGACTACCTCGAACTCCTCGAACTGCTGGGCCAGGCTCTGGACCAACTGGAGGTATTTGATCATAGGTGCCTCCCGAGCTTCGTACTCACCATTGACCTGGCTTGCAACTAGCTGGGAGTCGGTGTGGATCCTGACTCGCTCGGCCCCCAACCGTCAGGCCATGCGGGCTCCCGAGATAAGGGCCTCGTACTCGGAAGCATTGTTGGACGCCAGAAAGTTGAACTTCAGGGCGTATTGCAATTCTATTCCTTCGGGGGACTTTAGGAGGATCCCTGCGCCGCTACCGACCGAGTTGGACGATCCATCGACGAACAGCTCCCAGGTTGGCCTGGTTGCTGTCGGAGGCCTGTCCTCGACCGGAACGGTGCTCTCGATGATGAAGTCGGCGAGCGCTTGTCCTTTGATAGCTGATCGTGGCCGATACGAGATGTCGTAGGCCCCGAGCATGATGGCCCATTTGACGAGTCGCCCCGAGGCTTCGGGATGGGCCAGAATCTTCTTCAGTGGCTCGCCGGTTAGCACGGTGATGGGATGCCCCTGAAAGTAGGGTCAGAGGTGCTTTGCGGAGGTAACCAACGCTAGCACGAGTTTCTCGGTTGCGGGGTACCTCCGCTCGGCCTCGTTGAGCACCTTGCTGGTGTAGTAGACCGGCCTCTCGATTCCTGAGTCATTTCTGACTAGGACCGAGCTGACCGTTGATGGCGTCGCCGAGAGATAGAGCAACAAGACCTCACCCGGGACGGGCTTGGAAAGCACCGGGGGTGAAGCCAGGAACTCTTTGAGCTCGGAGAACGCTGTCTGGCATTCCCCGTCCCATGTGAACGTAGCAGATGCTACCTTGGGCCCCCTCATCAGCTTGAAGAAGGGCAAGCATCGTTCGGCCGCACGGGACAGGAAACGACTGAGAGCAGCGACACGCCCCGTCAGACGTTGGACGTCTTTAATACACGTGGGCGGGCGCATGTCCAGGATGGCCTGGACCTTGTCGGGGTTGGCTTTGATCCCTCGCTGAGTGACCAGGAAACCGAGGAACTTCCCGGATCTTACTCCAAAGGCGCACTTGGCGGGATTGAGCTTCATGCTGTACTTCAGGAGGGTGCCGAAAGTCTCGGTGAGGTCGGTGAAGTGGTCTTGGGCCCTTGGGGTCTTGACGAGCATGTCGTCGATGTAGGCCTCGATGTTCCGACCTAACTGTCCCTCGAACATATGGTTGACCAGTCGCTGGTATGTGGCTCCAGCATTCTTCAATCCGAAGGGCATCCGGGTGTAGCAGTACACGCCGTAGTCGGTGATGAAGGCGGTCCTCTCGACATCTTCAGGGTTCATTCGGATCTGATGATAACTCGAATAGGCATCCAGGAAACTGAGTATCTCGTTGCCCGAGATTGAGTCAACCAGATGGTCGATGCTCGGTAGCGGATAGCAGTCCTTGGGGGTGGCCTTGTTCGGATCGGTGAAGTCTACGCACTTTCGCCACTTGCCTGTGGTTTTCGGCACCAGGACGACGTTGGCTAGCCACGTCGGGTACAGGACCGGTCTAAAAAGTCCAGTCTCTTGTCCCTTGGTGACCTGCGCCTTGATGATCGCCTGTTTCTCGGGCGCATGCTTCCTCCTCCGCTGCTGTATGGGTCTCACGGTGGCATCGAGGTTGAGCTTGTGCATCACAGTTTCCTCTGGTATACCAGGGAGTTGATCATCGGACCAAGCGAAGACCCGAACATACTCAGAAAGAAACTCCTTGTATTGCTGCTGTTCCTCTGGTGGTAGGTCGGCGCCGATCCTTACTCCTAGGGCCGGGTCGTATTTCAGGAATACCGTTAATAACTCGCCACCGGGCTCGGTGGTCATGGCTTTTCCTTCGACTCCCCTGGGGCCCTTATCCTTCCCGTCCGGCCTTGAGGTATTATCATGGTTTTGGCCAGTTCAGCTAATAGGTAAGAAACCTCATGGGATTCCATAAAAATGGAAAACAACTTAGATGCATGAAGAGGCGAGATCTCGCGCTGAGTCCTGAGCGGGCTATGGATCACCGGAAGATGAATCTGCAAGAGAGGGAAACGTATCAGAGGGCCCAGGGGATCTCCCTGGGGGAAAACCCTATGATGGCTAAGTCAGTAGAGCTATGGTGGAAGCGATAATGGGGGGAGGAGAGAGCTGATGCGCGAGACTCCTCTCCACCAGAGGGTGAAGCGAATCGTGCTTAGGAGCTTAGGGTGTGTGAAAGCCTTGTTTCTCTTACCTTCTTCCGGAGGGTATCCCTTGCTTAAATAGTGCGCCGCCTTCAGGAGTCCTGCGAGCTGAGGGGTTCCCGGCGGGAGTTACGTCTTTAACGGGGGCTTTCATGGCCTGATCGTGGGAACGTTATCCCCTTGGAGTCCGGCGGCTCCCCTGACTCTCCCGCTGGCGGGGGACTTTGAACGGCTGCACATGCGGATAATCAACCAGCCTTACCGAGCCTCGGGGATGCTAGCTCTTGTCCGAGCGATAGGCATGGCCCGGCAAAGGTGGGGTCGGATAGGTCGGCTAGAGCCTATCTCTCTCGGACGGGGAGAGGGCTTTAGGCCGGACCTTCCTTGGGACCTGACCGTTGTCTCGGGCCCTCTGAGCCTAGAAGGCCGCCGGGGAGAGTTAGTTCCTCGAGTCTTGTTTATTGGGCTTTTCTTCCCTAAGTGGGCCCTGTGGGCTATCACTCGGGCGGGCTCGCCTGGTTGGACCTTGTGGGTCTTGTTGGGCTGCCTTTGTGGTGGGCTGCGAAAATCCCCCTCTCCAATGCACATCATAAACAGTGCTAGTGACCAACTATTAACAGATAACTAGTCAAAAATTCATGGATGTTATTGCGAGACATAGCAAGGTTTGGCCATTACAAACTCATAGACAACAGTAGACATCAGGTCCTCCTGTTTATGCTCATGATGCCCGTATTTTCTTTTCTTTTTTTTGGGGGGGGGGGGACTCCACTCAAGGCAAAACCAACATGGGTGAAAATTAGGTGTGTGAAATAGGACCATGGGAAAAAAGGATGATTTGCCATATTAATTTCTAGTGGATCCAGAATGTATAAAACAATCACAAAGCCTTAAAAGAGATATCTGGTTATTGTCATAAAGGCTGGATTATATGTTCCATTATTGGATGATTTCTACATAAGTTGGTATCCTCCCTTACTCTCATAGAAGTTGGGATTTGTACTCCAACCCAACAGGGTAGGTCATAAGTAGAATGTTTAGATGACAATAAAATAGGATGTCAATTAGAAAATTTGAGATATATGATTACCCTTCATTTTGTCCAAAGCCTGAACCTGGAACTGTGGAAATGCCAGTCGCTTCCAAAAGCTTGAGACAGTAGAAGACATCAAGAACCTTTCCCTCTTTTGGTAGCTTGAATTGCCCTGGGTGGTAGCTTAATTTGTGGGAACAAATACATTGCACCTGAGCCAATGCAACTAGTAATAAGAATGGTAGACCATACAAATAGAAAACCAAAGATGAGAGACATTTATTGAGTTACCTTCTGTAAAGTTGCAGATGACATTTTTGCAACTGTTAAATCCATCAGTCATGATATGGGCCCTCCTCCTCAGAGATTCAAGGATTGCCTTGCTGCCAGAGTCCAAACATGTTACCTATTTTTTGGAAAGTATTGTCATAATTGGTGTAGCTACAATGTCTAAATCATGATTTATGAATGACCAGAGATGAAAGTGTTAATGTCACCGGGACAACATGTGAATGTATAACATGCTCTTCACTATTTCAATTAGTTTAATGGCTCACATCCCTGTTGACACCCGTTTTATGACCGATAAGTCGGGTCATCTCCTTGTTCATTCTATATGATGCTCCAAGTTGTTCATTCATCATGAAGCCTTTTTGATTAGTTGGAGGCTTATTTCATGGGTCTTCTCCTCTTGGTTGAGTCTGGTTTCCTCGGCACTTTCATTGGATGAAGCTTAGCAAGCTCTTATCATTCTTTGGTTCTTATTGATTCTAACGGTCCATAGCAGGGGCGTTACATCCTTCTGACGCATAGTCCCATGGCCGTTACATCTTGAAGAGTCCTAAGACTTAAGGCCTTTGTTTCGAAGCTTATCCTTTTGCTTATCCGTTGGCTCTAACGGTCTGTCGTGCGGCCGTTATTTTCTCTAACGCGTCATCCCATGACTGTTACATTCATTCAAGAGTCCAACTGCTTAGAAACCTCCTCGTTAATCTTATCTTCTTGGGGATAAGGTTAGTGTGACGGTCTCTCCCTGACGCGTTACATTCATGTGGCGGTCTGTCGTGCAGCCGTTACATCCAACAGAGAGTCCAGACTGGTCTGGTCTTTTCTCTGCTACTCCATGGTCGAGATAAGAGTTTGATCTTGTGATTTCTCTTCCAAATCTGATCCTCAGAACCTTCTGTTTGATTCTATGGACTCTTGGGAGTATTATCTTCGAGAGTTTGCTAAGAGTTATCCTCTTTTCTTGTTGGATTATCCTCTGCTCGACCAGAGATTTTGAGGGCCTATAAATAGCACCCTTAACTTCATGGCCTGAAGGAGGAGAAATCTGGAGTTTGCGTCGAAGTGCTGTCGCTTTCTGGAGCCATCTTCATCGAAGAGGAGTCTGCTTCCACGTCCATCTACATCACAATCAAGGGAGTACTCCAGTTTTGGGTTTCAAAGTTCATAAGTTGCACTTGTGTTCCTCCCTTCCTCTTCTCATCACAGCATTGTCCCACTTCTTTCTCTCATGTTCTTCATCTGTTTTCATCATCTAAACATCCTTCCTACGTTTTAAAATGCCCAAAGGGGTTAAAAAACCAAAACTTCCCCGGTATTCCACTTTTCTTTTGCATGATTGTAAGTCCTTTAAGAATTGATGCTATATTGTTTAAAGGGCTAATTTGGGATTGTTTTCTTGTGTTTCACGTTCTTTGGCAGGTTTACAGAGTTTATTAGACGAGGCCCAAGCCTTTTGGCCGGCTGGAAGGTTTGGAGTTCAAAGAATTCACAAGTTGCTTCTGCAGATTCTCTGACGGTCTTGAGCAGACGCGTCAGGCTTCTCTAACGGTTCATCGGGCGACCGTCACACTTCTGTGACGCGCAGAGTCTAGACCGCTACGTTCAAGGCAGATCTACAGATTTCGCTGGTTTCTCTATCCCGTGGGCGGGTGCATCATCCTCCTATTTCTAAGGTATTGATCAGGTTTTTGACTTGTTTTATTACCTTAGTGGCGATCACGTTCTTTCCTTAGTGTTGGGCATTGATTTCTCTCTCATATCTCTTATTTCCTTTGCTTGTTCCACCCACGCGGTGTGTTTATTTATTCCTTGCTCCACGCTCCGGCGTGTGTTTTCCTTTGCCTTCTTTAGCTTAGTTTGATTGAGATAGCATTGCCCATGCTAGAGCTTGTTCTGATTGCCTAGGTTCATGGTTCACATGTTCATAGGTTGATTGATATCATTGATTTTTGCTTATCATCTTTATCCCTCATCACAACCACAAAAGAAGGAAGCAAAATAAATCAACAGATAATTTTTTGGCGATCACGGTGGGACAACTTGTGCCAATCGTGTTTTGAACTCTGTTTTATACCTGCCATCATTTCCTTGTGTGGTTTTCCCCATATTTCCCTTCTATTTCCCTGCTGTTTCTGGTTCCCTGGCTCCTCTGACGGTCTATAGTCTCTGCGTTACATTGCTTATGACGGTCTGGTCTTCGACCGTTACATACTTCTAACGCGGGTCTTCTAGACCGTTACACTCTCCAGATAGGTACGCATCCCGATGTGCATTTTCTTTCCGTAGTTTCTGCCGTGATCTTTTGCATGGGTGTTATCTGATATCCTCCTCAGTTAGTTCAGTTACTCATATCATTGCTTGCATACTTGTTTGCTAGACTCTAGGTTAGAATTTGCATGCACTCCGGTGCACATAGGTTCATGCATATTATCATACATTAGATTGCATTTTCCTACCTTGGTGTGCGGACCTCTCGTCTCCATATTCCTTGGGGCCGACTAAGAAATCACACCAGGGACCTCCATAAGTCCCCGAGAGCTGTGGATTCCCACACGGACGTCGGGCCGGTTGTACCTTTCCCACCCCGTGCCTAGGATCGCATAAGTGAAGGAGTGATCACATTTAGAGTCAAACCAAGCCTTACACCCTCTCCTATCAGGAACCTATTGTTGAGAGCACATCCTAATCAATCTACTAAAGTTCCAAAGGAGAAATCATAAAATCTTGTCACATCATCTTAAATAACTTGGTTGACTTTGAGTGTCTTCATCTCTTGTCACTTACATCTTTGTTAGAAATCATCTAAGTTTAGTTGCTCATTGTGTGATTGTTTGTGTTGTGTTGTTTGCATCTTGTCAATGTTGTCCGTTGGAAGCACCTCCTAGGGTCAATTCCTTCTCCAAGTTATACTCAAACCCGCTTTTCGAATCCACCATGGCTTCTTTCAATCCTCCCCGTTCCCAAGAGGATTCCCTTCCTCAAGGACTTCTTGAAAACCCTGCTAGGGTTACCTCATTCCCTTCTGGAGAGGGGATAGCCCCTCTTCCGTCCCCTACCCCCATGGAAGGTGGTCAAGCCACCCCTTCTTTCTCTTCTCCTTCTGCGGGCTCCATTCTCCAAATGATGGCCCAATTGGATCTGGCCCAACTCCAAGCTATCTATCAGGCCATGCAAGGATCCAGTATCTCCCCTCCCACGATTATGCAGGGTCAATCCAATCCCTCCATCGACCAACCTAGAGTTGGTGGGCCTTCCATCCAGCCCACTCTGATTGATCTTACTCCGGTCCAACCCCGGACCATCACCTTTGCTGGCATGGAGACGGGCCAATCTTCTACTTCGGCCCAGCAATCTTTTGACAAGGGGAAGTCTGCCATCCCTTTTTTCATTCAGTTGGATCATCATATGTCTATCCCAATGGTTCCACAAGTCCTTATGGGCCCTTCAGATTTCTCGCGCCCTCAGCTAGGGGTTGTCCAAGCCCACTCTAATCTGGGTCCGTCTCCGGCCCAATATCCTTCTTATGGGCCCCCTGCCTTGGCCGTTTATCCTTCTGCTCCTTCTTGTGGGCTCCCACCTCCTGCTACAGTCCACCCTTCTACTCCTCAATTTCAACCATCATCTCTCACTACCCCTGCTCCTTCCAGAGAGTAGGAATTACTTGATAAATGGGCCACCATGCAACAGCAACTCGATTTCCTCCAGAAGCGGGTTGGCCCACAATCCTTGGCAGATGTTCCAGTTCCTAACTTTCAGAACATTCGGTTCCCTCCACAATCAGAGCTCCCCAATTACAGAAAATATGATGGGAACATCAATCCCTTCATTCATGTGAGGGACTTCTTATATGAGTCGGCTCAATTTAAGTACGATGATCGCCTCATGGCATATCTGTTTCGCCGATCGTTAGATGGTGTTACACTGGAATGGTTTTATTCTTTGCCGTTGGAAGACGCCGAGAGCTTCAAGACAGTGAAGGATAAGTTTATTCAGAGGTTTCAAGACAGAGTTGGCCCAGAATATTCATTCACAGATCTGGTGGCCGAAAAGATGAAACCAGATGAGGAATTTGCTACCTATGCCGACCGATGGAGGCAGATGGCCGCTAGAGTGCCCAGCCACATTCCGGAGGAAGAGAAGGTCAAACTGTTGATCTCTAATGCCACTCCGACCTTCCGCAATATTCTAGCCATGAATGACATAGCCAATATGCATCAACTTTATAGCCGAGCGTGCTTTATTCAGACGCAGTTCAAGGATTCCCCCATACACTCACTATTTGAAAACCAAAAGCCCAAGTATCACAAGAAACCTCAAGGGCCGGTCACTGAGGGGGTCCAAATGAACGAACAAGTTCAAGCCGTTGCTTTCTCGTTCCAAGCCGCACCCTTCCGCTTGCCTCAAAATCCCCGCACTCCACAGAACCCCGCTCCCCAAAACTTCCAGGTCACTCCACAAAACCCTCCGCCTACCTTCACCATTCCACAAAATACCTTCGCCGCACCACAACAACTGCCACCACCTCCACAATACCACAACGTCCCTCCACCCAACGGCTATAACAATAACAACAATAACAACCGCCCGGCTCCTAAGAGGGCACAATATCCTCCCTTGCCAGAAACCCTCAAGGATATCTTCTCGGCCCTCATGTCAATCAATGCTATACAACTTCCTCCGAAACGGCCTGTCTGGAACCCGGCTGTTGATCAGACCAAATACTGCATGTTCCACAGGCAGCCGGGCCACACGATCGAAGGATGCTTTCAGTTCAGGGACCTGGTATATGACCTTCATGAAGGATAGAGAATTGATTGGGCCGAGATGCGCAAGGCCGTTGTCGAAATTAAAGAAAAAAGAAGGCAGCCACCGAGGCAGCAAGTGTAGCAGCAACAAGCACCGCAGCCGCAGCAGCCACCACAGCAGCAACAACAGCCAGTTCAGGATTTGGGGATCCACCAGAACTCGATGCCGAACCATCCTCCCGCTCCGCAGCCTCAGCCGCCGGCACCGGCTCAGGTCAATGTTGTCCAACCCCCGGTTCCCAACGTCGGGTGGTCTTTTGATGATGACGGCGCTACGCCGCAAGTAATGGCCCTTCACCATAACTACGACAATTCCCCTACTCCCTCTATCATTTTACCTACGCACCCAACATCTTCCCCACTTGTCCGCCCATTCGCCTTCGCTCCAGTAAATGCGCCATCACCCGCATCTCTGCCACCCGCAATTCCATCACCTCCGCCACTAGTTACCCCCGCTGCCATCATCACACCATCACCCAACCCTTTGCTTATCACTACACCTCCACTAGCCTTTTCTCCCTCCATACCAACACCCATCATCACCACCCCACCTTCCACTAATCCCTCACTCATCATCCATCCATCATCGCTTATCACCTCCACCAATACCACTTCCCACCAGATCCTTCCTCCCGCACAGCCTACCCCACTTATCCATCCTACCGGGCCAATAATATCTTCCCCTGATGCCGTGCCGGCACAAAACGTCGCCCTATGGAGCGGGCGGTTGTTCCACCGAATTATCCCGCTGCTGCTAATCCCCAGCCTTCCAAGCCGACTGCCGAACAGGAAGAAGCCAAACCTCTGTTGGGTACCCAGTACGACTTGCTACATCATCTGGACAGGGTGCCCGCTAAGATAACAGTCCTGGAGCTTATCAAGAGATCTACCCTTCACCAGGATGTGCTCAGAAACTTCTTACAAAAGGTGATGGTTAGTGAAGGCATGGCAATTGACAATTTACCCACAGCACTGGCAACAATCTCCAAAGGGCCGGCCATCACATTTTCTGAGACCGAGCTGGCTCCTCCCGAGGCTCGGCAGATGTCGCTCTGCATTTCAATCACTCTGAATAAAGTCAACATTGACGTAGCACTGGTAGACACAGGGGCATCTATTAATGTGTGCCCAATCAGTACCCTTCGGGCTTGCAACATATCTGAAGAACTACTGCGACCTACCCCCACCACCATAGTTGCATATGATAATTCAAGAAGAGCCTGTCACGGGGTGGTCACTATTCAAGCAGAGCTTGGGCCCCTTACTATGCCTGTGGAATTCTATGTGCTGGACATTGACCCTATGTTCAAGGCTATCTTGGGTCGTCCGTGGATTGATACACTCAGCGCCGTACCCTCCACTGCGCATCAATGCGTCAAATTCCCTTTTCAAGGGAGGGTTGTTAAAGTGAAAAGCTTATCTACGGTCCAATCTGTTAAGGCCATCTCGGACAAAATTCTTCCCACACTATGGCCAAGCAGTAGGCCCGTCATGTCAGTGCTGGACTTAAATTTCCCTTGGGCTTATACACCCAGTTAACATCAAGATGAAGCCCCAGATCCGAGACTCCAAGGGCTGGAACATTATACTCAAACTGGGCTATCAGTCGGGGAGAGGCCTCGGTGCACAATTGCAAGGAAGAACTAAGCCCATACCCAAGGGGAAAAAGATGGGTAGGAGAGGTCTTGGCTACCGAGAGACCGCATTATTTGTGATGGGTGATTCTGGGCCACTCACGTGAGATTACCGTCAACATTTTGTTCGAGGGCCTCTCCAGCCAGGCACATTGACTCCACATCCAGTTCTGCCAGGAAGAAAGGATTCAGTCTGTCCAGTTGCCAGTCCACCCACATTGCCAAGGGGGCCAGTTGATGATGTGGTTGACTATGGTCAGGCCCTTCAGGGGCTATTTCATGAAGAAGACTGCCAGAGACACCAAGAGGATCGGCTTGTTCAGTGGAGGCCGAAGAAGCAGCCAGTTGATGATTCACGGGAGAAGGGGAATTTTTTTCTTGGTCTCCCTCCCGCTTTCAATCTCTCCTCCAATAATGGGAATTTTTTTCCCGTCTTCCTCCTATCATGGTAAATCCATCCTTCATTGATCCACCTGAAATTCTATTTGTTCCTTGTGCTTGCGGGCATTGCCGGCCCATTGATCTATCCACTCTATTCACTCCTCCTCCCCCCAATGCCCAACTCCACGAGATGTGGTTCTCTTCCTCCGATCCATTCTTCGATTGCATCTTCCCCGAGGTGTTCCCCATACAGCTCCCGCCTCCTCCGTCCTACTGTGTGGTCTCCGCTAATCTCCAAAAAAAATGTCAAATTTGAAACGGAGGTTTCAGTGGAAGATTACGCTATCTTGTCTCCATCCTCCTCCCAGGGGCACGAGTCCCCTACTCCTTCCCTTCCATTAGATTTTCTTTCCCCTAGGTTAGGATTAGGGTCCGTCGAGTCTAGGGAAGTAGAGTCAGTTAGCTCTAGAGAAGTAGGGTCTTGTTCTAGCTCGTCCAACCCTTCCTCCTCTGAGCCGCGCCCGCTTGCGCATCCTCCCAAATCCGTTCCTGATAGGTTCCTGCAAGATCTAGCACAGCGTTGTCATGCTCTTTTGAAATGTCCAGAATTTGTTGCTACGGCAATCATGATTGAAGATGAAGAGGAAATAGAGGAGGTGTGGAGCGATGACGGACTCGGTGTCTATGAAATCTTGGATGAGAAAGATCCGATCAATGAGGACAGCAATGTAGATGACACTGCCGATTTGTATGCACAAGGACTAAAGAGATTCGACGAGCCGTCGTCGACAGTGGATGAACCTACAAGGGAAATTAATTTGGGAACTGAAGAAGACCCAAGGCCCATCATTATTGCCGCTAATCTCCCTTCACAAATAGAAGAAGATTTGATTAAGGTTTTAAGGGAGTATAGCGATTCTTTCGCCTGGTCTTATGAGGACATGCCAGGTCTTGACCCCTCTTAGTGGAACATCGACTCGTGCTTAAACCAGGGGCAACACCTGTGAAACAACAGTCAAGAAGATTTCACCCCCACATGGCCTTAAGGATTAAGGAAGAAGTCGACAAGTTATATAAGGCCAAAATCATTAGAGTTGTTCTATATCCTCAGTGGGTGGCAAACATAGTACCTGTTATTAAGAAGGATGGAAAGGTGCGCATTTGCATCGATTTCAGGGATCTTAATAAAGCATGTCCCAAAGATGATTTTTCACTACCTCACATCGACATCCTGGTGGATAACACTGTCGGGTACGAAGCTTTATCATTCATGTTTGGATACTCAGGCTACAATCAGATCCGTCTCGCTCCGGAAGATCAAGAGAAAACTTCCTTCACCACGCCCTGGGGCACGTACTGTTAAGTGGTTATGCCGTTCGGCCTGAAGAACGCAGGTGCCACCTATCAAAGGGCGATGATGGCTATCTTCCATGATATGATACATATCTATATGGAAGCCTACGTGGATGACATTCTGGTGAAGTCGAGGACTAAAGAAGAACACCCCTCTATTCTGTTGTGCCCCTGTGATTTTGATGATAGCAAACACTATGAGTTATCTGATCTTCTGTGACATATTTTTCAACTCTATGATTTTGATGATAGCATATCATGAATACATCTGATTGATTGTTTTGCTTTGGGCAAATATCATGTCAGTTCATACAGCTTTGCATATCATGAATCTGTGTCTGAATGATTATTTCTGCTTTGGGCATAGGAATGTGCTATCTTGCATTAGCAGACATTCAATTCATACAGCATTGTATTCTGTCATATGTCAGTTCATACAGCATTGCATTCTGTCATTTATCAAGTCTATACACTGCTTCATTCAATGTCTGTACATCCTTTGCAAGAGCAAGTCTGTACATCGTTCTCTCCAACAAGTCTATACACTGCATGCTCACACAACCATCAAGTCTGTACATTGCTCACTTGCATGCACACAAGTCTACACAGCGCTCTTCATTCATGTGCACAGTTCGTGCATCAAGTATGTACATTGCCTTTGCATAAGGTCACTCAAAGTCTATTCATTGTTCACAGCATTGGCCAAGTCTACAGCACTCGCCATCATGCTACTGCTAAGTCCATACATTGGCCAAGTCTGTACAGAGTCTTTTGCATGTTCATAAAGTCTATACATTGCATGCTTCACTCAAAGTCTATACAGCCAGTGTCTCACATATGCAAAGTCTGTACAACGCTGCATCACGAAGTAAAGTATGTACATTGTCCAGCGTCTCACTCAGCGTCTAAGTGAGTGTGAACATTGCATCGCTAAGTCTATACAATGCATCGTCTTATGCAGCGTCTCTAAGGCAAAGTCTATACATCGCATGCATTGCACACTGCAAGTCTGTACAGCCCAAGTCTTTACATCCACCGTCTCTTTCAGCGTCTCACACTTTCAAGTCTATACATTGATTATCTTTACCTACGTTCAGACACCAAGTCTACACATCGCCGTGTTCACTTCTTTCAAGTCTGCACATTGGTTCAGGCTTTCCAAGTCTGTACATTGGCTCTCAAAATTTCCAAGTCTGTACATTGGCCTTCAAGCTTTCCAAGTCTGCACATTGGTTCAGGCTTTCCAAGTCTGTACATTGGCCTTCAAGCTTTCCAAGTCTATACATTGGCCAAGTGTCTTGTGCTTTGAAGCTTTATCAAGTCTATACATTCGCTTATCATAAGTCTATACATTGTCTTCTGCACAAACACTAAGTCTACACATTGTAGCATGCACGATCAAACAAGTCTGTACACACTTCAACACTCAAAGGCTGAACGTTCTTCAAGCTTAAGTCTATACATTGTGTTGCATCGTTGCACGCCAAGTCTATACATAGTCTGGCTACCTGCACGCCATGTCTGCACATCGGTTGCACAACACAACTAAGTCTATACATCCAGTTGCATTGCATGTCTGTAGAGTCTAGACATTCATCCGACAGCCTGCAGCTAAGTCTACACAGCCTCCACAGCAAGTCTATACAACGTCCCACAGCTGCGCTGTAAAGTCTATACATCGCTGCCACCTTGCACGCAGAGTCTGTACACTGCGTCCGCCAGCCTGCACGCGGCAAGTCTATACATCGCTGCTAGCCTGCAATGCAGAGTCTGTACACTGCATACACACTGCATCCTTAAGTCTAAACTCTGCTACTTTTATATGAAGTCTATACAGCCTGTGGCCTGTACATCGACTGAACTCTTCATTAAACCTGCAGGTGTCTGGGCACGTGATCCGAGGTAGGCACCTGGCACGTGATCCAAGGACAACGCCCTAATTGCTGCTGCTATAAATACCAAGCCTCCTCCATCTAGAGAAGACTGATCAAGAGAAGAAGAGACTGATCGAGAATAGAAAAAGGAAGAGTGATCGAGTGATCGAGATAGAAGGAAAGAGCTGCAGAGAGGCAGAGAGCAGAAGAAGAAGAAAGAAAGAAGAGAGAAGCTGAGAGCCAGAGTGAGAGAGCAGAAGAAGGAAAAGAAAGAGAGAAAGAGAGATGGAGAGCTCGTGAAGAAGAAGAGAAGCTTCGTTTGTCATCACTGAACGTTGGATCAGATCCAATCCAGTTTGCTCCTGCGAGAGCTACCTTGTGCATTTCTTTTTCCAGCTTTCAGTTGCTGTGTTTTTGTTTTCTCTTTTAAACTGTACACAGTTGTTCTTCCGATCCTCTAGTGTGAGGTCGGGTTCCCTCCGGTTTGGAGGAAGAGAGACTTGCGTCTCTGGTTGCCTGTGACTGGGTGTCACATGTTGTTCCCCTCTGGTTTGGAGGAAGGGAGGTCCGAGACCTCTGGGTTGCAAGTGGCTGGGAGTCACTTGTGGGTTCCCTCCTGGTTTGGAGGAAGGGAGATTTATCTCCGGTTCTGGTCTTGTGGGTTGCAAGTCCAAGTGTTCCCTCCTGGTGTGGAGGAAGAGAGACTTCGGTCTCTGGCTTTCTAGTGACTGTGTATTACTAGTGATTTTCCTCCGGTGTGGAGGAAGAGGGGAGGTTGTTCCTCTGGTCAAGCTGTGTGGCAGCATTTATTGCAGACTGAGTCTGCTGTTCTAGCCTTGCTAGTGGAAGCCTCACTCCGGTTTGGAGTGAGGGGTGGATGTAGGTCTGTGGACCGAACCACCTAAAAATCTTGGTGTTCACTTGTGGTTTGTTTGTGTACTTATGTGTTCTTTTCATTGCTGCGCACATTAGATGCTTGCTTAGGATCGTGTGAGGGCTAATTCAATTATGTTGTCCTACCGAGATCATTCTAAGTATTCTCAGTATATTTCATCAACTATTTTTAATTCGCATATTTGAGCATTAGAGTTTAATTAGGCAATATTTGAAGAGGGATACATTCACCCCCCCTCTGTATCTGGGCCTTGCACCCTATCAATTGGTATCAGAGCGGGTTCTCTGACGTTCCAGATCCAACGATCTGTAGAGGATCCTACTGGCTTTCGGTGCATCTCTATCTTCTGCATACTGTTTTGAAATTGCTTTATTGATTTGCCTTTGCCTTCATGGCTTCTCCACCGGTTTTCAATGGCTCTAATTTTAACTCATGGGTTAGCAGTCTACATAACTATGTGAATTTGATGGATCCGGATCTGTGAAAGTTAATCTCACATGGTCCTCACAGACTGCCAAAGAAAGAGTCCAAATGGACTAACAGTCACAGATCAAGAAATGGAGAGAATCAGAAAGTTTTGAAATTAATGAAAGAAGCTACTAACAAGGCTCTACATTCCCTTTTCCATGACTGCAGGTCCGGTAAGGACATTCTGGATAAGCTGAAGCTAGCTCAGAGGATAAATGAGGACAGCTGCCTGATGGCTGACAAGAGCAACCATGGCAGTGATCAAGATGAATTCGAAGATGCTGAAGAGGTAACCAATCCTTTCTCTAATTACACTTTAGACGACTAGGAAGATGCCTATGCCAATATGTTAGAATCCTATGAAAGACTAAAGAAGAAGAATAAAAAACTGATAAAGAAGCTAAAGAATTATGAGGATGCTAAATCTCGAGGTGAAAACCCTGAAATTCTGAAAATTGAAAATGACATATTTAGAAGACAGTTAATAGATTTTGATTCTATTAGTTCAGACTTAGATCATTTGAAATCTGAAAAACAAACTCTTATGAAACAAATTGGATTACACAAAAAGGAGAATCAAGAGCTTGTTTGTGAAATCACTGAACTAAAGGAAAGACTCAACTCAACTGATGAGGATCAGGCTCATAACAATGATGTTGTTCAAAATGAAGAACTGGTGAGAAACTTAGAGCTTGTCAACTCTGAATTGGAAAACATGAAATCTGAAATTGAAATACTCAAAAACCAGCTCAAAGAATCTGAACACAAATCAAAAAATCTTGAAAAAGAAAATAGATTGATTTCTGAAAAATTAGAGGCTGATAGAGTAACAAATTCAGAGATTCAGAAAAATCTTGACAAACTTCAATCTGAAAAACAACAAGAAAAGTTTTATGAATGTTAGTTTTCTTCATATGAATGGGTGCTTGATGATGAACTCCTAGAGCAGAACAGTAAACTGAAAGAGGAAATTAATAAGCTAAATCACCTAAACTCAGCAATGTCTGAGAGGCTAATCACTTTAGAAAAAGGGAAGAGTGTAAGCCTGGTGAGCTCTAGTGAGTTGCTGAATGCTGAACATGAAATTACAAATCTGAAAAACATCAACCTAATGTTGAGTGGGAATGTCACTTGCTGTGAACAAAAGATAGCTAAATATGAGTTAACAATCACATCCCTTCAACAAGAAGTTGATGATCTTTATAAGTCCCTATCTGAAGTTGACAATGAAATAAAATTAAAACAGGAAGTTGAAAAACTCAAAAGTCTGAATGATTCCTTGCATCAACAAGTCATTTCCTGTGAAACAGATCTGTCCAAATATGAAGCTAATATTTGAGACTTAAATTCTGAAATTCAAGATTTGAAAAACTCCTTGTCAAAATTTGTCAAGGGAAAGGACAATCTGAATAAGCTTCTGGGAAAGAGTGATAACTCTCAAAGAGAGGGGCTGTGTTACAGTTCAACAAAAAAAAGGATCAATAGCAATAAAACTTCAACTGTGTTTGTAAAAGCTTCTGATAAAAACACAACTGTTGGTTCTTCTGTTTTTCAATTCACTGCACAAAAGTCCACTATCAATTCCAAATCTGCAGAACAAATTCAAAAACTGAAAAAGAATGAAAATTCACTGAAAAAGGACAAAGATGTCTCTGTTAGCACAAAGAAAGCTGCACACAAGACACATGATCTCTCACACACTCATACTAAAAAGAGTTCATGTTATTATTGTGGGAAGATAGGTCACATAATGGAAGATTGTAGATTAATGTTAAAGGATGAGCATGCTAGTGGAACATTACATTCTAGAATTTTTTCTGATAGAAACCATGCTACTAGGAAGCCTAATGCTTCATGTTATTATTGTGGTAAGTATGGTCATCTCATGAATGAATGCTTTATCATGAAAGAAGATAATAAATTGCATGCCAGGTCTTCCATGCATCTTCATGGCCCATATGGAACTAAACACAAGTCTAATCAGCACATTGTGTGCTTTAACTGCAATAAGCCTGGGCACAAGGCTGCTGAGTGCTGGTTTGGATCCACTTGGGGTAAAAATGGTTTTCATAGAAGAAATTCTTATGCTTGCTCTCACTGTGGGAAGAATGGCCATACAGTCAAGAACTGTTGTCATGTTCAGAAGAACTCTGTTAACCCCTATGTTGTCAAATTCCCTGCAAAATCATTTGCAAAATTTTCATGCTATAACTGTGGTAAGTAAGGTCACAAATCTGCTGAATGTTGGCTGATTAAGAATAAGAATCAAACTGCTCATGCATACAACAGAAAATCTTATGATCATGTGTATAAACCTCATACTGTTGTTACTATGCATCATAAGAACTAGAAACCAGTCACATCATGTAGATATTGTGGAAAGTATGGTCACTCTATGGACAATTGCTACCTGATGGTTCATGATGACCATGTTGCTAAGAATTTGTTTAGAACACCTGTCAGGGCTAACACAGGACCAAAAGCTGCTTGGGTCCCTGCAAGATTAAAATGATCAAAAACTTTGCAGGTGTGCCTTGGATTGAGGAATAAAGAGGGGTAAATTAAACCAAGGCACCCAAGCTGATAAAGCCCCTTTCAGGTAGATTCTCTTCACTTCCTGTTCTTTTATTTACTGCATTGCATGTTAAATCTATTTTTGCATATTCATTCATCATCTGCATTGTCAGATTTAAATTTTCTAAACTCTCCTCATACATGATTTACTTTTTAATGATAGACTGAATTTGCATATGCAGCCATTGAAAAATCTGATGCACTTAGGACTGTTGGTATTGCATATCATGCACTTTGTCAGGGGGAGTTTATCTGTTGTTGCATTTGAAGAGTAGTGCATGTCATAATATTTAAAAAATCAAAAAGGATATTCCATTGCATCTAGACAGGGGGAGCATTCCTGTTTGATCACTTCTTCACCTCTTGAACTCTTTCTATCTAGCAATCTGATCCATTCTCTTGGCAATTGTGTGGTTCACTTGAATTCCCTGCCGTCTATACTTGTGAAGCTGTTCTGTCTGTATTCCAGACTCAGCTATTGATTCTGCCTATTGTGAATTCAATTGCTAGCTTGTTCCTATCATTCACATTTCTTCATAACCTGTCAAGTCTGGTCCAAGCTAATCTGACTGAATTTTAGTCCGTAATGCTGGCGTCTGATGGCTCTCTGCTATTCTCTCAATAAAAATGCTTTGTTGACTCCACTGATTTCCTGACAATGTCAATGATTCATCTGAATGACAAAAGATTTTAGTTAGTGCACCCTAGACATAAATCAGACATATTCTGAAAAAAAGAAACTTCTATTATACTGGCTTAAGAATGTTTTGATAAATCAAATTGATTTAAGTTTAATGTATTTCCTAAGTTTTGATGTAAAGACTTGAAAATATCTGAATCATCATGCTTAATAAATCTTAACCAATTGTCTCATGAACTTCATGCAAAATCTTCTGAAAACTGAAATTTTAAAAGACATGGCTATCATTAGTTAAGATACATGTAGAAGGTATTGTTCTTAAACTTTTCAGTGTACTGAGCATTGTTTGAAAAATCTGAAAATATTTAAAAAGTTAAAGCAAGAGCAATGACTTTGGTCACAGAGAAACTGGGTTCTCTATCAAAGAAGTAGAGTAAACCCATGTCATGAAGTGCCATAGTTATCTCTCCTATAAAAATGTTTGAAAATCTGGCAGAGCAATGGCATGGTTGTGTTGAGTACTTAGGGATTCTGGCCTCTCATCAAGGTGTCTCCTCATGCAAAAAGATACTCCATTGCTAACTCTGTTCTCCTTGAGAGGCAATATGGTTGTCATACTGAGTAACTGGGTCACTTCACCTAAGACGTGTTGTGCCTCACGTAAAAAGATGTTGACTGAACCAAACTTGCTCAGGAAAAATGAGTGCTGTTCAATAGAAAAATCTGAAAAACTAAAGACAAGTTCAGTCACATTTATCTCTGTTTAATCTCAATATTATCATGTGTAACTTCCATAGGAGTCATTGAATTTAAATGAGTAAGATGGAAGGAGGTTAAACATGAATATCAAATGAGTAGTTGGTTCATCTTTATTAAAAGGTGTTTCAGATATGAGTATTGAATTTTCTTGATAATCTTTGAATACATCACTCTTAAATCATGATGGTAAGTTTAAACTCATTCATAATCTATTATAATTGAAGAATCTGAAATTCGTTTACAAAGATTTATGAATTTGGTGTGCTAATGAAAATCTTGCTTCCTCCTTTATTAATTGTGCTTACAGTTTGTGGTAATCCTTGAGTGCCTATGTGCCTTTGTTGATAGATGCTTATCTCCTCTTGACATACCTCAACTCCTTTCATAGACTTGATTTGTGCTTCATTATTTAACTGCCTCTGTGTCTTTCATGTCTAAATGACTGAGTCAAAGGGGGAGTACTTACTTTATTCATATCATGAATGCTTGTATCTCTCATCTCAAACTATTTTTCTTTTTGATGAAGTCAAAGGGGGAGAATAGTTTGACATGAGTCAGTGTGACTCATAGTGTTGCTATCATCAAAAAGGGGGAGATTGTTGTGCCCCTGTGATTTTGATGATATCAAACACTATGAGTTATCTGATCTTCTGTGACGTGTTTTTCAACTCTATGATTTTGATGATAGTATATCATGAACACATCTGATTGATTATTCTGCTTTGGGCAAATATCATGTCAGTTCATACAGCTTTGCATATCATGAATCTGTGTCTGAATGATTATTTCTGCTTTGGGCATAGGAATGTGCTATCTTGCATTAGCAGACATTCAGTTCATACAACATTGCATTCTGTCATATGTCAGTTCATACAGCATTGCATTCTGTCATTTATCAAGTCTATACACTGCTTCATTCAATGTCTGTACAGCCTTCGCAAGAGCAAGTCTGTACATCGTTCTCTCCAACAAGTCTATACACTGCATGCTCACACAACCATCAAGTCTGTACATTGCTCACTTGCATGCACACAAGTCTACACAGTGCTCTTCATTCATGTGCACAGTGCGTGCATCAAGTATGTACATTGCCTTTGCATAAGGTCACTCAAAGTCTATTCATTGTTCACAACATTGGCCAAGTCTACAGCACTCGCCATCATGCTACTGCTAAGTCCATACATTGGCTAAGCCTGTACAGAGTCTTTTGCATGTTCATAAAGTCTATACATTGCATGCTTCACTCTAAGTCTATACAGCCAGTGTCTCACATATGCAAAGTCTGTACAACGGTGCATCACGAAGTAAAGTCTGTACATTGTCCAGCGTCTCACTCAGCGTCTAAGTGAGTGTGAACATTGCATCGCTAAGTCTATACAATGCATCGTCTTATGCAGCGTCTCTAAGGCAAAGTCTATACATCGCATGCATTGCACACTGTAAGTCTGTACAGCCCAAGTCTTTACATCCACCGTCTCTTTCAGCGTCTCACACTTTCAAGTCTATACATTGCTTATCTTTACCTACGTTCAGACACCAAGTCTACACATCGCCGTGTTCACTTGTTTCAAGTCTGCACATTGGTTCAGGCTTTCCAAGTCTGTACATTGGCCCTCAAATTTTCCAAGTCTGTACATTGGCCTTCAAGCTTTCCAAGTCTGCACATTGGTTCAGGCTTTCCAAGTCTGTACATTGGCCTTCAAGCTTTCCAAGTCTGTACATTGGCCAAGTGTCTTGTGCTTTGAAGCTTTATCAAGTCTATACATTCGCTTATCATAAGTCTATACATTGTCTTCTGCACAAACACTAAGTCTACACATTGTAGCATGCACGATCAAACAAGTCTGTACACACTTCAGCACTCAAAGGCTGAATGTTCTTCAAGCTTAAGTCTATACATTGTGTTGCATCGTTGCACGCCAAGTCTATACATAGTCTGGCTGCCTGCACGCCATGTCTGCACATCGGTTGCACAGCACAACTAAGTCTATACATCCAGTTGCATCGCATGTCTGCAGAGTCTAGACATTCGTCCCACAGCCTGTAGCTAAGTCTACACAGCCTTCACAGCAAGTCTATACAATGTCCCACAGCTGCGCTGCAAAGTCTATACATCGCTGCCAGCCTGCACGCAGAGTCTGTACACTGCATCCACCAGCCTACATGCAGAGTCTGTACACTGCGTCCGCCAGCCTGCACGCAGCAAGTCTATACATCGCTGCTAGCCTGCAATGCAGCGTCTGTACACTGCATACACACTGCATCCTTAAGTCTAAACTCTGCTGCTTTTATATGAAGTCTATACAGCCTGTGGCTTGTACATCGACTGAACTCTTCATTAAACCTACAGGTGTCTGGGCACGTGATCTGAGGTAGGCACCTGGCACGTGATCTGAGGACAACGCCATAATTGCTGCTGCTATAAATACGAAGCCTCCTCTATCTGGAGAAGACTGATCAAGAGAAGTGATGCGGGACGGACACGGGGACCGACTCTACGTGGTATGGACCTCGGACTCTAGATGCGGACATGACCAGCAACACATGATGAGAGAGACATTAGGCCCGACACAGAGAGCTCCTATAGGCTACACGTCGCTAACAGAAGTGCAAACTCACTAGGCGTCCTATGCGAGGGAAAGCGTGGATCGTGCGCGGTTAAGGAACCGACAGAGTTCAAGGTAGTCAGACTCACTTCCGGACTCGGATCGAGTCACGGGACGGGTCACTCTCACACTCACAGCGGTGACATGGACACACGGGCTAGTACCTATCGCTCTCGGCAGCGGCAAAAGACCATATACTAGCTAAGTAAATGAACGCCAAGAGGTTCGGACCATTACCTCCACGCACCCGGTGTGGCGAAGACAACCCCGGCCGAATTACGGACTCCCGGTTAACAATTATTACAAAAATACACTAAGTCGACCCACTCCACACAGGGAGGTAAAAGGTCACATGTGGGGTCCGGGAATCACGCAACTCGGGTTGACGGCCAGCATCTTGATGTCGCCCGGCGGTGCCGAACTCCGCATTTTGTGCTTTCCGAACGGCGGCTTCTACGGGCCCGTGGGACCCACAGACGGCGATGTCCTCCGGATCTGCGGGGGTGGGACCCACTGTGATGGGGACCCCTGGTGGCGCGCCTCCACGGATGGCGATCGACCGGGAACACTGATCGGGGGTCGATTGGCCCCGATTCCCAATTCTTGAACTAACTTCCCACGGATTTTGATTACTGTTTTCCGGCGCGTGCTCCGACGAAAACGACCGCTGCGATCAATCCCGACGTCGGATCGGGACGCATGAGCTATTGTTGGAAAGCTCTCTTCAAATGCTTTAATCTAGACCTAGAGAGATCTGCTGGATCTGGTCGGATCAGAACTTTATTGAATTTACAAGTCCCTGTTGTACAGTAATCGAAATCTCATATCTGCAGGGCACTTGTCTGAGAACAACCGTTGACCTCCTAGTAAGCATCTGATGCAGCTCTTGATCTCTTCATCAAAGTTATGGGATGTTGGACAAGGAAGACGGGGGTATTTTTTGTGGACTGATTGAAGGTGGCTGTGATTTGTTATGATTTGTTTACTGGAGCGTGGTCGGATCTGGAACAAGTGGACAGCATTGTAGCTAGCTCTGAGATCAAAATTTTAAAAATATGAGATGGCCTCAAAAAAATTCAAGAAAATTTGGGGACGGTAAGGTTGGTGGAAGGAACTCCCAGTAAAATTGGGAGGTTAAACAAAAATCAGAAAGAGGACCGAAACCTGGAAACACAGGGCGGTTAGAAATGGAAACAGACAGCAGACAGATCTGGAAATTAAGATTGGACGAAAATGAAAAAATATCAAGTGGGATATTTATGACCAACCAATTTTTGTGGGACGTGCTTGACCCCTCAAGAACATCCCCTAAAAATCTCAAGTTGATCTGAGCTCGTGGTTGATGGCGGAATTTCGTGGAAGCTGCTGTGGTCGGATGAAGGCAGAACTCCGGCGATCTCGGCGGTGATGCAATGGCGGCTCGTGGCGGCGGCGGCGGGCTTCAAGAATGGATACCGGAGGCGTCTCACCTCAGAATACAGCCATCTCAGCTTCATAAGGGGGATAGAGGAGGGGGAGGTCGCACCAAACTTGGAGCTTCACCAATTTCACCAAAATTCTTATGCATTAATTCAACTAAAATGAGAATTACATGGTATTTGTATGAATTGCAAAATGACATAAAATACCCCTAGATCTAGATTTGGGAGGGGTATACTTGGGAGTCAACAAAAGTATTTCTCCCATGTGGTTTGGAACAAATAAAATAAGATTCAAAAACCTATTAAACTAATACAAAAGGAGGGGGACACTCCCTTAAATTAAGGAGAGATCTAGGAGATGCTCCCCCCTTTGTCCCCTCCTTTGGTCCCACCTTCTAGAAGCCCACAATGGAAGGTTTGACTGACCCCACATGGGCCCCAGTGATGAGGTGGATCAATGGGAGGTGGGATGGGGGGCCCGTGGGACCCGGGGTGATCCCAAATTACAAATAAACACCTATTACAATCCAAATTACAATCTAAATAAAATACACACAACATACAAACAAAATATGAAAAATACCGAGACTCAAGGGGGAGTCTCTAGACCGTCTCCGAGCCATATGGATGCCGAAGTGGCTCGAGTGGTGCTCCGCGTACGGTACCGGTGGCTCGCCGGCTCGTGCCTCTCGCGTGCTCTGGTGTCCGCACCAATTCTCCCCGGGTGGGAGAAACTCGACCCTGTCGAGTAAGGGTCTATATCGCTCCAATATCGCTCCAGAAGGTTCGGATCAATCCGCTGCAACTCGCCATGCGTGATCCATGTGTCCTTGGTAGCGGGCCGTCCTCTCCATCGCACTAGGTAGCGCAGGTAGGATCCACTCCTGGTAATTGTCACCTGCTCATCCAGTATATGATCGGTATGCTCACGCTGCCGTGACAAAGGGGCTGGAGGTGGACACTTAGGTGTGGGCTCACTCTCAATGGGAGGAGATGGCTCAAAAGGCTCACTAGGGATCACCGCTGGGTCCCTATATGCAACTAGATTCTAAATATTAAAAGTAGAGCTTATACCGTATTCCTCGGGCAGGTCCACAACATACGCATTGGATCCAACGCGTTTCAACACTCTAAATGGACCGGCTCCATGAGCTTGCAACTTCTTAACGGTTCCAGAGGAAAACCGTTCAGGTCTTACCCTGATCATGACATATTCACCCTCTTGGAACTCTCGGTGGTGTCGATGGGCATCGGCTAGCTCTTTGTAACGTGCATTGCTGGCCTCACTCATGCAGACTCCTAACATGCCTAGCACTAGACTCGGCAGACTCACTATGCACTCCTAAAATGCTTAGCAAAATAAAAACACACGGATGCACACACAACCCTAAACAACCCTACAGTTAGTCCGACCCAATCATATGCAAGGTGGTCCAGGACATCCGAATGTGTGCCATGCATACCCTAGGTGTGACCGAGGGTCGGTACAATCATAAGATGATACTTTGGATTTGGGAGGTTTGGGTGGGACAGGAGGGTCGGGTGTCTCTCGCCCGTGAACGGACTCGGTGGGTGCCGATGGCCCGGTCCATGGGGGAGGGGTATAATGGTGACCTCCCCTAAAGAAGTGGAATGGAGATTATGGACTAAGGGGCCCACTAAGAAAGGGATCGAAGGGATCAAAGAATGTGTGACCCCTCGATATGGATTCCCTCATCTCAAGATCCATGTGTGGAAGTCTAGAAGGTGTTGTTGATCTCCTTCATCCATGAAGGGAGATGAGACGGTGGGGGTATGATGGTGGACTCTCTCGAAAAGGTGGAGTAAATATGGTGGGTCACGGGGTCCACAAGAGAATGGGTCGAAGGGATCAAAGAAGGTATGACCCCTCGGACTAGGCTTCCACAAATCACTGTCCCACATTTGAAAATCATGGAGGTGTAAATGATCACCTTCATTCATTGTGAGAGATGGGACGACAGTCATCGGTAGAAAGTAAGATTCCTCCCTTGGGCAAAGGGGAATGAAGTCGGACTCGGCCGGCATAGGGAGGAGTAGAAGAACCTCTGTGGTAACATGACCCACGGTGTACACGGAGGTGATGGACCCTAAAGCGGGATGAGTGAAACTATGACCTGTGGGTCGGTCGAAGCCTGGAGCCAACAAGTGCGTAAATGTCAATTGCCGCTCTAATCCGTTAAGAAGGTCATCCAATGTATCCACATGGTGACTAGACCGGAAAGTGGTATGGAATGAGTTGATTGGCACCAGAGGTAGGATAGGGTCCATAGATTAGAAGGGAAGTGGGACCAAGCTATCCATGATCCAACTAAGTAGTGGCTCGGCTATGTAAAGTGTACCCGTTAGAAATACGGGTGACTCGGGCTTGGGTGGCTCCAAATGAGATGGTTCTGAATAGAGTTCGGAAGTAGAGGGTGGTAGCATGGGAGCTCTCGTGGGTGTGGAAGATCATGGGGTAGGCCGTCCGACCGGCTCGGGAATCGACTGAGAGGTAGAGGCTTGTCGAAGGGCAGCATCTACTCGCCGAATGGCGGCATCAAATTCGGCCTCGAAAGGCTCGACCTCGAGAGCGACCTGATAACACTCACGGATAAGATATTCATACCGGAAATGAAGCAGCAAACCTCTCCGGAACTGGGAGGCAGTCGTGGTGCTCTCATTTCCAAACCGGTACACTTCGAAGTCCCTAATGTACTCGGACACGGACTTGTCGCCTTGGACGGGTTGGCATGGGTTGGCCATAGTTGCCAAAGGATGGGAACGGATCCCTAGGAATGGACATGCAAGGCCATTTGAACATGACACGAGACCGACTATGCAAGGTTGGGATGCATGCACACTAAGGACAAGACACCAAGACTCAGTACGGGGCGGAGTTAATAGATCCGAAGATCACTCGCGCAAGTGTGCGGCCTTCCCGATAGGCGTAGCCTAACGTTCGGACAACACCTTTTTATATACCGGGTTATTGGGATGAAATGCAAATTTGAAGCACTTTTTTTTTGTTTTGAAAGTAATGATGGTCCTAGACTCGACTTAGACCATGATGCATGAAAGACTTATGCAATGACTACCCTAGACTCAACTCGCTCTGATACCAAACTGATGCGGGACGGACATGGGGACCGACTCTACGTGGTATGGACCTCGGACTCTAGATGCGGACACGACCAGCAACACATGATGGGAGAGACATTAGGCCCGACACGGAGAGCTCCTATAGGCTACACGTCGCTAACAGAAGTGCAAACTCACTCGGCGTCCCATGCGAGGGAAAGCGTGGATCATGCGCGGTTAAGGAACCGGCAGAGTTCAAGGTAGTCAGACTCACTTCCGGACTCGGATCGAGTCACGGGACGGGTCACTCTCACAGTCACAGCGGTGACATGGACACACGGGCTAGTACCTATCGCTCTCGGCAGCGGAAAAAGACCATATACTAGCTAAGTAAATGAACGCCAAGTGGTTCGGACCATTACCTCCACGCACCCGGCGTGACGAAGACAACCCCGGCCGAATTACGGACTCCTGGTTAACAATTATTACAACAATACACTAAGTTGACCCACTCCACACAGGGAGGTAAAAGGTCACATGTGGGGTCCGAGAATCACGCAACTCGGGTTGACGGGCAGCATCTTGATGTCGCCCGGCGGTGCCGAACTCCGGGTTTTCGTGCTTTCCGAACGGTAGCTTCTATGGGCCCGTGGGGCCCACGGACGGCGCTGTCCTCCAGATCTGCGGGGGTGGGGCCCAATGTGATGGGGACCCCTGATGGCGCGCCTCCACGGATGCGGTCGGCCGGGAACACCGATCGGGGGTCGATCGGCCCCGATTCCCAATTCTTGAACTAACTTCCCACGGATTTTGATTGCTGTTTTTCGGCGCGCGCTCCGACGAAAACGACCGCTACGATCAATCCCGACGTCGGATCGGGACGCATGAGCTATCATTGGAAAGCTCTCTTCAATTGCTTCAATCTAGACCCAGAGAGATCTGCTGGATCTGGTCGGATCAGAACTTTATTGAGTTTACAAGTCCCTGTTGTACAGTAACCGAAATCTCAGATCTGCAGGGCACTTGTCTGAGAACAACCATTGACCGCCTAGTAAACCTCCGACGCAGCTCTTGCGCTCTTCATCAAAGTTATGGGATTTTGGACAAGGAAGACGGGGGTATTTTTTGTGGACTGATTGAAGGTGGCTGTGATTTGTTATGATTTGTTTACTGGAGGGTGGTCGAATCTGGGAACAAGTTGACAGCACTGTAGCTAGCTCTGAGATCGATTTTTGAAAAATATGAGATGGCTTCACAAAAATTCAAGAAAATTTGGGGACGGTGGGGTTGGTGGAAGGAACTCCCAGTAAAATTGGGAGGTTAAACAAAAATCAGAAAGGGGTCCGAAACCTAGAAACACAGGGTGGATGGAAATGGAAACGGACAGCTGACAGATCTGGAAATTAAGATTGGATGAAAATGAAAAAATATCAAGTGGGATCTTTATGACCAACCAATTTTTGTGGGACGTGCTTGACACCTCAAGAACATCCCCTCAAAATCTCAAGTCGATCTAAGCTTGTGGCTGATGGCTGAATTTCGTGGAAGCTGCTGTGGTCGGATGAAGGCAGAACTCCGGCGATCTCGGTGGTGATGCGATGGCGGCTCGTGGCGGTGGCGGCGGGCTTCAAGAACGGATAACGGAGGCGTCTCACCTCAGAATACAGCCATCTCAGCTGCAGAAGGGGGAGAGAGGAGGGGGAGGTCGCACCAAACTTGGAGCTTCACCAATTTCACCAAAATTCTTATGCATTAATTCAACTAAAATGAGAATTACATGGTATTTGTATGAATTGCAAAATGACATAAAATACCCCTAGATCTAGATTTGGGAGGGGCATACTTGGGAGTCAACAAAAGTATTTCTCCCATGTGGTTTGGAACAAATAAAATAAGATTCAAAAACCTATTAAACTAATACAAAAGGAGGGGGACACTCCCTTAAATTAAGGAGAGACCTAGGAGATGCTCCCCCCTTTGTCCCCTCCTTTGGTCCCACCTTCTAGAAGCCCACAATGGAAGGTTTGACTGACCCACATGGGCCCCAGTGATGAGGTGGATCAATGGGAGGTGGGATGGGGGGCCCGTGGGACCCGGGTGATCCCAAATTACAAATAAACTCCTATTACAATCCAAATTACAATCTAAATAAAATACACACAACATACAAACAAAATACGAAAAATACTGAGACTCAAGGGGGAGTCTCTAGACCGTCTCCGAGCCATATGGATGCCGAAGTGGCTCGAGTGGTGCTCCACGTACGGTACCGGTGGCTCGCCGGCTCGTGCCTCTCGCGTGCTCTGGTGTCCGCACCAAGAAGAAGAGATTGATCGAGAACGGAAAAAGGAAGAGTGATCGAGGATCGAGATAGAAGGAAAGAGCTGCAGAGAGGCAGAGAGCAGAAGAAGAAGAAAGAAAGAAGAGAGAAGCTGAGAGCCAGAGTGAGAGAGCAGAAGAAGAAAAAGAAAGAGAGAAAGAGAGATAGAGAGCTCGTGAAGAAGAAGAGAAGCTTCGTTTGTCATCACTGGACTTTGGATCAGATCCAATCCAGTTTGCTCCTGCGAGAGCTACCTTGTGCATTTCTTTTTCCAGCTTTCATTTGCTGCGTTTTTGTTTTCTCTTTTTAACTGTACACAGTTGTTCTTCCGATCCTCTAGTGTGAGGTCGGGTTCCCTCCGATTTGGAGGAAGAGAGACTTGCGTCTCTGGTTGCCTGTGACTGGGTGTCACAGGTTGTTCCCCTCCGGTTTGGAGGAAGGGAGGTCCGAGACCTCTGGGTTACAAGTGGCTGGGAGTCACTTGTGGGTTCCCTCCTGGTTTGGAGGAAGGGAGATTCGTCTCCGGTTCTGGTCTTGTGGGTTACAAGTCCAGGTGTTCCCTCCTGGTGTGGAGGAAGAGAGACTTCGGTCTCTGGCTTGCTAGTGACTGTGTATCACTAGTGGTTTCCCTCCGGTGTGGAGGAAGAGGGGAGGTTGTTCCCCTGGTCAAGCTGTGTGCCAGCATTTGTTGCAGACTGAGTCTGCTGTTCTAGCCTTGCTAGTGGAAGCCTCACTCCGGTTTGGAGTGAGGGGTGGATGTAGGTCTGTGGACCGAACCACCTAAAAATCTTGGTGTTCACTTGTGGTTTTTTTTTGTACTTATGAGTTCTTTTCATTGCTGCGCACATTAGATGCTTGCTTAGGATCGTGTGAGGGCTAATTCAATTGTGTTGTCCTGCCGAGATCATTCTAAGTATTCTTAGTATATTTCATCAACTATTTTTAATTCCGCATATTTGAGCATTAGAGTTTTAATTAGGTAATATTTGAAGAGGGATACATTCACCACCCCTCTGTATCCGGGCCTTGCACCCTATCATATTCTTGCTAAAGTGTTACAAAGAGCCAGGGAGTACAAGCTTAAAATGAATCCGAAGAAGTGTGTATTCGGAGTCTCCTCAGGGAAGCTGCTTAGTTTTATAGTTAGCAAACGGGGGATCCAGATTGATTCTAACAAAGCACAGGCTGTCATGGACATGCCTCCGCCAAAGAACATTACGGAACTTGGAGGACTGATTGGTCGATTGCAATTCATCAATAGATTCATATCCCAACATTCTCAAAGATGCCGTCTGTTTTATGAATTGCTTAAGGCGGGGGTTAAGTATGAATGGAATCAAGACTGTCAGAAGGCCTATGAGGACCTAAAAGAATATCTATCCAATCCCCCGGTTTTGTAACCTCCTGTCCCTGGGAAATCCCTAATCCTATACATCTCGGTCATTGAGGACTCCCTAGGGGCGGTCTTAGCACAAGTAGATGATGAAGGGAAAGAGAGGACTGCTTATTACCTCTCTCGGTTGTTTAACCCAGCTGAGTCCAGATACACCACTATGGAGAAGACTTGTGCCGCCTTAGTGTGGGTAGCTCAGAAGCTTAAACATTATTTCCTTGCCCACCCAGTTAGGTTGATCTCTAGAATGGATCCAATTCGTTATCTCTTTGAGCCTGTCCTTTCTAGTAGGTTAGCTCGCTGGCAAAGCTTCCTCTCCCAATTCGATATCACATTTGTTATTCAGAAGGCGGTCAAAGGGTACGCCATCGCTGAGCATCTTGCCCATCTCCCCATTCCTCACACCGATTCTATTCAGGATGATTTCCCTGATGAGCATCTCTCTGCTATCTCCCATCACCCCTTTTGGTCTCTGCACTTCGATGGTGCACTCAATTCTCAAGGCCGAGGGATCGGCGCCGTTCTGCTCACTCCAGAGGGAGTGACTATTCCCTTTGCTTATCAACTTCGATTTCCTGCTACCAACAACATCGCCAAGTATGAGGCTCTCCTAGCCGGATTGAAGCACGCTTACCTTCTGGGCGCACGTTACTTGAACATCATAGGAGACTCTCAGCTCGTCCTGCGGCAAGTTCTGTCTACTTACCGCACTCGTGACCCCAAGCTCAAGACCTATCAAAATTTGGTGACGCTCCTGGCTAGGCAATTCCGTAAGCTGATCTATATCCATACTCCTAGGTCTCAGAACATTCTAGCCGATGCCTTAGCTTCCCTTGCTTCCTCTCTATCTTTCCCTCTCAGTCAGAGCACTGAGACTATAGTCGTTCAGAGTTTGGACGCACCCTCTCTTCAGGATCCCAGGTACGTCGACCTTAGGAAAGCTGTAGAGGCGAGGGCTGAGAAGGAAGACCTTAAGGAAGTATCTCTGATGGAGTTAGAAGAGATTCTGGAGGAAGAAGAATTGCCCTGGTATCATGAAATTGAGTTGTTTTGCAAAGACGGATCGTTCCCAGAAGGGGCAAATGCCGAGCAGCGTAAATCAATAAGGAGAGCCGCCTCAAGGTATACCATTGTTACAGGAGAGCTATACAGGCGCGCTACCAATGGAATGCTCATGAGATGCTTAGATGATGATGAAGCTTGGAAGGTGCCTGAAGCAACCCATTCTAGTGAGTGTGGTGGTCACGTCAATGGCCAGGCTCTAGCAAAGAAAATCCTTAGGCAGGGCTACTATTGGCCCACTCTAGAGGAAGATTGCTCCCTCTATGTCCGGAGGTGTCTTAAATGCCAACTCCACGCTGATAAAATTCATGCTCCAGCCTCATCTCTTCATCCTCTTTCTACTCCTTGGCCATTTTCTATGTGGGCTTTCGACGTCGTCGACCCGCTTGGTGATCCCAATTCTCAGATCAAGCAGAAATCCTTTATCCTTACCGCCACTGAGTACTTCACCAAATGGGCCGAAGCAGAGGTGTACGCGGAGATTAAAGCTTCAACAGTGTGCCACTTTATCATGAAGAATATCATCTCGCAGTTCGGAGTGCCGAGCAGCATCATCACCGACAACGGACCCCAGTTCGTCTCTCAAGAGCTCAAGGACCTATGTAAGAAGTTCAATATTGCATTGCATCATTTATCTCCGTATTATCCTCAAGGCAACGGTCAAGCCGAGGCCACTAATAAAACCCTTCTTAAAATCATAAAGAAAACATGCGAATCTCATAAGTTTTCCGATTGGCCGGAAAGATTAGTGGAAGCTCTGTGGGCTTACCGCACCTATGTCCGTACTCCTACGGGACAAACTCCCTATGTTCTTACCTATGGGATGGAGGTGGTGCTCCCATATGAGATCTTGATCCCTTCCCTTAGAGTGCAGCTTGATAAGGAACTTAATCTCGACGAACGTCGAGAGGCGTTGCTTATTTAACTGGAACTCTTAGATGAGAAGAGGATGAACACGGCCGATCACGTATCCGTTTACCAAAAGAGAGTTTCGTGTTATTTTCAAAAGAAGGTGATTGAACGTAAATTTCAAAAGGGTGATATGGTTTTGAAACGCAAATTCATTCGGTCTGCAGGTCCTAGGTCTAAATTACAACCTAACTGGGAAGGGCCGTTTGTTGTAAAAGAGGCTTATCCAGGGAATGCTTATCAATTAGTAAACGCAGAAGGTGAGGAGCTCTCTCACGCGTGGAACGGGTTGTATCTTAAGCATTTCTTTCCTTAGAGTCTAACCACGTGCTATCCCGGCAGCAAGATGTTCCTCCCTTTCACTATAAAGAAGGGTCCCGAGCGAGGCAATCACACACTACACGACATCCCTGGTCAGGTGTCCCGCTTCGTAAACACCATTTCTCCTCGGCCATGCTTTGGGGGAAAGTCAAAGTCCCTGTCCATTTCTTTCTTCGGCTGAATCCATGGGCAAGAGGTGAATAAGGAGGCGATGACCAATCCAAGCACCCTAACGAGAGGAGGTCTCAAATAGGGGCAGTCCGTTATGACCTCATGCCACAGAAAAGAAGTAAGAAAAAAGAAAGCAAAAGAAGTAAGAAAAAAGAAAGCAAAGGAGCAATCTTTGTGACAAAAGCAAAAGTATTATCTCAAAAGTCTACCCTACCTATACTCAGAAAAGCTCTGGAAGAAAGAAAGAAAGCTAGGCATGGCAAGAGAGGTAGTACAGTTCCCCGCGGGACGAATGAGCCCGGTCGTATGCATGCCTAGAGTGGACTAAGGTTCGATGACGGACACAAAGCCCCGGCGCAACAAACCAAATCTCTAATGGGTTGTTTGGAAAGGAAATCAAGTCCTAAAAAAACTTATATATCTGGCATAAGCTTACCCCCGTGTTCAATTTTTCTTTTAGGATCAAAACTAGTACCCTGGGTATGGCCTTGGTAGAGACATCGTCATTGGGCCTTGGCCAGGGGTTGTCACCTTATTACACGCCAACCTCGGGAACTCTCGTTACAATAAGGAGGGCTCACGCTGTCTGGGGAGGCACTGGTTTTTCACATATTTCAAAACCCAAAAATATCACATATTTTCAAAATCAACCAAAAAAAGCACATATTTCAAAACCCAAAAAAATAACATATTTTCAAAACCCAAAAAATCATATATTTCAAAATCCAAAAAAACCATATATTCCAAAACCCCAAAAGAATCAAATATCTTCAAAATCTCATAAAAATTCAGATATTTTCCAGAAACTTCAAAAAACTCCAAAAACACCATCATATGCATTGCATGCATCCCATTATTTCTGTTTTGTTTTCCGCCTATTTAATAAGGCTCCACCCCTTAACCAAATATCAAGAAAAGGTCATTTTCTAACTTGCTCTAAGGCAAGGGGTTGAGTCTAAGAACGGATCTAACTTGTCTCTTGTCTAAGTGTGTGCAGAACGCAGGATCAAGCTCAGGGCTCAAATCTCACAATTATGCAGGTTCAGGACTGTGACGCCCCAGGTTCAGGCCGTCACACTCATCTAACGGCCCATCCTGGACCGTTACTTTGTCTTCAGGTATTAGCTTTATTCTCTCAGCAGTTATCTCTCTAACGGTCTGGGTCACGACCGTTGCTTCCTTCTAACGGTCTATCGTTTGACCGTTACACCCTCTAGAGAACTTAATTCTCAGTCTATTCTTCCTAACGGCCTATCTCCTGACCGTTACATCATTCTAGCGGCCCTGCTCAGGACCGTTACATTCTCCAGAGGCTTCATATCCAGGTCATTCTAGCCAAATCAAACCACAACTCATGTGCATACAACTAAGGCATTTCCATTTCATTCAAATGAACTTAATGCAACATAAGTTTCATAAAATTTCAATTCTGATTGTCAATTACATCAACATCTTTCATGAACATGAACAAAAAAAATAAATCAAAATACATGCAGTTTCTTATCCGCAAGAGGGCGGATCTACCTCAATTCTTTCACGTAGCCATGGCGTGTGTCGTCGTTCTCTTCCACTTCTTCTTGTCACGGACGCACCTTGCTGATCTCCCACATGGTCAGCGCGTTCCGAACCGCTCTTTCATCTTCCTCGGTCCCCATCTTCATAGGTAGAAGGGGAGGGTAGTATGATAGTGCAGGAGCTTCAATCCGAGGTAGTTCGATCTGAAGATGGCACTGGTGCGGGTTGTAGATCGCCATGGTAGTATTTCCCACTAGCTGGAGGTCTAGGCCGTGTTGTCGCGGTATTCTAAGAAGAGTCCTCCGAAGGATCCTTGGTCGCATTGTGAATTTCTCCGTTGGCAAAGTGTTAAAGAAGAGGTGACATTCATCCCGTGTTTTCTTGTCCGCCGTCTTGCATTCAACCTATGAAGAAAATCCAAATGCCCCTCCAATGAAGAAGAGAGGGTGGCTCCCAAAGATCCGGCTAGCAGAAGTTATATCCTCCTTGGGTTGGAATTTAATCCTCACTCCCATCCAACACTCGAGAAGTATCATGGAACCGAATAGGGGTCCTCCTAGGCAAGCGGAGCTTAGTCCTTCATAGAGATATGAGAGGATCGCTTGAGAGATGGACATTCCCCGCCACAAACCACTAATAATGCTGAGATTTTGGGTATCTAAGAGGTGGTCGGTAGTAGTGAAAAGGAAGACTCCGCATAAGCAAACTGACACCGCCTTGGCTATGGCTTCGTATCTCTCCCACTTGTTTTTACAATGAGAGACTATCCATTGTACCATGGGTATCAAATGAATGTGGTGCGGGCTGATCATAGTCCTCACGTCCTTTGGATTGTGAATGAAATCACTCAAGATCAAGGATGGGTCAATAGGCTCCACTGTGTAGCAAACTAGGTCTTCATTCCCCGCCTTAGTCTTCGGAAGGGCTAGGTAGGTTTCTACCTCCTCTAATAGGACTGTAGCTTCAAAAGAAGGGAAGATGAAAGTATGTGTTTGTGGATGCCATAATTCTATAAGGGCTGAAATGCTTGGCCAATCTAATGACAATTTTTGAAAGTTCTTGGCTAAAACCAACAAGGGTTGAAGGTGCCATGCCCTAAGGATTGCTACGACTTCTAGAGGGAGTTCCTTGATCATGGGAGCCACCCACTTCAAATTGGAATAGCATCTTGGACCGGGAAGAGGCTAGGAAGAAGAGGAAGATCATACGGAAAGATGAAGTGCAGAATTCATGAACTTGGCTAAGGTAATAGAAGCTTACCACTCTTTGAGCATTGGAGCTCAGATGTTTGGGAATTGAGGTCAGCCTTTGTAGCTCTCCATGCTCTTTTCTCGCAGCCTTAGGCCCGGTGTAGACTTTCTCCTCCATGGCCATCACCTCAAAGCTTCTCTTCATCATGTTTCCTGCCCTTAGGAGATGTTCTTCAGCCCTTGTAGCAGAGAATTCAGCAAAGCTACGATTTTTGGCTAAGCTTCCAAGTTTTAAAGGCTTACTTTTGGCTTTAAGGTGATAAGATTTGGATTAGAAGGCTTTATCCTAAGTCTGGGAGGAGTCTAGAGCGGGTTGAAGGGTTCTTAGCTCAGATTTGGTCTCTCACGGCACAATCCGTCTCGGAGTACACTTCGTTCTCCAACGGTCTATCGTAGGGCCGTCATTTGCCTCTGACGCGCCAGCCCTGGGCCGTCACATTTCCTGTGGATTTAATTTAGCCCAATCTTGTTCTATCAAGCCTGACGGTCTAGCATCAGACCGTTACTTGTTGTGATGCATGGACTCTAAGCCGTTACATTCTCTGCCGTCCAGTTTTGGCTTCTTCTTGTTCAATCATTCCTAACGATATTGCTCATGACAGTTACCTATCTCTGACGCCCCGCTCCTGAACCGTCACATTTTCTGCTAGTTGCCCTGATATCACATTGCTCTACCATCTTTAACGGTCTATCATTTAGCCGTTACTTATCTCTGACGCACCAGCTACGGACCGTCACACTTCCTGCTGCTCGGTTCTGCAAAATTTGGCCTCTATCCTTGCTAACGGCCTCCATCTGATGTGTTACATGATCCTGACGGTCTGAACCTGGACCGTTACTGTTTATGCTACTGAGATTGAGCTATTCCTTTCTGCCTATGATTAACCTGGCGGTCTTACACACTTTTCCTTCCGTTCATCCTATCCAGTCTCTCATCCACACATTACATCTCATCCATGCCCATTTCATCTACACAAATTCGCCCATTCTTTCACATGACCACATGCATTTCCTACATTTCCAATCACACATTCTCACATGCATTTCTTGCATTTTCACATTCACACATTCGTTTCTGCATTCACACATCCATTCATTCACATAAAAAGAAGAACAAACAAAAGACCAAAAAAAATTTTCATTCCTTTTTTCATGTAAGTCATGTACAAGTAAAGTGATAACAGAGAGATCAAAGTGCATCACTCGGCCGGTTTTTCTGCCGGGCCGTCGTCATCTCCACCCTCCGGCTTCCTCGCCAGTGGCGCTATGGAGGCACTCTCATCCTGCTGACCCCTCTCCGCCCTCTCCTTCCTCCGTTGTTGGCCCCCTCGCCCTAGTTTCTTCTTCCACGGGCCTTGGCACCTCCTCTCATTCTATTCGGCGGTGGAAGCGTCATATGGCCTTCTTCTTCCCTCTCTCCCTCTTCTTCAGCGGCGGTGGAGGCTCGTCGCCTGCCATTTCGTCGGTGGTCGTGGGTGGTCGCCGGTGGTTACTTTCGGTTGGGGTTTTGGGGGTGTTAGGGCTGAAGATGCTTGAATGAAAGGCCGTGACCATTCGGTTTTTTTTTTGAACGCTCAGGAAATGTGACGGTCTATCGCCAGACCGTTACATTCTCTGACGCGTAGTAATTGGACTGTCAGGTCATTTGAATATGTTGCATTGAAGAATGTGAACCGCCAATCTATAACGGTCTTGTCTTAGACCGTTATATTGATGTGACGCTCCCTCAGAAGGCCGTTATAGCTCGCAAGTTTCTTGATGAATAAAATGGTCTATATGATGCTTGAATGATTGCATTTTCTTCCATGATGTTCACTATTGATGCTTCTCATGCGTATGAATGGTTATGCCTTGTTTCATACTCATTGTTGTTGGCTAACCTCTTTGTTCATGGATGGAGTTATGAAAAAACATCATGCTTTGCCGTTCGCCCGGAAGGTAAGTCAAGTATTGTATCTCGATCTATTATCCCGTTAATGCATTACTATATGGTATCTATGATATATTATCTCGAGAACCGGCTGGTCATTCATGTGTTCTGGGATCTGATGTTCCCCTTAAACAAAAATGATGATGATCTAAGTGCACGTGTTTAATCGTTGGATAAGCCGTTAGGTTGAAAAATTTTGGCGGACGATGGTTCTATCTTGCACGCCGTGGTTGCAGATGGTGTCCTGACCCTAATTTTTCCGGTCTAGCAATATTATTCTCGAGTATTTTATTATTTTAATCTTTCTTTGCATTCGCTTTGACGATTTCTTTTTCTTTAGCCCAGCATGCATCATACGCATTCTTTGAGCATTCATGATCCTTCATCTGTTCAAGGGCGTCTCAATGTTGGTGAATAGTTGTGTTCTTGATCTCGAATGAGGAGAGTCGTTCCATTCTGAGTTAGAAGGTTTCCTTCGATCTATTCGCTTGATTTTGTTATCTGAAGATTCCTATCTGGAGTTTAGTCAGTTATCTCTTTTCTTTCCGTTGCCTCCGGCGGCTAGCCGTGTTTTCCTTTCCTTAGTTGTTAGTTCCTCCAGATATGCGTCCTTTGGTTGGCTATTTCCTTGTGATTGGTTTGAAGTTTTCCAGAAAATTCCTGCCGCTTGTTGGTAGAACGGGTGTCGTTTACCATAACGCCCGCTTTTCAGTCCGCTCCGCTTCATTTTCGCTTCATCTCCATGTCCCATTTCGCTTTCGCTTCACCTCCGCTCGCTCCCCTGCAAAGAGGACGTTAAGGAGGGGCATCTATTGGCACCCATTTTATGACCGATAAGTCGGGTCATCTCCTTGTTCATTCTACATGATGCTCCAAGTTATTCATTCATCATGAAGCCTTTTTGATCATTTGGAGGCTTATTTCATGGGTCTTCTCCTCTTGGTTGAGTCTGGTTTCCTCGGCACTTTCATTGGATGAAGCTTAGCAAGCTTTTATCATTCTTTGGTTCTGATTGATTCTAACGGTCCATAGCAGGGGTGTTACATCCTTCTGACGCATAGGCCCATGGCCGTTACATCTTGAAGAGTCTTAAGACTTAAGGCCTTTGTTTTGAAGCTTATCCTTTTGCTTATCCGTTGGCTCTAACGGTCTGTCGTGCGGCCGTTATTTTCTCTAACGCGTCATCCCATGGCCATTACATTCATTCAAGAGTCCAACTGCTTAGAAACCTCTTTGTTAATCTTATCTTCTTGGGGATAAGGTTAGTGTGACGGTCTCTCCCTGGCGCGTTACATTCATGTGGCAGTCTGTCATGCAGCCGTTACATCCAACAGAGAGTCCAGACTGGTCTGGTCTTTTCTCTGCTACTCCGTGGTCGAGATAAGAGTTTGATCTTGTGATTTCTCTTCCAAATCTGATCCTCAGAACCTTCTGTTTGATTCTATGGACTCTTGGGAGTATTATCTTCGAGAGTTTGCTAAGAGTTATCCTCTTTTCTTGCTGGATTATCCTCTGCTCGACCAGAGATTTTGAGGGCCTATAAATAGCACCCTTAACTTCATGGCCTGAAGGAGGAGAAATCTGGAGTTTGCGTCGAAGTGCTGCCGCTTTCTGGAGCCATCTTCATCCAAGAGGAGTCTGCTTCCACGTCCATCTGCTTCGCAATCAAGGGAGTACTCTGGTTTTGGGTTTCAAAGTGCATAAGTTGCACTTGTGTTCCTCCCTTCCTCTTCTCATCACAGCATTGTCCCACTTCTTTCTCTCACGTTCTTCATCTGTCTTCATCATCTAAACATCCTTCCTACGTTTTAAAATGCCCAGAGGGGTTAAAAAACCAAAACATCCCCGGTATTCCCCTTTCCTTTTGCATGATTGTAAGTCCTTTAAGAATTGATGCTATATTGTTTAAAGGGCTAATTTGGGATTGTTATCTTGTGTTTCACGTTCTTTGGCAGGTTTACAGAGTTCATTAGACGAGGCCCAAGCCTTCTGGCCGGCTGGAAGGTTTGGAGTTCAAAGAATTCACAAGTTGCTTCTGCAGATTCTCTGATGGTCTTGAGCAGACGCGTCAGGCTTCTCTAACGGTTCATCGGGCGACTGTCACACTTCTGTGACGCGCAGGGTCTAGACCGTTATGTTCAAGGCAGATCTACAGATTTCGCTGGTTTCTCTCTCCCGTGGGCGGGTGCATCATCCTCCTATTTCTAAGGTATTGATCAAGTTTTTGACTTGTTTTATTACCTTAGTGGCGATCATGTTCTTTCCTTAGTGTTGGGCATTGATTTCTCTCTCATATCTCTTATTTCCTTTGCTTGTTCCACCCACGCGGTGTGTTTATTTATTCCTTGCTCCATGCTCCGGCGTGTGTTTTCCTTTACCTTCTTTAGCTTTGTTTGATTGAGATAGCATTGCCCATGCTAGAGCTTGTTCTGATTGCCTAGGTTCATGGTTCACATGTTCATAGGTTGATTGATATCATTGATTTTTGCTTATCATCTTTATCCCTCATCACAACCACAAAAGAAGGAAGCAAAATAAATCAATAATCCCTACCAAATACCAAGTCTTTTAACCACTAGATCTGGCTCCTAGTAGGTTTCACAGGGAAAGGATAGGAATATGTTCTGATACCTAACATAAAGGTCACGTCATGCTCACAAGTTTTCTATACCTCATTTTCTACATATATAATCATGGAAGAATTCAGAAAGATGCTTGAGCAGAGTTGATTACTATCAAATCACACCCAATCAGTCCTAAACATGGGCTAATAGAGTATTGCATTTTTGAATAGATGTAGGTAGTGTGGCTACTGCAAGGCTAGATGTAGAGACTATATTCTTCATAGACATAGATGCATTCCATCGAGAGACATAGCATTGCTGTGAAATAAATGGAAGCATGGCAAACACTAAGATATTTGTCTCTCTTTTAACAGATACCCCAAGTATTATTACTACTGTAGAAGGAGAAAAGAAGAGAAGGCCTCATGATTTTCACTAATAGATGAAAATCATGCAACAATAAAACAATCAACATCAGTTGACATAAACTAGACAGAAATTGACATCAATTTGTGACAGAAAATACCCATAGCTATATCTATTTAATAGCTATGATTTGGTGGATACTTTTACTTGCATGAGATTTTTATGACAAGGTATGTGCTCTACATGAATGGAATAAGGCTGGTTCAAAAGCTAAAGTGTTAGTGATTTAGGTTTGATGACAAGATTTTGCTTGTTAAAAGAAAAATATGCATTGGAGCATAAGACAAGATGAAGCAAGCCAGAGAAAGACAAAGTTCAGTATAACACATTACTTGGAGCTCTTTGGAAAGGATCAACTTATGGTGCTTCCTCAAAAGAATAATCTATTTTGAGACTAGATGTAGTGAACACTATTAAAATGGTTGAAAATTGAATTGAGACTCAGAATCTGATTCTTGTATGGCTTAGATTGAAATCACTAGGGTTGCTTTGAAAATGATAATGTGAATAACTTAAAATTATTAGATCTGTAAACAATTAATTTCTAAGATAATTGCTTCCAATAGACCCTAACAAAGAAATAGAGCTAATTTACTAGAACCAAGACACTATTCTTACCTCTCTATCGCGAACTTCAACTATGATATATCTTCTAGTTTTGGGGGATTGACCATCAGTCCCAACTAAAACATAGAGAAGAAGTGTAATGGTCATGTAAATGAAATAAGTAATACAAAATCCAATATAATAGCTTTAAAAATGTATATATAAGAAAGAATCATGACAAAGATCAGCATTTTCTGCTCACAAGTCTTAGATCTACTTACAAATATTTTTCCAGGGACATTAGGGCTGAGTGAAATAGATGTGACTTTGTATATCTCATCCACTATCTGCATCAAATTATTTTGTAACAAGCGATGTGATTGAGCAACATGATTTTCTTCCCTGTAGTTAACTGTAGGATCTAGGACACTTTTCTAAGTCAGAAACAGGTGCACATGGCCTGATTCAACAAAGGTCATTTAATGGAGGAGAAAAAAGGTATAGGCAGCAAAATGTTCTCTATTTACAAGAACATATATGTTCTTTATTAGCATAAGAAATTTGTCTAGGTTTTACATCTTAAAGAGGATGGGTGTCATAGGTGATATAGTGACATTTAGCAGTGATGACAAATCTTCTACTTAGTTTCAAATGAGTTACATGTTGTGTTAATATTCCAACATAGGGGATCGTGCTAACTGCTCCACTGCCTTCTAAGGTAGTGAAGCAATTAGTCTAGGTGTAGAAGGCAGTGAAGCAGTTAGTCTAGGTGTTTTAGAAAATAACATATTAAAAAAATTAGCAACACAGGTGCCTTGTTGCATTAGGAGAATGAACATGTCTAGCTAAATCAAATGCTATTTTGGAATGTATAAATCGCATTGGACAAAGGCAAAAAATTAAAAACACATTTCGTCAACCTAATTGCCATCGTTGTAAAAGAAAACATGTTGCCTACAACCCTATACTGATGTGCTTTTTGTTATTCTTGTTCTTAAGTTCTGATGACAACGGTACTATCCATTTTCTAGAAAGGGCAAAGAAGCTTTGATCACCTTGGTCATACCTGGCCGTCCCGTTTGTTTTCTTTTTTATTTTAATGACAAATTACTACAACAAAACTTGCTCTGTGGCTGGTAAAACTAAAACAAGGTCTAAAGATTATAATGAGCATTTGAAGTGAGGGGAACTTTTATCTACAAGTAAGAGGTCCAGTTGCCATCTTTTGACGCACATCCAAACTGCTTATATGATAATGAAATAGAGCAAATAGTTGAAATGGCAGTTAAGCTAATCCATATCTTGAAATAATAATTAATGAATGTTATAACCTCCATTCATATAAGGTCACAATAGTCATAAAAAAACCAACACTAGGTGAACCTTACTTGAGCATGGCTTCTACACTCTGGACGATCACCTAATCATCTGTAGCATCATGGTGAGGAAGCCCGAGGTCAAAGTACTTTATGTCAAAATCCAGAAATGGGAAAATCAGCTACAAGATGAACTAAAAGTGTCGTTCTTTTCAGCTGAGAAATAATGGAGGGCATCCATACAAAATAGAAATGCAACAAAGTTACAGAAGAACCAAAAGATCGCATCATGGTTACCTATGAAACTTAAAGTTCAGGTCAAAATCACACAATTTTGAAGTATAACTTCACCTATGAAATTCCAGTGCACCTTCCATTAGTCTGGATTCTCTAGATTTATCTAAGCATTAAATAGGAATATGACATTTGATTTATCACTATTTTTTTTTCTTTCCGAGAGTACAAGGGCAAACCCCCCTACATCTCCCCCAGGTGATCGGCTCTGGACCTCTGAGACCAGCTCTCTATATTCTTGGTCAAAACCTAAATGCACTGATATAGAACAAACCGATGAGCCCGCTTTAGCAAAAATTTAAATTGTTTTCATGAATGACACGATGTGACATTCCTCACTAAAGTAAACAACCCCAGTAAATGTACATTGTTAACCAAATATGAGTGTATTTACTTGAAGCACATGCTAGCTAGCAATATCCTGCATAGCAGGAGGAACCTATCTTTTATTTGTTCCCAATGGAGATCCTTCACCATGCTATGAGCCCATTTGTATTGGTAAATCCCCATGTGAGGAATTTGGAGTATCTTCACTCTCAAAAATATCATGGACATGAATATAGTTAAGCTGTAATATTTTCTTTTCATCAAGCATCCAGTAGGATGTGCCACAAATTTGATAAAGGATAGCATAGTATGGTCTATGATCTTTCTCACAAAAATTGTGAGGAGTATCATCTAATAAAGAAAGCTAATTCTGAGTCATATATAATCAGATGGAAAACACAGACACATCTCTACATCTGATAAGGTATTTCCATTAACAAAATATATTAGGTTCTACAAACATAGAAAGAGAGCATTCTTGAGCATATATTAAGAAAACATTTTTTGAAGATAATGAGCATGCAACCAGGTAGTACGATAAGAACATCAAAGGTAACATTTTCCAAAAGTGAAAAAATGAAAGTGCAAAAGTAACATCAATAGATAAAAAAAGGAAATGGCAGGTAGAAATTAGATAGCTCAAAATCACTAATATATAGCAAATCTATGAAATCACAAAGAAAGTAAATTTTGGTTCATGTATAGTCACATAGAAAAGTCAAGGGTCTAATCACATATTTCTATTAACAAAAGCTATTAGCACCTATATAACATAGATAGATCCACCTGCAGCAAGAGCTGTCAGATCTTCTAGAAAATGAAGCCCCAATAATCTTGATTTACTAAAGCTTTCCCGTAATGGAAATGTCCCAGAAACAAAATCACTCTCCAATGACCTGTAAAAAGAAGGATTAGTCACATCTATCTGATACATCTATAAAAAAACAAGAACTCTACATGGAGAGGATACTAAGTACACTATTAGAAGATCTACTATTTTCTCATAGCCGGAGATAAATACCCAGAGCTTTTGCCAAATTTCCCTGCAAGCATGAAGAGTTATTTTCTGACAACAGTACCAACAAATGCACAACCATATGTTGCCTGAATATATAGATTCAATAGTCTATCCTGTAACTGACTAGATTCTTTAGAACAACATAACAATGAATAACATTCACAAAATGTATAATATATAGCAACGCAAGCACTACATTCTGACTCATAAAACACTTGCAAATGAGATCCACTAAAGATATCCCAGACTCGCTATTTTCTTTCTGGGAAGCAAGACACACTATTTTTGTGAGAGAAATAGCAATACAATAAAAGCTACAATTTTTCTATTAGTCAACATCTGATATATTCCCAAAATTATAGGAAATCTTTTTTTAATCTGATAGATACTATAACATAAATGAAGATTGGGCTTGAAAAATAATTAATGAATTTTAGTCCAGCAAAGAGCAAAGTTGCATGATGAAGGAAGAGTCCACATCGGAGGTGAGGAGGCAGAGGGGGGGAGGAGAAGATAGAGGAAGAGTCCGCAATGGAAGGGGGCCAAGGAGGCCTGAGGAGGCAGAGTGGTGGAGAAGAAGATGGATCGACGGTAGAGCATCCTGTACCTTCACAGTCTCGTAGGTGAGTAGGATTCGGTGGCAGCGGGTTAGGAGTCGGTGCTGGTGCAGGGGCGACAATGAGCAATGCGGTGACGTAGCCACAGATCAAGAGCGACAGGGCGGTGGTCGGGAAGCGTCACCCGACGTCGGTTGTAGCTAGGCTTTTTTTTTTCTGTAATAAACCATTTCCCCTAACCTGAGAAACCCATTAAGAACTGAGTGTACGTAACAAATACCAGAAAGCAAATGGCACTTTCCAACTAGAAGAATTGCATAGAAAAGAAGAAAAGAAATGTTGAGGTCCGGTTCAAAATGACAGCACAATAACATAGGAGAATGGTGAGACATAAAAACCTGGGGAGAACTTACAATGTTAAACAAAACTCAGAGATCAAAAGGATCCTCTCTCAAAGAAAATCTAGAAACAGGTAAAAAAGATACCTTACGGAGGAAAAAAGGACAACATCCAATCGGAGAACGCACCAAACAAAAAAAAACTTAAGACTCTAGAGAGATCATCATCTCACAGAAAGCAGAACCAAATGTCATCACAGCAACACTATGATTTCTTCATCAGCCTTTGTGAAACTTCAAGACATCTATACAAGCAACCAAAACCTTTCTAAAGTCCTAGCCATCTTCACCACGGGAAGGGATCCGCCGTTAGTACCACTTCATGCCAACCCAACCATCTTGCAAATTATTCCATCACCAGACAATACACTACGCCGTTGAGGATCCAAAAAGAACGCTAAAACTCCTGAGACCGGGAAGCGGTCCCGGTGTCGCTCTTCCCCTTCCCCTGCTTCTTCGGCAGCAGCGTCTGGTGGATATTAGGGAGAACCCCACCGCTAGTGATGGTCACCGCGCCGAGCAAGCTGCTCAGCTCCTCGTCATTCTTGACCGCTAGTTGGATATGCCATGGCACGATCTTGTTCTTCTTCACCGTGTTCCCCGCCAGCTCTAGCACCTCGGTGGCGAGGTACTCGAGGACGGTGGAGAGGTAGACGGGAGCGCCGGTGCCGATGCGTTTGGCATAGCGACCGGTCTTGAGAAAGCAAGCGATCCGGCCAACGAGGAACTGGAGGCCGGCCTTGTGGGAGCGGGAGATGACCTTGGAGGCCATGGGCCTACCCCTACCGCCCTTAGTGGAAGCCGTAGAGCTCATCCTTCTACTTTGGGATGACCGGCGATGCAAAAAGCCTAGAAACCCTCGGACTACAGTTGGTGAACAGAGATGGTTACGCTTGAACTTTTCTTCTATGATGCTGCATCGACGTAGCTTATTGGCTTTTGGTTGATTTCAGCCTTCTCAACCATTTATCACCGCTATTGGGTATTTTACAACCTTATCATTTATATGTCAAACACATCTAGCTATTTGTCAGCCTTAGGCTTCGTGAGTTGTTGCCAGTTGATCATCTTCCTTGTTCACTTTAGCCTTCCAGCCTGGCTGTGTTAACGCGCCTATGATGCTGCGTCAACGCAGCTCATTGGCTTTTGGACGAGCTTCAAAGCTTTTCAAGCTTGGCTGCGTCGATGTTGCCAAGCGTTGCGTGCACGCAACTTCTTCAATCTTCAAGGCCTTCAACGGTTTTAGCCCTATCTCCCATTTTTCAGCCTTACAAGGCTATTTGTTGGCCTTTTCTTCTATTTGTCGGCCATAGTGACTTATTTGTCACCCTTAGGCGCGAGAGCCGTCGCCACTACTGCTTTTTCTTCTTGAGCTTAGCCGTTGCCTTAGGCTATTTTTCACCCTTGTGCTTGCCTTTCACACCTTTGGTGACCCATTTGTCACCCTTAAGGTTCAAGTATTCACACTTATTTCCTCTACTGGCAGAACACCTCTTGGGTCATTTGTGTTGACTCCGAGGTTAAGAAATGTTGACCTCAAGCCTTGAGTAAGTTGACCCAAGGTTGTTGACCATGTTGGCTTCAACCTTTCTTGACTGGTCCATGTGAACAATCTGACTCTTGACTTGGACTAAGCTAACTGTACTAAGCGTTGAGAGTTGACTATTGACTATTGACCACAGTTGCCTTGACTGAGTTGAAGTTCACTGGAGTCATAATATCGATGTTGACTTTGACTCTTAGTCAACTTTGATTGGCTAGACTTCATCTTTGACTGGGAGAGGCTTTTTCTTCAGTCTTACAGATTTTACCCTTGTTCCTCTCGTTTGTCACACTTATCAAGCCATTTATTACCACTATCGGCCATATGTCTGGCTTGATGAGCCATTTGTCACATTTAAATTGTAGCCAATAATCTAGTTTTTCTGCCTTGCGGTCTTGAGCTGGAGTCGACTCCAAGAGTCGACTCTTGTTCATCAAGCTTCTGCCTTGGCCAAACTTTGAATAGAATCAAACCTATCTTCACAAAAAAACTCATGGATATTCATGGATTAACAGTATCACAACATCATGGATTAAGATTATTAAAACATCATGGATTAACATTATCAAAACATTTAAGATTAATTCCTTTCATTCCTTTCATCATTCAAACACATTATCATAGATAAATATGAAGGACTCATGCATGACTCAATACTTTGACATCATCAAAATCAAAACCACAGGGGCACAACATTCTCCCCCTTTTCGATGATGGCAACACTATGCAACACAATGAGTCATGTATATGAGTTAACTGATAATGAAGCATGATGGAGCATGATTGATGGAGCAAGAATATGATTCAGCGTGAATGTGACTCAAGATTTCTCTCCCCCTTTGACATCAACAAAAAAAATGATTGAGGTTGTTTCTCTCCCCTTTAGAATGTGGAGTGGAGGAAGTTCAATCAAGAACTTGTTCTCAGAAGTTTGGACTCGGCAGTGTAAGGCTAGCAGCAAGTCTGATACCAATGTTTAGGTGGAGATTGGTGTTGGATATATGTTGTTTTGAATGTTGGATATATATTGTTTTGATGATGTCTGAATTTGATTCAACTATGCTTCAACATGCAAGATAAATGTTGATCATGAAACTCCATGCTATGCTCATCATGAAATAACTCTCTTGTATAAACACTCAACCAAGTTGGCTTGGGAAGCAACTCTAAGCAACGATAGATCAAAAGCAGCATTAGCCAAGGCAACATGCCTTAGCCTTAGAACAACATGTCTTAGCCTTAGAAGCTAAATGGGGATTGCAGTAAGAAGCCTTGACTTTGCAAGTGTTCTTTCAAAGGAACAAAAAGTCTTCCAAGGTAGAAAAAGAAATTGATGGGAATCGACGCCGAGCATGTACATTTTATTTTACATTTATGTCCTTTAGTTTATTTGTATATCCATGGAAAAGTATATGCGCAATACGGCTTTGTAAGCCAATGCGTCATTCCCACGGATTGTGTGGGTTTCGATGTAATTTGTCAGTAGGACCAGGAAGGGGGCCCTCAGCCCTTTCCCATTGGTCCATGTCATCCTTGTGGGGCTGGTCAACCATCCTAGGTGGCCTTCTAGAAGGGTTGAATGCCAATAGCCACATGGGTAGACAAGAGGGTAAGAATTTCCATGGTAGGCTACCTACCATGTCAACTTGTCCCCCTTACCTCCCCTTGGTCAATAGGCCGCCCCCCCTTATATATTATTTTTATTTTTTTATGTGTTGTTCACACTTCATCCCAGCCCTTCATTCCCCATCCCTAGATCCAAGGGTCTACATTTGATTAGATACATATCATATAAAAGGGTGTATTTTCATTTGGAAATTAATGAAAAGTTAGAAAATTGTTGAAAGGCCAAAGAGCTTCTTGCACCCCTACCTCTCCCCTATGGTGTTCATCTCCTCCAACCCAAAATTCTAGAGTGGTTCTATCTTCAATCCCCTCCCCTTTACCTCCGGTGATCATCTGTGCCGCCGCCGTCGCCGTTTGTGCCGCCTTCGAGCCGCCGCGGAGCCATCGTCAAGGTTCTGTCCTGCTGGATAGAGGTGTCTTCCACGAATTCCTGCTCTCCACCACGTGAATATCTCAAGCTGAAATTTTGAGGGTGTGTTCTTACCTTTAATCCCCACCTCCACCTAAATTTTTACGTCCAAATTCCTTCATTTAGTAATTTTATATTTTCGTTCATCTTTCACTCCCAGATCTGTCTTGTCTCTATCTACAGTGACAGCAGTTCTGAGTTTCCCATCTCCGACCACCTTTTTGATTTTTCCAAACCCTTCCAATTTTACTGGGAGTTCTGTCCATCAACCCCTCACTCCATGAATTTTATTAATTTCTGATCAGCCTGCTATCTAATTTTCAAAAATCATGTTCTTCTTCATCTACAGTGATGTCTACCTGTTTCCAGATCCGACCTCTATCCAGTGAAAAAATCATATCAATTCTTAGCCACCTCCAATAAATCCAAAAAAAATATTTCCATCTTCCTTGTTCAAAATACTATAACTTTTGTGAAGAGCTCAAGAGCTGAATCTGACATCTACCTTGCGGTCAATGGCAGTTCTCAGACAAGTTCCCTATAGATCTGAGAGTTCGGCTACTGTACACCAGGAACTCAAAAATTCAATAAAGCCCAGATCCGTTCATATACAGGTCTGATCTCCAGGCCTATATTGATGGATTTCAAGTTAGCTTTCCAACGGCGCCAGTTTCGTGTCGATCCGACATCGAGGCTGATCGCAGCGTCCGTTCTCGCGGGAGCGCGCGCCGGAAAACAGAACCGACAGATCCGTGGCCGGTTATTCCGACCGGTGCCGAACGGAGTCGCCCGGCCTCCGGTCGACGTTTCAGCGTGCCGTCAGCCCAGGGAACATTTTCCCAAGTGTCCCCACCACAGTGGTGCCACCGGGCCCCAGACGGCCCCTCGGGACAGCACGTGGGCCCCATAGTCACAAGTTCGGGTGCTGCCGAAGAGACGCGAGAAGCCGCCCGTCAACCCGAATTCGGTCCTCCCGGACCCCATTGTGTCGCCCTTTACCTCCCTGCGTGGAGTGGGCAGTGCTTCATTGCTCTAACAAGTGTGTAATATTATTCTGGGAGTACGGGTTTCGGCCGGGTCCGTCGTCCCCACGCCGAGCGCGTGGAGGTATCATTTTCGCTCCCTTCTCGACATTTTGCTTACTTAATATATATTTGTTTATGCCGCTTCTAGAGAGTATGTGTAGGGATAATTAGCTCATTTTATATTTATATCACCGCTGCTGCGAGAGAGAGCGTTACCGTCCCGTGACCCGATCCGGGCACAAAAGAGAATTGACCACCCTAGCTCTTGCCGGTTTCTCAATCGTGCACGTCCGACGCTTCCCTCGTTAAGGGACAATCACGAGCTCACCTAGAGTCCGAGGACTGTTGTAGTGTCTGTGGTCTCGTCCCGCATCAGTTTGGTATCAGAGCGAGTTTGAGTCTAGGGTGTCTAAAAACACACAAAAAAAGAGTGTCATTTACGTATAGTCATTAGTCATTGTCTAAGTCATGTTTAGGGTCATCATTGTTTTAAAATATAAAAAAAGTGTCTTTTGGGTCGCATACATCCCTTTACTCGGTATATCAAAAGGTGTTGTCCGAACGTTAGGCTACGCCTATTGGGAAGGCCGCACACTTGTGGGAGTGATCTTCGGATCGGTTAGGTCCGCCACGTACCGAGTTTTGGTTAAGTCTAGGCACATCATTTTGCATTAATGTGTTTGCATTAGTCGGCGTCTTCTAGTCGGTGTGTTTGCATGCCTACTCGTAGGGGTACTCAGTACTTGTCCCCACCACCACCTATGGCGGATCCCCGAGCCACTAGTCTCGATGCGTCAGCTGTGGTCCAAATGTTCCAAAATCTTATGGGACAAGTGCAAGGATTGCATACGCGTCTTGATGGGTTGGATACGCAAATGGGTGATTTAAGTACCCGGATGGATAGGATGGAAGGAGTGAGTACCCGAGCGAATGGTCTAGGCACCCGCCTAGAAGAGAGGATGAAAGCCGTAGAGGATAGGGCCGCTGGGTCGAACTAGTCCATTCAGGGATTGGTCAGGAGAGTTGCCGCACTAGAGAGAGGCCCAGCCGAAGCACCCCCGATTGCCCCAGTCCAGGCACCCGTCCCACCTACACAAGGTCAACCGGAGCCAGTTCATCAACCCGCGACTCCAAGGGTTCAAGGGGTAGCTTTTAGGAGGCATGAAGTCCCCGAGGTGCATGACTATGAGTTCGATAATCAGCATCGGGGACATGGTCGTGATCATCGCCCTACACGGCGTACCCACGACCAAGATATGGATGAACGGGCCCTTCGGGCCGTTCGAGCCGACCCTCCCACCTTTGACGGGTCCTTAGACCCAAAGGTCTATCTTGATTGGGAGGCTGGTATGGACCGATATTTTGAGTGGTTCGAGATGTTGGACCAACGAAAAGTCAAGTACGCCAGGATGAAACTTTTAGGCCAAGCACAAACCTATTGTAGAAACATGGAGAACCTATTGTTTCATCGTCAAGAACCCCCGATCGATACGTGGACCGATATGAGGGAGAAGCTTAGGAAGAAGTACCTCCCTACCTCCTACCGCCAGCATCTTATAGAGAGGTGGCAAAGCCTCACCCAAGGAGACCGGTCCGTCTCTGATTACATCGCCGAATTTGATGAATACTACTTGCGATGTGATGCCACGGAGGAAGATTCCCTTACCGTCTCTCGGTTTCGGCGTGGTCTACACCCGCACCTACGGTATGAGCTTCTCCGCCGCAAGGTGGACAAGTTGGAGGATGCATATCAAGTTGCTCTCGAGATGGAGCAATTCGAGGGAGAGTTCGAGTCTATTCCACGGTGGAGCCCTGCTCCTCCCCGTAGTGATTCCCGTGGCTCCTTAGGTTCATACCCGAGGGGACCCATGGCTCGTCATCAGGAGTCTGCCCGTCAGGAGCACTTCGCTCCTAGACCTCGACCTCCCCCACCACGGGATCTACCTCCACCCCATCCACCGGCACCAGTTGCCCGTCCCCCGGCACACCTAGCCTGTCCCCTGGCTCCGACACTTCCTCCCCTGTTGCCCACGGCGTCTACACCTCCACCCTTGTTACCTACGCCCCCTACCCGTCGGAAGGATAAGGGTAAGGCCCCTCTTATCGGAGAGAGCAGTCGGTCCCGGCTGCAATGTTTCCATTGTCATGGGTTTGGCCACGCCGCCAACCAATGTCCCACTCGTGCCACACTAGCCCTAGGGGTTGAGGAGGCCTTGCCATCTGAGCTTGAACTTGTCACTTATGAGGTCGATCAGGGACTAGCCGATGAGTACTATGCCTTGGGGGAAGAGCTGGATAGCTCTCCTGCCGCCCAGGATGCAGCCACCTAGTGGGATTGATGCTACCACCTTAGTCTAGAGTCGTGCATGAGTCCGTGTGTTTTCTTAGCGTGGTTTATTTGTGTGGTGTGTTTTGAGTCGATTATTTGTGTGTATTGCATGGTGAGTCTGCATGTGTCTTGTGCGAGCTCGTTGTCAATCTCTTATGAGTAAGAGGCGAGTAGACTCGCTTGATGAGTATGGGATTAGTTCTACATCTATACCCGGATCAGTCACCTACAGGGACTCAGCGGTGATTCCTAGTGAGTCTTCGAGCTGCTTCCTCCCCTTTTGAGAGTGCCCCACTCTGAGTGTCCACCTCTAGCCCATAGCAGCTTGTGCATATCGAGTATATATGGAATGAGTAGGTGATGGTCACTTGGAGGGGAGCATACCCGCGCTACTTTGCACGGTGACGGATCCACCGGAGTACTCGAGCATCCATACCCCTACTCGACGGGGTCGAGTTCCTCCCACCCGGGGAGAGTTGATGGGAATCGATGCCGAGCATGTACATTTTATTTTGCATTTATGTCCTTTAGTTTATTTGTATATCAATGGAAAAGTATATGCGCAATTGTACGGCTTTGTAAGCCAATGCGTCATTCCCACATATTGTGTGGGTTTCTATGTAATTTGTCAGTAGGACCAGCAAGGGGGCCCTCAGCCCTTTCCCATTGGTCCATGTCATCCTTGTAGGGCTGGTCAACCATCCTAGGTGGCCTTCTAGAAGGGTTGAATGCCAATAGCCACATGGGTAGACAAGAGGGTAAGAATTTCCATGGTAGGCTACCTACCATATCAACTTGTCCCCCTTACCTCCCCTTGGTCAATAGGCCGCCCCCCCTTATATATTATTTTTATTTTTTTGTGTGTTGCTCACACTTCATCCCAGCCCTCCATTCCCCATCCCTAGATCCAAGGGTCTACATTTGATTAGATACATATCATATAAAAGGGTGTATTTTCATTTGGAAATTAATGAAAAGTTAGAAAATTGTTGAAAGGCCAAAGAGCTTCTTGCGCCCCTACCTCTCCCCTCTGGTGTTCATCTCCTCCAACCCGCAATTCTAGAGTGGTTCTATCTTCAATCCCCTCCCCTCTACCTCCGGTGATCATCTGTGCCGTCGCCGTCGCCGTTCGTGCCGCCTTCGAGCCGCCGCGGAGCCATCGTCAAGGTTCTATCCTGCTGGATAGAGGTGTCCTCCGGTAATTTTCTATTTTCGTTCATCTTTCACTCCCAGATCTGTCTTGTCTCTGTCTACAGTGACAGCAGTTCTGAGTTTCCCATCTCCGACCACATTTTTGATTTTTCCAAACCCTCCCAATTTCATTGGGAGTTCTGTCCATCAACCCCTCACTCCATGAATTTTATTAATTTCTAATCAGCCTTATATCCAATTATCAAAAATCATGTTCTTCTTCATCTATAGTGCTGTCTACATGTTTCCAGATCCGACCTCTGTCCAGTGCAAAAATCATATCAATTCGTAGCCACCTCCAATTAGTCTACAAAAAATATTTCCATCTTCCTTGTTCAAAATAATATAACTTTTGTGAAGAGCTCAGGAGCTGAATCGGACATCTACCTTGCGGTCAACGGCAGTTCTTAGACAAGTTCCCTGCAGATCTGAGAGTTCGGCTACTGTACACCAGGAACTCAAAAATTCAATAAAGCCCAGATCCATGCAGATCTAGGTCTGATCTCTAGGCCTAAGTTTACGGACTTCAAGTTAGCTTTCCAACGGCGCCAGTTTCGTGTCGATCTGACATTAGGGCTGATCGCAGCGTCCGTTCTCGCCGGAGCGCGTGCCAAAAAATAGAACCGGCAGATCCATGGCCGGTTATTCCGACCGGTGCCGAAAGGAGCCGCCCGGCCTTCGGTCAACGTTCCAGCATCCCGCCAGCCCAGGGAACGTTTCCCCAAGTGTCCCCACCACAGTGGTGCCACCGGGCCCCACACGGCCCCTCCGGACAGCACGTGGGCCCCACAGTCACAAGTTCGGGTGCTGCCGAAGAGACGCGAGAAGCCGCCCGTCAACCCGAATTCGGTCCTCACGGACCCCATTGTGTCGCCCTTTACCTCCCTGTGTGGAGTGGGCAGTGTTTCATTGCTGTAACAAGTGTGTAATATTATTCCAGGAGTACAGGTTTCAGCCGGGTGCTGCCGAAGAGACGCGAGAAGCCGTCCGTCAACCCGAATTCGGTCCTCCCGGATCCCATTGTGTCGCCCTTTACCTCCCTGTGTGGAGTGGGCAGTGTTTCATTGCTGTAACAAGTGTGTAATATTATTCCAGGAGTACAGGTTTCAGCCGGGTCCGTCATCCCCACGCCGAGCGCGTGGAGGTATCATTTTCACTCCCTTCTCGGCATTTTGCTTACTTCATATATATTTGTTTATGCCACTGCTAGAGAGCATGTGTAGGGATAATTAGCTCGCTTTATATTTATATCACCGCTGCTGTGAGAGAGAGCGTTACCGTCCCGTGACCCGATCCCGGCACAAAAGAGAATTGACCACCCTTACTCTTGTCGGTTTCTCAACCGTGCACGTCCGACGCTTCCCTCGTTAAGGGACAATCACGAGCTCACCTAGAGTCCGAGGACTGTTGTCGTGTCTGTGGTCTCGTCTCGCATCAGAAACTCAAGATGCAAAGGCACAGAAATCAAGGTAGGTGATTAAATTGATGGGTTACAAACAAAGGGAAATCAAATTGAGCAGAATTCAAATAAGAAGGGCAACTTCTTAAATGACAGGTCGACCTCACAAAAAGAGCTGCTCCGACCTCTTAGATGAATTACCCCGACCGCATCAGCATGCTACATCGACCTCATCACTTCCAGCAAACTGCCAGACAGATAGTGGATGTTGGTAGTGTTGACCTCAGCCTCTCAGAGTGTCGACCTTAGACCCTCACAGAAAACAGTCCATCGGCTGATCCTTATGGCTGCCTTGTCCTCATCATCAAGCGTGTCGACAACTTCAAGCTTCCAAGTCAAAAGAGTCGACTCCGAGTGTCAACTCCTTTTTACGAACGCTCTGTTATGCCACATCGTGTCAACCTCACCTTCAAGAAGAGTCGACTTCACGATCACATCCAGCACTCTGGGAAGCAGCCACCGCAAGCAGTGTCGACCTCACTTCTACAGGAGGTCGACCTCAGGATCATTCCAGAAGCCGTTATAAATCGAATTTTGCAAAGCAGTGTCGACCTCATCCTCTGAGTAGGTCGACCTCATTGCAGAAGAAACTCAAAAGTATTTTGACGAATCTATCTTTTCAGCAACCATATAGAGAGCATTAACAGCAGGCGCAAACCTCCAAAAACACATCTTTTGAGGTCTGGAAGAGGTTCCTAGGTCAAAGGTCTGCCATCTCCTTATGACACCTCAGAACATCTTTTTAAAGAGGACCATGTCAGGGAACAAATCTGTTAAAGTCCCTTCTATCCTAGGAAAGGACTGGGCAGGTGGTTTACATTTCTCCATACACTGGACAAAGCCATTCGCTCTGTCTCAAGATGTCACAAGGGACATCCTTCTCTGCCAGGCCAGCCCATGAAGTTTAAGTATGTTGCAGACACATCAGTTCTTAGCCTAAGAACTAGCTCACAGTCAACCTTCTACAGAATATTCTACTCTAGCTAAGAAAGAATTTTTAGAGGGAAAATAGACTTCTCTACTGCTCCCTTATGACCGGAAGATCAAGTCAAAGACTGTTGAAAGAAGATCAGTGGTCAGAACATTTCAAATTTGAAATAGTCCTATTACATATTTTCTTCAAGGGAAACTTTCCCACTGGCTCTCCTATATATGGACTTGAAGCATCTAATGGAGATGCTACTGAAGCTGCTGCCTTGAAGAGTAAAGCCCACGTCTCCCTTGAGCCTTCAACAGAAACCTGGAAGAAGAGGAGAAAAGAGTATGGAGAGTAGCCCATCCTTGGTTCAAGCAAAAACCAGCGGTGTGAATAGATGGAGAAGCTGAAAGGAGTGCAGCCCCTCCATGCAGCCGACCTGAGTTTGATAGAGCTTCAAGACTTCGATCTTAAGCCACCGTCACCTTCTCATTGTGTTGATCTTTCTGTTTTTATTTCTGTATTTGCAATCTTTAAACTGTGGGGGTCCGGTGCTCTTGTGAGAGACCGGAAGTGTGGGTGCTGCACTTGCAGGTTGTTATTTTGTTTTGTGTGTGTGTGTGTGTGTGTTGTAGATCTCATCCTTGTGTGTTCGTGAGTGTGTATGCGTGTGGTGGATCTCATCCACGTGTGTGTGTGTGTGGAGGGTTTCATCCTCGTGTGTGGGTTGAGGACTTCATCCTCGTGTGGAGAAAGCCTCACCGGATTTGGTGAGGGGTGGACGTAGGTCTGCGGGTTTGCAGGCTGAACCACCATAAAAATTCCTTGTACAATGGGGTGTGCCTTGTGTGATTGATCTATTTCTTCTTTCTCCCATTCACAGGACGCGCATCATAAAGGGTTTAATTTTGGACTATTTTATCAGCACTGACTTATACATTTGTAGTTGATTTTCCAACACACTCTATTACACTGACTTCACTCATGCAGGTTGCCTATTCATTCATCTGGTTGGAATCTCGTGAGATCTCTGCAGACTAGTGTAGTAGATCTCCCTTGGCTCTGAACTTGCTCTGAAGGAGTGTCGACCTCACTTTATAGTGGTGTCGACCTCGACTGTCAGTGCATTGTGCTTTGCCATTTCCATTTGAGCTATTCCCTTTTGTTCCACTGTGCATTGTGTCTAAAGTAGTCTATTTGTATTATAAGCAGTGGGTTCTGTTTTATGTAGCTAAGATTTTAATTAGGCCATTATTTTAGAAAGGATTTATTCAACCCCCCCTTCTAGATCCATTGCATCCCTTGGGACCCAACAATTGGTATCAGAGCCTAGCTTTATATTACCCAGATCCAACGATCTGCACAGAAAGATCCTGATGCGCTTGTCGTTATTTAATTCCCTGAACCATGTTTGTGGAGTGCTTGCCAATGTTTGATGGCTTCGACTTCTCTACCTGGTTAGGTAGGATGTGCATGTTTGTGATTTCTACTGATCCAAATCTATGGACCGTAATTTCTCATGGGCCACATAAATTGCCTAAATAGAAGTCCAAATGGACTGAGCGATCATAAATTGAAAAACAGAGAGAACATCAAGGCTCTACAAATGATGAGAGCTGGCATGAATTTTATTGTCCTTCCTTCCTTATCTTCCTGCAGCTCTGCCAAAGAAATCTTGGGTGATGTAACTGCCACCTATGAAAAGGAGAATCACATATGCATGATGGCCAAAGGAAGTGATCAAACAAGCGATGAAGAATGTGAATAGGTAAGCTATATTTTTGAGAACTTCTCCATGGAAGATTGGCAAAATGCTTATGCTGAATTGCTTGACATGTATGAAAAATCAAGAAAACAAAATAAAGCCTTGAACAAGAAGTTAAATAATTCAGCTCACATTGATTCTGACAATAAAGATATGAAAGCCTTGAAATCTGAAAATGAAGATCTTAGAAATCAAATTGAAAAAGCAAAAAAGAAATTTAAAAATCTTGAGGAAGAAAATAATTTGATTCTTGAAAAATTGGAAGCTGTTGAGGTTGAAAATGCTAAACTTCAAGAAAATCTTGAAAAATCTGAAACTCAAAATAGAAAACTAAGAAAAAAGGGTGAAAGCACATGTTCTGATAATTCTAGTTGTTTTCTGTGTTCTTTTGTGAAGGAATTGAATGAAGATCTCCACTCAGATCTTGAATGGCAGAAAGTCCTAATTGCTTCCTTAAGAGAAGAAAATAAAGACTTGCTAGAAATGAAATTAGAACTTGAACAAGTTTAGGAGGAACTCAAAGAGAAATTAAGTTCAACACCTAATGTTGAAAAATATGTTGAGGAAATTGAAAATCTGAAAGAACAAAACATGAAGCTCATTGAACTGAACACGGCTATGGCCGATAGATTGCTCTCTCCTGAAAAAGGAAAATCTGTCCTAGATAAAGTAGACTCAGAAAAAATGAAAAAACTGGAAAGTGAGATGGACAGTTTTAAAACTGTCAATAAAATGTTGAATGAGAAGGCTGCTTCTCATGAAGAAGAAATAGCCAGCTATGAGCTTCACATTTCAAACCTTGAGTCTGAAATTTCTGAATTAAACAACTCCCTAGCTAAATTTGTAAGTGGAAAGGATAACTTAGATAAATTTTTGGGGAGTAAGGTGAACTTCCAAAGAGAAGGACTGGGTTACAACCCAGTTAATAAAAAGAGTTTTGAAAATAAACTCTACACATACTTTGTGTGTAGTTCTGAATCCACCAGTAGCTCAAACACATCCTTGTTTCAGTTTACTGCCAGAAAGGTCAGAAGCAACCTATTACTCAGAAAAATCAGAACCAAACTGAAAAATTAAAAAGGGGTAATAATTTGCAGAACAATCCCAAGAATTTTTCTGCTACCACTGTGCGTGCTGTTCACAAATCTCCTGGACACTCACATGCACACACTAAGAGAATTTCTTGTCATTATTGTAGTAAAATTGGGCATATAATGCATTACCGTCATGCTTTGAAGAATGATGAATTTAGAGCAGGTAAGGACAGAAGAAATAATGCAGAAGGCAATGGCAAGGGACAGGTCAAGACTAGGAGAAAGCATGCTCAGCATGCTTATGCTCAGAAGCCTAGGTATGACCCAGTGCGTCGATGCACTCAACACGTCAGGTCGACGCACCTTAAGGGCGCCAGAAGAAATCATCCTCCTTGCTGCTTCCACTGTGGAAAAATTGGCCACACAGTCAAGGACTGTTGGCATCTGAAAGGAAGAACCCACTCTCATGCCAAAAAGGTTAATTTCCATGCTCATTCCCAAAAACTCAATGCTCAAGCCCACAAGAGAAATGGGAATTATCATGTGTGCTGCTTCTATTGCAATGAGTATGGTCATATGTTTGTTAACTGTCATTGGGTGAGAAGTGATGAACTGATTGCAGCAAAAAAAAGGAACTCACATGTCAAAAGTGTGGCTAACCATCAAGGACCCAAGGCAACTTGGGTACCTAAAAATTCCAAATGAGAATTTGGGTGCAGGGTGCCTCGGAGCGGAACAAAAGATCAGCTAAAAATGAAAGCTCAAGGCACAGGTTTGTAAATAAGTTTTTGGTTGATGTTAATTTTGCATGTTAGATTCTTTTGATAGTTGTAGCAGTTAAGTGTTTTCTTTGCCTAAAATAAATTCTACACACTTGGAAGATTCCTTGCCAGTTTGTTGTAAACCTCTTCTTGATTGATCATGAAGAATCTGCTATGATGAGAGGATGTAGAGAGTAATGAGTTGCCTGCAAGTTTGTGCAACTTCCAGTTTTGCAGCCAAATGGATTTCCTATTTATCATTGCTACGCATTATTTTGATGATACTTGTCATGGCTGCATTTGATCTAACTCATCATTCATGTGGACACACAACCTGCTGTTTGCTTGTAATAACTTTCAAAAGCTTTGGACAAAGGAGGAGTCTAAGAGTCTGCACTTCAAAGTGTTTGCACCTCTATTTAAGAATACACTGTAATCATCCTGAGTCTACATCTAAATGTGCATTTTGAATATCATCTTGTGGTCTCATGCATTTCAATGCATATCATGTTAAAGGACCCAACAACTGGCTCCTTGCTCTACATAGTAGAATTTGCTCCACCATCATGTCATGACCCCTTGGTATATAAAATGGTGATTTGTGGAAGGTTGGATCAAATCCAATGGGAAACTATCACTATGTGTGAGAGGATACTTGGATCAAGTTCTCCACCCGGTATCATGGGTCAAACGTACATGCAGGTCATAGGCTGCATACTCCATTGTCATGCCTCATAAGGCCTTTAGAAATCCCATGCACAAGTTAAGGGGGAGTCATCATGCTTACTTAATTTGAAATGTATAAATATATTGAAATCTCCCTTGTTGTTGTTCAGGTCGACCTTAGATCAACTCAGGTCGACACCATGGTTGATTCATCTTGAAAATTGCTTTCTATCTGAGCTCAGTGCCTCGACACCATGAGATGCCAGTGTCGAAACTCTTTCATCTACTGGTGATATTCACTTATCCTGTCTGAGCTCAGTGCATATCCTCAAGGGGAGTGTTCAGTGCCTTCTTCCATTGATCTACGCAAGTGCATTCCATGCCTTCTTCAGGCCCCGCATCATGATTATGAATTGTTGTGTCTCATTTAGGGTCTGAAATGCCTTGATTTCTCTGAACCTTCCTACATGTCTGAAACTCTGCCATCCTTGTATGATCAAATGTCTGATCCTTGATTCCTTGAATGTCTTGAACTCCTTAGAGGATTTTTTATCTATCATAGAGTTCACTTATTAGAGTAAATCCTTAAGAGAAAATTTTCTTTTATAGAGTTCTGCAGTACTGCCCTAAACATGAAAGCTATTGGTTTATATTTAATGATTTCTTGAGCTTTAAAGTTTAATGGTCTTGAAAGTGGCTGTATTCAGACTTAATGGACCTAAACCAGTTTTACATGTTTTGACCTTCTACGCCTTCTTAAATCTGAAAGTTTATTTTAAGTACAAAGGCTTCATTGATTGACAAACGTCATTCTAGTATTATTTTTAAACATTCGTCAAATCTGAAGTTTTCAAAAAAAAGGGCTACAATGAAAGCAATAAACTTCAGCCACGCTGAGTAACTGGGGATATTGGCATATGATAAATGTATATCCTTATGTAAAAAGGTGTGTGCTGAGTTCAGTGCTCTAAGACAGAGCAATGGCATTGGATTAACCGAGAAATCGAGTCCCTTCACCAAAGAAGTGGAGAAGACAAAGTCATGAAGTGCCATGCTACCTCTATTCTAAATTGAAGCAAAAAGGTTATCTACACTGAGTAACTAGGGGTGATGGCGTCTAATCAACGTGTACTCTCACGTTAAAAGGTGCATGCTTCACTTGACTGCTAGTAAAAGCAATAACAGTTGGTATTCGACAATGGTTTCAAAATGAAAAATCTGAATCTGTAGTGCTTATGAATAAAATCAGAAACGTCTAGGTGTTCAACCTCAATACTTCTTTTGTGGCTTTTAAAGAGGGATAATCTCGTGCTGCTCCTCAGCCGTGAGATCCCGGAGGAATCTTTGGTCACGGTCACCACGTGCGTATAATTTGCAAGAGGGGAAATAGGTAAGAGGTGCCCAAGGATGGAACCCCGGGGAAAACCCTCCGATACCTAAGTCAGCAAATGTGATAGAGCACGGATGCGAAGAGAGATGGTAGGAGAAAGAAAGGCAGTGAGATTATTGTCCACCAAGTGGTGTGATGGTTTTCTCTCAAGATGCTTGCTTACCTTTTCGGAGGGTCACCTTGGGATTTATATAGCAGTCTGTTTAACGTAAGAGTTTGGGGTACTGAGGGGATTTCGGAGAGGTTACGTCCTTGTAGTGGACTCTTTATGGCCTAAGGACTCTTGCTCTCCCTTATCCCTTGGAGTTTCCCGCTCCTGTTGGAGGCATAATGGATGCTCAAATAAGCTTCCGACAGTCAGTCTGGGCTCAAGACGCTCGCTCGGAGTCCTCTCCCGAGCGATGGGCATACCTCGGACGGCCTGCACTGGGTCCCAGCAGAGGCCTTCGAAACCGAACTGTCGCTCGGACTTTTGGACTTGAGGGTCGCCTAGGAAGTGTTGATCCGAGTAAGTTTTGGGCTTAAAGTAAGTTGGTCCAGAACGAGGCTGTCACTTTGGGGAGCTGGGCCTAGTTCGGTCAGATGGGACCTAGTTGGGCTGTGCTCTTGGGCGGTAGATTTTCCCCCTCTCCACTTGTCCCCCTCCTACTCCCAAGCCACGATTGGGCTCGGATGAGTAGCGGTTATGGGGATGACATTGGTGGCTCGGTTTGGATGGGGAACTATCTCCGACAAGGGCCACTTAATGCGGCTGTCCTGGGAGTACGCCCGTAATGATGACTCGTTTCAGTCGATTACGAGGAGCCCCCATTTTAGGGTTCGGAACGTCGCGCCATTCCCCCCCAAGCTTATGGGGAGATAAATGTTGCACATGCTTGCATTCCAAACCGCCTTCATTTAGAGTTTTCTCTCTTCATCGCACTTGTATTCCGGAAGGGCTCATGCGCTGTAAGGGTGATCAAGAAGAACAGTAACTTGCGGAGGCCTTTGCAGAGCTTGCGGAGATTACGGCGGCGGCGATTCGCCAGCTCCCACCTTCTCCAGAACCGTTTGATTCGGCGCTCTTTTCCCCCTCTTCCTTGTTGACATGTTCGTTCTACTTTTTTTTTTCCTATTTTGTACCGGCTTGAAAGATCTCTACTCTCCCCTTCTACTAAATCGATATGTAAAATAAATGGGACAATAGAAGGAGAACAGAAGAGAGTAAAGAACCGTGATCGCCACCAAGATGCCGTACGTGATGAACACACCGTATCTTGGAAAGAAAGGGAGACACTCGTCTTAAAATCAACACTCTAGGGGATGAGTGGCCCGTGAAGAACCACCTGTATGTTGGACGGCCGCACGACAGACCACTCTTCCGTGCTGTAGGGGACGCGGGACGTAGAACTACTGGCTAATGGATAGTTTAAAAACGACCACAGAAGGTGAAGGACGGTCGAAGATGCACCGCACATACCCTCGAACGGTCCTGGCAGAGCCGCACAAGACCATCACGCCAGAAGTTGCAAAAGGGTCCAACCTCCACCCTCTCCGACCGGCCAGAGGGGATGGGCCTCGTGCTAGGGATTGCTGACCTACGAAACAGAGTGTAAACACAAAAAGAAAACCCAAGTTAGAACTATAGAGTTACATATGCTAAAATGGAGATGAATGATCATAACTAAATGAAGTGGGGGATACCTGGTGAGTTTTAAACCCCTGGGGGCGTCAAAAAATGTGGGAGGATGTGTGAATGATAGTGCAAATGAAGAAAAATGAGGAGAATGATGTGTAGAAATAAACATGCAATGAGAAGAAAATGAGATTATCCAAAGTAAAGAGGCTGAAGACTATGATTACTCCCTGAACCGGAGGCCTATATGGACGTAGAAGGCCTCCCTCCCTGGTCGTAGGTCACTCAAGGATTCGGCAGGGCTTCGCCGTCGACCAAAATCTCCCCCCCCCCCCTTTTCGAAGAGGACTTCTAGGGTCTATTTATAGAGCCTAGAAAACTAGTCCCGAAATTAGGGTTTATATTCGAGATTATCAAACAAAAGTTGGAGATAATTGAGTTATCTCTCATCCAGAAGAAACGGCATTGAAAAAGACTATATTCGAGAAGAAATCTCCTGATAAAGCCCGGGGACAAGTCCACAGATAGAGAGAGAAAATCCTTGAATTCTTCAGAGTTCGCAGGATTAAACGGTCTCACGATAGACCGCTCAACCAGTTGGGCGATCCGTTAAGAACCGTCCAACTCAGGTGGTGATAATTCCAAAAATAGGATAATCATCCACTAATTATCCATTAACCAACCGAAATGATCGCCGTTGGACTCTCATAGATAAATGGTATGATATTAACCGTCCATAATGATGAGCGGCCAAGTATTATCCGTTTAACACCTGTCGGTGATAAATGAATAAAACGGATATTTAACTGAGAGACATTTAGGCTTTAGGACTCTCGAAGAAGAACGCTTCACTCCAGACCGTTCATCATGTTGAACGGCTAGGATTCAACCGCATAAGCCCTTGTCAGTGGAAATTCAAAAAATTAACCACAATATTTCAAAATAGGTGGACGGTCCACAGGCAACCGCACATTGATTGAGCGGCCAGGGATGAACTGCACATGTGTATGGGAGCTTGAAACTCGTAGAAAAGCTCGATCAACCACAACCAAGGCCCATTAAGCCCAGAATTGAAACAAACCTAGCCAGGGAGGGAGGCTACCCATAAAATTGGCCCAAAACATGCCTAAAAAATAGCCCCAATGAGTGATGGACAACTCGAGACATCAACAAATGGGAGTAAGAGGAACGACTCAACTTATCGGTAAAAAATGGGTGTCAACAGATGCCCCTCCTGAACGTCCTCTTTGCAGGGAAGCGAGCGGAGGTGAAGCGAAAGTGACATGGAACATGGAGATGAAGCAGAAATGCAGCGGAGTGGACCGAAAAAGCGGGCGTTAAGGTAAAATGACACCCGTTTTTACCAACAAGCGACAGGAATCTTCCGGAAAACTCTGAACCGAACGCAAGGAATGATAAAACCAAAATCGACACCTGTCTGGAGGAACTAAACTAAATGAAACAAATCGAAAAGACCAACCTCATGGGCGACACAATCCCGCAGTCCAATGAGGAGGCCAAAAGCAGGCAGCAAAAGTAAAGAAACAGGCTAAAGTTCCAGACGGGGACCTCTCAATCAACCAAACCAAGCGAATTGACCAAAGAGAACCTTCCAACTCAGAGTGGAATTAGCCCCTCTTACTCAAACACTGAATGCACAGCTACCCATCACTGATGGGACATTCTGCAGGCAAACCATGGGTCATGAAAGCTCAAAAAGATGCGTATGATGCATGCTGGGCTAAAATAAATGAAATCGTTGAAACAAATGCAAAGAAAGATTAAAATATAAAATACTCGAGAATAATATTGCTAAGCTGGGAGAATCAGAGTCAAGATACTATCCGCAACCATGGCGTGCGGGATAGAACCATCCTCCCCATGACATCCCAGCATAACGGCCTATCCGAAGGTTAAACACGTGAACCTGGATCATCATCATTTTTGTTAAAGGGGAACATCAGATCCTGGAACACGCAGATAACCAACTGGTTCTCGAGATAATATGCTAGAGTATCATATAATAATGCAATAAGAGTGATAAGATTAGAAGGCCATACCTGACTTACCTGTGCAGGTGAAACGACAAGTTTTTGGATTGTCTTTTTTCAGATTTTTTTATGGATTTTTATGAATAAGATAAACAAGATAAACATAGCGATTAACATAACGACAAACAACATGACATAACATGGTGAATGGAAAATGACATAACAAGACGAACAAGCACATAGGCAAAGGCATAAACAGACAATACGGATGCAGGAACACGATGTGACAGGATAATAATCGGCGGGACAACACATGGTTGGGATAAGAATATGACGGATCACACGGTTGGGACAACACACGGAACATGGAAGGATGACTGTCAACATGCGCAAAACAACTAACAACATGGGGTGAGGAACAAAACAACATGTGTGGGATAACACGGTGGGACATGGTCACGAGACAAGGACACGGCGGGACAAAACACATGACAAAACGTGATCTTCAATTAAAATCCAAGATCAAAATGATGCAGAACCGCCAGGTTCATAATCGTGAGGCAAAGTCCTCTCATAGAAATATGATTATTAAAAGCTGAGAAGGACTAAAACTTCAGAATAGATCGAGAGATAAGATTGAAGAAGGAAAGAACAGATCAAAAATGTGGACAGGAGGCAGAGCAAAAAGATATAGCAAGGAATGCCTGAGTACTTGCAATCTGCACACTTAGCAAACAGATTACGTATCTGTTCTCAAAATACAATGTAAAAGATAAATATTTTTAGATTTTTCAAATTTCTTGATTTTTTGGATTTTGAAAATATTTGATTTTTTGGATTTGAACAATATTTCATCATTTTTTTGGTTTTTTGACAATATCTCATTTTTTTTAGATTTTTGACAATATCTCATTTTTTTGGTATTTTTGAATAGTAATCCGCAGCACCCAAAGACAGGCTCGAACTACGGGCCAGGGATCGTCGTCCCTCCCCTCTCATTAAAGACTTCCCTTGAGTAGGGCGTGCATGTGAGGGTGGCTTACCACAACCAACTGCATCTTAAGAACGGTGCCCCTACTAAGGCCATACCCGGGATACAACCCAACCTAAGAGGGAGGAGTAGAAGAAAAATTGGAGACAAGCTTCGTGCAGGATGGGAGATATCAAGGCTCGAAGTCCTTCCAGGGCACTACCCCTCAAAGAGATAGCCTGTTGCGCCGGGGCTTTGTGTTTTTGATTTTTAGACCCATATTTATCAGGCACGCATGCGACCGGGCTCATGACGTCCAGCGGGGAACTGTACTGCCACTCTTGCCATGCCTTTGATTCATAATTTTGCATTGATTTATTTTCTTATTTTGGTAGCCCTTGTTTGGCTAGATATTGCATGAACGCTCATTTTTGAGGGTCAAGACTACCCCTATTTGAAACCTCTCTCGTATTAGGGAACGCCTAGGTTGGTCATCTCATCCATCAATCTCTTGCCCCTGCACTTGGCCGAGCAGAGAAGAGAAAAAGACCTTTGTGCATACCCAAAGTATGGCCAAAGCAGCAACGGTACGCCTCAAAGAGATCGGCTATGGCTTGCCGTGAAGTGTGTGGAAAATCCATACTCATAGGTCACCCTCAACAATCGAGGAAAGAAACTAGACTCCCAGCGCGGAGCTATCACCAGCCTAAGGATGCTGCAGGAGCTAACTTTTTTATTTGACACAAAGTTAAGATCTAATTAAACAAAGACTCCTAAAGCCACTCAATCATGTTAAGGAATCAACATTATAAGCACGTGCAGAAATAATGATAACATGTTTCGGCACAAAATCAAATATACCTGTGCAAATCCATGGCGTGGAAACTGGCATCCTGAAGCGAACATGATTATCGAGCCCTGATCAGCACGAGCTTTATATTCATTGCTTGTCAGGGTAAAAGGGAGAGGATAACCAGGACTTAAAGATTCCTCTAGATGGAGGATCGGCAGACACCAAACTGGACGAAGAAGAATAAAAGGAAGAGAGACGAGGGCTAGAACTCCCTCGTTAAGACACAGAGGCCCTGATAATAAGGAACCGAATACAGAATGAATAGAGCTTAACTGAGATCAAGGTGGACTAAAGCCTTGAAAATAGCATGAAAAAGGGTAATGACCCCGAAAGGGTGAGGAGGAAAGAACAGAAAGATGATGAAAAGGTAACTGTGAAGATAAGGAATAAGGAGAATAATCATCTGACGTGGTCGGAGAAAAAGAGTAGCGATCACCTGCCAGAGGCGGGGAAGAAAATGTATGAAGACTCGGCAAGGTCAGGGAAAAGAAATGGAAACCACCCGATAAAGTCGGGGAAGGTTCAAAAAAACCACCCGACAAGGTCGGGGAGCGAGCATGAGGAATTCCCAACAAGGTCGGGGGAAAGAGATGAGAAGTGAAATCCGGACGTATCTGAGGAGAAAAACTAGAAGATGCCCCTGGCTCAGGGGAAGAGGAGGACAAAGGCCGACGCCTAGGATGGTAAGGGTAGGAGCAGATGGTAGAAACATAGTGATGTGACACAACCAAGGACTTAAGGCAAGCAAGCACAATCGCATTCAAATGGGCCGAATTGGGCCGCCGCTCTCTCGTCGCTCACCCAAGCCCGGGGTGACTTGGCGATGCCAAGTGAAGGATGTGGGGTTGGACCCTTGCTGGTAGAGGGCCAGCAAGGCCAAAGTTTGATACCCAAGGATGTGGATGCCCTAATTCAATGGGGCCGACGAAGTGTCAAAGGCACCGGTTTCTCTCTTTTCCCATGGTGATCACTTATATCACAAGAGCTTAAGGATCGGGCTCTCATTCACGGCCAGTGGAGTTTATGAACTAATATTGAAAGAACAAGCACAAATTAGAGCAAAGTTTGGAGCACTTACTCGACCGGTTTGAAGAAACCGGTCCCGCTCAGAGATGAGGGCGAGCGGGGAAGCGTGGGTTCCCCACACGCCGCGCCGTTGTAGCTTGACCTGTTTAAGCTATTACAACACTACACCCCATGCAAGGGGGGGATCGTGGGGAAGGGAAGATGATAGTTACAATCAAAACTACCTCCACGCAGGGAGGGGCCTTCAGCCGGCCAAGCGGGGTGGGGAAAACTAGGGCTAAAACGATGATGAAGTGAATATGCTGAATCTGCCTTCTCTCGGCAATTGTGGACAGATAGTCGGTACTGTGGCTGCAGAACGTGATCAGGAATTTTACCGAGGGCGAGACCAGTGGGAAAATCTTTGTTACTGGAACTGGAGTGCCTCTGAATTTTTCTAAATTCTTCTGGGGTCGCTGCTGGCCTGGGCAGGAGCTCGAACAGGGACGCTGATTCTCAGACTGACAGAAACTGGTTACTAACAATAGGAAGAAGAGGTTGCCTCGGCCGCTCCCAAACTCCGAATCAGATGCCACCAAAGCCGATGGAACCGTGGACGAGTCTTCTTTGCAACAGAACTGACAGGGAAGCTGAAAGATGCCGGAGAAGATCAGGGGACCCAGAAAAGTGAGTGGGGGTCGGTGCAGACTGTGGGAAGCAGAGTCGCACGCCTGAGGAAGAAAATTCGTAACTTCTGCTTCCGGATGCCGAACGGAGTTCCGCTTCTTGGTTATGAAAGTAAACAGGAAGAGGAAGAAATTTTCAGAAGAGCTCGTGGCCTAATTCGTCCGGGGTTTTTCTTGGTGAAGCTTTCTCTCCAGATCAGGATCTCTGTAGAGCTAGCTCCTGGTTTCCAATAGCGGGTTCCAGAGGATGCCCTGACAGCTCCCGAACTCAGAATCAAGCACCGTCAGATTCATTGGAACCGTGGACAAGTCCTCTTTACAGAAAAACTGACGGGGAAGCCAACCGATGTCGGAGAGGACTAGGCGATGCAGAACAATGGCGACTGGTCGGTGCAGACTATGAGTAGCAGATCTGCGTAGCTGAGGGAGAAAAATGAGAACTCTGGATCATGAACGCCGAATGAAGTTCTGTTTCATTATTCTGGAAGTAGACTGGGCGATGAAGAACTTTGAAGAAGAACTCATGGACTGATTCCTTAGGGGTTCGTCGTGGCAGAGCTTCTAATCTGGCTCAGGTCCTCAGCCGAGGCAGAACTGCGCAGTTGTGGGAGAATGGACCTCCTGGACGGCTCGGAGATCAGAAGAAGATGAAATCACTTCTGTTGCGAAGGAGACTGGTAGACACTATCGACGATGGCTCTTGGGTCTTCAAACTCATTCGGAGGAAGTCATGGTGGCCGCTGTAAGTTGCTGGTTCATCTGCAACCTCTGGACAGCAAACTGTAACTTCGAAGTAGCTTCCAATGACCAAGAAAGAAGAAGGGAAAGGGGGTAGATGAGTGTGGGAGTGACCCCTGGTTGTAAGGGGGTCTTGGAGGGGGTGTTCTAAGGTGTGGGAGGTGGAGAATAAGGTCTAGAAGAGGGTCCAATAGATGGTGGTAGTGGGGGCTGCGAATTTGGTTGGAATGGAGAGAGGGAAAGGATATTCGAAAATAGGTTTAAGGGTGGGGTTAATTTTTTGTCTTGGGAATGGGGGGGTTGTGTTGGGGAAGGGAAGGGGTGCTTGGGGTAGTGGGAAGGGTGCTTGGGAAAGTGGGAGGGGTAGTTGGGGGTTGGATGGTGAGGAGAGGATTGGTGGGGGGGTCTTGGGAAGGGGTGGAGTATTGATGAGGGTTGTGGGGAATGGGAAGAGGCTTAAATGGGGTAGGTGGGGAGTGGAGGTGGTTGGGAAGGGAGGAGAGAGAAGAAAATTTAAATTTGGGTGTTGAGGAGAGAGAAAGTGGAGTGAAAAAGAGAGATTAAGAGAGGGAAGGGTGGGGAATCTCTCCCCTAGGGTTTCTCACCCAAAAAATGGAATCTCTCCACTAGATAAGAAGTGTAAACTCTCAAAATGACAAGTTTTTTTCATTCATTGATTCATTAAGTTGAAATGGGGGGAATGGGGTCCTATATATAGGAAACCCACATTTCTACAAAAGTCCCTGACAAATGACTCAATGACAAATAACCGAGAGGGTAGGGGGGAGCCCTTGGGTCAAGCCCAATGAATTGGGCCCAATAGCTAACTAGGCAACCTAATGACACTCAAACTTAGGGAAATAAACACAAGACCTAGGAACATGACTCAAATAAAAGGGAAAATACATCAAATGACTCAAATAAAAATTACATAGGACTCAAAATTAAATAACTAGACCATGCCGATGCAATGGGAGGTGATGTCTCCATCATACTCCCGGGGTGCGGAGAACTCGACTCTATCGAGTAAGTGTCATTCCCTCCTTGGAGGGTATAGAAGTGGTACTGTCCTCAAGTCTTCCGAACGAGACCGTTCCATCCGCCGACCGAGATAGCGCTTGTATACCTTGCTCCTGGTGGTAGTGACTTGTTCATCTAATATTCGTTCAATGCACTCACGCTGGGCTCTCTTGGTTGGTGGACTCTCCTCTCGGGTGGGTGCTCTCTCAACGGAGGGAATAGGCTCAATATCCTCACTAGGTACCACCGTGGGTCCCTTGGATGGCACTAGGTCGGCGACACTGAATGTGGGACTTACCCCATATTCCTCGGGGAGATCTAACTCATAGGCATTTGCACTAATGCACCTCAGGACCTGTAAGGGACCGGCCCCACGTGGCCTCAATTTAGAGATAGCTCCCGGGGAGAGCCTCTCAGTCCTTACCATCACAAAGTCACCCTCATGGAATTCTTGGTGATGTCGATGAGAGTCGGCTCACCTTTTATAAGTCACATTTTTCTTTCTAATGTGCTTGCAAAGGTTTTCATGCAATTTTGTGAATGCTGTCCTTTTAGTGGTTATGGGTGGACCTGAACAACCATAGATGGACTTATCATGACATGATGCCATATGGACCTTGATGAACCTTGGTGGGCCGGGGCAACCATATGTGGACTTATCATGCAATGTTGTCATGTAGACTTTGGTGGGCCTAGGTGGGCCGGGGCACCCGTAGGTGGCCCTATCATGCAAATTGGTGATAAATATAGGGGGACCCAGACATCCGTAGATGCCTTTGACATGCTTAAGACCCATGATGAATGAAGGTGGACCATGACATCCGAATATGGACCACTCATATTTTCTACTTGACATGTGGGTGATATGAATGAATGGACCTGACATAGTGTTCATGCCAAGGGGTATGGTAAACCTAGACACATGCGTGCTTTTCCCAAAGGTGACTTCCATGTGTATAGGTGTGGGACAATCTTTGGACTCCCATTGGAAAGGATCGAATGGATCTAAGAAGGTGGTCATCATGGGGTGGGGCACAACCTTATTACCTAGGGATATGTGGCCCAAGGTCATGGCTCCCAAGGTATAACCTGAGTCTAGGAAGGGGTGGGTTTGATCCATCACGGTGGGTTGGAGTAGGGGAAGGTGGGTGGTGGATAAGGTGGTTGGGCCACATGGGTATCGGTACTCCCATTGGAGTGGGTCAAAGGGATCCTGGTAAGGGCTACCTAGAGAGAGGAACTCTATGTCCCCAACGTCCTTACAAGGTGGTGAGTCATCCTCCTCCCAAGTAGTTGGTCCAAGGTCTCTAGTGGGTTGACCGTTCAAGGTACTTGGGATCTCAAGGGGTGGGGAGTAGACCGGGATGGGTTCTTTCTCCAAGGGGAGAAATAGGAGGATCTCACTAGTACAATGCCCACTTGTGCAAAGGGAGGTGATGGAACCGATGGATGGGTGGACAAAGTTGACGGTGCTAGGCTCCAATGGTCCCATGCCTAGTAGGCCGGTTAAGTAGGCTTGCCAATGTAGGCAATCCACAAGGTCTCCCAAGTCTTCCACAGAGTAGAAGTTTTGATAAGTGACATGGGGAGGTCGGGTGGGAACAATTTGGGATTTATATCCCAATGGTGATGAGCTAGGGAGGGTGGGACATTGCTTGAGCCATTGGAGTATGGACTCATCTATGGTGAGGGTGCCATGTGTGACGGTGCATGGCCTTTGAGGATCCAGACCATGAGGGGTGGGGGAAGATTGAGGCTCTTCTTCTTTATTGGTGGGAGCTTGGGCTTCCTCTATGGTGATAGGAGGGTCCATATGAGCATAAATCTTCCTAAGTTCATTTCTCATCTCAACCCAAGAGTCGATTGGCTCTTGCCTTCCAACTTCCCTTAAGCCTACAATGTTTTGCCATTCATTCCTAGCTTGGCGCCATAGCAAACTTTTGGCATAGTTGACTTGCATAGACCCTGACAGGGTGAACCTCCCGAAGTGGTGATCTATGGAGCTTTCCCATTCTAGATATAAACTAGGGTGGGATCAATCAAACACAAAGGCATCTATTGGGTCCAAGCGAGACGAGTAGGCTAAGTAGGAAGTGGCCATGATGATCGAGTGATAAATGCAATGGCCCTAGGACAAGACTTAGTAGAGACAAGTCTAGAACTTGCTCTGATACTAATTGATGTGACACAACCAAGGACTTAAGGCAAGCAAGCACAATCGCATTCAAATGAGCCGAATTGGGCCGCCGCTCTCTCGTCGCTCACCCAAGCCCGGGGTGACTTGGCGATGCCAAGTGGAGGATGTGGGGTTGGACCCTTGCTGGTAGAGGGCCAGCAAGGCCAAAGTTTGATACCCAAGGATGTGGATGCCCTAATTCAATGGGGCCGACGAAGTGCCAAAGGCACCGGTTTCTCTCTTTTCCCACGGTGATCACTTATATCACAAGAGCTTAAGGATCGGGCTCTCATTCACGGCCAGCGGAGTTTATGAACTAATGTTGAAAGAACAAGCACAAATTAGAGCAAAGTTTGGAGCACTTACTCGACCGGTTTGAAGAAACCGGTCCCGCTCGGAGACGAGGGCGAGCGGGGAAGCGTGGGTTCCCCACACGCCGCGCCGGGGTAGCTTGACCTATTTAAGCTATTACAACACTACACCCTATGCAAGGGGGGGATCGTGGGGAAGGGAAGATGATAGTTACAATCAAAACTACCTCCACGCAGGGAGGGGCCTTCAGCCGGCCAAGCGGGGTGGGGAAAACTAGGGCTAAAACGATGATGAAGTGAATATGTTGAATCTGCCTTCTCTCAGCAATTATGGACAGACAGTCGGTGCTGTGGCTGCAGAACGTGATCAGGAATTTTTCCGAGGGCGAGACCAGTGGGAAAATGTTTGCTACTGGAACTGGAGTGCCTCTGAATTTTTCCAAATTCTTCTGGGGTCGCTGCTGGCCTGGGCAGGAGCTCGAACAGGGACGCTGATTCTCGGACTGACAGAAACTGGTTACTAACAGCAGGAAGAAGAGGTTGCCTCGGCCGGTCCCGAACTCCGAATCAGGTGCCGCCAGAGCCGCTGGAACCGTGGACGAGTCTTCTTTGCAACAGAACTGACGGGGAAGCCGAAAGATGCTAGAGAAGATCATGGTACCCAGAACAGTGAGTGGGGGTCGGTGCAGACTGTGGGAAGCAGAGTCGCACGCCTGAGGAAGAAAATTCGTAACTTCTTCTGCCGGATGCCGAACAGAGTTCCGCTTCTTGGTTATGAAAGTAAATAGAAAGAGGAAGAACTTTTCAAAAGAGCTCGTGGCCTGATTCCTCCAGGATTTGTCGTGGTGAAGCTTTCTCTCTGGATCAGGATCTTTGCAGAGCTAGCTCCTGGTTTCCAACAGTAGGTTCCAGAGGATGCCCCAATAGCTCCCAAACTCAGAATCGAGCACCGTCAGAGTCGTTGGAACCGTGGAGAAGTCCTCTTTGCAGAAAAACTGACGGGGAAGACAACTGATGTCAGAGAAGACTAGGCGATGCAGAACAATGGCAACTGGTCGGTGCAGACTATGAGTAGCAGATCTGCGTAGCTGAGGGAGAAAAATGAGAACTCTGGATCATGAATGCCGAATGAAGTTCTGTTTCTTGATTCTGGAAATAGACTGGGCGATGAAGAACTTTGAAGAAGAACTCGTGGACTGATTCCTTTGGGGTTCATCGTGGTAGAGCTTCTAATCTGGCTCTGGTCCTCAGCCGAGGCAGAACTGCGCAGTTGTGGGAGAATGGACCTCTGGACGGCTCAGAGATCGGAAGAAGATGAAATCACTTCTGTTGTGAAGGAGACTGGTAGACACTACCGACGATGGCTCTTGGGTCTTCAAACTCGTCCGGAGGAAGTCGTGGTGGCCACTGCAAGTTGCTGGTTCATCTGTAACCTCTGGACAGCAAACTGCAACTTCGAAGTAGCTTCCAATGACCAAGAAAGAAGAAGGGAAAGGGGGTAGATGAGTGTGGGAGTGATCCCTGGTTGTAAGGGGGTCTTGGAGGGGGTGTTCTAAGGTGTGGGAGGTGGAGAATAAGGTCTAGAAGAGGGTCCAATAGATGGTGGTAGTGGGGGCTGCGAATTTGGTTGGAATGGAGAGAGGGAAAGGATATTCGAAAATATGTTTAAGGGTGGGGTTAATTTTTTGTCTTGGGAATGGGGGGGTTGTGTTGGGGAAGGGAAGGGGTGCTTGGGGTAGTGGGAAGGGTGCTTGGGAAAGTGGGAGGGGTAGTTGGGGGTTGGATGGTGAGGAGAGGATTGGTGGAGGGGGTCTTGGGAAGGGGTGGAGTATTGATGAGGGTTGTGGGGAATGGGAAGAGGCTTAAATGGGGTAGGTGGGGAGTGGAGGTGGTTGGGAAGGGAGGAGAGAGAAGAAAATTTGAATTTGGGTGTTGAGGAGAGAGAAAGTGGAGTGAAAAAGAGAGATTAAGAGAGGGAAGGGTGGGGAATCTCTCCCCTAGGGTTTCTCACCCAAAAAATGGAATCTCTCCACTAGATAAGAAGTGTAAACTCTCAAAATGGCAAGTTTTTTTCATTCATTGATTCATTAAGTTGAAATGGGGGGAATGGGGTCCTATATATAGGAAACCCACATTTCTACAAAAGTCCCTGACAAATGACTCAATGACAAATAACCGAGAGGGTAGGGGGGAGCCCTTGGGCCAAGCCCAATGATTGGGCCCAATAGCTAACTAGGCAACCTAATGACACTCAAACTTAGGGAAGTAAACACAAGACCTAGGAACATGACTCAAATAAAAGGGAAAATACATCAAATGACTCAAATAAAAATTACATAGGACTCAAAATTAAATAACTAGACCATGCCGGATGTAATGGGAGGTGATGTCTCCATCATATAGTCAGGTGGTGGAAGGTACACCACCCAACGATAAGAACCGAGCAGAAGAAAAGATGAATGGATGGAAGAAGGAGAGGAGGAAGTGGACCCACAAGTGCGCAACTGACAGCCCTTGAACTTATGCCGTCGCCTCTTCTTAGCAAAAATCTTCTCGAAACAACTCCGCCCGACGTGGACTCGGGCCTTCGGGCTTCTTGTCTTGTAATACTTTCTGAAATAACGGGCCCATCTGACAGATGGCCTGGCCCGATCATGAATATGCAGCTTCATCGAGATGGTTGCCCCTAGTTGCGTGGTGCTAACCTCAGAAGGACATTCCAGAACATTTAACTCTTTGGGATGAGCATCAGGAGACATCGGAGTTTTGTCATTCGACACTAGAAGCATAAGATTCTACATCTCCATTCAGCAATTGGGCATGAAGCACAACTCCCTTGCTAGAAGCGCAGGACGGAACTGAGGGAGGGTGATGCGCGGCATTGACGTGGCCGATTCACCAATAAACCGATGAAGATTACATAAGACGTGCAGAATGTCCCTGGAAAATGTAGAAGACATGGCCAATTGCCCCTTGAATGCTGAATTCATTAAACCTTTGGCGGCCATGTGGGTTAGCACCATCTGGGCGGAAAGCTCTTCTGGGCTAGTGAACTGAATAGCAATCAAGCGAGGGGTGATAACAACATCAATCGTGAATTCTCCGGTGAGCAAAGAGATTGCCACTGGCCTCGCTTTTGAAGAAACTGGCACTAGTGCTAAGGAACTCTTCTCAGCAACCATCTTCATGGCAAACGCAGGCCTCTGGTTCCCAAAATAGCCAAGGGCTAGGACTCAGATCGGCATGCGGGAAATAACATCTTGAATCTTGAAATGCATGATTGAAACCTGGCTTGGCTCCTTATCTCCCTGGGGACTAGACCCGAGGGGCACCAAAGGTAGCGTGTACCTGCTTCGCGAAGTGGGAAGTGGCAGAGGGAGGTTAGAAGGAGGAGGTTTGAAGGGCGCGGGTGGCGTTAGTGCAAGTGATGGAGAAATACTGATGATGATGGGCATGGGTGGAGGTAAAGGCAAAAGTGGAGGTATGGGTTTAGGGTCGGCCTGCTTGGACTCAGAGGATGATGGTGAAAGAAGTGGCATCGGTCGCGGGGATGATTGTGAAGGTGATGGAACAGGGATTATTACAAGGGGAGGTGATGAAGACAGTAGTGGTGACGGTAATGGGGATAATGGAGAAGGTGATGATGGAGATGTGGCCAATGGAGGTGGCGAAGATGGGGGTATTGAAGTTAGATGGAAGGCTCTATCACCACAGGATGTGGATCTAGAGGGGGGGTGAATAGATCAACTGGCTATTTAAAAAATTAGGCCTAGAATCAAATGCGAATTAGAAGAACACTAAACGAACACAACCAATGCACCGAATGAAACACACAAGATCTACTGAACAAGCAATCAAACACACGAGAGGCACAAGGCTTTTAGGTGGTTCGGTCAATCCGACCTACGTCCACCCCACATTCAACTCGAATGTGGATTACTACTGATACACAGCTTCAATCAGCTGGGCTCTACAGCTTGCCAACAACGGCTGGGGCTTACAGCTTATCCCGACCAGAGGAACACCCTCTGCAACAGCTGAGCTTCACAGCTTTCTCTGCTGGGCACTACAGCTTAGCCGACCAGAGGTTAACACCTCTGCAACCCGCTGCCTCACAGCTTGAAACCGCTGACTAACAGCTTGATAGAACAAGTGTTTTCAAAGAGAAAATAGCAAGACTGAAAACAAACAAAACACACAATCGAATGGAAGAAAACCAAAACGACTGTAGCTCAAAGTTGAGCAATATCAGCTCTGGTAACTGGACCAAGAGACTGATTCACAAGCTCTCATATAACTCTCTCAACTCATCTCTTCTCTATTTCTTCTTCTCTCCTTTTCTTCTTCTCTGCTTTTCTTCTCTCACAGTGGATCTCGGTGACTACTACTTCAGACTGGATGTATAGACTTCGCCAACTTCGATCAGCCTTTACAGAAGATGAAGACTGATATATATAACAGCAGCAGGTGGATAAGGGCGCGTGGCTTCCACGTTTTCCCGCCCAAGGAAATCTCCAGATTCGAGGTGCTTCCATCCACGTGGCAGCATCTGGTCACCTCGTCCTCCTGGGATCACGAGCCATGTCAGCAATCTCAGTAGAGAATCCCTGTCAGACAGAGTATCGGATGATAAGATTAAATAACAACTCTGTATAGACTTATCAGAAGAACTGCGTTGTATAGACTTCATATAAGTGAAAGATATGTACAGACTTGCTGTATGAAGCAACCGCTGTACAGACTTAGGTGATATGGAGACTGTCAATGTATAGACTAAGTGAAGATCAATGCAATGTACAGACTTCGCAAATGAAGATGCAATGTGTAGAATTCATGAATGAAGATGCAATGTGTCGACTTCATGAATGAAGATGCAATGTGTAGACTTCAGTGAGAAGATGCAATGTGTAGACTTCAGTGAGACTCAATTGAAGACAGACGATGTATAGACTTCAGAACTGATGCACGATGTACATACTTCATGAGAATCGAATGAAGACAAGCGATGTATGGACTTTACGACTGATGGATGCAATGTACAGACTTTGCAAGATGTGAAGGAGTTGAGTGTATAGACTTCACGATGTGAAGACTTGTCAACAAATGGCTGTACAGACTTGAGGTGAAGACCGATGTATAGACTTTCAAGCTGAACGTAAGTAAATAACCCAATGTGCAGACTTTGAATCGCAACGAAGGAACAGATGCCAATGTACAGACTTTGGCAAACAGCGATGTACAGACTTGGCCGAACAGTACAATGTATAGACTTGAGGCATGGAGGCCAATGTACAGACTTTACCTCGTGCAAGCTACAGTGACTGAATGTATAGACTTCGAACTCTTGAGCTCTGCATAGACTTTGCAGTCAACAGGCGATGTATAGACTTTGGAGTCTGAGACCAATGTACAGACTTTGTAAAACAGAAGCCTGTATAGACTTGGAAGATCAAGACGCTAAGGAAGATGGTCATTGTACAGACTTAGATGCCATTGACAAATGCATGCTACAGTCCAATGTGTGGACTTACATGAGACGCTCAATGTACAGACTTCGCCTGACACCGTCCAATGTACAGACTTTGCCTTAGACTCTAAATAAGACGGACAGTGTATAGACTTAGCCAATGCAATGTGTTGACGCTTCAGTGTATGTCAATGCAATGAGTTGACGCAGTCCAATGTACAGACTTTCAAGCCTGAAGGCCAATGTGTGGACTTGCATGAGACGCTCAATGTACAGACTTCGCCTTAGACTCTAAATGAGACGGACAGTGTATAGACTGTGCAATGCACTGTGGATGTATGGACTTTGCAGTCGACGGGCAATGTGTAAACTGTGCACAACCAGATGAGTCGACTCATGAGAACAGGGGGTTGACCCATGACAATGTATACACTTTGCAATCGACAGGCAATGTACACACTTGCTAGGATGCTGCAATAGACACGGACATTGTACATACTTACGTTGCTGAAGCAATGTATATACATTGAGACTTTGAGTGTGTGTTCAGTGTGAAAACAAGATAAAATGCATATAACACACAGACAATCTGATAAAGTAATTTCATCAAAACATAAACAGTGTTGCCAATCAATCAAAACAATATGTTGCCATATGAAGTAAAGTTACATGTCAACACCATCAACACAAAGGAGTCACAACAATCTCCCCATTTTTGATGATGGCAACCCCCTATCATATAGAGTAGCAACATCCTGTCATACAGATGCATTTTTTGATGAATGACATGATTTGTTATTCAGATTGTTATGCAAATGCATGTAGATGCTGTGAATGACATGCTGCATGCTACAAAATGTAAGCAACTCCCTACTAACAAAATTTCCCCCTTTTACCATACCATGATGCAGATGCATACACTCCCCCTGAATGCAGAATTCTCAATTCTGAATTCTCCCCCTGAACTGAAGGAATGAATTCAGACAATATTCTCCCCCTTTGCCATCAACAAATAGGAGGGAAAGTGAGTGCGATGGAAGGAAAAAGAAGGTTCAGCTGACTGGCATTCTTAGCAAGTAGTTCAGAAACTAAGCAACTAAAGCACAGAACCTTCAGTCATATGAACTGAGAAACGGCTTAGAAATTGAAATTCTGGTTTAAAGGTTATAAAAATGGGAGTTCATGCACTACATTCATTGGATAAGGTAGATGTGCATGATAAAACAATAAACCAGAGTCATATTTACATGAGAGATTCAGTTTCAGAATATCTTACTTTCATAGACTCAGTAAAATGTGTTAAGAGAAACCAGGTCATGTATTGAAATTAAACAATTGACATCCATGAACTTTCTTTGAAGGAACATCATTTTCAATATTATTTCATTTAGGGCATTCAGGTACCAAAAGTCTTTTTGCGTAAGGGTATACGTTTATCAGACGCCAATACCCCTAGATACTCAACATGATGGACCATCTTGCCTATGATCAAACTCAATAGAATTGATTGACACCTTTATGTGTGAGGGTACACGTTTATTAGACGCCAGTTACCCCCAGGTACTCAGTGAAAACAACCTACTGTTTTGATCATTTTATACAGAGATAGCTGATACACCTCATGACATGAGTGGTGTCCACTTCTTTGATGGATCACTTAGTTTCTCAGTGATTTACCAGTCATTGCTCTGTCAATGCTATTTTCAAATAATTTTCAATGTTGTTCAATATCTTTCTTAGCTACCCTTTATTTGTTTCAGAATGACTTGTTTAAGGACAATACACATACTTAGCTTCTTTAACATGATTTCAGATGAGTTTTTAGATTTCAGATATAATTAGCTTTGTCTGACATGAAATAAGATAAGGTTGAGAGCTTTATCAATTTTCAGCATCCTTATTTACTGATTGTAGTCTTTCAACTCTAAAGATTATAAATTTTAAACCATTAAGTCAGTCTTTAAGCAATTAAAGTTCTTATGAAAGAAGAAATCTATTTTCTATTACTTAATATTAGAACTGACTAAAAGATTACCATACTGTCAGACTCAATCATTCAGAGTCAAGGATTGAATAGACAACGTCGACGCTGGGAGTTCAAGGCGTCTATGCATCAGTTGAAGAGGCAACAGTATAAGACACTGAGATAGTGTCAGTGCGTCGACTCCATGCTATTGCAGCGTCAACTCATCAGAATAATGAAACAGAGATATTCACAGATCTAGTTCATTGCGTCAACGCCACATTATAGCAGCGTCGACGTAGCAGTTCACCTTGAAATTCTGACAAGACTCCCCCTGTCTATATGCATGCAATTTTTGCAAAAGATGACAGATCAGATGATTTTTGTAGTTCATGCTTACTCAGACTATCTTATCGTGCAGTATGACCCATGCAGAAATATAGACATATCATGCATCTAGACATATATATGCAATGATGATCATGAGTGCAATAAAAAATATGAGAGTCATGCATTATCATAAGTCTGTTGCACAATGTTTATTCAATCTATCAACAGCAAGTCCAAATCAGAAGTTTATTCAAAGCAGCTCAAAAGTTTTATTCAAGTCAACAAAGAGTTCATTCATTATGCTGAAATTTACACAAGCCAAGTTCTCTTCTAAAAAATTTAAAATTTTCATTTCCAAGTGGCTTAGTAAAGATATCAGCAACTTGTTTGTCTGTTTCAATGAAGTCCAGTTCAATTTCCTTTTTGTTCATAGCATCTCTTAAAAAATGATGTTTTATTTCTATGTGCTTAGTCCTAGAATGATGAACATGATTTCTAGAAAGGCATATGGCACTAGTATTATCACATATAATTGGAATACATTCCAGTTTTATCTGATAATCATCTAGTTGGTGCTTAATCCAAAGTACTTGGGCAGCACAATTACCTGTTGCAACATATTCAGCCTCAGCTGTAGACAAGGCTACAGTGTGTTGCTTCTTAGATGCCCAAGATACTAGACAGCCACCAAGGAATTGACAATAGCCACTAGTGCTTTTTCTATCTACTCGACACCTAGCATAATCAGCATCAGTGTAAGCTAGAAGCTCTAACTCACACCTAGCAGGATACCATAATCCTAGCTCTTGGGTGCCTAGTAGATATTTAAAAATCCTTTTCACTGCTTTAAAATGATTTTTTTTAGGATTGGCCTGAAACCTAGCACATAATCCTACAGCGAATTGAATATCAGGCCTAGATGCTGTTAAGTAGAGAAGGGATCCGATCATACCTCTGTATAACTTCTGGTCAAATGGGTTACCTTTAGTGTCTTCATCCAAGCTTGTGGAGGTACCCATTGGAGAAGCTATCTCTTTAAGGTTATCTATCTTGTATTTCTTGAGTAGATCCCTTGTGTACTTGGACTGAGTGATAAACATTCCATCCTTTGTTTGTGTAACCTCCAGTCCAAGAAATAATTTAAGTTCACCCATTGAGCTCATTTCAAACTCATTAGTCATTTTTTTAGAAAATTCCTCACACAATTTGGGGTTAGTTGACCCAAAAATGATATCATCCACATAAATCTGTACAATAAGAATTTCAGAATGACTCACCTTTGTAAACAAGGTCTGATCAACTACTCCTCTAGTGAAATTTTGATCAGTGAGAAACTTGCTCAACCTGTCGTACCAAGCTCTGGGAGCTTGTTTAAGATCATAGAGAGCTTTATTTAATTTGTAAACATGATTAGGGAAATCTAGACATTCAAACCCAGGGGGCTGTCTAACATAGACATCCTCATTAATTTCCCCATTCAAGAATGCAGATTTTACATCCATCTGCTAGAGGATTATACCTAGGGAACATGCATAAGCTAATAAAATTCTAACAGCTTCTAATCTGGCTACAGGGGCAAATGACTCTTCAAAGTCAATACCAAATTCTTGGTTGTACCCCTGAGCAACAAGTCTGGCTTTATTTTTAATAATATTCCCTGATTCATCAGATTTATTCCTGAAAACCCACCTAGTCCCTATGACTGTTCCATGATCAGGAGGTGGGACCAAGTGCCATACCTTGTTCCTGTCGAACTGATTAAGCTCCTCATGCATGGCATTAATCCAATGCATATCCTTGTGGGCACAGTCAATGGACTTGGGTTCAATTTGAGAAACAAGAGCATATGCATTTAATCCATCCTGAATTCTAAAACGACCTCTAGTTCTAGGGGGATCATTTAGATTGCCAATGACATTATTCACAGGGTGATCTTTAAGATATCTAATATTAACAATCTGAGTTTCAGGAATTTCACTTACCTCCCCCTGAACTTCAGGTTCTTCTTCATTTTGCTCTTCTTTATCTTCCTCACCATCAGACTGGTCTGTAGAGTTTTCATCTTTCAAAATGTTCCCATCTTTGTTCCTGCAATAACCATGGTTGGTTTTCATCAAGGTTTCATCAAAGATAATGTGTGGAGATTCTTCAACAATTTTTGAGTTTAAATTGAACACTCTATAAGCCCGGGTGTTTTCAGAATAACCGAGGAAGATTCCTGGTTCACCTTTTGGCTCAAATTTATCAAGGTCCCTCTTGCCATTTATATGTATAAAACATTTACAACCAAAGACCTTGAAGTGGGCGATTGAAGGTTTCATACCTCTCAAAATCTCATAAGGGGTTTTCTGGGTGGAAGGTCTTACCATTGCCCTGTTAATTACATAACAGGCTGTGTTGACTGCTTCAGCCCAGAATTTTCTTGGCAGTTGACCTTCAACTAAGAGAGTTCGGCCCATTTCTATTAGAGTTCTGTTCCTCCTTTCGACAACACCATTCTGCTCAGGTGTCCTAGGTGAGGAGAACTTATGATGAATCCCACTTGACCTGCAAAATTCTTCAAAGTGTGAGTTTTCAAACTCACCTCCATGATCAGTCAAAATATTTTCAATTTTCTGATTTATTCTTATACAGAACTCCTGAAATTCTGAAAATGCATCACTCTTATTAGATAAGATATAAACCCAAGTATACCTAGAAAAGTCATCTACCATAACAAACCCATACCTCCTCCCTGATAAGCTGACATATCTGGTTGGCCCAAAAAGGTCCATGTGTATCAGCTCATAAGGTTTGGAAGATAGATTTTCAATTCTAGACTTAAATGACTTTCTAGTTATCTTTGATTGAGTGCATGCATCACAGATTTTATTTTCTTTCTTGAAGGAAACTTCAGGAAGTCCTCTAACCATGCTATACTTGTTTAGTTTATGCAAAATGGTATAACTAGCATGGCCTAACCTACGATGCCATAAAAATGCTAAATGTTCTCTATTGGCAGTAAGACATAGGTTAGAATGCTGAATATCATCTAGATCTATCATGTATGTGTTATTTATTCTTTTTCCAGAGAATTTTACAATTTCTGAATCAGGTTCAAAAACCTTGCAGCATTGAGAATCAAATAAAACCTTATGACCCTTATCACACAACTGGCTGATACTAAGTAAATTGTAAGCTAACCCTTCAACCAGCATAACATCATCAATGCAGCAGGTAGAACACTTACCTACCTTACCTGATCCAATGATCCTACCCTTTGTGTTGCTTCCAAAGGTGACAAGGCCTCCTAGCTTTTCAGTTAGCATGCAAAACTTGGCCTTATCTCCTATCATATGCCTGGAGCAGCCACTGTCCAAGTACCACAAGTTGCTCTTGGCTGCCAGGCATACCTGCACACACAATTAGGGCAAAGAGTTTGGAACCCAAGTCTGATTGGGCTCCAATGCAGATGAAGTGCAAGTAAAGAAAGAGAGCATGGTTTTGGGAATCCACATTTATTTGAAGCAGTTCTGTTCAATGGATTTTCCAGATTTCTTTTTATTTTGCTTTTTCTTGTTGACTTTCTTCTTATTTGCACCAATAGAGTTATTCACAGAATTGTTGTTATTATGCCAATGCTTCGGCCAGGTTGCATGCATAAAGTTTTGGCCATAGTATTTCCTGGGCTGGCTGTGGAAATGTTGGTAATTCCTAGGCATCCAACTACCATACCCATTTTCCCAATTTCTGACATAGGGTCTGTAAAAGTGTGTAGGTTGATGAACATACCCTGTATACATCCCTTGAGTTCTAGTCCACCCACACCCATTAGGATAGATTGGCTGTGTGGGGTAGTAGGACTGAACTCTAGGTGGATTGAATTTGTTGGGCTGACTTCTGAAAATATTTTGCCTTCCCTGCACCCTTGACCCTGCTGACCTATTCATAGGTTTTGGTTGGGTCCTTTTCTGTGATGATGGTGGTGAAGATTTTTTGGCATTGACATGGGGTTTGTTTACCTGAGCAGGCTGACCCCTAACCTTGGGTTGAGCACTAGAGCTAGGTTTGGAAGTCCCAATTCTACTAGGCTAACCTACTTTCTGTTTGCCCTTCTCCTCTGCATTTAGCCTTTTCAGATTCAAATTTGTCTTTACAGCATTATTAGAATTCATGTTGATCAGAGGTCCTTTCTCCTTTTGTGCAACAAAGGAAATAGTTTTCATTCCAAAGCTTTTAGTTGCACTAGAGTTGAATCCTAGGCCCTCTTCTGAAATTTACCTTTGACCCCAATAATGCATCTAAATTTTCAGATCCTTGGGTCATTTTCTCAATTGTTTTTAGCTTATCCTCATTATCTTTCTGAACTTCATCAATAGATTTTTTCAACTCATTATTCACATTGAGGACAGCTTCATATTTTTCAGAAACAATTTTTATCTCATTTTAATAATTCTGAATTTTCAGTTTCCATGCATCAATTTCATTGTCTAATCTCACATTTTTTTCCTTAGAAATTTTCAATTCTTTATTGATTTCTTCAAATTCAGAACATGTGAGTTTCAGATTACTATTCTCAGTTTCTAAGCAGGCAATTTTATTAGACAATGAAGTATCATTTTGCATGATTTTAATTTTTCTTCGTAGATGCTTGTTTTCTTTTCTGACCTCATCTACTCTATCAGTAAGTTCATCATAAGCAACCATTCAATCAGTAATAGTAAAATTTTCATAGCGAGAGGATACCTCATCAGATTCTTCCTCTCTATCTTCTGAGCTGGTTGCCATGAGATAGATTGGCTTCTCAGCTTCAACTTCACTGTCCGAAGTGACGCTCAAAGATCCCTCGTCCTCATCACTCCAGGTACTCACTATAGCTTTCCCTTTTGTGTTATTCTTCTTGGACTTATCCTTGAGGTTCTGATTTGTCGGACATTCAGCTTTAAAGTGACCCGCCTTCCTGCATTGATAGCAAACATTAGTTTTAGCTTTCTTTACAGGGTTTGATTTATACCTTGTGTCTCGACGGCCACTGTTGGGATTTCTTCGGCTAAATCTTCTTCCTTCCTTCTTGAGAAATCTCCGGAATTCCCTAGTAATCATGGCGATATCAGCATTTGCCACTTCTTCTTCAGACAAGCTCTCTTCAGTTGATGATCCGTTGGGGCTGGATCGACTAGATCTGCTAGCTCCAGCCTTAAGAGCTATAGGCTTCCTCTTTCTATCAGCCTCCTCTATCTTCGGCATATTCATCTCATAAGCCATTAGAGATCCGATCATCTCATCTGCCTTAGTATTGTGCAGATCTCTTGACTCTTCCATAACTGTGGCCTTGGTGTGCCAAATTGGAGTCAAGGATCGCAAGATCTTCCTGACTACATCATGCTCAGAATATTTTTTCCCGAAGCCTCTGAGACCATTTGTGATAATAGTCAGCCGAGCATACATTTCTTTGATCGTCTCATTAGGCTTCATCTTGAAAGCTTCGTATTCTGAAACCAGTAGATTAGTCTTAGGCTCTCTGACTTGTGAAGTCCCCTCATAGATGACTTCAAGTGCATCCCATATTTCCTTCGCTGAGGAGCAGGCAGATATTCGTGAGAACTCGGTGGGATGCAGAAAGCACTGGATTGCATTGATTGCACTCCAGTTGAGCATGGACCTTCTAATTTCCTCCTTGGTCCATACATCTTCATTTGGGGATAGCTCGAAAGGTCCCTTGCTAACCACCTTTCAAATTTCATAATCTTTAGCCCTCAAGAATACCTGCATACGGTGCTTCCAATATGCGTAGTTGGTTCCATCGAAGTACGGGGGCTTGGATGTGGAGTGTCCTTCAGCTATCATCCCTCTTCCGTCCATCTGTGCTTATCCTCTTCGGGCGGTAAGTCCATGTAGAAGAGTCTAGCTCTGATACCAAGTGTTGAAGTTAGATGGAAGGCTCTATCACCATAGGATGTGGATCTAGAGGGGGGGTGAATAGATCAACTGGCTATTTAAAAAATTAGGCCTAGAATCAAATGCGGAATTAGAAGAACACTAAACGAACATAGCCAATGCACCGAATGAAACACGCAAGATCTACTGAACAAGCAATCAAACACACGAGAGGCACGAGGCTTTTAGGTGGTTCGGTCAATCCGACCTACGTCCACCCCACATTCAACTCGAATGTGGATTACTGCTGATACACAGCTTCAATCAGCTGGGCTCTACAGCTTGCCAACAACAGCTGGGGCTTACAGCTTATCCAGACCAGAGGAACACCCTCTGCAACAGCTGAGCTTCACAGCTTGCTCTGCTGGGCACTACAGCTTAGCCGACCAGAGGTAACACCTCTGCAACCCGCTGCCTCACAGCTTGAAACCGCTGACTAACAGCTTGATAGAACAAGAGTTTTCAAAGAGAAAATAGCAAGACTGAAAACAAACAAAACACATAATCGAATGGAAGAAAACCAAAACGACTGTAGCTCAAAGTTGAGCAATATCAGCTCTGGTAACTAGACCAAGAGACTGATTCACAAGCTCTCATATAACTCTCTCAACTCATCTCTTCTCTCTTTCTTCTTCTCTCCTTTTCTTCTTCTCAGCTTTTCTTCTCTCACAGTGGATCTCGGTGGCTGCTGCTTCAGACTGTATGTATAGACTTCGCCAACTTCGATCAGTCTTTACAGAAGATGAAGACTGATATATATAACAGCAGCAGGTGGATAAGGGCGCGTGGCTTCCACGTTTTCCCGCCCAAGGAATTCTCCAGATTCGAGGTGCTTCCATCCACGTGGTAGCATCTAGTCACCTCGTCCTCCTGGGATCACGAGCCATGTCAGCAATCTCGGTGGAGAATCCCTGTCAGACAGAGTATCGGATGATCAGATTAAATAACAACTATGTATAGACTTATTAGAAGAACTGCGTTGTATAGACTTCATATAAGTGAAAGCTATGTACAGACTTGCTGTATGAAGCAACCGCTGTACAGACTTAGGTGATATGAAGACTGTCAATGTATAGACTAAGTGAAGATCAATGCAATGTACAGACTTCGCAAATGAAGATGCAATGTGTAGACTTCATGAATGAAGATGTAATGTGTCGACTTCATGAATGAAGATGCAATGTGTAGACTTCAGTGAGAAGATGCAATGTGTAGACTTTAGTGAGACTCAATTGAAGACAGATGATGTATAGACTTCAGAACTGATGCACGATGTACATACTTCATGAGACTTGAATGAAGACAAGCGATGTATAGACTTCACGACTGATGGATGCAATGTACAGACTTTGCAAGATGTGAAGGAGTTGAGTGTATAGACTTCACGATGTGAAGACTTGTCAACAAATGACTGTATAGACTTGAGGTGAAGACCGATGTATAGACTTTCAAGCTGAACGTAGGTAAATAACCCAATGTGCAGACTTTGAATCGCAACGAAGGAACAGATGACAATGTACAGACTTTGGCAAACATCGATGTACAGACTTGGCCGAACAGTCCAATGTATAGACTTGAGGCGTGGAGGCCAATGTACAGACTTTACCTCGTGCAAGCTACAGTGACTGAGTGTATAGACTTCGAACTCTTGAGCTCTGTATAGACTTTGCAGTCAACAGGCGATGTATAGACTTTGGAGTCTGAGACCAATGTACAGACTTTGTAAAACAGAAGCCTGTATAGACTTGGAAGATAAAGACGCTAAGGAAGACGGTCATTGTACAGACTTAGATGCCATTGACAAATGCATGCTACAGTCCAATGTGTGGACTTACATGAGACGCTCATTGAGACGCTCAATGTACAGACTTCGCCTGACACCGTCCAATGTACAGACTTTGCCTTAGACTCTAAATGAGATGGACAGTGTATAGACTTAGCCAATGCAATGTGTTGACGCTTCAGTGTGTGTCAATGCAATGAGTTGACGCAGTCCAATGTACAGACTTTCAAGCCTGAAGGCCAATGTGTGGACTTGCATGAGACGCTCATTGAGACGCTCAATGTACAGACTTCGCCGTAGACTCTAAATGAGACAGACATTGTATAAACTGTGCAATGCACTGTGGATGTATGGACTTTGCAGTCGATGGGCAATGTGTAAACTATGCACAACGAGATGAGTCGACTCATGAGAACAGGGGGTCGACCCATGACAATGTATACACTTTACAATCGGTAGGCAATGTACACACTTGCTAGGATGCTGCAATAGACATGGACAGTGTACAGACTTACGTTGCTGAAGTAATGTATATACATTGAGACTTTGAGTGTGTGTTCAGTGTGAAAACAAGATAAAATGCATATAACACACAGACAATCTGATAAAGTAATTTCATCAAAACATAAACAGTGTTGCGAATCAATCAAAACAATGTGTTGCCATATGAAGTAAAGTTACATGTCAACACCATCAACACAGAGGAGTCACAACAGGGGGTGGAGAAGGTGGTGGCAAAGGGGGTGACGTGGTTGATGGAGATGGTGAAGGCGAAGAGGAAGGAGGTGAAGGTAGGGGTGGGGAAGAAGGAGGAGAGGAAGGTAGTGGCGTAGTGGAGGAAGTGGCGGGTGGTGGCCCTCTTCGGCGTGTCTTTACAACACGTCGAGAGGCATTGGGGACAGGGGTGGTGGCGGAAACGGAGGGTGAAGGAGAAGTTGCCCGAGCGGAGGCTAGGGTAGGTAAAGGTGGTGGAGGAGATGGGATAGAGGAAGAAGTGGGTAACGGAGCAGGTATCTTATCAACTGAAGAAACACCAGGGTGCCCCTGGCCTTGAAGTGGAGACGGTTGCCTAGGTGGCACGGCTTGCTGCTGCTTGCTGCTGAGATCTGAAATAACTTGGCGCATGATAGCCCAATCAATCATCTTCCTGTCTTCCAAGTTGTAAACAAGTTTTCGAAACTCGGGGCAGTCCTCAATCAAATGCCCCTGTTGACGATGGAATTCACAGAACTGGAACAAATTCCTGACCGCGGGTCGGCAGGGCATAACCAGAGGGAGTTGCAACACATGGGTGGCCATGAAAGCCCTGAAAACATCTGTAAGAGATTCTGGCAATGGGGAGTGAGAAGCCCGCTTCGGGCAAGGCAGATGCCGAGGGATATGAAAAGGTAGTGGGGATGGTAGCGGAGGTTGCGTAGGCGAAGGCGGAGGGCTAGAATGATGTGGAGGCGTGGAGGGAGTGGGAATGTAATGGACGGCATCTACCCGCTCTGGGTGTAGTGTTTCCTTGACCGGAAGTGGAGGGCTGTGGTGAGATGAAATAGCGGAGGGCTGACTCATGGAGGGATGTGAGGTGGAGGACATGGAGGTATAGGGGTGTGGGGGAGCGGAAGGCCGACTCATGGAGGGATATGTAGCGGAGGGTTGACCCATGGTGGATGGGGACGAGAAGGGGTATGTGGAAGGTGACGGTGGAGGAGACTCATGGTCAAAGGAAACTAGGAGTTGTTGGCTAACAAAGCGGGCTCAATTGTAAAGCTGTTGCCAGGATGTAATATCATTCAGGGCTAAGATGCACCTGAGCTCGGGCGTTGCATTAAAAATAACCATCTTGATCTGCTCGCCCTCTGGAATATGCCCCGAGACATGCGCGACTAGGCGACGCCAGCGGTAGGCAAATGTAGAGAATTCCTCGCCGGGCTTCATCTTCTCATGGGCCAGATCAACCATAGAATGTCTGGGCCCAACCTGATCCTGGTACTATTGAATGAATCTTGCTTGAACGGCTTGAAAATTCATCATCTGCTCTTACGGCAATGTGAAGAACCAATCCTTGGCCGAGCCCTCTAAAAATAGGCCAAACAAATAGGCCATCAGACGTTTATCATGCTAGAACTGGGCCGACTCATATAAGAACTCCTTCAAATGGACATAGGGGTCACCAATTCCACCATAGCGACGATAAGCCAGTATCTGTTGACGTGGTGGAAGTTGAAGACCTTGAAAGGCAAACGGGATATCCAAAGAAGTCTGAGGGTTGATTCGGCGTTGCAATTCATCAAGCTGGCGTTGGGCCTGAATGAACATCTCCTCGGTAGGAAGAGTCCGAGAAGGGAATGGGCCAGCCTAAGCAAGAGAGGATGAATTTAGACCAGGATAATGATGATGGGCCGGATAAGGGGATCCGGCCTGAGAAGAAGGAAAGCCCATTCCAGGAATGGAGGAATGCATGGGCTTGGAAGAATTACGAAGGTGGAAATAAGAATCGATTGGGTTAACAGCAGCACGGGCGGGATAAGAAGGCCCGTTAACAGAACAGGGTCCACTGGAGGAGTAAGGAGATGGGCCCGCATGGGAAGAGGAATCCACACGGGGGTAAGAAGATGGAGAAGTATAGGAATAAGGTATAGGGGAGAAGTGCTCCATGGGGAGAACAGAGACCTTATACAATGAATTTCAAATGAATACAAGGAGGGAAATGAACCTAGGACAAATGTAACTAAATGGAGACACACGAAGATGAACTAGACCCAATGAGCCTAATCTGACAAAAAGATGCAAATGATGACACTGTGCAACATACAATGGAGGAGAGAGATGAAAAAAAAAGAATCAACCAATTACCCAAACAGATTCCAAATGGTGCGCGAAGATTTTTATAAGTTCTCTTTTAGGACCTTAATGGATTAATTAAAATGTGAATTCACTCAACCACAAGGTACCTAAATAGGGTGAGAATGGAGAACTGGCAGATTCTAAAGGACTCTCTCTCGCACGAATGTAGACCCTAGACTAGGGGGTGGTATGGTACAACCTACCCGACGTCCATGTGGGAATCCACAGCTCACGCGGGCTTAAAGAGGTCCTCGGCAAGGTCCCCTAGTCGGCTCCAAGGAATATGGAGACGAGAGGAAACCCTACCTCGGCAGGAATGCGACTAACTATGAATGAAATGCATGAATCCTATGCGCACCGGAGTGCATGCAAAATCTAGCCTAGAAACTAACAAGTAATGATCAAATCAAATATGTAAGAGGTGAAAGCAAGTATACAACAATGATATAGGAGCAGGGGGAGATGAATAATCAGCACCAAGTATCATAAAAAGCATATAACGTGGCAGTGAAAGAGAAGCACGAGTGCATTGTAGCATGACAAGGACAGTCTCTGTAAGACCGCTCAGGGAGATAGACGGTCTTCATACGACTGTATAATACAGGGAATAACGATAAAATAATAGGCAAATCAGAGAACGATAGAATGACAGAGGAAGAATACAGAAGCGTACCAGGTTGAACGGTCCACTAAAAGCCACGTCAGAACTAGAGCGGCCCTGAAACCACCGTATGACATGAATCCACCCAACACCGAAACACACCTGAGCCAGCACGATGGATAGGTGAAGACAGGCCTTATAACCGATGAATAGGCGACAGGAGACCGCTCGAGACGGCAGGTTGGGGGGAGAAGTGGCACTGTCCGCAGAGAAGGGCGGGTCGAGTACGGTCGCACAATACTTGGACGGCACCTGGGGATCCGCACATGCTCCGGAGGACAGACACCGCACCAAGATCAACATGAAATTACTTCGAAAAGAGGACTAACAAAGCACAAGAAAGGGTCAGCAAATCACTAACACGATGGGCACTAGGGGTCCCACTATGATCTCCAAAAAATGAGCTATTGCCATCTTCGTTCTACTTTTTTTTTCCTTTTTTGTACCGGCTTGAAAGATCTCTACTCTCCCCTTCTACTAAATTGATATGTAAAATAAATGGGACAATAGAAGGAGAACAGAAGAGAGTAAAGAACCGTGATCGCCACCAAGATGCCGTACGTGATGAACACGCTGTATCATGGAAAGAAAGGGAGACACTCGCCATAAAATCAGCACTCTAGGGGATGAGCGGCCCGTGAAGAACCGCCTGTATGTTGGACGGCCGCACGACTGACCGCTCTTCAGTGCTGCAGGGGACGCGGGACGTAGAACTACTGGCTAATGGACGGTTTAGAAAAGACCGCAGGAGGTGAAGGACGGTCGAAGATGCATCGCACATACCCTCGAACGGTCCTGGCAGAGCAGCACAAGACCATCACGCCAGAAGTTGCAAAAGGGTCCAACCTCTACCCTCTCCGACCGGCCAAAAGGGATGGGCCTCGTGCCAGGGATTGCTGACCTGCGAAACAGAGTGTAAACATAAAAAGAAAACCCAAGTTAGAACAATAGAGTGTAGCATATGCTAAAACGGAGATGAATGATCATAACTAAATGAAGTGGGGGATGCCTGGGGAGTTTTAAACCCCTGGGGGCGTCAAAAAACGTGGGAGGATGTGTAAATGATATTGCAAATGAAGAAAAACGAGGAGAATGATGTGTAGAAACAAACATGCAATGAGAAGAAAATGAGATTATCCAAAGCAAAGAGGCTCAAGACTATGATTACTGCCTGAACTGGAGGCCTATATGGACGTAGAAGGCCTCCCTCCCTGGTCGTAGGTCGCTCAAGGATTCGGCAGGGCTTCACCGTCGACCAAAATCTCCCCCCCCCCCTTTTCAAAGAGGACTTCTAGGGTCTATTTATAGAGACTATAAAACCATCCCTGAAATTAGGGTTTATATTCGAGATTATCAAACAAAAGTTAGAGATAATTGAGTTATCTCTCATCCAGAAGAAACATCGTTGAAAAAGACTCTATATTCAAGAAGAAATCTCTGAATAAAGCCCGGGGACAAGTCCACGGATAGAGAGAGAAAATCCTTGAATTCTTCAGAGTTCGCAGGATTAAACGGTCTCATGATAGACCGCTCAACCAGTTGGGCGGTCCGTTAAGAACCGTCCAACTCAGGCGGTGATAATTCCAAAAATAGGATAATCATCCACTAATTATCGATTAACCAACCGAAATGATCGCCGTTGGACTCTCATAGATAAACGGTCTGATATTTACCGTCCACAATGATGAGCGGCCAAGTATTATCCGTTTAACTACTGTCGGTGATAAATGAATAAAACAGATAATTATCTGAGAGACATTTAGGCTTTAGGACTCTCGAAGAAGAACGGTTCACTCTAGACCGTTCATCATGTTGAACGGCTAGGATTCAACCGCATAAGCCCTTGTCAGTGGAAATTCAGAAAATTAACCATAATATTCCAAAATAGGTGGACGGTCCACAGGCAACCGCACATTGATTGAGCGGCCAGGGATGAGCCGCACAAGTGTATGGGTGCTTGAAACTCCTAGAAAAGCCCGATCAACCATAATCAAGGCCCATTGAGCCCAGAATTGAAACAAACCTAGCCAGGGAGGGAGGCTACCCATAAAACTGGCCCAAAACATGCCTGAAAAATAGCCCCAACGAGTGTGGACAACTCGAGGCATCAACAAATGGGAGTAAGAGGAACGACTCAACTTATCGGCAAAAAATGGGTGTCAACATTCCTGTTCCTGTCCTTCTTCCATGGCGGATCAGCGTCCCATGTTCAATGTGCAGGAAGCCGAACGGGGCGCAGGGAGTTTGGTGCCGCAGCCTGAACACCCCATGCGCAGCGAGTTGGGCGAGGCCAAGTGAAGAGGATGGAAAAGTGTTATGGGCTGCCATGGAGGTATTTTTTCTCTCCGTCGCAGCCTCATGAATCTAGCTTGTCCTATCGTTCGGGCCTCTTCTGTACTTTCCTCTTAGCTTGGAAGTGCAGTTTTCGTCTCCCCCTCCACCCCTTTGTCGTGTGGTTGCTTCAGTTTTACTAACTGGCTCCTGTCAAGTTGGTCTCCAACTCATGCACTTTTATCTTTTATTTCATCTTTCTTTGCCGCTCGTGCGGGCTTCCCACTTCGCTGGAGCTTTTCAATTCTTTCTTTGAGTTGAAGGAGCAGACCCATGCGGGTAAGGGCTTCTTCTATCTTCAGGCGAGGAGGGGAAGGAGCTACGTGTCCCTTTCTGCCAAAGATTCTTCTCCCAAAGGGTGGAATACCCAATTTTTTTAGTTGGGTTCGTCCATAGATGGTGCCCCTTGGGATTTCCCGACGGTGGTCAATTTCCATCCGTCTATCCCTCCGAAGCAGGCGGTGGTTACTTCAGAGCTGGAGGAGGAGATCAGGGTTCTCCAAGAGAATCGTCGGTCGACTGCTGAGTTGATGACGACGGTCAACATCGAGGATTATCCTTCCCGCGCGGTGCCACCTCAAGGTAAGAACCCTAAGGCTCCATGTCTATACTTCTGGGTCGGGTAGGTAGGCCTCTTTCTGACGATTTGACTTCTGTTGTTCAGATTCAAGGCGAACAAATGACAAAGAGGAACAGCCGTTAGAGCAGGACGTCGCCGACCTGGAGGAGGTGCCTACTCCGAGTGAACCCCGAGCATCTAGGGGCCCTTCTGGTGCCGGAGATAGGGGCAAGCAGGTGGTTCGGGGAGATGCCCCCAAGCGCCATGGGGCCAAACGCAAGGACTCTGAGGAACTGCTGCTACTGTCCTCCATGAAGGCCTTGACCGCTGAGAAGAAGCGATTAGAGAAGGAGGGGTTCGTTCGTCCGGCTGAGAAGCGGGTCCGACCGGTTGAGGAGCCTTCAACCGAGGGGATCTTCCGCCCAAATCCCCAATCCATCAAGCCTGCCGCTGGCGGGGGAGCCGTTACAGAGCCTGCCAGACCGCGGGCAGAGGCGATAGCTTCCGAATCTCCGGTCGAGGCTGGTGGGGCGCTGGGCGAGGCGACATCCCAGCACGTGTCAAGCGTTGTTGCCCCGAAAGTGGGGGCGCTCGGGGGGGATGCCCCGATCTCGGGCCTTCCAAAAAGGACTCTCCCTCCTCTGACTGGTGTCTCCATGGTTCGGGCTTCTCTAAATCAGCGGTACCGATCCTTGGTGCCTTCGCTAAGTCGGGAAGAAATCATGTGCGGTTCTCCCCCTTTACTTTTCGAGAAGGTTATGGAGGGCGGTTTGATCATGGCCCAGCTGGGGGCCGAGATAACCGATTTCTTCACTTGGCTGGACAGTGAGGAGAGGTCCCTCTCTCGGGTTTACGCTGAGTCCGATCGGAGGATCAGCTAGTTGACTACCGTGCTTGACGTCTCCCGGCGAGAGGCAAATTCGTTTCAAGCTAAGCTTTAATTAAGCCAAGAGGAGGCTCAGACTCTGGCCGAGCAGCTGGCCCAGGCTCGCTATACGGCCGACCTGAAGGGCAAACTCCAGGAAGAGGAGCATCGGTCTCAGGTCAAGCGTCACAAGCAGTGGAGGGCCGAGCGAGAGGAGCTCAACGACCGGGTCCGTGGGGCTGAGCGAGCACAGGGGGAAGCTAAGGTTACGTAGATCGAGGTTGAGGTGAAGTTGTCCGAGATAGAGATGAAGTTGCTTGAGTCCAAGCGGAGGATAGCCGAGCTTGAGAAGGAAGTGGAGCGAGCTGGGGCGGAGGCGATCGAACGATATAGAAGCTCGGAGGGTTATCGCGCAGTTCTCGAGAAGGCCACCTTCTTGTATTACGAGCCAAGCTACCATTGGGGACTGCGGAATGGATTCGCCCAAGGCTTCCATCACGCGATCATTGAGGCCCAGTAGCTCGTGACCAACGAGCTTGTCTTTCCTTATGGGCAACGCTACGACTTGGACGCGGATACCACCGATTCTCCCTCTTCGTCGTCGAGTGAAGGGGGGAGCAGGACTGCCTCTGCTTCAATAGATGGATCGCTAGCTCCAGTCACCTCTAGAGGGCGCGCGGTCAAGGCAATTCCCATACAAGCTGGGTTAGTGTCTGGATCGGCCATCGCCGAGGATACCGGGGGCAGATCTTTTGGTGCTGAGGATCTTTCAACTACCGAACCTCAAGAAGGGCTGCGGGCCCCTCGGAGTCCCCCCATCTCCATAGATTAGGAGAAAAATGGGCTCGATGTGCCACTTCTTTTTTCTTTCTGTTGCTATGTAAGGTTTGCCCTTTTGATATCTAATGACAACAATATTTAGCACTGAGTTGACTATTTCTTACTGCTTTTGGTGCGATTTGACCACCATATCTACAGTTGATAAATAGGTGGGGATTTTATTTGCGGATATCTCACATGCAGCGACTGTCATGGTACTGGCGCCTTTCTGATTTTCCATACTTTGAATGACTTGCCACTTTGCGTGTCCCTATGGAAGGACTATTGAGGGAAACCGAGTAACTGCCCCTAGGGAAGGGTTCCTACTTTTCACGTTCTTTCGAGGGGAGAATTAATTAAGGTGAGGGTTCCCCTTTTGGCCTATAAAGGGTCCCAAAGGGTGCATCCATTCCCCTCATCGCTTAAGGCTTTTCTCGCAATTCTTCCTTTTTCTCCCTTCTCGCGAAGCGTCTGTCTCTGTGCTGGGGAATTATCAGTGAAACATGGAGGGTGATTTAGAAGACGATGATCCTAGCGGCCGCCAAAGGCGTTCCTGCTGCTATGGCGGAGGAGAAGAAAAGTAGACAGGGCGGACAGCGTAGGAGAAAGAAGGAGGATGGGCCAGACAGCGTAAGAGAAGGAAGGAGGCCTCGCGGCAGACACCTTTCCAACTTTTGGACCGCTGCTCGGTGGTGCACAAGAAGGAAGGGTCCTGGCCACGGGCTCTCTCCTACTCTCTGGGCTGCCGCTCGACACGCGGAGGGCTGATGACCCAGCCTCATCAGTCTTCCTTTCCCGTCACCCCTCTCACCTCTTCGAGGGGGCGTTTGGTTTTTCTCCCTCTTTTGCTCTTCAACCAACTTCCTCCCTCTTCTTTCACTCTTTGGAGGATGTCCTTGCTCGCACTGCTCGGAGGTGCTTGCTCTCTATTCGGCCTCTAGCCTCCTTCCAAAGAGTTGGCAGAGGAGGCCTTCACTTGTTTTCCTTCCTCTTTTTCCTCTGATACCTTTTTCCTGAGTTTCCCGAGCAAGCAGGGTCAGCCACCCCATTACCCGTGCCAGTTTCTATGTCGGGTAGAGTCAGTGGCTCAGTTTGGGGGTGCTAGCCCGCTCGCGTCGAGTAATCAGCTCGTGTTGTAGTACTTATGGAGGTTGTATTTTTGTTTTTGATATGTACTGTATTGGCTGTGGCCTATCTACTGTACGAAAAATATTAAGGAAAGGGAAATTCTTGTCATATATAGCTTACATGTTTGAGAAATGCTCAAAAATAGAACTTTCGTAATGTTGTCGCGTTCCATGTCTGAGGGATAGGCGTTCCTTCCATGGCAGATAATGGGTACGCCCCCTTCCCGAGTGTCTCGACCACTCGGTAGGGGCCTTCCCAATTAGGGGCCAGCTTTCCCATCTCCTCCAGTGGTCGAGAGGCTTCGACTTTCCTTAGGACGAAGTCTCCTACGTGGAAGTGTCTATCTCAGACTTTGGCGTTGTAGTATCGAGCGAGGCACCGTAGATATTCCATGGCTCGGATGCTTGAAATCTCTCTTATCTCGCTTGTCATGTCAAGGTTCTCTAGCAATTTATGCTCGTTTGCCTCGGGCGAGAAATTGACGACTCAGAGAGATGGGCTACCGACTTCCAAAGGAATCACGGCGTCCGTGCCGTACACCAACTAAAAAGGAGTCTCACCAGTGTTAGTTCTTGGAGTGGTTCGGTGTGACCATAGTACATTTGGCAATTCCTCGAGCCATCTACCCTTGGCCTTACTGAGCCTGGCCTTGATGCCCTTTAATATAGTTTTGTTGGCATTTTCGAACAGTCCGTTATCCTGGGGTGGACTATCGAAGTGAAGTGGTTGTGAATGTATAGGTCGACACATCCATCTCTAAAGTAGTGAGAATCAAATTGCCAACAATTATAGCTCACAATCACTCGGGGGATACCGAAATGACAGATGATCGATTTCCAAACGAAGCTCCACATGACTGACTCGGTGATCCTGGCGGTGGCTTCGGCTTCAATGCATTTGGTAAAGTAATCGATAGCGATGATGACGAACTTCTTTCTGGGCCTGGGCCATTAGAAATAGCCCCCGGATGACAATCCCCCACCGAGCCAAAGGGTATGGCTCGGTAAGGGTGACGATCTCTGAGGCAGGCTGATGGACCAGATGATCGAAATGTTGGCAACAGTCACACCTTTGAACGTAAGTTGTGTAGTCGCGTTGGAGAGTGGGCCACCAGTAACCTCGCCGTAGCAAGATCCTGGCGAGCGATCTTCCTCCTTGATGTGCGCCACAGATGCCTTCGTGAACCTCTTGAATCGCTCGGCAAGCTTCCTCGGTGTCGAGGCACTTGAGGAGGGGTCCAGAAAAAGACCTTCGGTATAAAACTTCATCTAAGATGATGAAGCGCCAAGCTTGATACTTCAGTCTCTGTGGCTCTTGAGGGTCGGAGGGGTCCTGAGAATCTCGGAGCAAGGATATATATGGGATCCGCCAGTCGCTTGATGATGCCTGATCAACGATCATGAGCTCCGCTTCTATACTCGAATGCTCTAGCTCTTCAAGGAAAACTAGCTGAGTTCCTTCTGGTCCGGCAGAGGAAGCCAGTTGAGAGAGGGCGTCCACCCGGGAGTTCTCTTTCCGAGTTATCTGGATAACCTTAAAACTCTCGAATAGTGGGGCTATTCCTCTTACCAGTTAAAGGTACTTGATCATCGGCGTTTCCCGAGCTTCATAGTCACCGTTGACCTGGCTGGCGACAAGTTGGGAGTCAGTATGAATCCTGACTCGTTCGGCCCCTAGTCGTCATGTCATCTTGGCTCCCGAGATGAGAGCCTCATACTCAGAGACGTTGTTGGATGCCGGGAAGTTGAACATAAGGGCATATTGAAGTTCTGCTCCTTCTAGGGACTGGAGGAGAACGCCAACGCCGCTGCCGGCCGAGTTGGAGGATCCATGATGAAAAGATCCAAGGTGGGCCCAGGCATCAATGGATGGACTTCCTCGGTCGGGATAATGCTCTCCGCGATGAAGTCCGCGAGTGCCTGCCGTTTGATGGCCGATAGGTGGCGATAGGAGATATCGTAAGCCCTGAGCATTATAGCCCACTTGACAAGGTGACCCGAAGCTTCAGGGTGAGCAAGGATTCTCTTCAGGGGCTCATTGGTCAATACGACAATGGAGTGCCCTTGGAAGTAGGGCCGGAGGCGCTTGGCCAAGGTTACCAATGCTAGCACGAGTTTATCGATTGCGGGGTACCGTCGTTCGGCCTCGTTGAGCACCTTGCTGGTGTAGTACATCGGCCTCTGCACTCCTGCGTCGTCTCGAACCAGGACAGAGCTCACCGTGGAGGGGGTCGACGAGAGGTAGAGGTGCGATGGTTCACCCGGGATCGGTTTTGATAGCACCGGGGGCGAGGCCAGAAACTCCTTCAGCTCTGCAAAAGCCTTCTGGCATTCCTCATCCCAAGCGAATGTGGCATATGCGATTTTAGGCCCTCTCAATAATTTGAAGAAGGGCAGGCATTGTTCGGCTGCTCGGGACAAGAAACGGTTGAGCACAGCGATTCATCCAGCTAGGCGCTGGACATCCTTGATGCAGGCGGGCGGCCACATGTTCAGGATTGCCTGAACTTTGTCGGGGTTGGCCTCGATCCCACGCTGAGTGACTAAGAAACCCAGGAATTTTTTGGATCGAACCAAAGGTGCATTTAGCTGGGTTGAGCTTCATGCTGTATCTCAAGAGGGTGTCGAAGGTTTCTGCTAGGTCGACGAAGTGGTCCTCAGCCTTGGGTGTCTTGACTAGCATGTCGTCGATGTAGGCTTTGGCGTTCTGACCAATTTGTCCTTCGAAAATGTGGTTGATCAGCCTCTGATATGTTGCTCCGACGTTCTTCAGCCCGAAGGGCTTAGTGATGAATGCTATCTTCTCAATGTCTTCAGGATCCATTTGGATCTGATGATTGCCGGAGTAGGCGTCTAGGAAGCTAAGCAATTTGTTACCGGAGGTCGAGTCGACTAGCTGGTCGATGCTCGGTAGTGGGTAACAATCTTTCAGAGTAGCTTTGTTGAGGTCGGTGAAGTCCACGCACATTCACCATCTGCCTGAAGCCTTTGGTACTAAGACGACATTAGCGAGCCATGTTGGGTAAAGGACTGGGTGAAATAGGCCGGTTCTCTTCCCCTTAATAATCTGCTATTTGATGATCGTCTGTTTCTTTAGGGCATGATTTCTTCTGCATTGCTGGATGGGTTTCACCGACGGGTCAAGGTTGAGCTTGTGTACCACCATCTCCCCAGGGATCTCGGGAAGATGCTCATCAGACCATGCAAAGACTTGAATATACTCCGAAAGGAAATCTTTGTATTGCTTTTGTACATCAGATGGTAGATCAGCTCCAATTTTTACTCCTAGGGCTGGGTCGTCTTTGAGGAAGACCATCAACAATTCGCTACCAGGCTCGGATGTTGTTGGTGCATCCTCGACTCCCTCGCCCTTTTTCTTTTTTCCCTCTGGCCTTATGGCTTCGACCGAGATTATGTAGCATCTTCTAGCTATTGCCTGGTTACCTCAGACTTCCCCGATACCGCATTTGGTGGGAAACTTCATTTTTTGCTTATAGGTGGAGGGCACTATCTTTGTCCGGCTGAGGATACCTCGGCCGAAGATGGCATTATAGGCCGACATCCCCTTGATCACAATGAAGTCAACCATAACAGTGACGATCTTGGGAGGGGTGCCGATGGTGACTGGCAGGCTTAAGGCTCCCTCAGGATAGGTTGCCTGGCCATTGAACCAACAAAGGGGGGTTTGAATTGGGCGGAGCTTGGAGGGGTTTTCACCCATCTTAAGAAAGCATTCATATGAGAGTACATCAGGGGCACTACCATTGTCGACTAGTATCTTATCTACGTTACAATGGTTTATAGTAGCCGATACTACAAGAGCGCCATCGTGACAGGTAGATAATCCTTCCAGGTCTTGGTCGGAGAATACCAAGGCCTGTTGTTAGCTCGTCGGCGGGGCTTTGGGGGGCTCGGAGGCCCTGCTTGCCCATTCAGCATGACGCTTCCTTCCTTGGCTACTGTCTCCTCCTGATGCCGTGCCGCCAGAAATGACATTGATGTGGACCCTGCAGGGGCAATTGTCAATTTCTTCTGGAATGCCACAGTCTTCCTTCTGGCGCTCGTACATGTACCGAGATTAGTCTCCCTGGAGGACAAGACGCTCGATCTCATCCTTGAGCTAGTGACAATCTTTGGTATGGTGCTCGTGGTCATTGTGGAACTGGCAATGTTTGCGACGATTGCGGCGTTTGGCCTTCATAGGGTCGGGTTGGTGGAGATGGCCCGAGCCCTTGATGTCTTCGTATATCTCGTAGACGAGGGTGGATAGGAGAGTGTACCGCTCGTATTTACGAGGGGGATCCCTTCGCTCTCCATCCTGGTTCCACCGTTTTCCTTTGCCCGAGCCTTGCTCGGATGGTCGCTTCTTGTCCCCCTCCCGACCCGAGCCCGTCGGGCAGCGGAAAGCGCTGAGGACTTCCTCGCACTCTGCATGGCACAGGGCTAAGGTCACCAGATCGGCGAGGGAGGTGGGGGGATAGAGGACCAGTTCTCGCTGGAGGTTCTCATCGCGGGTGGCTCCGATCAGCGTGATGATGGCTGAGGCAACGTCCAAGCGTGGGATACGCAGGGCATCCGATTTGAATCGGTTAATATAAGTTGGAAGCTTTTCCCCTTGTGCCTGCTTTAGTGCCAACAACCCCGCTACTGAACTTGGAGGGCCGCAGCCGGCGAAGCTTTCCTTGAATACTCGCCCAAATTGTTTGAAGTCGTGAATGCTGCTGGGGGCGAGTGCTCGGAACCAGGCCTGAGCACCTTGGACCAAGGTGGTCACGAACGCTCAGCATTTGACAGCGTCGAAGGCCCCGTGCAAGGTCATCAGGGCATCAAAGCTGTCGTGGTGGTCGGCCGGGTCTCCCTGGCCGTCATACGACTTGAAGGTCGGCAGCGAGATTCTGGGGGAGATCTCGGCCTTCAAGATATGGTCGGAGAATGGGGATTGCTCCTCATCTTCCTTAGCGGACATTTTCTATAGGGCGCGGAGGGCACGCTCTTGTTCTGCGAATCGTCGCTCGAAGTCCCGCAACTGGAGGGATAGCTCCGGTTGCCGTTGAACCAAGGGGCTGTGGGGGCGTCCCTGAGGGCTGCCGCATCGTCCCTCGGGGGGATCAGTTTCTGGGAACTACCGTCATGTCCCGGTTCCTTCTCTCCTTGGGGTGGAGGAGGATTCTTGTTCTGGAGGAGGGGCGTGTGAAGGTCCTCCCGATCGATTATGTATAAGCCGTCGCCTCGGAGGGTAAAGCGGCCTCCGACGGTGTGTTGGGAAGCTCCACCCTGGGGGGGGGGGCTCTTCCCGGGAAGTCGTGACTTCTCTTCCCTAGCCGCCTGGTCCTCATCAATTCAACGAGGATGTCCAGTTTTGCGTTTGGAGAGCGTTAGATTTCCCGTTGGGGGATTGCATCTCCGCGAGCGGTAGAGGCGGCTCATCTGCTTGATTGTTGTTGTTGGAGGGGAGGTTTTCCGCAGGGTGGGGTGGTACAGGTTCTCCATCTACCACCACGGTCTTTCCCTTGTCGCTAGTGGTTCTCCTATCGGAATTTCTTTGCACCATGATGGCTCTTTGCTCGTTTCCCACAGACGGTACCAGATGAAGAGGCATAATCTTGCGCTGCTCTTGAGCCGTGAGATCCTGAAGGAATCTTTGGTCATGGTCACCACATGCATCTAATCTGCAAGAGGGGAAACAGGTTAGAGGTCCTTAGGGATGGAACCCTAGGGAAAACCCTCTGATGCCTAAGTCAGTAAATGTGATAGAGCACGGATGCGAAGAGTGATGGTAGGAGAAAGAAACGGCACGAGATTATTCTCCACCAAGAGGTGTGGTGGTTTTCTCTTAAGATGTTTGCTTACCTTTTCGGAGGGTCTCCTTGGGATTTATATAGCAGTCTGTTTAACGTAAGAGTCAGAGGTACAGAGGGGATTTCGGGGAGGTTACGTCCTTGTAGTGGGCTCTTTATGGCATAAGGACTCTTGCTCTCCCTTATCCCTTGGAGTTCCCCGCTCCTGTTGGAGGTGTAACGGATGCTCAAATAAACGTCTGACAGTTGGTCCGGGCTCAAGATGCTCGCTCGGAGTCCTCTCCCGAGCGATGGGGTGTACCTTGGACTGCCTGCACTGGGTCCTAGTAGAGGCCTTCGTAACCGATCTATTGCACGGACTTCTGGACCTGAGCGTCGCCTAGGAAGTGCTGATCCGAGTAAGTTTTGGGCTTAAAGTAAGTGGGCCCAGAACGGGGCTGTCACTTTGGGGAGCTGGGCCTACTTCGGTCAGATGGGACCTAGTTGGGCCGTGCCCTTGGGCGGTAGATTTTCTCCCTCTTCAGCTTTCAAAAGGGCTTTTGGAATTGAATGAGTAGGATGAAAGGATGTTAATTTGGTCTATATATGTATCTCTGGTTCATTTCTATTAATGTTGAATGCAGATATTTTCAAAAAGTATTTTTTGAGAAACTCGGAATTGATCAGTTTTAAACTAGCCTGAATATAAGGGCTTTATCATTCGACTTCTATAACTGAAGATTTTGAAAAATCCGTAACTCTGCATTTATGAACTTGGCTTCAAGATGAAGAACATCCATCTTATCATCTCTTGGATCTGTGCCTCAAAAAATTCCAAGTGTCGACTCCTTGCGTCCAGACTTCTATCTGGTTGGCTTTTGTCCTTTAGATAATTTGGCCTCTTAATGCTCTTGCTCCTATGCTATATGCTTTCTCTGAACAATCTGCATAGACTCACCTGGCTGCCATGAAAGCATCACCACTCTCAACAATTGGCATTATCTCTCTAAAGCATTTGGTTTCAGTTCTTCATGTATTTGGTTGGTTTACATTTTCCTTCCTCCATGCATTGCATAGAAAACCTTAAAAATCTAAAAATCAAAAAACCAAAATTTTTGAAAAACCTAAAAACCAAATTTGTTTTATGGCTATAGAATTGCTCTCTGATTGCATCTTCCTGCTATGATCAATGTTGTACATATATTTGTCTCTCATGTTTCGGCCTGTGTTGCCTAGCTGTGACTTCATGGCCTACAATGTCACCCTGTGTGAACTATTCATGCCATGCCAAAGAACCCAACAATTGGTGTCATGGTCTTTAGAACCATGCTTGTATTAACAAGGAACCCATCAATTGGTATTTGGGTGATTCAGAACTCATGGTCTTTAACAACTTGTATGATCTGCTTACACCATGCTTGTGATCTGCATTTGAACATTTTTGACCCCATGTGCTCATCTTCTATTTTAGTAATTGGCTTAAATTTAAGCCCTCTTTGCTGATGGCAAAGGGGGAGAGATGCCGTGATGAGTCAGCATCTATTCAAAGGGGAGAGAAGGTTTGTTATGTCATCATCTGTTTCATGATTCTACTGTTAAGGTGACACAAATTGTCGCATAGTTGCCATCATCAAAAAGGGGGAGAATGTTGGATATATGTTGTTTTGAATGTTGGATTTATATTATTTTGATGATGTCTAAATTTGATTCAACTATGCTTCATCATGCATGATAAATGTTGATCATGAAACTCTATGCTATGCTCATCATGAAATAACTCTCTTGTATAAACACTCAGCCAAGTTGGCTTGGGAAGCAATTGTAAGCAACGACAGATCAGAAGCAGCATTAGCCAAGAAAGAATTTTTGGATGGAAAATAGACTTCTCTGCTGCTCCCTTATGATTAGAGGATCTAGTCAGAGACTGCTGAAAGAAGATCAGTTGTCAGAACATTCCAAATTTGAAATAGTCCTATTACAAATTTTCTTGGAGGGAAACTTTCCCACTAGCTCTCCTATATATAGACTTGAAGCTTCTAATGGAGATGCTACTGAAGCTGCTGACTTGTGTTTAATCTCTCTGAGTGATTTTGATGATAACAAAACCCTGAACTTAGTTTCCATCTCATGCCGTGTCAAAGTGATCAAGAGTGAGCATTGAATGTGTTTAAGGCCATTTTGTATAATGGTAAAAGCTTAAATGTTTTAAGATTTCCAAATGCATAAACAAAGCCAGAGCAAACCAAAAATGCATGGATTGAATGAGGACATGAAACTCTTGTCATATGAATAAGATTTACTGGGCTAACAACTCAACTTTGCAGGCAGTTCAGAGTTCGATCGACCAAAGAGCTCAGTTCGGTCGACCAAATTTTTCAGCAGGCTGAACTCTGAGAAATTACAGAGTTCGGTCAACCGATGGATCAAGGTCGGTCGACTGAATTTCCCATCACAGAAAACTCTACAGGGTTTTACAGTTCGGTCGACCAACCGAACCCTTCGAGGCAACAAATATTGACTTTTTGTTTCTTCAATGTGGGAAGCCCTTCTCTTTGGATTTTTTAATTCCAAAGCCACCAGACATGTCATGATTTGTGGATCTGGTTCCTGACTTGTCTCTTGACCTCTTAAGATGTATAAAATCATATCCTTGGGGTCAAAAAACCCTAATCAAAAAAAGGAGATCAAGGGGGGCTGCCAAGAGAAAAAGAGTGTTGCAGGAAGAGCTCCGTGAACAGTGTTTTGTCCAAAGGTTCTCCATCCAAGATCAAGGTTTTCAAGATCAAGCTGAGGCCATTCAAGTGTAAATCAAGTGGAGATTCAAGCTTTGATCAAAATCTGCATCATCTACTCAGGGGGAGCTTAAATCAAACTTTTCTTTTGTGTTCTTCTTCTAAATCTCTTGAGCTTCAAGTGTTTTATGTCTGTAGTCTCTAGACATTTGTGTGTGTGTGGATCTACCCAAATTCGTGTGTTTGTGTGTGTGGTCTTTCTTCACATTTCTGTGTGGTTCGGTGCTTGTGCACCTTCATGGGAATTTCGAACTCCTCACGAGTGTTTCTGTGTGTTTTAATGTTGTAATCCTTTACAAGATAGTGTGTGAATCCTTGAAGACGTAGGTTGCCGTTGTTGCATTCGAACCACCTAAAAATCGTTGTCTCTTGTGTGATTTGACCTTTTTCTCCTATCTCCATTCTGTGCAAGCACACGAGTAGATTAGATTTTTTTTGTATCTCTTGAGTTAGATCTAGCACAACTTATCATCTTCACATTAGATCTATGGTATATTAATTAAAAGGTGGGTTCGGATCGACAAGGCAAACCTTGTCAGGAAGATAACACCTTGCATGAGTAGAATCTTCGGATTCACACCTCCACCATGGTACCAAGGATTCATTGTGTGTGATAAATTTTGTTAGATCTAATTGTTTCTATATAGATCCGAATTTCCTTGTGGTTATTCTTCATACTTGTTTAAATCGGCTAAGGTTTTATTAAATTTTGTTATTACCCAATTCTCCCCCCCTCTTGGGTGTCATTGATCGCGGGACTTCACCTTGAAGAGTAAAGCCCACGTCTCCCTTGAGCCTTCAATAGTGTTACGTCTCTCCAAGTGGTTTTGATGATACCAAAACCATGGACTTAGTTTCCATCTCCTGCCGTGTCAAAGTGATCAAGAGCGAGTATTGAACGTGTTTAAGAGCATTTTGTGTAATGACAAATGCTCAATTGTGTTGAGCCTTCCAAATGCATAAACATAGCTAAATCAAACCCAAAAATGAATGGATTATATGATGACATAAAGCTCTTATCATATGGATATGTTTCATTGGGCTAACAATCCATTTTTGCAGGTTTTCCAGAGTTTGGTCGACCAATGGGCATGATTCGGTCGACCAATTTTTCCAAGGATCAGAAGTCTATAAAAGTTACAGAGTTTGGTCGACCGATTGAGGATTTCGGTCGACCAAAATTTCCAGGGATAAAATTTCTAGGTTTCTCAGAGTTCGGTCGACCGACCGGAGAATTCGGTCGACCGAACCCCTCAAGGCAGCAATTGTTAACTTTTAATTCTTCAATGTGGGAAGCCCTTTCCTTTGGTTTCTGTAATCTTAAAGCCACCAAACATGCCATAATTTATGGATCTATATTTTGGCATGTCCCTTGACCACCCAACTTGTATAAAAACATCTCTTTGGGGCAAGAAACCCTAATCAGTCAAAGGGAAATCAAGGCGGCTACCAAGGGAGGAAGAGGGCTGCTGCAACACCTCTGTGAACAATGTGTCATCTAAGGATTCTTCATCCATCTACAAGCCTTTCAAGATCAATTTGAAGTTAATCAACCTCAAATCAATTGGAGAAGCAAGCTTCATCAAAAATCTACATCATCTACTCAGGGAGAGCTTAAATCAAAAGTTTTTCATTTGTGTTTCATCTTCCAAATTTCCTGAGCTTCAAGTGTGTGCTATTTGTAATCTTTAAACATTCGTGTATGTGGATCTACCCAGATCCGTGTGTTTGTGTGTGTCTTGTTTCCTTCAGATTCGTGTGTGCTTCGGTGCATTTGCACCTTCGTGGTTGTTCATATCTCCTTACGAGTGTGTGTGTGTTCTGATCTAGTAATTCTTTAGAAGATAGTGTGTGAATCCTCACAGTTTCTGAGGGGTAGACGTAGGTTGCCGTCGTTGCATCTAAACCACCTTAAAATCATTGTCTATCGTGTGGTTTGGTCCTTTTCATCTACCCCCATTCTGTGTGATTGATATTGCATATTATCTCTTCCGCGCTTGATCTTTTAGATCTAGCATAATCGATCATTTCAGTGATAGATCCTTGGTATATCAAAAGGTGGGTTTGAATTGACAAGGCCAATCTTGTTAGGAAGATAACACCTTGCGTGAGTAGAATCTTCGGATTCATACCTCCGCCACAGTACCAAGGATCCGTTGTGTGCGAAAGATTTTGTTAGATCCAATAGTTTCTCTAATAGATCTAAACTTCCTTGTTGCTATTCATTACATTTGTTTAAATCGGCTAAGGTTTTCTTAAAATTCATAATCACCCAATTCACCCCCCCTCTTGAGTGTCATTGATCGTGGGACTTCAATTGGTATCAGAGCTAAGGCTCTATAATTTTCAGATCTAATGAGCTAGAGACAGATCCATATCAATGGCCAACAAGGGGATGATGCCTAAGGGTCACTCCATCCACCGTCCTCCATACTTTGACGACTCGAATTACTCCTATTAGAAAAATAGAATGCATATTTTTCTTAGAGCCCAAGAGTGCGAGATTTGGAGGGTGGTGGAGAAAGGCCCATATGAGCTTTCCAAAAATGAAGACGAGTGGTCCCCTGAGGATATTAAAAAATTCATAGTAAATTTTAATGCTGTGAACATTATACAATGTGCTATTGATCAAAACGAGTTTTCTCGTGTATCCATGTGCAGTTCAGCAAAAGAAATGTGGGACAAGTTGTGGCTTATCTATAAAGGAACCTCCAAGGTCAAGGAGACCAAAGCCAACCTACTCGTCAGAGATTACGAGCTATTCAAAATGAAACATGAAGAAACCATCTTTGAGATGTTCGCAAGACTGATTGAGATCACTATTGGTCTGAAGATTCTTGGAAAGGAATACACCAACTCCGAGCTCGTGAGGAAGGTGTTAAGATCCCTTCTACCCGCCTAGCATACAAAAGCCACAGTCATTGAGGATTCGAATAATCTGTCCACACTCTCCTTGGACGAGCTCATAGGGTCACTCATGACCTATGAGATAAATATCAAAAGAACTGCGGAGGGGGAATCCAAGAAGAAGAAAACTGTGGCCTTGAAAGCCAACCAATCTTATGATGACTCCCAAGAAGAGGAGTCCAGCGAAGGGAGTAATGAAGACGAAGACTTGGCTATGCTGACCCACCAATTGAAGAAATTTTTGAGAAGAAAGAAGAATTTCCAAGGAAATTTCAGAAAGGGGCAAAGGAAGCCCGTTCAAACCAAGGGCGAGTCGAGCAAGCCTAACAATGTTATTTGCTATGAATGCAAGAAGCCCGGGCACATGAGAGAACAGTGCTTAGATCTGAAAAGAAAGTTCAAGAAAGAAAAATTCAGAAAGCCAAAAGCCATGGTTGCCACATGGAGTGATGAAGAGGACGAATAGTCCGAAGAGGAGCTACAAGAGCTCATAGAAAGTTTGTGCCTTATGGCATACGAAGATGATTCAACTATATTAAATTCTAACCCTGACTTTATCTCAAATGAACATTGGGAATCCGAGCATGAAAAGTTGTATGTGAAATACAAGAAAATCAGATCAGAAAATAAATCCCTCAAGAAAAAGATCGAAGATCTCACACATGAGGATTCTTCTGTTAAGTTTGAAAAACTTGAGCAAGAATGGTTTGAACTAACAGATGAAAAAGAAAATTTGCCTCAAAAAATTTTAGATATTAAAAAATCCAAAGAGGAATTATCATGCAAGATATCTAAAAAAGGAAAAATTTCTGAGAACTTGAAAAGTGAAAAAGTTCTGATATCCACAATTTCAGAACTTGAAAAGAAAAACAGGAGTTTAAAGAAGGAAGTGGGTGACTTGCAGTCCACTTTAGCTAGGTTTGTTAATGGCAAACAAAACCTAGACAACATGTTAGGAGTTAAGGTAAACTTCCAGAAAGAAGGTTTGGGGTACATTCCCTAAAACAAAAAATCTTTTGTGCACAAGATCACTACTTCCTTTGTTCATGAAAAAGAAAACAATTGTGCATCATGTTCACACCCTTAGCCAAAACATGCTCAACCTAAACCACACCAATTCCAAAGGAGGTTCTCAAATGTTAATTGCTTTCACTGTGGTAGATTTGGTCATGTTGTTGCTAATTGTTGTTTCAAACTAAATTCATAATGAAATCAAACTGCTTGGATCAAGAAAAGATATGCACGGAACTGGACTAACACTTTCAGACCCAAATTAGTTTGGGTATCAAAAACAATTGCATGAGAATGTTGTATCTTGCAGATATGCCTTGAAGCCAGGGGGAGCAAATAGTACGTAGACAACGGTTGCTCAAGACAAATGATAGGGGACAAGAAGGTGTTCTCTACGCTGCAAGACAAGGATGGAGGCTTAGTTGCCTTTGGAGGAAAAGACAATGGTAAAATCATTGGGATCGACAATATATGTAAGAATTCTGAAACTCTTATCGAGAATGTGCTTTTGGTAAAGGGTTTAAATCACAATCTTTTAAGCATAAGCCAACTATGTGACAAGGGTTTTAAAATTATTTTTGACGAAACTCATTGCCTTGTCATGAATAAAATCACTAATGAAATAAAATTCATTGGAAAAAGGAACAACAATGTATATATCATTGATCTTGATGATGTTTCCCGTGACGATGTGTGCTTTGTAGCAAACAATCATGATAATGCTTGGTTATGGCACCGAAGACTAGGTCATGCTAGTCTTGGAGTAATCTCTAAATTATCTAGACATGACATGGTGAATGGACTGCCAAAGTTAAAATTTGAAAGTGATAAAATTTGTGAGACTTGCACAAAAGGCAAACAAACACGCATCTCCTTCAAAAATAAGAATATTGTTTCTACCGCTCGGCATCTAGAACTGCTGCACCTTGATCTCTTTGGTCCAACTAGGACATCTATCATAGGAGGAAAATATTAAGGATTTGTAATTGTTGATGATTACTCCATATTCACATGGGCATTATTTCTAGCGAATAAAAATGATGCCCTGATAGAGTATCAAGTATTTTGTAGGAAAATCCAGAATGATAGAGGTTATCTCATCACCACAATTCAAAGTGATCATGGTGGTGAGTTTGAAAATCATGTGTTGGCCCAGATAACAATATACGCGGACAAGAAGGGGGGCTTGAATTGTCCCCCAAACATGATGACCAATTTTAAAACTGAACGGCAGAACTAACAAGATTGAGGAAAATAAACAATATAAGAATGAAGTAGATTCTCTCAATCTAGCCGAGCCCACACGATCAAGATAATAGATAAAAGTGAGCTAGCACATACCACAATGCACAAGGAATTTTAAGGTGGTTCGGGACCACGACGGACTCCCTACATCCACCCCTCACCAAACCGGTGAGGCTTCACTCGCTCACAAAGAAGCGCATGGAGTAAAAACTCCAACACACACGGAGACTTTGTCTCCACAACAATCCAATGGCGGGATCAATCCACACACACACACGCTGCGAAAATCACAGCAATAACCACACAACCGTATGCAAACGGTGCACCCACAATGTATTTTTGAGTTCAGAAAATAGAGAAAAATGCTCAATATAGTTCAGACTGAAATATAAACAATAAAGAACATCATAGAAGGATGATGAAAGGTTGTAGAATGTATGCCCTTGAGCTCCATAACCCGATTGAAGAAGTTCCTTGAAACCTAGGTCAGAGGGAAGTCAGATGGCGTCGATTTGAGCATCTCCTCGATCCTCTCTTCAAGCCGCTCCACTTTCTCTTCTACCATGAGCTTCAAAGATGCATGGATGTAGATTAAAACCTTCCATCAAGAGCTCCTCTATCTTTTCCCCCTTTTCTTCACCTACAAGATAAGAGAAAATAAGCACTAGGGTTCTTATCTTCAAAACTCGGAGTTCACATATATATGCAAGATAGATTGGCCAAATGACTCATATAACCTTCCTAAAACATGTTAGGAACACCCTCATATGTTTAGGAACCTTTGGGGGTAGTTTGGTAAAGTTTCCAAGTGAAAAGAATGGGTTTAGAAGGGTTTCGCAATTCCCGTGCCAAAAGTTTCAGGTGGCTGTTCTGTCTGCATAGCAGGCAGACTACAGCCTAGGGGGGGTCGACCCCAGGGGTCCATCCGTTCCCTGAAGGGTATGAAAACTTCATTTTTGCCTCGTTTAATGCATCAAAAATATTCCCAAAAATCAAGATCAAATTACCATGCGTTGAACAAAGTATTAGGACCATTCAAACTATATTCCAACAAGTTTTATGTAAAGAGATTAAGCATAATAAAAAACCCAAAAACCTCATTTTAAAGATGCATGGAACACTATCAATGCAATAAGATCTCATAGAAGATGTGCATGAAAATCACCAAGAATTTTAGATAAAGGTAAAATCACTTGGACATGCATGTAAGTAATATATGTGAACATCAAATACGCCATTTTCACCAAGTGAAAAAAATTTGTATCAAGCATCATTCATTAAAACCCAATCATGGTTTGTTCATAAAAGCCATATACAAGCAAATCATTCACTCATGAAACCATGGTATGTCGATGAAGTTCTTCAAGCAAGCACACGTTGTTTGGTATCATTAAAACCAAATTCCATACTCAACTAGGGGACTCAACAATCTCCCCCTTTTTGATGATGACAAAATGATGTGTGCGTGAATTTCAAACGATTGAATAGAGACCATACATTCAGTTTCAAAAACATCAGTGAGCCTTTCTCCCCCTATGTGTTAGAGGAAAAGTTTCCCTTATCAGAATTAGAAATTTGAGCACACCAACCTATTCTCCTCCTTTTTGTCAACAACAAAAAGAACTGACTGATAATGGGGTTATTAACCGGTTATGAACAAGTATGATCTTGAGATGTGTATTAAATCATTCATGCAAGTAAACAAGCAAGCAGGCATGAAAATCAAGCAAGCAAGTAGTAATCTATAGCTCCCCCTCAATTGGGTAAAAGGATAGCAAGTTAATAGTAGATTCAATATCAAGTTGTGTCACATGAAGCATAATCAAAAAAGGCAGTGCAGTCATATGCTAGAGGCACTGCATAAACCATGATGAGTACAAATTCAAGATACACATCCATCACAATAATACCCAACAGTGAAATATGTGAAAATGAGCAATGAACTTCAAAATTATATGGATATTGGCAGAATTTCTTAGGAACACTAGAGGGTTATTTTTTTTCTACAATTCTATTTAGATACTTGACTATCGGTAACTTCGCACAACCCCCTTTTTTATCTTTTATAGGATTTCACCGTTCGACGCAAGTCACCTCATGTGTCTTTATGGGGTTTCCCGGCTACAAGGATTCATCACAATTTTGATTCTTGTGGATTTTAGCTTCACTTTTCGACGCGAGTTTTCTCATTTATTTTAGTGGAGATTTCCGGCTACTCGGTTCCACATTCCACTTATTGATTGGGGTTGACAGCTTTTTCCTCACGATTACTCTTCATTTCCATGTAGAAATTTTATTTCCCTTAAAGTGTTGAAAAGAAGTTCTGAAATCCTTATCAATCAAAGTCATATACATCACTTTTGTGCAATGTGTGTGGGTAATTGCTATGTATGTAGAAAATGAATTTGCCATTAACATAGCTATAACTCCCCCTAAATGTATGCACCATTGGAAACAAATCATCCCCCTCTGTATATGTCATGATACACAAATGATCAAAATCACTGCAGTTTATCTATCAAGGAGGTGAGATCTTAGAAGATTTGAAGAAAAGGTTATCTAGAAATATATACATGCATTCAAGCAAGGATTTGAAAGTAAAGTCATGCAAGATGATTTCCGGTACGAGGCGGAGGTATAGGTCCAAAGACCCGACTCACGCATGGTAGGTGTTTCCCGATGGACGGAATCCACCATTCCACAACACACCATTTTAAATACCGAAGAATCATGGCATTCAAGCACGCATGTTCAGAGAATATGCATGAGTATATGCATGTAACTGAAAAGATGATGAAAATTTATTTCTATTCACAAGTATGCAGCATGAAGTATGAAAATTCTATATGTAAATTTACTTATTGTGCCAGTGTATGCAAAATTCTCAGATAAGTGCAAGAGTATCTTTGATGCCAAAATCAACGAAACCAGAATGTAGCTATTTCAGTGTAATCATTTTTATCCAAAAGTCAAAATTTTTACCTTTGGAGATTTTTCAAAGTGAAACTCAACATGATGAACTCACAAAACCAAACCATTTTTCTCTCTCGCCTTTAGAAGCCTTTATTTGTTGACATTTTCCTTGGCCTCAAGGCTCCTCTGCAGAACAGAATTCTCATTTCAAGATTTTGGGTACCCAAGCCTTCTTAGGTCCCGAGGGGTTAGTTCTAGCATGAGCAAAATGTATTTTATTTTTTCTCTCAAACCATTCATCATCGGCCCTCATTAAGTCACACACATACATAGAGTGGCCGAACATACCACAGTAAAAGCATGTGACATTTGGCTTTCTAAAACGACTCCTATACATATATGATCCATCAACATATGAGTTCATGAATGAGTCAACATGAGTATAGCCATATGAATCACATGATTTTTGAAATTTATTTTTCACAAATGAGTTTTTCTTTGTGGGTGAACGTCCCACATCATCTTTTTCATTCCTAACCTTTCCATTGCTAGTCTCACCATGTCAAACCATTTTCCCTTTTCCTTTTAATTCCTTTTGAACAACTTCTTTCAATTTGTTTAATTCGTCATGCATGGTATTGAAGTTGGTTTCTAATTATTTCTTGAATTTTTCACATTCATTCAGTCTTGAATTAGGTTCGTCCAACTCCTTTACCAATTTTTCATTTTCAATTTTTAGATTTTTCTCATTCTCATAAGCATGTTGTTTTTCAATCTCCAAACATGAAATATCATCCTCAAATAGAGAAAGTTTGGACAACAACATTTCATTTTCGTTTTTCATTTTCTCAAGTTCCAACTCAAGCAAACTACATTTAGTGCATGAAGATGAACTAAAATGTAAAATATCATGAAACTTATTTTTTAGATTTTTATTTTCATGCTTCAACTTCTTGCACTTTTCATACATTCCACCATAAGCAATTTGCCATTCTTCGCAAGTGAGGTTTTCGTTATCAGAGTTTACCTTGGTGTCGTTTTCCTCATTTGCCATTAAACATAAATTTTGGACCTCCTTATCTAGCTCATTGTCCTTCTCGGATTTGGACTCGCTCTCATCCTCATCACTCCATGTCGCCTTCATGGCCTTGGGCTTCTTCACTTTTTCTTTCTTCAGTTTCTTCTGAAGACTTGGACATTCACTTCTCATGTGGCCGACCTTTCCACATTCATAGTATCTAATCTCCACTTTCTTTCTCAATACTTTTTTCAGAATTTTTCCCAAAGAAGTGCCATCTTGTCTAACCTTTCTGAATAACTTTCTAGCTTTGCTAGTGATGACATCCACAAGTTCTTCCTAACTGCTATTTAGACTTGACCCTTCATCGCTCTCCTCAGAAGATTTAGAGTAAGCCTTAAATGCCACTGATTTCTTTTTGCCCTTCTCTTCCTCTGTCCCCCTAATGTTGATTTCATAGGTCATCAAGGACCCGATCAACTCATCCAGCTTGAGTGTAGTGAGATCTTTAGATTCTTCTATCACGGTTGCTTTCGTGTGCCATTGTGGTTACAAAGACCGTAGCACCTTCTTTAAAAGATCTTGATTTGAGTACTCCTTTCCCAATACTTTCAACCCGTTGAAGATCTCACTTAACCTTGCAAACATCTCTGAGATAGTCTCATGCGGCTTCATCATAAAGAGCTTGTATTCTCAGACTAATAGATTTGCTTTTGTTTCCTTTACCTCCAACGTTCCTTCGTATATGAGTCTGAGCTTCTCTCACATTTCCTGTACAGAGGAACACATAGATATGTGTGAATATTCATTCGGATGAACAGCACATTGAACAATATTCATAGCTTTGAAATTTGCACATGATTTTTTAATGTGTTCTTCAGTCCAACTGTCTTCATCATCGGGCAATTTATATGGACCTTTACTAACGACTCTCCAGTTATCATAATCTTGTGCTCGTAGGAACACAATCATTCTATTTTTCCAATGGGGATAATTAGTTACATCAAAGAAGGGGGGTCTATGTATATAATGTCCCTCAAGAATCATTCCCCTACTTTCCATCGACAAAGATCTTTCCTCTCCAACTGTGAGATTGAATAAAATCAGAGGCCTCGCTCTGATACCAATTGTTGGCCCAGATAACAATATACGCGGACAAGAAGGGGGGTTGAATTGTCCCCCAAACACGATAACCAATTTTAAAACTGAACGGCAGAACTAACAAGATTATGGAAAATAAACGATATAAGAATGAAGTAGATTCCCTTAATCTAGTCGAGCCCACACGATCAAGACAATAGATAAAAGCGAGCTAGCACACACCACAATGCACAAGGAATTTTAAGGTGGTTCGGGACTACGACGGACTCCCTACATCCACCCCTCACCAAACCGGTGAGGCTTCACTGGCTCACAAAGAAGTGCACGGAGTAAAAACTCCAACACACACGGAGACTTCGTCTCCACAACGATCCAATGGCGGGATCAATCCACACACACACACACTATGAAAATCGTAGCAATAACCACATGACCGTATGCAAACGGTACACCCACAATGTATTTTCAAGTTCAGAAAATAGAGAAAAATGCTCAATACAGCTCAGACTGAAATATAAACAATAAAGAACATCATAGAGGGACGATGGAAGGTTGTAGAATGTATGCCCTTGAGCTCCATAACCCGATTGAAGAAGTTCCTTGAAACCTAGGTCGGAGGGAAGTCGGATGGCGTCGATTTGAGCATCTCCTCGATCCTCTCTTCAAGCCGCTCCACTTTCTCTTCTACCATGAGCTTCAAAGATGCATGGATGTAGATCAAGAGCTCCTCCTTCTTTTCCTCCTTTTCTTCACCTACAAGATAAGAGAAAATAAGCACTAGGGTTCTTGTCTTCAAAACTCGGAGTTCACATATATATGCAAGATAGATTGGCCAAATGACTCATATAACCTTCCTAACACATGTTAGGAGCACCCTCATATATTTAGGAACCTTTAAGGGGTAGTTTGGTAAAGTTTCCAAGTGAAAAGAATGGCTTTAGAAGGGTTTCGCAATTCTCGTGCCGGAAGGGGTCGACCGTGGGGGTCGACGCTCACTGTTTCTGCTGCAAAAAAACACCAAGATAGAAGTCTACCTGGAGAAGGTCTACCCCTGGGGTCGACCACCTTCAAGTGGCTATTCTGTCTACATAGCAGACATACTACAGCCTAGGGGGGGTCGACCACAGGGGTCGACCCCTTCCCTGAAGGGTCTGAAAACTTCATTTTTGCCACGTTTAATGCATCAAAAACATTCCCAAAAATCAAAATCAAATTACCATACATTCAACAAACTATTAGGACCATTCAAACCATATTCCAACAAGTTTTATGTAAAGAGATTAAGCACAAAAAACCCCAAAACCTCATTTTAAAGATGCATGGAACACTATCAATGCATTAAGATCTCATAGAAGATGTGCATGAAAACCACCCAAACTTTTAGCTAAAGGTAAAATCACTTGGACATGCATGTAAGCAATATATGTGAACACCAAATACCCCATTTTCACCAAGTGAACAATTTTTGTATCAAGCATCATTCATTAAAACCCAATCATGGTTTCTTCATAAAAGCCATATGCAAGCAAATCATTCACACATGAAACCATGGTATGTCGATCAAGTTCTTCAAGCAAGCAGACATTGTTTGTTATCATTAAAACCAAATTCCATACTCAACTAGGGGACCCAACATCATGACTTCAGCAATTTTTGCAAAGAGCAGGGATACACACATAACTTCTCATCACCAAGGATGCCTCAACAAGATGGAGTAGTGGAGATAAAAATAGGACCTTGATTGACATGGCACGGACCATGTTAAGAGAGAACTCCCTACTAAAATATTTCTGGACTGAGGCGGTAAGTACGTCATGCTACATCATCAACAGGGCCATGGTAAGGCCCATTTTGAAGAAAACACCATATGAGCTTTATCAGGGTAAGAAACCAAACATTTCCTATCTAAAACATTTTGGATGCCCTTGCTATATTCTGAACAATGGTAAGTCAATCCTAGTTAAATTTGATGAAAAGAGTGATAAAGGAATCTTCCTAGGTTATGCATTGAATTCTAGAGCTTACAGATTGTTTAATAAAAGGACCTTCGTTGTTGAAGAAAGTCCTCATGTTATTTTTGATGAATCTGAATCAAAACTGACGAATCAACCTATTCTAATCTTGGATGCAGATGAAGCTCCTAGAAATCCAACTGGTGCTGGATCATCTAAAGCTAAGGATGAACAAACGGAAGGAACTTCCAGCAAGGATGAAAAGGATGAAGATCCATCAATTAAAACACCCCGACTTGCCCAGTTCCTCCACGTTCTTGAAAGATCACCCTGCTAAAAATATTATCGGTAATCCTGAAGATGGGATAAGAACTAGATCATCATTAAGGCAAGTGGAAGAAGAGGATTTGATGGCCTTAATCTTTCAAGAGGAGCCTAAGGATGTATTGGAAGCTCTACAAAATGAATCATGGATCCAGGCTATGCATGAAGAGCTGCACCAGTTTGAAAGAAATGAGGTGTGGACTCTTGTGCTGCGTCCTAAGAATCAACCCGTAATAGGAACCCGTTGGGTTTTCAGAAATAAGTGGAATGATACGGGAGTGGTTGTTAAAAACAAGGCCCGGCTTGTAGCCAAAGGGTATAGCCAAGAAATGGGTATTGATTTTGATGAGTCATTTGCCCCGGTTGCTAGATTAGAAGCAGTCCGGATTCTCTTGTCCTATGCTTGCTCATCGAACTTCAAATTATTTCAAATGGATATTAAATCTAATTTTTTAAATGGGTACATCAAAGAGGATATTTTTATAGAACAACCTCCAGGTTTTGAAGACTCAAAATATCCAAAGCATGTGTACAAGTTGCAGAAAGCCTTGTACGGATTAAAACAAGCTCCAAGGGCATGGTATGAAAGGCTCACCTCATTCTTAATTAAAAATGGGTTCAAAAAAGGTAAGGTTGACCAAACACTCTTCACGAGAAAATCAGGCGAAGCAAATGTCTGAAGGAATTTTCATAAATCAAGCTAAGTACACTTTGGAGCTGTTAAAGAAATACGGGATGGCAGAAGCAAAACCCATGTCAACTCCGATGGCCACAACCATGAAGTTAGACAAAGAAGAAAATGGTAAAATAGTAGATCCCATACTATTTCGAGGTATGATCGGATCACTACTGTACTTAACAGCATGTTGTCCTAACATTCAATACAGCGTATGTCTATGTGCTCGTTTCCAGTCATGTCCTAAAGAATCTCATTTGCTGGCTGTTAAACAGATTTTTTGATATTTAATTGGCACAGTAGACTTCAGTTTGTGGTTTTCGATCGATAGCTCATTTGATTTGATTGCATATACCGATGCGGATTATGCTAGATGTATTGTTGATCACAAAAGTACTAGTGGGTACTGTCAGTTTCTTGGTGGGTGCCTAGTTTCATGGGCCTCCAAGAAACAACATTCAGTAGCTCTCTCTGTTGGATATAGTGGAATGTCAATCTAGTGGGGGAGGGGGTGAATAGGTTGACCCTTTTTAAAATTGATAGAGCAATATCAACCAATTCTTTGAGTAAGCTATTTCTAAATAAGAATGCAGAATGAGATAATGAAGCAGTCGGACCTATTCAAGCATCTAGCGACACACAAACCACACAGAGGAGAGCAAACCACAGATGAACACTAGGTTTTTAAGGTGGTTCGGTCTCCCTATGGAAACCTACGTCCACCCCTCACTGAATCAGTGAGGATTCTTGCTGAGCCTTACAGCTTAGCTAAACAGAGGAACAATTCCTCACAACCGATGAGCTCTACAGCTTGGCTTGCAAGAGGAACCAGTCCTCTTACCCACTGACAAACAGCTTATGGGTGAAACTCCAAACTCCTTGACCCAAGCACAGCCCGCTTGATCAAGAAACCTCCCTCTACAATCACTAGTACGAGGGAGAACAACAGTAATAGAGTTCAAAATAAACTGCAAAACATAAAATAGAAAACAGAAAATTGAAAGAGTTTCATATACAAATCAGATATCTCAAACTCAAAGATCTGAAGGATGAAACTCTTAATCAGCAGGTTTCCTCTTCCTTGACAATGGGATGTAGAAGGGCTCGCGATGCTGCACTCTTGATGTCCCTTCTATCCTTAATGATGGAATTCTGAAGCTCTTCCTCCTCTTGTTCGTGGACCAAGCAGCACCAAAAGAAAGATGATGATCCCCGATCTTCGACTACAGAACCCCTTTTCACTGCTGCCTTTGACTGCAACCTGTGTGATGTGACACCACCTTGGGGTGATAATCACATGATCAAATGACCCTTGGACCTAGCAAGCAACCAACGCACGAACCGGTGATTTTACTCGGGCGGACTCACCCGCTAAGCGCACTCTTGTGCCCGTAGGCAAACCGGTGATAGTGGTGAGGGTCCGGGATGGGTCCTTGCTGCTCCGGGTGTTGGCTAGCTTTGGATTGGACCTCTCAAGGGTCCTAGGATGCCCACTCTCATAGGCGGCCAGCACACCGAGGGCGTGGGTGTTAATGGCTCTCTCGCAACTCACCCGTGGTAGTCACTCAATCATAAGCAAATTCGGGTTCGGGCGCTCCACTTACCACCGACGGCACTAAGATGCAATACTAATTAAGCAAAGGAATATAGCAAAGTGGGGTGTTTAGTGGCTCACCTGATCGGTGTGAAGACACCGATCCCGGCCGGAGACGAGGGCGAGCGAGGAAGCGTGGGCTTACCCGCACGCCGCGCCGGAGAAGCTTCGACCTGAAATTTTAAATGACATGCACTACACCCCATGCAAGGGGGGGATCTTGGGGAAGGGAAATCAAAGAATACATCCAATTACTACCTCCACACAGGGAGGGGCCTTCAGCCGGCCAAGCGGGGAGGGGAGAAAGTGATGAAAACACAAGAGAAGGAGCCGATGCCGAATCTGCCCGCTCTCTGCGATAGGGGACAAACAGCTAGAGTTGAGGACGCAGATCTTGATCTAGAATTTTTATGATGATGGGACTGGTGGGAAACTCTTCGTATCTGGAACGGGAATGCCTCAGAATTTTGTTGATTTCTTCTGGTGCCGAGGCTGGTCCGGGTAGAGGCTCGAACAGGGTGGCAGCTTCTCGGACTGACAGCCTCAGGTTTCCAACAGCAGGAAGAAGAGGATGCCCCGACCGCTCCCGAACTCAGAATCAAGTGCCATCAAAGCCGTTGGAACCGTGGACAAGCCCTCTTCGCAGCAGAACTGGCGGGGAAGCTAAACGATGCCGGAGAAGACCAGTGGACTCTGAACAGTGGTGATAGGTCGGTGCGGACTGTGGGGATGCAGAACTATGTACCCGGGGAAGAAAATTGGTAACTCTTGGACACGGATGCCGATCGGAGTTCTGCTTCTTGATTCTGAAAGTAGACAGGACTAGAAAGAACTTTTCAGAAGAACTCTTGGCCTGATTCTTCTGAGGTTTGTCGTGGTGAAGCTTCTACTCTGAATCAGGTACTCCGCAGGGGCAGCTCTGCGCAGTTGTGGGAGAACGGACCTCCCGTGCGGCACAAACCTAGGATGGGGATGAGACCACTGCCGTTGCGAAGAAGACAGGAGGACGCTTCCGTGGATAGCTCTTGGGTCTTCAAACTCGTCCAGAGGGAGCCGTTGTTGCTGCTGCAAGATGGTGATCCTCTGCAGGTTCGCAGCTGCTAGCAGGTTCGCCGGTGTAGATCCCGAATGGCCACGAACGGTGATGGAGAAGAAGGAATGGTGAAGGAATGATGTTGAAGGGTGGAAGGGGAGTGTAAGGAAGGTAATGGAGGTGTCTAGAGGTGGAGGAGGAGCTGTAGATGGGGGAGGGTGCAGGTGGCTAGGGTTTTTCTTCAATGGTGGAGTGAGGGATGAGGGAGAGGAAGAAGGAGGGAAGGTGGTGAAGAGAGAGGGTGGAGGGCGACCCTACCCCAAGGAGGAGAGGATTTGGGCGACCTTGGGATGAGGAGGGAAGGGGATTTCAAATTTCAAATGCCTAGGGAGGTGGAGGGTTGCATGGGGAAGAGGGTGGGGTGCTTGGGAAATAGATGGGGTGGTTGGAGGGTGGGGTGGGGATTGGGGGACTCTCCTTGGGACTAAGGGGGTGGAGTAATGATAGCTTGGGGAAGTGGAGGGGCTTTAATGGGGTAGGTGGGAGGGTGATGTGGTTGGGAGGGGAGGAGAGAGAGAGGGGGGCGAATTCCCCTTGGAGGGAAGGAGGGAGAGAGAGAGAAGAGAGAGGGGGGGGGGGAAAGGAGAGGGCTTCTCACCACTCTATGTGGACACTAGAAAACTCAAATTTCATTGATTGATTGACTCATTGATTGATTACAAATGGGGGAAATGGGGTCCTATATATAGGGAACCCACATTTTCACAAAAGACCCTAACATTTAACACACTAACAAATAACCGAAGGAAGGGGGGGCGCCCATGGGCCTAGCCCAAAGAAATAGGCCCAATAGCAAACTCATTAGCCTAATGAGACTCAAACTTAGGGAAATGACTCATTAACCTAGGTACAAGACTCAAATAAAAGGAAAATTACATGATTATGACTCAAAGAAAATCTGAAAATTTTATGACTCGACTTAGAGAAATATGACGGACACAATGGAGCTATGCTGGCAAGCAATCGAAGTTGTAAAAAATATGAAGGGCAAGAGATGCCCCCATCATACCCCCGGGGTGCGAAGAACTCGACTCAGTCGAGTATGAGTCATGCCGGGGAAGAGGTCCTCCAACGCAACTCCGACCAAGCTACAACCTCCAACTCAACCTCGTGTTCGCAACCAGGGGACGTCGCTTCAACTTCTCAAGGTGGCTTGGACACACCCTCTTGCCGATGATAGTACCTTGCTTGCCCAGTATTGTCTCTGTGTGCGCACGTCGGACTCTCAAGCTGTTATGTGGAAGCTCTCCGAGGCTGTCGCTTGTTTGCTAGGTGCGATTGATAAACACAGATCCAGAGGGGGGGGGTGAATGGATCTTTCAAAGAATTCTACCCAATTTAAAATTCGCATGAGATGATAACAACAAGATCAGTGGACAATTGATCAAACATAAGATATGCAAACTCAATTAAACTCTAGGATATAGATAATCAATTAACTCACGGTCCTAGCATGCATCTAGCGGAAGCAGGCAATCAAACAAACCACTGCACAAGGATTTTTAGGTGGTTCGGTCCAAAGACCTACGTCCACCCCTCACTCCCAACCGGAGTGAGGCTTCCACTAGTAACACTAGCACAGCAGACTCAATCTGCAACAAATGATGCCAAACAGCTTGACTAGGGGAACAACCTCCCCTCTTCCTCCCAACCGGAGGGACACCCCAAGTGACTCCCAGCCACTTGGAAACCAGAGACACACGGTCTCTCTTCCTCCAGACCCGGAGGGAACCCCTGGACTTGCTACCCACAAGCCCAGAACCGGATGACCAAACCTCCCTTCCTCCAAACCGAAGGGGAACCTAGAGACCCAAGTCTCTCTTCCTCTGAAACCCAGAGGGAAACACAAGTGACACCAAGTCACCTGTAGACTAGAGGTCTTGGACCTCTCTTCCTCCCAACCGGAGGGAAACAACCAATGACACCCAGTCAAAGGCAACCAGAGACGTAAGTCTCTCTTCCTCCACACCGGAGGGAACCCGACCTCACACTAGAGGATCGGAAGAACAGCAAGTGAATAGTTCAAAGGAAAAACAAAAACACAGCAACAGAAAGCTGAAAAGATAAAATCAGATGTGGCTCTCGCAGGAGCTGGCTGGCCTGGATTTGATCCACGGTCCAGCGGGAACTTCTTCTTCTGCTTTTCTCTTCCTCCCAGCATGAACTCTCTTTTCTTCTTCTTCTTCGTTCTTTCTTCTTCTTCTTCTCACTTCTTTTCTTCTTCTTCTCTATTCTCTATATCGTGGAGGCACTCTCTGCTCTTCAGCTTTTCTCAATGGCTCTCTTCTTTTCCATCTCACTCAGCCGATGGAGGAGACTCCATATATATACCAGCAGCAGGCAGCTAGGGCTTATGCTCTTTTCGATTCCCACCCAAGCTTCAGTGGTCCACGTGTCAGCATTTCAGCCTCTAGGATCACGTGCAAGTCTTGATGGCCTCATCCATTAAACCTGTCAGATAATCAGTTGAATAATAGTATCAGATGATGTATAGACTTGAAAGTTTAACTAAGTGTACAGACTTCGTGTGAAGTAATGGACATCAGCCCAAGGCGTCAACGCTTCCATCGTGCAGCGTCGCCTCAGCTCCTCAAGCGAGATGCTCACGCCCTTGGCAACTGGCCAATGCGTCAACGCATCCAGTGTCAGTGTCGACGCAGTGAGCAAGACAGAAAGCGAAAGACGCACAATTGCGTCTACGCAGCCAGCCAAGTGCGTCAATGCACTAAAGGCACAAAACCCATGAAGACAGACAGGCTGAACAGACTTTGATGCTCAAAGACGAGTGTATAGACTTTACCTTAGAAACGAGTGTATGGACTTTGAGACAGCAAATGAATAAGTATGTACACTGAGGGAGTGTATAGACTTGGAACCCAAAGGCAGTGTACAGACTTGGTAAGTCTGAGCCAATGTACAGACATCAAGTGAAGACCAGTGTATAGACTTCTCGTGAAAACCAGTGTACAGACTTTGAGGCGTTTGACGGATGTATATACTTAGCCTTTGAGGAACGATGTATAGAGTCTGAACGTGAAGGCAGGCTGTATAGACTTGAAGCGCTTGAACTGATGTACAGACTTTGAAATAAAGAGTGTACAGACTTGAAAGTTCAAGCCCACGATGTAGAGACTTTGCCCAAGGAAACGAATGTATAGACTTTGCAAAAGTGAACGAGCCAATGTATAGACTTCAAAAGAAGCAGTCCGATGTACAGACTTGGTTGCAAGCTGAACAGTCGGATGTACGGACTTGCTGAAACAGTCCGATGTACAGACTTCAGCTAAGTAGGCCACAGGCCGATGTGTAGACTTGGCCAATGAGCAGACTTTGGCTTGGAACGAAGGTAAAGATGAGGCTGTATAGACTTGGCCAGAACGTAGGGAAAAAGCACCAATGTGCAGACATGAACATCCAGCAGTGTATAGACTTCGTTCCAAGCAACGTAGGTAAAAGAAGAGACACTGTATAGACTTTCACACAAAAAGTAGACAAATCAGCATGGCGTAAACCCAGCTATTCCACTGCGTCAACGCAGCAAGTAAACCAGCAACTACTGTGTCAACGCAGTGTCCTTGTAGCGTCAACGCAGCTAGTGAACAGACAGCCAATGCGTCAACCCAATCTCCAACTGCGTCAACGCACTGCATGAACAATTAGTCACTACGTTAACCCAATCTTGCCATATTCATGAATTAGCTATTCAAGCAAACAATCAGATATTTAAGCAGTCAAACAGTCATCTAAATTAATTAGCACACCTCAGTGTGACTCATGGTGTGTCAGCCATCATCAAAACCACACAAGGGCACAACAATCTCCCCCTTTTTGATGATGGGAACACTATGAGTTACACTGACTCAGATTAGATTCTTCTCCCCCTTTGCCTTCAGCAAAAAGACATGAGTTGAATAAGACTGTATAAAAAGAGTGAATTAAAAGCTCCCCCTTTTGACTAATCTGCCCCTTTTACTTTAGAGAAAAGAATAATCCAGAGATGTCATATGAGACACTCAACATAGTTCAGCAGATGAGGACAACACAATATCAGAAGCAATTAAATCAATTCTCCCCCTTTTTTAAACAACTTATGCAGTGATGCATATGCAACAAATACTCCCCCTTTGGCATGGCAGAAGATATAGAGCTAATGCAGACAAACAACATGATCAGACAATCTAGCACATTGTCCCCTTATGCAAATAGTCTCTCAAACAGACCAGAGAATCTTGCCCTTATGATCTATGATGCAAGAGAAATCCACAAGGATGAACTCTGGTTATCCAAAAACTGCAAGTACACATGGTAAACTGAGAGAAGTGCTTCTCAAAAATGACAACCAGTCTAATATCACTGAATCAAAACACAGTGATAAAGAGCCATAGGATGAGCAGATTCAACAGTTAGTGAAAATTGAGATATTGAACTTTTCAGCAAGATACTAACTTCATAGAACAGAATTTTTTAAGTTCTAGAGTCCTCCATTATAAAAGCTTATGAAACCTTGATTTTATGGTTTAAGAATGATGTAAACAAGTTTTTCAAAAAGAATTGTACTCATATCTGAACCAGCTCTTAATAAAAAGGAACTACAAGCTCATATAAAATTCTAGTTCAACCAACTTCCATCTTACTTAGTTTACTTTCCATGATAGTTTTAAGAGATACATAAGAGAATGCAACAGAATTTTACATTGTTCTTTCAGAATTTGATTTACACTTATTCATAATTTTCTTTTTAAATGAACAATTTTGGTTTATCAACACCTTTTGACATGGGGAGACACCTTGATCAGAGGCCCGAATCCCCAGTTACTCAGTGTGACAACCGTATTGCTTCTCCCATTTTGGAGAACAGAGGTAGCATTGGAAGTATCTTTGGCATGAGGATACACCTTGATTAGAGGCCAGAATCCCCAGTTACTCAATACAACAATGCCATTGCTCTGCCAACTTTTCACAGTATTTTCAATCATCTCTTTAAGCAGAGTTAACCATGGTACTTCATGACACAATCCTTTGGACATGTTTCTCAGTAACCACAGTTATTGCTCTGTCCATGATTCAGAACAAGTTAAGTGTTTAAGAAAAATCACATACACTATATATCTCAGTCAACATAGACAAGGATATCAACTTTTCAGATGTCAGAAGCTCTTACATGAATTTACATGAAGCAGACAGTTAAAGTTTATTAAGAGATTGAATCAGATATTTCCAAGTTCCTTGTGTCCAAACAGGAGTACATAAGACTTAAACCAGTTCCAGTTAACAAATGTTCTTAAGCATGTATAATGGAAGGTTCCTCATTGAATATGTTTTAACTTTTATGAAGTAGTATTCAGGCTGAAGATTTACTTTATATCTCAGCTTAGTAATTCAAGTGAGAATATTCAACAGACAGCATGGATTCTGAAAAATTGTAGCAAAGGAGCTGCTCTTGAGCATAAAAATTCAAGGATGACTGAAAAGAAGTGAAGCTCTCCTTCAGCAGATTTAGGAGAGACAGACAGATGCCTATAAAGTATGAATTCAGATTTTGAACAACTTCAGAAGCAGTCAAGAAAGATCTTTTGATACCACTTTCGTGATGGAATCACTGACACTATAGATTTGATAAGATGAATCAAGTAGGTGGATAGGAAGAGTTCAGATAAAAAACACAACTGAACGGTTTAAGCATGCTCCCCCTATCTGTATGCAGTGAGACACTACCTTCCCCCCCCCTTTTTTTGATTTTTCAAACAGGAATGCTCCCCCTTTCTAGATGCGATGAAATATTTCTTTTTAGATTTTTCAATGAAAGGAAAGTGTTATGCAACTAACTACATGTATGCAAAGACATGCAATGCACTACTCTTCAAATGCAACATCAGTCAAGCTCCCCCTTACAAAGTGCGTGATATGCAATTAAACATATAAGAAGTTTGGCATATCATTCATCATGGCATTTGTGTGCAATGCATTTAGAAATAAACTCAATCATTTTCATGAGCATTTCAGATTTTTCCAATTAGTTTCAGTTAGACAATGCGCAAAAGAATTATCATGATATGCCGTGCATTCAGATCACACAAATCAGAATGCAAAGTTTTCAGAATTTACCTGAATGGGGCTTTATCATCTTGGGTGCCTTGGTTTACTTTACCCCTCTTTATTCCTCAGTCCAAGGCACACCTGCAAAGTATTTGATCATCTTGATCCTGCAGGGACCCAAGCAACTTTGGGTCCTGCGTTAGCCCTCACAGGTGATCTAAGCAAATTCATAGCAATATGGTCACCATGATCCATCAGATAGCAATTTTTCACAGAGTGACCAAACTTCCACAATATCTACATGACGTGACTGGTTTCTGGTTTTTATGATGCATAGTAACAGTAGCATAAGGTTTATAAACATGTTCATAAGATTTTCTGTTATATGCATGAACAGTTTGGTTCTTATTCCTAACCAGCCAACATTCAGAAGATTTGTGACCTTTCTTCCCACAGTTATAGCATGAAAATCTTCCAAATGGTTTTGCAGGGAATTTGACACCATAGGGGTTAACAGTGTTCTTCTGAACATGCCAACAGTTCTTGACTGTATGGCCATTCTTCCCACAGTGAGAGCAAGTAAAAGAATTTCTTCTATGAAAACCATTTTTACCCCAAGTAGATCTAAACCAGCACTCAGCAGCCTTGTGCCCAGGCTTATTACAGTTGAAGCACACAATGTGTTGACTAGAATTGTGTTTAGATCCATATGGATCATGAAAGTGCATGGAAGACCTGGCATGTAGTTTATTGTCTTCTTTCATGATAAAACAATCATTCATGAGATGGCCATGCTTCCCACAGTGATAACATGAAGCATCAGGCTTCCTAGCAGCATGGTTTCTATCAGAAAGATTTCTTGAATGTAAAGTTCCACTAGTATGCTCATCCTTTAACATCAATCTGCAATCTTCCATAATGTGACCTCCTTTCCCACAATAATAACATGACCCCTTTTTAATATGAGTGTGTGAGAGATCATGTGAATTGTGTGTAGCCTTCTTTATAGTAACAGGAGTGTCTTTATCCTTCTTCTGTGAAGTTTCACCCTTTTTCAGTTTTTGATTTTGTTCCACAGTTTTAGGTTTTTCCTTTTTCTGTGAATTTTCATCCTTTTTCAGTTTTTGACTTTCTTCCACATTTTTGGGTTTCACAGTGGATTTTTGTGCAGTGAATTGGAAGACAGAAGGAGCAGAGGTTGTGTTCTGATTGGTAGCTTTGACAAAAACAGTAGATGTTTCATTCCCATTACTCTTTTTATTTGTCGGACTATAGCCCAGTCTCTTTCTCTCAAAGTTATCACTCTTTCCAAGAAGCTTATTCAGATTGTCCTTTCCTTTGACAAATTTTGATAGAGAATTTTTCAAATCTTTAATCTCAGAATTCAAGCCACAAATATTAGCTTCATATTTGGACAGATCTGTTTCACAGGAAATGACTTGTTGATGCAAGGCATCATTCAGACTTTTGAGTTTTTCAACTTCCTGTTTTAGTTTTGTTTCATTGTCAGCTTCAGATAGGACTTATAAAGATCATCAACTTCTTGTTGAAGGGATGTGATAGTAAGCTCATATCCAGCTATTTTCCGTTCACTGCAACTGACATTTCCATTTAACATTAAGTTGATGGTTTTTAGACTCTCAATTTCTTGTTCAGCATTCATCAACCTATCAGAATTATCCACACTCACACACTTGCCTTTTTCCATTGTCATTAGCCTATCTGTCAGCTGGGTGTTTAGATGTTTCAACTCATTGATTTCCTCTTTCAGTTTACTGTTCTGCTCTAGGAGATCAGCATCAAGCACCCATTCATCTGAGAGAGACTGACATTCATGAAACATTTCCTGTTATTTTTCAGATTGAAGTTTGTCAAGATTTTTCTGAATCTCTGAATTTGTTACTCTATCAGCCTATAGTTTTTCAGAAATCAATCTATTTTCTTTTTCAAGATTTACTGATTTAGATCCAGATTCCTCAGTTTGTTTTTTGAGTCTAGCATTTTTAGATTTCAGATATTCCAGATCTGAAGTAATAGAATCAAGATCAGTCAGTTGTCTTCTAAATATCTGATTTTTAGTTTTCAGAGTATCACTGTCCTCACCAGTAAGTTTAGAATTCTCAAACCTATCTAACCGTTTTTTCATAGATATGTTTTTCTTGCTCAATTTATTGCTAGATCTTAACAGCTTGGAATAAGCATCTACCCAATCATCTAAGGTATAGTCCGCAAAGGGATTTACCTGAACTTCGTTCTCTTCTTTATCACTGTGGCTGCTGCTATAGTCGCTCCCATCAGCCATCATGCAGTTTTCCTTCCCTGTTCTGCAAGTTAGTTTCATCTTGTCCAGAATATCCCTAGCAGACCTGCAATCATGAAGGCAAAAGTGTAAGGCCTTGTTAATGGATGCTTTTATCAGATTTATAGCTTTCTGATTTTCTCTATGCATTGATCTATGACGATCAGTCCATTTGGACTCTTTTCGTGGTAACCTATGAGGACCATGAGTAATTAACTTTCACAAATCGGGATTATCTAGATTGATGTAGTTACGCAAACTACTGAACCATGAATCAAAGTTAGACCCATTGAAAACCAGTGGAAGAGCCATTTGTAGGCTATGATCAATTAGACAAAAATCAAGGAGCAGCAAACCGGAATAAGCACCGAGAAGCACGGGGATCACTGCAGATCGTTGGATCTTGAAGCAGTAACCGCTCTGATACCAATTGTTAGCTAGGTGCGATTGATAAACACAGATCCAGAGGGGGGGTGAATGGATCTTTCAAAGAATTCTACCCAATTTAAAATTCGCATGAGATGATAACAACAAGATCAGTGGACAATTGATCAAACATAAGATATGCAAACTCAATTAAACTCTAGGATATAGATAATCAATTAACTCACGGTCCTAGCATGCATCTAGCGGAAGCAGGCAATCAAACAAACCACTGCACAAGGATTTTTAGGTGATTTGGTCCAAAGACCTACGTCCACCCCTCACTCCCAACCAGAGTGAGGCTTCCACTAGTAACACTAGCACAGCAGACTCAGTCTACAACAAATGCTGCCAAACAGCTTGACCAGGGAAACAACCTCCCCTCTTCCTCCCAACCGGAGGGACACCCCAAGTGACTCCCAGCCACTTGGAAACCATAGACACACGGTCTCTCTTCCTCCAGACCCGGAGGGAACCCCTGGACTTGCTACCCACAAGCCCAGAACCGGAGGACCAAACCTCCCTTCCTCCAAACCAGAGGGGAACCTAGAGACCCAAGTCTCTCTTCCTCTGAAACCCAGAGGGAAACACAAGTGACACCAAGTCACCTGCAGACTAGAGGTCTCGGACCTCTCTTCCTCTCAACCGGAGGGAAACAACCAATGACACCCAGTCAAAGGCACCCAGAGACGCAAGTCTCTCTTCCTCCACACCGGAGGGAACCCGACCTCACACTAGAGGATCAGAAGAACAACAAGTGAATAGTTCAAAGGAAAAACAAAAATGCAGCAACAGAAAGCTGAAAAGATAAAATCAGATGTGGCTCTCGCAGGAGCTGGCTGGCCTGGATTTGATCCACGGTCCAGCGGGAACTTCTTCTTCTACTTTTCTCTTCCTCCCAGCACGAACTCTCTTTTCTTCTTCTTCTTCTTTCTTTCTTCTTCTTCTTCTCACTGCTTCTGCCTTCTCCTTCTTCTCACTTCTTTTCTTCTTCTTCTCTATTCTCTATATCGTGGAGGCACTCTCTGCTCTTCAGCTTTTCTTGATGGCTCTCTTCTTTTCCATCTCACTCAGCCGATGGAGGAGACTCCATATATATACTGGCAGCAGGCAGCTAGGGCTTATGCTCTTTTCGATTCCCGTCCAAGCTTCAGTGGTCCACGTGTCAGCATTTCAGCCTCTAGGATCACGTGCAAGTCTTGATGGCCTCATCCATTAAACCTGTCAGATAATCAGTTGAATAATAGTATCATATGATGTATAGACTTGAAAGTTTAACTGAGTGTACAGACTTCGTATGAAGTAATGGACATCAGCCCAAGGTGTCAACGCTTCCATCATTCAGCGTCGCCTCAGCTCCTCAAGCGAGATGCTCACGCCCTTGGCAATTGGCCAATGCATCAACGCATCCAGTGTCAGCGTCGACGTAGTGAGCAAGACAGAAAGCGAAAGACGCACAATTGCATCTACGCAGTCAGCCAAGTGCGTCAACGCACTAAAGGCACAGAACCCATGAAGACAGATAGGCTGAACAGACTTTGATGCTCAAAGACGAGTGTATAGACTTTACCTTAGAAACGAGTGTATGGACTTTGAGACAGCAAATGAATAAGTATGTACACTGAGGGAGTGTATAGACTTGGAACCCAAAGGCAGTGTACAGACTTGGTAAGTCTGAGCCAATGTACAGACATCAAGTGAAGACCAGTGTATAGACTTCTCGTGAAAACCAGTGTACAGACTTTGAGGCGTTTGACGGATGTATATACTTAGCCTTTGAGGAACGATGTATGGAGTCTGAACGTGAAGGCATGCTGTATAGACTTGAAGCGCTTGAACCGATGTACAGACTTTGAAATAAAGAGTGTACAGACTTGAAAGTTCAAGGCCACGATGTAGAGACTTTGCCCAAGGAAACGAATGTATAGACTTTACAAAAGTGAACGAGCCAATGTATAGACTTCAAAAGAAGCAGTCCGATGTACAGACTTGGTTGCAAGATGAACAGTCGGATGTACAGACTTGCTGAAACAGTCCGATATACAGACTTCAGCTAAGTAGGCCACAGGCCGATGTGTAGACTTGACCAATGTGCAGACTTTGGCTTGGAACGAAGGTAAAGATGAGGCTGTATAGACTTGGCCAGAATGTAGGGGGAAAGCACCAATGTGCAGACATGAACATCCAGCAGTGTATAGACTTCGTTCCAAGCAACGTAGGTAAAAGAAGAGACACTGTATAGACTTTCACACAAAAAGTAGACAAAGCAGCATGGCGTCAACCCAGCTGTTCCACTACGTCAACGCAGCAAGTAAACCAGCAACTACTGTGTCAACGCAGTGTCCTTGTAGCGTCAACGCAGCTAGTGAACAGACAGCCAAAGCGTCAACGCAATCTCCAACTGCGTCAACGCACTGCATGAACAATTAGTCACTACGTTAACCCAATCTAGCCATATTCATGAATTAGCTATTCAAGCAAACAATCAGATATTTAAGCAGTCAAACAGTCATCTAAATTAATTAGCACACCTCAGTGTGACTCATGGTGTGTCAGCCATCATCAAAACCACACAGGGGCACAACATCGCTCACAAGGATGGGGGTAGGCTCAAGGTGCTCACTAGGATCTACCGCGGTGCCCTTTGGGGGTGCTAGATCCGTTACGTGAAAAGTGAGGTATATCCCAAAATCCCATGAGTAAATCCAACCCGTAAGCTAGGTTGCCAAAGCCACTTGGAACATGGAAGGTCCAAGTCCTCGTGCCCTCGATTTGGAGGTGGCCCTAAGGTAGAGCCATTCCAAAGCCACCATCGTAAGGTTGCCTTCTTGGAATTCAAAGTGCCACTCGTGAGTTTTTGCCTGCTCATTACGATCCTCACCGCCCATTGCTAGATGCTTGCTTGAATGAGTATGCCTTGAGCTACGGTGCGGTGTGGGTGGGAAGTGTGTGGTATGCAAAGGGGGACCGGGGCAACCAAAAGTAGACCTATCATGTAATGACGCAGTGTAGACTTCGGTCAACCTAGGTGGGCCGGGGCACCCGTAGGTGGCCCTATCATGCAAAGTGGTGGTAAATATCGGGGGACCCGGACATCCGTAGATGCTCCTAACATGTTTAAGACTTATGATGAATGACGGTGGCCCATTACATCTGAATATGGACCACTCATGCTTTCCACTTGACATGTGGGTGATATGAATGAATGGATCCAACATAGTGTTCATGCCAAGTGGTGTGGTAAGCCTAGACACATTCATGTTTTTCCTAAAGGTGACTTTCATGTGTATAGGTGTGGGGCAACCCTTTAACTGCCATTGGAAAGGATCGAATGGATCTAAGAAGGTGGTCATCATGGGGTGGGGCACAACCTTATTACCTAGGGGTATGTGGCCCAAGGTCATGGTTCCCAAGGTGTAACCCGGATCTAGGATGGGGTGAATTAGGTCTAACATGGTGGGTTGGGATAGGGAATGGTGGGTGGTGGATAAGGTGGTTGGGTCACATGGGGAACTAGACTCCCATAGGAAGGGATCAAAGGGGTCGTGGAAAGGTCTTCCTAGAGGGAGGCACTCTATGTCTTCAAGGTCCCCAAATTATGAGTCATCCTCCTCCAAGGTAATTGGGCTAAGTTTTCTAGTGGTTTGGGCGATCAAAGTATTTGGGATCTCAATGGTAGGGGAGTGGATCGAGATGGGTTCTTCTACCATAGGGAGAAGAAAAAGGAGGTCGCTAGTGTAGCAACCAATGGTATAGACAGAGGTGATTGACCCGATACATAGGTGTAGGAGGCCAAGGCTCCTAGGTTGTTCGGCCATAGGGGTCAACATGCTAGTGAACTCAATTTGCCATGCTAAGCCTCTAAGAAAATCCTCTAAGGTCTCTACTTGATAATGTGCTTGGATTGTGGTGTGATAAGAGGAGATGGGCACTATAGGATGGTTTTCCTTCATGAGTGGGAAATCGTGGGCCGTGATCTCTCTTATTGGGCTCTTCTTTAGCCAACTAACAAGGGTTTCCCCTAAGATGAGATTGACTCCAACTAGAGATGGTGATGTAAGGTGAAGACCCTCGTGTGTTGTTTCTTCTTCAATTTGGACTTGGATTTCCTCCAAGGTGGAGAGTGGGTTTGGAGTGTTCACCACTATGGGGTGGGGTATGGGTTCTTCTTCTAAGGAGGTGAGAGGGGCTTTTGAGGGTGTGGTGATGATTGGGGCATAGTGTATTCGGGGTGGTAGGTAGTGGAAAACTTGGGTTAGGATAGGTAAGGGTAGTAGTGGAGGCTTTGGTGGGAGTTGGATTGGGGTAGGGAGAGGAAGATGGGTGGGTTGAAGGGGTTTGGGTTGATTGGTTTTGGGAGGAGTGTCCCCTTTTGGGGGTGATGGAGAGGTAGTGGTGGGGGTTACCACGGGCCTAGGCGGAGAGTTGGCCATGGGGCCCAATTGGGTATGGGACCTATGGTTGTGGTGTGGACTTGGAGGTGGGGTGTAAATGTAGTGGTTGGGGTAGGAGAGATGGGAAGTGGTGGGGAATGGGTGATTGGGGTCTTGGATTGATCGGGTGGGGATGATGGAGTTGAAGTGCTCCTTGGACTTTGGTGATTTGAGTAGGAGGGAGAGGGTTGGAGGGTGTAGGTTTTTCTAAGCTCGATCTTCATCTCATCCCAAGTGCTAATCGGGGCCTCCCTATGGATCTTTCTCAAACCTTCCACAACTAACCAATGAGTTTTAGCTTGTTTGGAGAGGTGTGCCTTGGCTAGCCTCATTCTTCTTCCTTCGTTCAAGGGGCAACTTTTAAAGAATTGGTCCATGGAAATCTCCCAATCTAGGTAAAGGCTTGGGCTGTTGGATCCATCAAAGGCGGGGGTTTTGATTTTCAAGTGTTATAAAAATATGGTTTCTAGATTTCCCCAAAGGTCACTCTCATTCACTCTTGGTGCTCGGCTATTTCCTTCAAGTCGGTCGAGTCGAGACATGATATCTTCAAGCCGATTAAGGACATTAGGTAGGGCTTCTATGATCGAGGTGTTGCTACCCACTTTGTTGGCAATGGAACTTTTATGAGGATTTGGGCTTCTTGGGAAATTTGATGGGGATGGATATGACGGGTATGAAGTGGCCATTCTAGTGGACATGAGAGATGCAACCGAGGACTCTAAATGCATAAACATGCCCTAGGACCAACTTGTGGAGAGACAAGTTGTGAACTTGCTCTGATACCATTTGATGTGACACCACCTTGGGGTGATAATCACATGATCAAATGACCCTTGGACCTAGCAAGCAACCAACGCATGAACCGGTGATTTTACTCGGGCGGACTCACCCGCTAAGCGCACTCTTGTGCCCGTAGGCAAACCGGTGATAGTGGTGAGGGTCCGGGACGGGCCCTTGCTGCTCCGGGGGTTGGCTAGCTTTGGATTGGACCTCTCAAGGGTCCTAGGATTCCCACTCTCGTAGGCGGCCAGCACACCGAGGGCGTGGGTGTTAATGGCTCTCTCGCAACTCACCCGCGGTAGTCACTCAATCATAAGCAAATTCGGGTTCGGGCGCTCCACTTACCACCGACGGCACTAAGATGCAATACTAATTAAGCAAATGAATCTAGCAAAGAGGAGTGTTTAGTGGCTCACCTGATCAGTGTGAAGACACCGATCCCGGCCGGAGACGAGGGCGAGCGAGGAAGCGTGGGCTTACCCGCACGCCGCGCCGGAGAAGCTTCCACCTGAAATTTTAAATGACATGCACTACACCCCATGCAAGGGGGGGATCTTGGGGAAGAGAAACCAAAGAATACATCCAATTACTACCTCCACACAGGGAGGGGCCTTCAGCCGGCCAAGCGGGGAGGGGAGAAAGTGATGAAAACACAAGAGAAGAAGCCGATGCCGAATCTGCCCGCTCTCTGCGATAGGGGACAGACAGCCAGAGTTGGGGACGCAGATCTTGATCTAGAATTTTGCTGATGACGGGACTAGTGGGAAACTCTTCGTATCTGGAACGGGAATGCCCCAGAATTGGTTTGATTTCTTCTGGTGCCGAGGCTGGTCCGGGTAGAGGCTTGAACAGGGTGGCAGCTTCTCGGACTGACAGCCTCAGGTTTCCAACAGTAGGAAGAAGAGGATGCCCCGACTGCTCCCGAACTCAGAATCAAGTGCCGCCAAAGCCGTTGGAACCGTGGACAATCCCTCTTCGCAGCAGAACTTGCAGGGAAGCCAAAAGATGCCGGAGAAGACCAGCGGACTCTGAATAGTGGTGATAGGTCGGTGTAGACTGTGGGGAAGCAGAACTATGTACCCGGGGAATAAAATTGGTAACTCTTGAGCACGGATGCCGATCGGAGTTCTACTTCTTGATTCTGAAAGTAGACAGGACTAGAAAGAACTTTTCAGAAGAACTCTTGGCCTGATTCTTCTAAGGTTTGTCGTGGTGAAGCTTCTACTCCGAATCTGGTACTCCGCAGGGGCAGCTCTGCGCAGTTGTGGGAGAACGGACCTCCCGGGCGGTACAGACCTCGGATGGGGATGATACCACCGCCGTTGCGAAGAAGACAGGAAGACGCTTCCGTGAATAGCTCTTGGGTCTTCAAACTCATCCGGAGGGAGCCGTTGTTACTGCTGCAAAATGGTGATCCTCTACAGGTTCGCAGCTGCTAGCAGGTTCGCCGGTGTAGGTCCCGAATGGCCACGAACGGTGATGGAGAAGAAGGAATGGTGAAGGAATGATGTTGAAGGGTGGAAGGGGAGTGTAAGGGAGGTAATGGAGGTGTCTAGAGGTGGAGGAGGAGCTGGAGATGGGGGAGGGTGCAGGTGGCTAGGGTTTTTCTTCAATGGTGGAGTGAGGGATGAGGGAGAGGAAGAAGGAGGGAAGGTGGTGAAGAGAGAGGGTGGAGGGCGACCCTACCCCAAGGAGGAGAGGATTTGGGAGACCTTGGGATGAGGAGGGAAGGGGATTTCAAATTTCAAATGCCTAGGGAGGTGGAGGGTTGCATGGGGAAGAGGGTGGGGTGCTTGGGAAATAGATGGGGTGGTTGGAGGGTGGGGTGGGGATTGGGGGACTCTCCTTGGGACTAAGGGGGTGGAGTAATGATAGCTTGGGGAAGTGGAGGGGCTTTAATGGGGTAGGTGGGAGGGTGATGTGGTTGGGAGGGGAGGAGAGAGAGAGGGGGCGAATTCCCCTTAGAGGGAAGGAGGGAGAGAGAGAGAAGAGAGAGGGGGGGAAAGGAGAGGGCTTCTCACCACTCTATGTGGACACTAGAAAACTCAAATTTCATTGATTGATTGACTCATTGATTGATTACAAATGGGGGAAATGGGGTCCTATATATAGGGAACCCATATTTTCACAAAAGACCCTGACATTTAACACACTAACAAATAACCGAAGGAAGGGGGGGCGCCCATGGGCCTAGCCCAAAGAAATAGGCCCAATAGCAAACTCATTAGCCTAATGAGACTCAAACTTAGGAAAATGACTCATTAACCTAGGTACAAGACTCAAATAAAAGGAAAAATACATGATTATGACTCAAAGAAAATCTGAAAATTACATGACTCGACTTAGAGAAATATGACGGACACAATGGAGCTATGCTAGCAAGCAATCGAAGTTGTAAAAAATATGAAGGGCGAGAGATGCCCCCATCATTGTGCTAGTTTTTCCCACGGCTTTCCCCCCTTATACACGTGAATATTCCCTTGTGGGCACCAATTAGATTTCCTGGTTGGCCCCAATGATTGTTCTCTCCCAGATGCTTCTGGAATCGCGAAGGAGAAGAGGCGCGTGCCCTTTATGCTGATGTGGCATTTAACTTATCCATTAGCTGGGGTCCATCAATATACATGTGACGAAGCCCAGATGGCGTCAACCTTGTGTGACTGAGAGGTTAACGCATATTTGCATAACATGTAAGACTGTAATGGTTGGAAGCGTTGACGCAAGAAGACCCTACGTCAACTCACTAAGCTGACCCAGAGCTGTCTTTCCTCTGATTATGAATTGATGCGTTGGCGCTGTGCCCTTGTAGCGTTAACGCACTGAGCTACATTAGTGACTTACTCTTCTAACTTATTGAGCTGAGGCGTGGACGCCTTGAGCACCTTGCGTTGACGCCGTGTGTTCCTTGCAATTCAAGATAACCAAATATATGCATATATGTTAATGAGCCCATTTCATTATGCAAATCAAATTCAAACACAGATTATCTAAATCATCATTCTTGTTGAGCTTAATACTAAATCTCATGTTTGTCAACATCAAAACCAGGGGCACACCAATCTCCCCCTTTTTGATGATGGCAACTGTGAGTTAGATGACATTGCATCTTTATCCAAAAAGAAATTTGTTGAATTAAACAAGGAATTCATTTCATAGAACACATCAACAATTTAGTCCATGGTCTAACACCAAAATAAAACAAGCAGGGCAGGAATTTCATTTCATAAACCACAATCATTTCATTTGAGTCCATGGTTTCTAACACCAAAAAGAAACACAAGCATGGCACAAGTTTTTCTTTCACATGATATGCAGATGCAAAATTTGCCCCAGGCCCTCTCCAAGGTGAGTTTATATAGATGACTCTCCCCCTTTGCCATCATCAGGAAGGGGTGTAAGAGAGGAAGTGTCAAACTGAAGTATGTGAGCAGAAACATTATCCAGTTGTTGTTGAAGTTGAGCAATAGAGGAAGCAAAGTTATCAAGTTTATCAGAAAACTGTTGATCTCTCTGCAGAACAGACTTGTGAAACTCGTGCACTTTGGTAGAAATGCCATCAAACCAGCTGCGTAAGATATCAAACAGATAATCAACTTGAGCTTTTTGTTGAGAGACCCATTTTGGCTCAGAAGTTTCTGTGGTTGGTGGAGGGCAGTATGCATCATACTGATCTTCAAGTGTGGGTGGAAAGTGTTCTTTTAGAATGTTCACAACATTCATAACTTCATCACCAACTAAGGTGGACCGTTCAAACAATTTAGCAAGATCTTCACCAAAGGAGGTAATCTTTGCAAACAATTCTTGAACTTTTTCACCAAACGCATCGTTCTTGTCTATCAAGGCTGAATACTTCAAATTGAGATTGGACTGTTTGCCCTTGATATCATAATTATATGTTTGCACGGCATGCAGCTTGCCTAGAAAATGTTGATGCATGCCCTTCAGATTGTGCATGACTGTCCCAGCCTTCTCACAGACTTGAAGAAGGGATTCCATAAACTTATGAAGCTTCTTGTCTGACTTGAGTTTTTCATGTTGGGACTGTTCCCATCTGCTATCCAACTTCTGCTCAAGCTGTGTGAGTCGCATGTCCATAGTTGAGCTCCAGTGCATTATGGAGGAATCAATTGTCTTAAACTTCATTTCCAGGAACTAAATCAATGTAGGGTTGATATCGGAAGTGTGAGTATCCATCTTAGCAGAGCCATCAACATCGGTTGGAACATCCTCCTCAGGGTGATAAGTAGGTTCAGTATCCCTTCTAGGAGAAAGTTCAGGAAAGGGACCATGTACAAGAGTGATAACTCTTGTGGAATTTGGGAGGATTGGAACATCATCTGGGGCAATGTTGTCTTGGACAGGACTGGCTTCTAAAAGGTCCACTCTAGTAGGACTAACATCTGGTTGGTCCACTCTAGCAGCACTGGCCTCGGGTATGTCTACTGTAGCAGCACTGGCCTCTGGTATTTCTAGACTTTCTGCTCTCAATTCTTCAACAGGTGTCACAGAGACAGATTCATGTTTCTGACTTGGCAAGACTCTGACTGGCTGTCCATTCACAATCTTAAATCCCATGAAATTTTGAATGTATGACAAGGAATATCTATTCCCTTTAGGAATGTCACCTTTCTTCTCATTTCCAAAATCCACTCCAACTTTTCTAAAAATAGCAATCAGTGGGGCAGCATAGGGAAGTGTCAGAGATTGTGAGAAACACGAGCCCATAGTTTGAATAATAACATCAGGCAATGAGATTTTGACATCTTTAAGCATATAGTACAACAAAAATCGTTGCATTTCAGTAACCCTTTCCCTACCACTGCTTTGGGGTGTAATAATGGATGTACAAATGTGATGCAACAGTCGTTTGAATGGAGGGAACCTATTTGCCTTCAAACTGGAGAGATATGTCTGCTTGACATTTGTGGGATCACTTGGCTGATCTATCAGGATAGCAAATGCCTCATGTTCATCAATGTGAAAACTATGTAGTTCAACCCCACCCATTGGAATTTTCAGTGCCCTGGCAAACAATTTATTTGTTAACTCAAAACTGATATTTCTGACTGTTGAGGAAACCTTAGGAATTTCTGGTTCATATTTCAGATTCTGGTAAAACTCTCAAACAAGAGTAGGGTAATATATTCTGTGGTTTGTAACAAAAGACCACCAACCCTGAAAATCTAAAGTGGGAAATAACTGCGGAAAAGCTTCAAGCAATTGGACATCGGAATCAACAATGTACCGAGGAATAAGAACTTTCAGAGGTTCTCCAGTATTGGTAAGAAGAGATGAGTTAGGAGACCTTGCATGCGCATCTGAACTTCCTATAGGTTGTTTCCCCTTTTCTGCAGCTGAAGATGAGGACTTTTTGAGAGCATCGTGAGAATCCTTTTGCTTCGCTGCACTTGAATCTGAGAGTTTTCTTTTCTTTACCGGCGAGCTCTTCTCTTTCCCTTTACGTTTCTGTGGAGCTGACTGAGACGACATCTCCTCTTGAGCAGGTTGAAATTTGGTTCGAGGCACAATCATGCCCTCAGCTGTGATGGGAGCTCTTCTCTTCAGACCCTTCTTCTTCTTCTTGTCCTTTTTCCCTTTTTCCGGAGGAGCCATGGCAACATGGGAATCTCATGACAATAGTGAAGAGAGGGAAGAAACGAGGGAAGGGGAAATGGTGAGACACGAAGAGAAGGAGGTGCCAAACGGGTTTGAGCGAGAGGTGGAAAGACGGAAGCGTTCACACTGAGAGGGTTTAAACAAAGGCGACACCCTAAATTTAAAGGGAAGAGCCAGTTCAATGAAGATGACCCGGACAGGTTTGACGGAAGGACTGCTCAACAGCGTTGACGCGGTGAGATATTGAGTTGGCGCAACCAAAAAGAGACAAGAGCGACAGTGTTAAGGTGAGGTCTAAAAACACTGAAACATGAAACATAGATTGCATTCAGGGATCTTTAATAGGTAAAAGTCAAATTCCTTTATGAGAGTTATTGCAAAAGACCCTAATTTATTTAATGATGTGGAGAACAACGATCTCAAGAGATTGAAGCAAATCCTTGAACAAGAAGTGCATGTGTATGGAATAGAAATAGAACCGTTTGTGCAACATGAACTTTCTCCAATCTATATCCCTTGATAGCTCAATTGCAAGAGACCCTTGTAGAAGTGAATTTAACATGCATTGAAGAGAAACTCTTTAGGGTTTTGTGTAAGCTTCAGGTCAACCACACACGCACACACACACACACACACATATATATATGTACTTATTATTATTATTATTATTAATTTTATTAGCAATCAAGTGTAGCTAGCTTTTTGACACGGGTAAACATGTTTTTCAGACACCAGAATCCCCGGTTACTCAGCATAGCTAACTATTCTGCTTCACTTAGTAGAGAGTTGGTAACTCACATCATGACATGTTTCTCAGCACTTCATTGGTGCATGGTGATAGTTTCTCAGTGAGAATTTACCATTGCTCTGCAGCAAGTTATTTTGTTATACTGGGAATAGAGTTGGCAACTCACATCATGACATGTTTCTCAGCACTTCATTGGTGCATGGAGATAGTTTCTCAGTGAAAATTTGCCATTGCTCTGCAAGTTTTGACATGATATATATATATATATATATAGGTCTATTCCTTCAGCTTTTATTGAGCCTATTCTAAGTTTGAAGTCAATACAATTATTAAATTCATTTTGAACGAAGTTGTCTCTTTGCTTTTGATTTTCATGGTTCTAGAAAAGATGGGTTCACAGTTTTATGAAACAGTTCTATAGCTATGCCATATGCAAGGAACTTTCAAATTCAAGAAATTTAAAGTTCAAAAGGATGAGATGATAAGACTCCAACCACTAAATTTGCAAGGGGTCAGTCAATGAAGACCAAAAACTCTTATAAGGGAATTATCATTTGAGCTCCCCCTGAATTTAAGATATCAAGTTAAATCTCAATGTTTAATGAAACTTCCCTTAAACTGAGGATTGACAAGTTCTTCAATTAAAAAAAATGGAAATTATGAGATGAATGGAACATGAGAAATGGCTTGAAGAGGAAGTGAAAAGACTCCAGGCTGCAGACTACCTTATGAAAAGTCACTTGAAGGGCTACCTGGTCAAACAGCAGGTGTTGAAGCACAGCAACCATTGCATCAACTCCTCTCATCAGATAGAATCTCAGAAGACAGATTTTCTAGTCCTGCGTTAACTCAATCCTCATTACTGCGTTAACCCACTCAAGCAGACAGAGTGACCATCAGCTCGGTTTTCACATAAAATCAATCAGTGCGTTGACGCTGGATTCCTCCAACGTTAACTCAGTCTACTTAACCAGTGACTTGGCTTATCATTTGGTATTGAATTCACTAACCAACCATTTCAAAGTACCAGTGAGCTTTCCTCAGCAATTTAAATGTAATTCAAACTCCCCCTTACTCCCTTAGATCATGCATGACAAAAAGTTCTAATAAAATAGCAACTTTCAACATGGTATTCCTTTTAATTACCATATGACATTCAATGCAGAGAACATTACAAATGACTAAGCTCCCCCTAAATTTGTGACTTATTTAAGAACAAAGCATATTCTAATCAAACATGGCATGCAACCAGATTATTACTATGCAACATCAAGCAATCAAAATTCATGAAATGAGCTGAGCAATCACATTAGGCAACATTTTGAGGATTACACAATCCAAGCTCTCATCTAAGACATGTAAATCTATCATTACACAGAGGCTTAGTAAAAATATCGGCTAGTTGGTGTTGTGAATCCACAAACATCAATTTAAAGCTTCCTTTATTAACTTCATCACGTAAGAAGTGATGCCTAATTTCTATATGTTTGGTCCTAGAGTGCTGGATGGGATTCTTTGCCAGGTTAATGGCACTGGTGTTATCGCACAAGATTAGTTTGATAATCTTGGAGTTGGTGTTTGATCCACAACACTTGAGTGGTACAACTCCCTGCAGCGACATATAGTGGACAGTGCCACCGAGTGTTGTTTCTTGGATGCCCAAGAAACCAAACACCCTCCCAAAAATTGGCAATAGCCACTTGTGCTTTTCCTGTCAAGTTTACATCCGGCGTAGTCTGCATCTGAATAAGATACTAGATCAAAAGAGCAAGATGCAGGATACCAAATCCCTAAATCTCGAGTTCCAGCAAGGTATCGAAAGATACGCTTAAGAGAACTCAAGTGGGATTCTCTAGGATAAGATTGAAAACGAGCACACAAGCAGACACAAAACTAGATATCCGGCCTAGATGCAGTAAGATAAAGGAGTGACCCGATCATACCTCGATAAGTCTTCGCACCTACTTGTTTACCTTTCAGATCTGCATCTAGGGTTGTGTTGGTGCTCATGGGAGTTGTGATCGCTTTGAGATTCTCCATTTGATACTTTTTCAGGAGTTCAAAAATATTCTTTGCTTGGTTGATAAATCATCCCTCCTTGCTTTGGGTGATTTGAAGACCTAGAAAAAATTACAACTCACCCATTAGACTCATTTCAAATTCTGTAGTCATCAATTTTACAAATTCCTCACACGTGATTGGTTTAGTGGATCCAAAAACTATATCGTCAACATAAATATGGACAAGAAGAATATCATTATTTCTTACCTTGGTGAACAAGGTTTGGTCCACTTTACCTCTGGAATATCCCTTTTCAGTGAGATATGAACTGAGTCTGTCGTACCATGCTCGAGGGGCATGTTTCAGCCCATAAAGAGCATTGTCCAATCTGTAAACATGGTTAGCATAGTCTATACACTTAAAACCGGGGGGTTGTTCAACATACACCTCTTCTTTTATTAAACCATTTAAAAAGTCACTTTTTACATCCATCTGTTGTAATTTTATTCCATGGCAGCAAGCAAATGCAAGCATTAGTCTAATAGCATCTATTCTAGCTACTGGAGCAAAGGATTCTTCAAAGTCGATACCGAATTCTTGGTTATATCCTTGAGCTACCAGTCTTGCTTTATTCCTAACTACAATTCCATTCTCATTTTGTTTATTTCTGAAAACCCATTTAGTTCCAATCACTGAATGTTCGGTGGGTCTTGGCACAAGGTGCCACACTTTGTTTCTTTTGAATTGATTTAATTCTTCATGCATTGCATTTATCCAAAATTCATCTTTCAAGGCTTCATCTATATTTTTGGGTTCATTTTGAGAAACAAGTGCTAAATTATCCATTTCTTCAATGATCCTAAAGTGAGATCTAGTTCTAAGAGGGTCATGCAGACTACCAAGGACACTTGATAATGGATGATCTCCTAATACCCTAACATTGGTAAGAGGATTACCTTCATTAGCTGCTGCATTGCCTTGAGCACTTGATTCTGCTGGATTCTCACCTGGCCTTGATTCTTTTTCTTGTAGATCCTGATCTTACTTCACTTCAATAAACTCCCCATCATCCTTTCCCTGCAAGGTTGTTCATTTTCAGATTTAACATTCATTTCATCAAACACAATATGTGGGGATTCCTCTACAGTTTGAGTTTTGACATTTAGAACTCTATAGGCCCTAGAGTGATCAGAATATCCAAGAAAGATGGTTGGTTCACTCTTTGGTTCAAATTTATCCAAGTCCCATTTGTCATTATTTTGAATAAAACATTTTGATCCAAAAACTCTGAAGTGGGCAACTGATGGCTTCTTACCTTTCATTGACTCATAGGGAGTCTTTTTGGACAGAGGCCTTACCATTGCACGATTTACAATGTAGCACGCGGTGTTTACCGCCTCGGCCCAAAATTTCCTTGGAAGTTGTCCTTCGATTAGCATTGTTCTCGCCATCTCCACAAGAGTCCTGTTTCTTCTTTCCACCACTCCATTTTGTTCGGGAGTTCTTGGTGAAGAGAATTTGTATAATATGCCTTTCTCCCTGCAGAAGACATCAAAGTTTGAGTTCTCAAACTCTCCTCCATGATCTGACATGATAGATGAAATGGTGAACTTACCATCCTGCTGGAATCTCTTGAAGAATGCCTGAAATTCTTCAAACGCATCATTTTTATGAGATAGAAAGAATACCCAGGTAAACCTAGAGAAATCATCTACCAATACAAAACCATATCTACTACCACTTAGACTTGCTGTTCTAGTGGGTCCAAACAGGTCCATATGAACAAGTTCAAGAGGTCTAGAAGATTGGTTTTCAATTCTGGATTTAAAAGGCTTCCTAGTGTGCTTACCTTGAGCGCATGCATCACAGACTTTATCATTATGTTTGAATGACACATCAGGCAAACCGTTCACCATGCTGAATTTTGCTAACTTATGCATGACACTATAGCTAGCATGTCCTAGCCTACGATGCCATAGCCAAGCTAGTTCACTTTTGTTCACAGTAAGACAAAGATTATTATGTGTAGGATCATCTAAGTCTACCATGTACATATTGTTTACTCTCTTTCCAATTAACTTAACATTTTCAGATTTCATTTCAAGGATGGTACATGCATGTGAATCAAACACAACCTTGTGACCTCTATCACACAGTTGACTTATACTAAGTAGATTATACTCTAATCCATCAACAAGCAACACATCATCAATGGAATTCAAGGGGTTTTTGCCAACTCTACCTTTTCCTATAATCTTACCTTTATTGTTGCCCCCAAAAGTGACATACCCTCCTTCCTTTTCAACCAATAGGCAAAATTTGGCTTTGTCACCCGTCATATGCCTTGAGTAGTCGCTGTCGAGATACCATCTGTTATGTGCAGCTGCAAGGCATTCCTGCACATCACATCAAACGAGGGACTTTGGAACCCAAAAACACTTGGGTCCCATCAGACCATATATTTCTTTCAAGTAAGACAACATGTTTTTCGGAATCAGCGTCTATTGTTTTGAAAGTTTTTGGAATGTGGAATTCACAAGTTTGGACTTTTTCTGTTTCATCTGATTGGATTTATGTTTTGTTTGCGATGAATTATCTGGATCAGTTTTGTTGTTGACAGTACGTGAATGTTTGTTCCAATTTGCATTCCAATAAACATTAGAAATCCAGGATGCACTGGGAAATCTGGGATGAGCAGCTCTAGATGAGGCTTGAGTTCTAGAGGGAGCAAAGCCTGACTGCGTTAACCCCCTAACATGGTTGCGTTGACCTATCCATCCAAAATTCATGTGATTGGGGTTCTGGTAGGCCGGTTGCGTTGACGCACTGTATTGACTGCGTTGACCCATTCCCTTGTTTCTGAAGTAATACCCATTCTGGAAAGGTCTGTGCGTTGGCACAGGGTGACTGGTGCGTCGATGCCACTGTCTAGTGCCAGTCCAGTGACTCTTGAGATTTCCATGAACGTGATGTTGGTTTGAATTTGTGGGAGCCTTGGGTTGATTTGTTGTCTTACTCCTAAATTTTGGCATACTTGTGCAATGATTGGTATTCATGGTAGAATCCAGTTTCCCTTTGCCCTTTTTCTCATTGATATCATTTGTTTGTTTGATTTTTTGTTTTGACTTTTCTTGAGTGTTCTCTGGGAGCTTCATTGTTGTCAAGGGATTTTGCTCAGATGGGCCCTGTTCTGGAACAAAGGTGACTAATCTCACTCCTAAATCATTCTTCTTTGTAGGATTATATCATAGCCCTTCTTTTCCAAAATTTCTTTTAATTCCCATAACAGCTTCTAGATTATTTTTGTCTTGTGTCATTTTTTCGAGAGAGGCTTGCTTGTCTTGATTTTCAGCTTGCAGTGTTTTCAGATTTTCTTGGAGTTCTAGATTTACTCCCTGAACAACTTCATATTTTTCTTCAGCAATTTTTACATCACTTTCTAGTTTCTGTATTATGAGTTTCAAATCATCAACTATTTTCTGTAAAAATTCATTCTCTTTTCATCTCACTCAGTTGGTTTTTGGTCTCATCACTTTCGGCAAATGACTTTCTTAAGTTGAAGATTTCTGTTTCTAAGCAAGTGTTTTTCTCACTTAAGGAAGTGTCTTGATTAGCCGAATTTTTCTTCTTCTTCAGTGTATTATTTTCTCTCTTCACATAATCATACTTATCAAGCAGATCATTAAATGCTTCTTCCCAATCACTACATGAGAAGTTTTCAAATAAGGAGGTTACCTCTTCTTGATCGTCTCCCTTTGCCATAAAGCATAGCTTCACATCACTTTCTTCTTCAGATGTGCTGTCTTCTTCTTCTTCTTCCTTCTCCTCATCACTCCAAGTACTCAGCATTGCCTTTGGTTTCTTGTTCTTCCACTTTGGTTGAATTTTCTTCACATTCTCTGGGCATTCAGATTTTATATGACCTTGTTTCCTGAATTTGTAACAAACAACTTTGTCAGATTTCTTAAAATTCTTAGACTTAAATTTTGAATTCTTTCTTACCTGTGGTCTTCTGTTTCTTAGGACCTTACCTTCCTTCCTTAGGAACTTTCTGAACTTCCTAGTGAGCATTGCTATCTCACTTGAGTCATCCTCTGATGTAGATAACCCACTATCCTCTAAACTTTCTTTACTTCTTGGACCATCCTTCAATGCAAGTGGCTTCTTCTTTTTCACATCCTCATCATTTCTTTTGAAGTTCAACTCATAAGCCATCAGTGATCCGATGAGCTCATCAGGACTAGTGGTAGGGAGATTTCTAGATTCCTCAACAACCGTGGCCTTAGTGTGCCAAATTGGAGTTAGGGATCTAAGAATTTTCCTAACCAGTTCATACTCACTGTAAGTTTTTTCTAAACCTTTAAGACTGTTTACTAACAAGGTTAGCCTTGCATACATTTCAGAAATATTCTCGTCTGGTTTCATTCTAAAAGCTTCATACTCAGATATTAACATGTTAGCTTTTGTCTCTCTTACCTCTGACGTACCTTCGTAGATGGCTTCAAGTCTGTCCCACATTTCTTTAGCATTGGCGCATGAGGACACTCGTGAGAACTCTGTAGGGTGCAGCGAGCATTGCATGATATTCATTGCTTGCCAATTGAGGTTGGACTTCCGAATCTGCTCCTTGACCCACAGTTCTTCATCTCCTAGTAATTCATATGGTCCTTTGCTCACGACCCTCCAAATCTCATGGTCCTGAGCTCTAAGAAATACCTGCATTCGATTTTTCCAATAAGCATAATTAGTGCCATCAAAGAAGGGCGGCCTATTCACAGCATACCTTTCAGGCATGAGCCCCTTGTTCTCCATTCCACTGAATCTCTCTGAGTTGTGAAACCCTCAGCAAGAGAGCTGAGCTCTGATACCACGTGTTGGATATAGTGGAATGTCAATCTAGAGGGGGAGGGGGTGAATAGGTTGACCCTTTTTAAAATTGATAGAGCAATATCAACCAATTCTTTGAGTAAGCTATTTCTAAATAAGAATGCAGAATGAGATAATGAAGCAGTCGGACATATTCAAGCATCAAGCGACACACAAACCACACAGAGGACAGTAAACCACAGATGAACACTAGGTTTTTAAGGTGGTTCGGTCTCCCTATGGAAACCTACGTCCACCCCTCACTGAATCAGTGAGGATTCCTGCTGAGCCTTACAACTTAGCTAAACAGAGGAACAATTCCTTACAACCGCTGAGCCCTACACCTTGGCTTACAAGAGGAACCAGTCCTCTTACCCGCTGACAAACAGCTTATGGGCAAAACTCCAAACTCCTTGATCCAAGCACAACCCGCTTGATCAAGAAACCTCCCTCTACAATCACTATTACGAGGGAGAACAACAATAATAGAGTTCAAAATAAACTGTAAAACATAAAATAGAAAACAAAAAATTGAAAGAGTTTCAGATGCAAATCAGAGATCTCGAACTCAAATATCCGAAGGATGAAACTCTTAATCAGCAGGCTTCCTCTTCCTTGACAATGGGATGTAGAAGGGCTCGCGATACTGCACTCTTGATGTCCCTTCTATCCTTAATGATGGAATTCTGAAGCTCTTCCTCCTCTTGTTCGTGGACCAAGCAGCACCAAAAGGAAGATGATGATCCCCGATCTTCGGCTGCAGAACCCCTTTTCACTGCTACCTTCGACTGCAACCTGTGCTAGTTTTTCCCCCGTCTTTCCCCCCTCATACACGTGAATATTCCCTTGTGGGCCCCAATAAGATTTCTTGGTTGGCCCCAATGATTGTTCTCTCCCAGATGCTTCTGGAATCGCGAAGGAGAAGAGGCGCGTGCCCTTTGTGCTGATGTGGCATTTAACTTATCCATTAGCTGGGGTCCATCAATATACATGTGACGAAGCCCAGATGGCGTCAACCTTGTGTGACTGAGAGGTTAACGCATATTTGCATAACATGTAAGACTGTAATGGTTGGAAGCGTTGACACAAGAAGACCCTGTGTCAACTCACTGAGCTGACCCAGAGCCGTCTTTCCTCTGATTATGAACTGATGCATTGGCGTTGTGCCCTTGTAGCGTTAACACACTGAGCTACATTACTGACTTACTCTTCTAACTTATTGAGCTGAGGCGTGGACGCCTTGAGCACCTTGCATGGACGCCGTGTGTTCCTTGCAATTCAAGATAACCAAATATATGTATATATGTTAATGAGCCCATTTCATTATGCAAATCAAATTCAAACACAGATTATCTAAATCATCATGCCTGTTGAGCTTAATACCAAATCTCATGGTTGTCATCATCAAAACCAGGGGCACAACACTCTCAACGGCCGAGGCTGAATATGTAGCCGCCGGAAGTTTTGGAGCCCAAGTACTTTGGATCAAAAATCAATTGCTTGATTTGAATGTTGAAGTGCATTCAGTTCCAATCTTGTGTGATAATACAAGTGCAATCAAGTTATCTAAAAATTCAGTTCAACACTCCAGGACCAAACACATTGACATTCGCCATCATTTTTGAGAGATCATGTAGACAAGGGGGATTTTGAGTTAAAATTTGTTGACACACACAATCAACTGGCAGACATCTTCACAAAACCCTTAAACCAAGAACAAATCAATAAAATCAGAAGAGAACTTGGCATGTGCAAGGGTGAGAGTATACATACCTAGGTCTGCACTAGGATGAGTGTTGCATTTACATAAAAAGTCAAGAGCATGAAGGGTAGATTGTGTGAAATGCATGCATACGTTGTGTGTATTTTTATTTTTGTGCATGATATCACCTTATATGTGTGATTGTATATATATATATATATATACATCATTCCTTGAAAAACTTTTAAGACCAAATACTCCTTGATAAATAAATGTGGACTAGTGACCTGGGGATTCTAGGCGGTCACTGAGGGGGAGGTTCAGAAAAATTCGTTATGTCAATTCCTGTCGGAGGTCAATCTCACTCCATTTCCTCCCAAAGCAAAAAAAAAAGAAAAAAGGAAGAGATGAAAAAGAAAAGGCAAGCAAGAAAATGTAAATGATACAAAAAAGGGGTATGATGGAGTTCAAAAACAAAAAGGGGGAGGCATGGTGGTGTTCAAAAGGAAAAAAGGGGGGGGGGGTTGACCAGTTTAGTCAACCGACCGACCTCTGCTGGTCGACCGAAACCGACGAACCGGGCAGGCCGACCCGCATCTGAACCCTCTTTTAAGAGGGTTCTCACCTTCATTTTCTCATTCCTTCTTCTCCCAACTTTCTCCTAACATCTTCTCAAACCCTAGAGCACTCCACCTCTCTATTTCACACCTAAAAAAACCCTCTCTCTTTCATCCGCACAAGATCTGGCCAATTCGTCAACATTTCGAAAGAAATCTCTGAAGTGGCTTGTGCGGCTCCAACTCTCCTTCTTCGGCTTCCAGGTGTGAGTGACGTCACGCGGTTCGGGGTGCGAAGAGGAAGCGGAGCGCACGGGCTCCTCTTTTGTTTGCTGCAACACAGAAATAAGAGAAGAGAGAAGGGGCCACCACGGGAGATTGCTCCGGTGGGACGAGCGGGACAAATGTAATATAGCAAGATATGGGGGTTAAATGGCCATAGCGGGAAGCGGCTCGCCGTGACCTCGGGGGGACGGGAATGGTGCAGAAATTAAATAGCAAGAATTGAAACGGCCATTGGGGAAGTGACTCGCCGCGGCCTCGAGAATATGAGTAGATAAGAATATAACAGAATATAAGGAGAATATAAAGAGCGGGAATTTAAAGGGCCATTGGGGAAGTGACTCGCCGCGGCCTCGAGAACATGAATAGATAAGAATATAATATATAAGAACGGGAATTTAAACGGCCATTGGGGAAGTGACTCACCGCGGCCTCGAGAATATGAATAGATAAGAATATAACATATAAGAACGGGAATTTAAACGGCCATTGGGGAAGTGACTCGCCGCGGCCTCGAGAATATGAGCAGAATACAACAGAATATAAAGAGAATATAAGAACGGGAATTTAAACGGCCATTGGGAAAGTGACTCGCCGCAGCCTCGAGAACAAGATGTGATCGCCAGGGGCCAAAAGACCCCGAAATAAAGAAAGTGATCGTGCCTACCTCAAGAGCGGGAGATGGCGGGTTGCTTCTTCCTCTCCCTTCGGCCGGCCGACGGAGAGGGCTTTCCTTGGTTACCCTTGCAAAACATGGAGGTGCCGAGGGTGAGATCCGGCGGAGCTCCGGCAACGTAGGGAAGACGTGGAAGCGCGGTGGACGAAGATAGCCTTTCTCTCGCGAGCCTGGACACCCGAGAAGCCGGAAAAACCTCCACCTACAAAAGACCCCACGGGTTAGAAATGACTCCGTAGCCTTTGGACTCCGGCAGCCTATCGGATCTCTGCTTGGCTCTCTCAGAACTGAGGGGGGTGGGCCTCTATTTATAGGGCTCCGGAGGGTGGAGGCGTCCAGGATCTGGACACCTCCATAAGGGCCGAACTAATATTTTATTCTATTTTTATTTATTTTTTCGGAATATTTTTGTGGAGGCGTCCAGGGCCCCGGACGCCTCAAACAGGTCCACCGAACCCCACCGACGGCCGCACGCGGTTTGGCACAACGCGTGGTTTTGTGAGCGGCGTCTCGTGATTTTGAAATGGGCGTGTCCAGCTGCCTGGACGTCTCCATAATTTAGATTTTTTCACACACGATAAACCGTCGTTCGGTGGGTGGCGCCCGTGAGGGAGTTGATGGAGGCGTCCAGGGGCCTGGACGCCTCCAAGAAAATATTTTTTATTATTTTTGTTTTGTTTTTTATGCCAAAGTTGGCATTTTACGTTTTTTAGTTTTATTTTTATGGAGGCGTCCAGGGACCTGGACGCCTCCATTAATATATTATTTTTTTATTAGGTTTGGGCTGTGGAAAAAAAATTAAAAGAATGGGGGCGTCCAGGGGCCTGGACGCCCCCATAAAGACCCACCCGGGTCCTCAGTTCAGGCGTTGACGGCCGCCCGGCAGACACCCTTCCTGGTTCCGGAATCTCCTGATGCATCTGACTGGTGTTGATGCCGTCCGAATGCCGTGACGAGACGATTCCGGATGCCGAAAAGGGCGGAAGAAGACTCAAGAAAAGGAAGCACTCAAGTGATTCAAAACGCGTAAGCCGTCGCAGGGCGTTGTATAGTGATATGAGACTTTCTCAGGAGACGTCAGGAATAGCTTGTCTACAGCTGCCCCGCCTTGGCGTCTGCTTTACAAGGGAGCGACACGTAGTGGAATGGTATCGAAGTGGAGTGAAATGAAGTGGGAGCGGACTGATAAGTTGATGTCAAGGTGTGATGAGACACGCTTTTGACGTTACTGTTTGGAATCTTTCCTGAAGTTTCAATGAGGCGACCTTGAAGGAGGTCTTTCAAATTTTGACGATTTGCTTGGACGGAGATCAAATAAGGGAGGGTGAGATGCGCGTTCAGGCACGAAATAAAAAGAGACCAACTTCTCGGTGTGGAAGTACCTGGGTCATAAACCCGCAGGTTTCACCTTTGGTGAGCGGTTACCAGCCAATGTGGAAGTGCTGCGGCCAAGGTGGGTCAAACAAGGTAAATAGTAAAGGAATATCTGAGGGTCTGTCCAAACAAGGGTCTCCTTTGGAAGAGCAGCGTAGGGCCGTTTCAAGGAAACTCAGTATTTTATTCGGAGTGGAACATCTCATATTTGTAAGAATTGAAGCACAACGGCTTTCGCAATCGAATCACTTGAATGATCTTCCGCAATAAATCAAAGTCCTATATGAATGCATGCTGGGCTTAAAGAAAAATTTAAAACAAACTAAAATAGAAAATAGCCAAGGATAATATTGTCAACTTGTTAAGAACGGGTCAGGATACCAATCCGGTGAGCTGATACTGGGCTGGGGCCCATTTATCCGCGCACCAACTCACTGACTGGAACCGTCGTCCCCATGCTACCACAAATTAACGGCCTATCCGTACAACCCAAATTCTTCCGGGATCATCACTGTTTTTGTTGAAGGGGAACTCAAATCTCAGATTCGTTCGGGCCGCAAGGTCCTTGACATGTTTTAGTAGCGTAGGTATCATATACTACGATGCATGACATGGTGGGACCAACCATTGAAAGGTGGGACAGGAGATAGGACAAAGACGTCCGTTAGTAAAACCTGCACAGGCCAGCATGGATTAATAACATCAGAAAGTAACAGAATCGTAACAGAATCGCACCACAATGGAAAGGAGATCTAGCCAAAATCCTGACATCGACTGTTGATGTGACATGTTCCGTCCTGTAGCACCCTACCCTTCCTATAAGAACTCCCCTTAGGCTAGTTCATTCAAAAGCATCAATGTGGGTTTTGGAAGCTCAGGAGAGGAAAGAGAGGAGAATCTACAGATTTCAGGATGGAAGGAGAGTCTTCCCATGTTATGAAGAGGAGCAGGCCTAGCAGCGAGATCAGGCGACTCTCCGACCTCGAGGGTCATCTGAGTGGGACGATCATGTCGCATATGGTAAGCTGATTCTTTTCAAATTTCTCCACGTGAACCTTCTGCTTACTTCCTTCATTTCTTTTCTCTTCCAGCCATATCCACTCTTCCCAGGCCCGAGGAAGTTTTCCAAACTGCCATGGCTTTCAAAGCTAACTTCCAACATCTCCATCGGCATGAGGGCCATACTGTCGAAGTGGCATCTGCAGGGGCTCCTTATTCACGCCAAACACTATGAGAAGATTCGTATGGACTGGGCGGCTATGGGCACACTAGTGGAGATCTGGCATCCCTAGACCCATACTTTTATCTTGCTGACCGTCGAGGTGACGATCCTCCTCGAGGAGGTGGAACTTCTGCTCGGATTGAAGAAATTCAAGAGTGACGGGAAGGTGAAGGCTATGCGGATGCTGACATGGGGGACTTCCGAAAGCGTCCTTGGAAGCTTCATACCGCACGACGCAGCCCGAAAGGTCCGTACTCAAAAGGGGATTGATCTCCAAAAGCTCGCGGAGTGGGTCATGGACGCCCTGAGAGGGTCACCAGATGATGACTATTTGGAGGGAATCATGAAAGGGTTCACCATTTGTCTGGCGGGTGCTCTCTTGTTTCCTTATGCCGACAACATGGTGGAGGAAGACCAACTGAGTGCTATCTGCGGGATCTGGCATGGAAAGAGGGTGGGACCCGCTGTTCTTGCCTACCTATATAGTGGCCTTACTGCCTCGAGCATGGGTAAGCCTCCTTTTGGTTGCGCACTTGTCCTGAGTTGCTGGCTTGATTTGCACTTCAAATTTGACCACCGCGAGGGAATGCCAACTGCTTTGAAGCTCTTTCAACAAAGCCCTCTTCATCACATAGCCGACGTGCTAGGCTTCGGTGGTACTGTAGTGAACAGCGTTCCGTGGCTGAAGAAACGTGAAGACTGGCGGTCTCACTTCCGCACCGTGACATAAGGCGTCTTTACTTGCGCACCGACATGTTTGCTTTCGCTTGATCTCCTCATGAGGCCTTCCTCTGAAGTTGATCTCCAATTGATTGGTGCGACCGAGTTTGTCCTTTATAACGAGCATCGATGCTGCCTCCAGGTCGGCATTCCACGCCATTCGTTCCCACTATCGACTGGCATCGTTCCTTTGAAGAAGAGAGAGTTGGGCACTGAAGCGGATGCGAAGGAAGCGAAGGCCGTCAAAGCACCCTGGAAGACAAGTGTTGCGGGAAAGGCCTTAGCGCATGTGGGGGAAGAATGCGATCTGTGGAGAGCTTATGTGACCGAACTGGGGAAGTTAAGGCCTAAGGCGCCTAAACCCCTGATGTAGCTCATTCTGCTTTTCTGATGGAATAAAATCTGGCATTTGGATGTTTTGGACCCTTGTCCCCTTAATTATTATTATCTTTTTTTGTGGTTTTTCTTTTTCTTTGTGTTTTTTCTTTTGTTTGGACTATATACATACTGTTATCTTTTTTTTATTTTATTATATATTTTTTGAAATTTTTATTATGGGGGCGTCCAGGGGCCTGGACGCCCCTAATTTTTTTATTTTTAATTTTTTTTAGTTTTTTTTGTTTTGGGGGCGTCTAGGGTCCTGGACGCCCCTAATTTTTTATTTTTTATTTTTTTGGTTTTTTGTTTTGGGGGCGTCTAGGATCCTGGCCGCCCCTAATTTTTTATTTTTTTATTTTTTTAGTTTTTTGTTTTGGGGGCGTCCAGGCGCCTGGACGCCCCAAAAAAGGTGGATTTTATATATATGGGGGGGGCTCCCCCCTTTGCTCATTTACTGTTCATTTAAACGACCCAGTCAATCCAGACGACCCATTCTTCGTCCCAATGGAGCAAGGAGGCCCGAGCCAGGGTGGAGAGAAGCGCAAACGACAGGCTCGTCGTCCGAGGAGGCTGAGGGACGATGCCGAGGAGGCTGCTGCGGCGGAGGAGATTGTCGTGGAGGAGGAGGCTCCTCCTTTGGCCGTAGACGCTGCAGTAGATGATGGCGACGCGGGAGAGGACGATCACGACCCGGTAAGCCCCTCGGAACTTCAATCTGTTGGTTTAATAGGCTGGATAGGCGGACGAGAGGCCGTGTGGTGAGGGCCGGTGAGTGAGGGAAGGAGGCGTCTAGGGGTCTGGACGCCTCCACATTTTCTTTTTTTCTTTATTTATTTATTTATTTACGTAAATAATAAAAATAGAATTAAAAATAAGGAGGCATCCACCGCTTGGGACGCCTCCATGATAATATATATATATTTTTTATTTATTTTTGTTTTGATTTTTGGGTTTTTCTAAAAATAAAATAAAGAGAATGTAAAGGAGGCGTCCAAGCATTTGGACGCCTCCATAAATATTTTTTTTTAAAAAAAAATAAAATAAAATAAATGAGTAGTATATACAGTTTTATTATTTATTACTGTTCATGATGCTGATGTGTTCTTTTGTTGGTTTTGTGGTGTGCAGGGCGTGATGAAGGGCCGGATCAGCTGGTCCCTAGTGGTGGCAGCATACCGTGGGCTGCCAGACTTTCAGAGGGCGCGTGTGGACGCCATGGGCTTTGGCGCTTTCCTTAGGATCGAGCCCTTTCGGCTCGACCTTCCTCTTATCCAGGCATTGAGGGAGCGGTGGCAAGCACCGAGCCGGGCGTTTCTGATGCCCTGGGGGCACATGGTGCCGTCACTGGAGGACGTGGCTCGGATCACCGGGCTACGGGTGGACGGAGAGGCGGTGAGCGGGGTCACCTACCCCGACTACCGAGAGAGTGCCCTGGACTTGTTGTGGTTAGAGACGAGCGTGACTGATAGAGACAGCAGGGTAGTCGGCCGAGTGGAGATTATGGAGGCGCTCGGATTCGTCGACCCGCGCCAACGGGTTAGCGAGACTGGAGCAGAGTTTCTGGTACGACTGGAGGGAGACGCTCGTGCAGCTTTCACCCAGGACCCGAGCGAGCGGGAGCTGGTGGACCTAGACCTCCGGAGGTTTCTTTTCTTCTTCTTGGGCCGCCTTCTGCTGGAGACGAAGGGGGATGGCATCCACTGCCGTTTCCTCGGGATCTTGGCGGATCTGGACAGAGTGGGACACTACGCGTGGGGAGCGGCTCTGCTTGTCCATCTGATTGCCGATCTCTCCCAGACTTCGGAGAAGGAGACGACAGTCAGTGGCTTCGCACCTTTCCTCCAGGTAAACATTTTATTTATGCATTCCCACAGTTAAATATGCAATTATTATGCTAATGATGTATGATGGATGCAGGTGTGGAGCTATTACTATTTCCCGATGGGGAGGGCTAGGCATGGGAACAGGAGGGCCGTGCCTCTGGCGCGGCGGTGGAGGCCGGTCGTGGTTGCAGCACCCCACGGCTACCAGCTGGCGTCGCTTCGTCGGGAACTGAGCAAGTACCCTGAGGCCATGGTATGATGTGTATGATTTTTTGTGTTTTCTTATGTGACTGAATGGCAACTAATATGATGCATGTATGGTGATGCAGGTGGTGTGTGTTGTGTTGTGCCCCTGTGTGTGGTTTTGATGATGACTGACATACCATGAGTCACACTGAGGTGTGCTAGATGACTGATTGACTGCTTGAATAACTAATTCATGAATATGGCTAGATTGGGGCAACATAGTGGCTAATTGTTTGCTGTTTGCTCATGCATTTCAAGTATGTACATTGGGTTCACATCTCCAAGTTTGTACAGCCGTTTGCTTTGGATTTAAAGTCTATACTTTGGCTAAGTGTATACACTGTCAGTCTCATTTAGAGTCATATTTGATGATCAGTCATGCTTCATGTTAAACTGATGCATAAAGCATTCATTGCTGAGGTTTTAATGATTTATCTGGTTTTGATGATTGGTGTTTGATGTTAATCACTGTGAGTCATCCTGCTGAAATGTTCATTCATGCCTTCATATGCTCAGTCAGTTTATCTGCTGACATTGTGCTTTGATGATAGCTTCATGATTGTGATTTGTATATCATATGGAGAATGCACGTGTATGACTGATATATTGTGTGTGTTAGACTTCTGGTATGTGCATGGTCTATACATCGCCTTCAATCTTCAAGTCTGTACATCCACAGTTAGACTTGAAGTCTGCACTCTAGTCTTCACTGTCAAGTCTGCACATTGGTGTTCGATTTCAATGTCCGTACATTGGGCTTTTACATGAAGTCTACACATTGTTGTTTGCAGTGAAAGTCCATACGTTGGACTGTTCATCAAAGTCTGTGCATCATACTGCTATAGTATGTCTGTACAGTGAGTGATTCATTGGTGAAGTCTGTACACTTAACTAAACTACAAGTCTACACATTCAACACTGTTCTTCAAAGTCTGTACATCAGATTGTACTTCATCTTCGTGCTGTTTCTGTACTTGAGTCTTCGTGTTGTTTCCCCTCACTAACATGAAAAGAACTCGTGTCGTATGAGCTTACAACACTTCGTGTTGATTTCCTTGCGTGACAGGAAAGCTTGTATGAGGTTAGACTTCGTGTCGTTTCCCTTGTCTTCATCTTCGTGTTGTTTTAGTGTCTACGTCTTCGTGTTGTTTTTATGTTTCTGTCTGAGTGTTGGTCTTTCATTTTTGACTTAGTGTCTTTCTCGCCTTGACCACACTTCGTGTCGATTCTTGGTTTTCTACACCCCGTGTCATTTCACCTCGTGCTGTTCTCACTGTCGTCGTGTTGTTTTCACCGCGTGTCGATTATTGTTTTTCACTTAGTGTTGTTTTCACTTCGTGTCAACTTCACTTCGTGTCGTCTCTTTGTACTTCGTCTTCATGTTGTTTTCAACCCGTGTCGATTACTGTTTCGACTTCGTGTTGTTTTCAACCAGTGTCGATCACTATTTTTACTTTGTGTCGTTTTTCCTTCTCAGGTCTTCGTGTCGTGTTTTCCACACCACGTGTCATTGTCGCTTTAGTAACCTCACCTCGTGTCGGTTACTGTTGTCTCCATGTCTACGTGTCGTTTTCGTGTCATGTTTCCACACTTCGTGTCGTTCATGTTTCGTAACCACACTTCGTGTTGGTTACTGTCGTTCTTGTGACTTTGTGTCGTGTCTCCCAGACTTCGTGTCGTTTTCACTCCGTGTCAACTTCATCTTAAGTGTTGTTTCTGTGTCTTCGTGTCATTTTTGTTCCACTGCGTGCAGAACAATGCAGCACCTCGTGTTGCTTTCTGTATACCACCTCGTGTCGTTTCCCTTTTCTTTCTTCGTGTTGTTCTTCCTAGACCTTGTGTCTTTCGTTTGTTGAAACCATACTTCATGATTGGTTTCTGTCTTGTCTTCGTATGTACCTCGTGTCGTTTCCTTATTCTGTCTTCGTGTTGTCTCCGTGTTGTTGCTATTTGTCACTTCGTGTTGTTTCGTTTTAACCTCGTTCAAGTTTCTTCTAAAGTACTGTTCTTCTGATAATCTATACAGAGGTGTTCCTTAAATTGATTACTTATCCGATACTCTGTTTTACAGGTGCTCTAATCGTGAAGCAGTACGTGATACAAGGCTGCATCTGGCACGTGATCCAAGATGCAGAGGAGCCTCCACGTGGTCCGAAATATTAGGGCAGGAAACGTGGGAGGCACACGCGTTTTGTGCCCTATCCACCTACTGCTGCTGCTATATATAGGAGCCTTCGTCCACAGATGGAGGGTGATCGAGTTGGCGAGAAGAAAAGCGTATACAGAGAGCCACGATCCAGATAGAAGAAGAAAAGAGAAAGAAGAAGAGCAGAAGGAGAAAAAGAGAGGTAGAGAGCTCGAGAAGAGTGTGAAGAGAAGAAGAAGCAGAGAGTGAGAGGAGAGCAGAAGAAAGAGAAAGAAAGATAGAGAGTGAGCGAGAGAGCTCGTGGAGAAGAAGGAAGATCTTACCTGAAGATCCGTCTACTGGACCGTGGATCAAATCCAGGCCAGTCAGCTCCGTTGAGAGCCACATTGTGCACTTCATCTTTCAGCTTTCTGTTTTGCTGAAGTCATTCTCATTTATTGTTTTTCCTTTGTTTTCTGGTTTACTGTATTTCCGATTCTCTGTAGAGAGGTCGGGGTTCCTCCTGTGGGTTCAGGAGAAGGGAGACTTTGTGCCTTCGGTTTGCAAGTAGCTGGGTGCTACTTGTGGTTGGTACCCTCCGGTGTGGAGGAAGAGAGACTTGCGTCTCTGGTTGCCTTTGACAGGGTGTCATCGGTTGTTTCCCTCCGGGTTGGAGGAAGGGAGATTTATCTCCGGTTGTGCTTCCCTCTGGGGTTCAGAGGAAGAGAGACTTGGGTCTCTAGGTTCCCCTCCGGGTTGGAGGAAGGGAGGCTTGTTCCTCCGGCTCTGGGCTTGTGAGTAGCAAGTCCGGTGGTTCCCTCCGTGTGTGGAGGAAGAGAGACCGTGTGTCTCTGGTTTCCAAGTGGCTGGAGTCACTTGTGGGTTCCTCCTGTTTGTTCAGGAGAAGGGAGATTGCTATCTCCGGTTGCAAGTAGCTGGGTGCTACTTGTGGGTTCCCTCCGGTTTGGAGGAAGGGAGACTTGTCTCCAGTTCTGGGCTTGTGGATTCAAGTCCAGGGGTTTCCCTCCGGGTCTGGAGGAAGAGAGACCGTGTGTCTCTGGTTTGCTAGTGACTAGTGTCACTAGTGGTTCCCTCCGGTTGGGAGGAAGAGGGGAGGTTGTTCCCCTGGTCAAGCTGTTTGGCAGCGTTTGTTGCAGACTGAGTCTGCTGTTTCTAGCGTGAGCTAGTGGAAACCACACTCGGTTTGAGTGTGGGGTGGATGTAGGTCTGGAGGACCGAACCACCTAAAAACCCCTTGTGCATTGTGGTTTGATTTGTTCATTTGTGCTTCCGCTAGATGAATGCATAGGGGCGCTCTAAGCGTTTGGCTTTTGGCTGAGCAGAAGTGTTGATTAGTTTTCTTAAAATATTTTAATCTGTCAAGAGAGTGAAATTCCAGTTGAGCTTCAGATTGTCGAATCTGTCTTGTTATTATTCTAGTTTTAATTGGGTGAAGTTTTTAACGGGTTATATTCATTCACCCCCCCCCTCTGAATACTGCACCGAAACCTAACAATTGGTATCAGAGCAGTTACTTCCTCAAGATCCAACGATCTGCAGTGATCCCCGTGCTTCTCGGTGGTTATTCCGGTTTGCTACTCCTTGATCTTTGTCTAATTGATCATTGCCTACAAATGGCTCTTCCACTGGTTTTCAATGGGTCTAACTTTGAGTCATGGTTCAGTAGTTTGCGTAACTACGTCAATCTAGATAATCCCAATTTGTGGAAGTTAATTACTCATGGTCCTCATAGATTACCACGAAAAGAGTCCAAATGGACTGATCGTCATAGATCAATGCATAGAGAAAATCAGAAAGCTATAAAACTGATAAAAGCATCCATCAACAAGGCTTTACACTTTTGCCTTCATGATTGCAGGTCTGCTAGGGATATTCTGGACAAGATGAAACTAACTTGCAGAACAGAGAAGGAAAACTGCATGATGGCTGATGGGAGCGACCATAGCAGCAGCCACAGTGATGAAGAAGAGAACGAAGTTCAGGTAAATCCCTTTGCGGACTATACCTTAGATGATTGGGTAGATGCTTATTCCAAGTTGTTAAGATCTAGCAATAAATTGAGCAAGAAAAACAGATCTATGAAAAAACAGCTAGATATGTTTGAGAATTCTAAACGTGTTGGTGAGGATAGTGATACTCTGAAAACTGAAAATCAAATATTTAGAAGACAGTTGACTGATCTTGATTCTATTACTTCAGATCTGGAATATCTGAGATCTGAAAATGCTAGACTCAAAAACCAAACTGAGGAATCTGGATCTAAATCAATGAGCCTTGAAAATGAAAATAGATTGATTTCTGAAACCTTGGAGACTGTCATAATAGAAAATTCAGAACTTCAGAAAAGGCTTGAAAAACTTCAATCTGAAGATGAACAAGAAGTGTTTAGTGAATGTCAGACCACCTTAAGTGTTTTGAAATTTGATGATGAAATCCTGGAACACAATGGTAAAATGAGACAGGAGATCTGTGAGCTAAAACAGTTAAATACAGCTATGTCTGAGAGACTTATCACTCTTGAAAAGGGGAAGAGTGTTAGCCTGGATAGCTCTGATGAGCTAATGAAAGCTGAACAGGAAATTGAAAGTCTTAGGACTGTTAATCAAATGCTGAAAGAAGATGTTATTTGCTATAAAAAGAAAGCTGATGAATATGAAATCCATGTATCAAAGCTTGGATCAGAAGTTACAGAATTGAGGAAATCTCTTGAGAAATTTGTTAGTGGAAAAGAAAATCTTGATAAAATTCTTGGATCTAAAGTGAATCTCCGAAGAGAGGGTTTGGGCTACAAACCAATAGATAAAAAGAGCTTTGAAAGTAAGCTTCAAACTTCATTCGTGAGTAGCTCTAAGTCAGGCAGCACATCGAATGTGCCTATTTTTGAATTTAGTGCTAAGAAGAATCAAAATTCCACTGACAGCCCTAAGTCTGAGAAACAAGTTCAAAAACAGAAAAAGACTATTCATGTTCAGAACAAAGATTCAAGGAACTCTCATGATAAACCTGAGAATGCTGTGCCTAAATTGAACAAACACATTCATGCAAATAAAAAGAAAATTTCATGCCATTACTGTCATAGGTTTGGTCACTTGATGCATGAGTGTAAATTGATGGAACAGGATGATAGAATGCATGCCAGGAAGTACAATAACAAAAACAGTCCTGTTGAACAGAAAAGAAAAAGTCATTGTTATCATTGTGGAAAAACAGGTCATGTTAGTGAACAATGTTGGTTTGCCAAAGGTAAAGGCAAATATTCTTTAAATTCTAATCATTACAATTTGTATGAAAATCAGCATGTCTTTAAAAGGAACAAAAATGGGTCCAGGGGCCAACACATGGTGTGTTTCACCTGCAGCAAGTCAGGCCATAGGGCGGTTGACTGCTGGCTTAATGTTGGTAGAAGAAATTCCATCTTCTGCTATCACTGTGAGAAAGTTGGCCATACAGTCAAAGACTGCTGGTATTCTCAGAGAAAGAAGGTCAACTCTAAATTTGTTAAACAAAGTGTGTTTGGTAGAAACAAATCTGCTCAAACAAGAAAATCCCTCACATGTTTTGAGTGTGGTAAGCAAGGTCACAAGGTGACTGATTGCTGGTTTTCTGACCATCTGAAACAAAGTGGTGGTAAAAACAGAAACATTCATGCTCATGAATTTAGTACACCTGCTTACATGCATAGTAATAAATTTAGACCGAGCGGTTCATGTGATTATTGTGGTCGGTCTGGACATTCCATGCCTAGCTGCTATATGAAAAAGCATGATGTTATGATGGCTCAGAAGCTTTGGAAAACATCCCATCAAAATGCCACTAACCCTGCAGGACCCAAGGAAACTTGGGAACCAAAATGTGCCAAGTGAGAAACTTTTTGCAGGTGTGTCTTGGGAATGAGAAATAAAAGGGGCAAATAAACCAAGACACCCTAAAAGGGTAAACCCCACTCATGCACCTCTCAGGTAAGTCTCTTGACTTTTCAATGAGTTTGCTTAGATGGCATTAGGTATATAGATAGATTTGTTAATTAGTGGTTTAAACATGTATGTTTGCATTTCCATGCAATAGTTGTTGCTTCTGAATATGCTCATTCTGTGACTGCATACATCTAGAATTCATGACTCATGAATGATTTTCAAATGTTCTGAATGCACACCGTCAGGGGGAGCTGCACTGCATATCATGCACATTTGACCAGTCTAATACCCTTCAGGGTCTTCATGCCTTTCATGGGTAGTTAATACATCTAATTGCATCTCAGAGTGGCATCATTTAATCATGAAATTTTTCAAAAGAAAAGGGAGGGTTACAGTTTATGCACTCAGTGAGGGGGAGCATCTCTCATTATTCATTCATGTAAGTGCATGTGACCATCAGACCTCTCATCAAAGCTCATGTCTGATGACTAATACTCACCTTCCTGTTTGAACTGCAATCTGGATAAACTCCTTGGTGATTGTGAAATGCATTGTATTTCAGCCTCTTGCTTCAATTCTTGTCAGCCATTGTCACTCATACTATCAATTGGTATTCATTGGCATTTGTTGACGTGGCTGTACCTGAAAATTGCTCTTGCCTTCCTTGAAGTCCCAGAAAGATTTCTCTGCTCATATCTTGATCATAAATCCGAAAAACATTGTTTTTAAGGAAATTTCTATCATATAGGACTATGAATGTCTGAAGATTTCAGCCGGTTGAAGTTTCATGTACTTCTTGTGTTTGTTTATGAATTCTTCTTGGAAATATCTGAGTTAGTCTTAATAAATTTTAACCAATCCTTTCATGTTGTGTCTTTTAAACTCTTCTGAAATCTGAAATTCTGAAATCATGATTTTCCTTGACTGATTTGCATGAAAATATGTATTGTTTTTAAACATCAGGGAATATGGATTGTCAAATACCAAATCTTGTCAGAGCAATGTCCTTGGTCACTGAGAAACACATCTCATTCATCAAAGAAATGAATTGAGATATGTCATGAAGTGCCATAGTTAACTCTGTTTAAATATGTTGATTAAAAAACCTGGCAGAGCAATGGCAGGCACACTGAGAAATACATGTCTCTCATCAAAGAAATGAGTTTCAGTGTGTCATGAGGTATAAATGCTATCTCTGTTCTTAAGAAGCATGACAGTTAGTCCTTCCAAGCGCTTAGGGATACTGGCGTCTAAACAACGTGTATCCTCCAGTTGTAAGGATGTACTTAACTTAATTGCTCTTGAATATTGCTGTTAAAAAAAAAAAAATTCGTTGCCTATCTAGCAGATCATCTGAGATTGTTTGGAAAAGAATGTTCTTTCAATAGAAATTTTGACAGAAATAAATGGTTTCTTGTTTGTTTATCATCAATACTATCGATTGCATTTCTTGAGGAAATCCTTGAAATTAAGCGAGGAAGAATGAAGAAGGTTAAAAAGGTTTCTCAATATGAAAACTTGGTTCACTTGTTATTAAGAAAACTGATTTCAGATATGAGTAGAAATAGCTCATGTTCAAACCTTGCATACATAAAATTCAGAACTGGTTTGTCAACATAGGTTCATTCATAGGTTTCTATGATGGAAAAGTCTGTAATCATTTGTTTAAATCAGATTTATGAAATTGATATTTCATTGAAAATCTTTCTCATTCTTTCTGAATTCCTTTTTACTCTCTCACACTGGACTCCAGTCGGTCAGACTAAACTGACTGCTTCATTTGCACTCTGTTCTTTCAATTGGTTCCAACTGTTGACTTCCACTAATGTCTTGGACCTGCATAAGCATGGTGGATGCATAAGAGTTGTATGTCTAAGGGGGAGCTAGTCAAACTTATTGCATAACATGTCTTTCAGGTTTTGATTCATGCATAGGTCTCATATCCTACATGAATTCTCATTGACTGTGCACTCGTATAATTAATTGCAATACATTCATAACATCTTTTTAGTAACGATGGGGGAGACTTCATTCATGCATTTAGTTGAGATCCTAACTCTTTTCTGAATTGAGTTCTTCATACTTCAGTGCTCCTGTGTGATTGAAAATATGACATATCTACTGGGGGAGAAGCTCTTGAAAGGATACATTTGGAAGATAGTTGTCACACTCCAAAGGGAAGTATAACATTCAAGTCTATACTGAATTGTTTCCCTATTTCATATCTTTGATGAAGGCAAAGGGGGAGAAGAATCTAATCTGATTCAGTGTAACTCATAGTGTTGCCATCATCAAAAAGGGGGAGATTGTTGTGTTGTGCCCCTGTGTGTGGTTTTGATGATGACTGACATACCATGAGTCACACTGAGGTGTGCTAGATGACTGATTGACTGCTTGAATAACTAATTCATGAATATGGCTAGATTGGGGCAACATAGTGGCTAATTGTTTGCTGTTTGCTCATGCATTTCAAGTCTGTACATTGGGTTCACATCTCCAAGTTTGTACAGCCGTTTGCTTTGGATTTAAAGTCTATACTTTGGCTAAGTGTATACACTGTCAGTCTCATTTAGAGTCATATTTGATGATCAGTCATGCTTCATGTTAAACTGATGCATAAAGCATTCATTGCTGAGGTTTTAATGATTTATCTGGTTTTGATGATTGGTGTTTGATGTTAATCACTGTGAGTCATCCTGCTGAAATGTTCATTCATGCCTTCATATGCTCAGTCAGTTTATCTGCTGACATTGTGCTTTGATGATAGCTTCATGATTGTGATTTGTATATCATATGGAGAATGCACGTGTATGACTGATATATTGTGTGTGTTAGACTTCTGGTATGTGCATGGTCTATACATCGCCTTCAATCTTCAAGTCTGTACATCCACAGTTAGACTTGAAGTCTGCACTCTAGTCTTCACTGTCAAGTCTGCACATTGGTGTTCGATTTCAATGTCCGTACATTGGGCTTTTACATGAAGTCTACACATTGTTGTTTGCAGTGAAAGTCCATACTTTGGACTGTTCATCAAAGTCTGTGCATCATACTGCTATAGTATGTCTGTACAGTGAGTGATTCATTGGTGAAGTCTGTACACTTAACTAAACTACAAGTCTACACATTCAACACTGTTCTTCAAAGTCTGTACATCAGATTGTACTTCATCTTCGTGCTGTTTCTGTACTTGAGTCTTCGTGTTGTTTCCCCTCACTAACACGAAAAGAACTCGTGTCGTATGAGCTTACAACACTTCGTGTTGATTTCCTTGCGTGACAGGAAAGCTTGTATGAGGTTAGACTTCGTGTCGTTTCCCTTGTCTTCATCTTCGTGTTGTTTTAGTGTCTACGTCTTCGTGTTGTTTTTATGTTTCTGTCTGAGTGTTGGTCTTTCGTTTTTGACTTAGTGTCTTTCTCGCCTTGACCACACTTCGTGTCGATTCTTGGTTTTCTACACCCCGTGTCATTTCACCTCGTGCTGTTCTCACTGTCGTCGTGTTGTTTTCACCGCGTGTCGATTATTGTTTTTCACTTAGTGTTGTTTTCACTTCGTGTCAACTTCACTTCGTGTCGTCTCTTTGTACTTCGTCTTCATGTTGTTTTCAACCCGTGTCGATTACTGTTTCGACTTCGTGTTGTTTTCAACCCGTGTCGATCACTATTTTTACTTTGTGTCGTTTTTCCTTCTCAGGTCTTCGTGTCGTGTTTTCCACACCACGTGTCATTGTCGCTTTAGTAACCTCACCTCGTGTCGGTTACTGTTGTCTCCATGTCTACGTGTCGTTTTCGTGTCATGTTTCCACACTTCGTGTCGTTCATGTTTCGTAACCACACTTCGTGTTGGTTACTGTCGTTCTTGTGACTTTGTGTCGTGTCTCCCAGACTTCATGTCGTTTTCACTCCGTGTCAACTTCGTCTTAAGTGTTGTTTCTGTGTCTTCGTGTCGTTTTTGTTCCACTGCGTGCAGAACAATGCAGCACCTCGTGTTGCTTTCTGTATACCACCTCGTGTCGTTTCCCTTTTCTTTCTTCGTGTTGTTCTTCCTAGACCTTGTGTCTTTCGTTTGTTGAAACCATACTTCATGATTGGTTTCTGTCTTGTCTTCGTATGTACCTCGTGTCGTTTCCTTATTCTGTCTTCGTGTTGTCTCCGTGTTGTTGCTATTTGTCACTTCGTGTTGTTTCGTTTTAACCTCGTTCAAGTTTCTTCTAAAGTACTGTTCTTCTGATAATCTATACAGAGGTGTTCCTTAAATTGATTACTTATCCGATACTCTGTTTTACAGGTGCTCTAATCGTGAAGCAGTACGTGATACAAGGCTGCATCTGGCACGTGATCCAAGATGCAGAGGAGCCTCCACGTGGTCCGAAATATTAGGGCAGGAAACGTGGGAGGCACACGCGTTTTGTGCCCTATCCACCTACTGCTGCTGCTATATATAAGAGCCTTCGTCCACAGATGGAGGGTGATCGAGTTGGCGAGAAGAAAAGCGTATACAGAGAGCCACGATCCAGATAGAAGAAGAAAAGAGAAAGAAGAAGAGCAGAAGGAGAAGAAGAGAGGTAGAGAGCTCGAGAAGAGTGTGAAGAGAAGAAGAAGCAGAGAGTGAGAGGAGAGCAGAAGAAAGAGAAAGAAAGATAGAGAGTGAGCGAGAGAGCTCGTGGAGAAGAAGGAAGATCTTACCTGAAGATCCGTCTACTGGACCGTGGATCGAATCCAGGCCAGTCAGCTCCGTTGAGAGCCACATTGTGCACTTCATCTTTCAGCTTTCTGTTTTGCTGAAGTCATTCTCGTTTATTGTTTTTCCTTTGTTTTCTGGTTTACTGTATTTCCTATTCTCTGTAGAGAGGTCGGGGTTCCTCCTGTGGGTTCAGGAGAAGGGAGACTTTGTGTCTTCAGTTTGCAAGTAGCTGGGTGCTACTTGTGGTTGGTACCCTCCGGTGTGGAGGAAGAGAGACTTGCGTCTCTGGTTGCCTTTGACAGGGTGTCATCGGTTGTTTCCCTCCGGGTTGGAGGAAGGGAGATTTATCTCCGGTTGTGCTTCCCTCTGGGGTTCAGAGGAAGAGAGACTTGGGTCTCTAGGTTCCCCTCCAGGTTGGAGGAAGGGAGGCTTGTTCCTCCGGCTCTGGACTTGTGAGTAGCAAGTCCGGTGGTTCCCTCCGTGTGTGGAGGAAGAGAGACCGTGTGTCTCTGGTTTCCAAGTGGCTGGAGTCACTTGTGGGTTCCTCCTGTTTGTTCAGGAGAAGGGAGATTGCTATCTCCGGTTGCAAGTAGCTGGGTGCTACTTGTGGGTTCCCTCCGGTTTGGAGGAAGGGAGACTTGTCTCCAGTTCTGGGCTTGTGGATTCAAGTCCAGGGGTTTCCCTCCGGGTCTGGAGGAAGAGAGACCGTGTGTCTCTGGTTTGCTAGTGACTAGTGTCACTAGTGGTTCCCTCCGGTTGGGAGGAAGAGGGGAGGTTGTTCCCCTGGTCAAGCTGTTTGGCAGCGTTTGTTGCAGACTGAGTCTGCTGTTTCTAGCGTGAGCTAGTGGAAACCACACTCGGTTTGAGTGTGGGGTGGATGTAGGTCTGGAGGACCGAACCACCTAAAAACCCCTTGTGCATTGTGGTTTGATTTGTTCATTTGTGCTTCCGCTAGATGAATGCATAGGGGCGCTCTAAGCGTTTGGCTTTTGGCTGAGCAGAAGTGTTGATTAGTTTTCTTAAAATATTTTAATCTGTCAAGAGATCGAAATTCCAGTTGAGCTTCAGATTGTCGAATCTGTCTTGTTATTATTCTAGTTTTAATTGGGTGAAGTTTTTAACGGGTTATATTCATTCACCCCCCCCTCTGAATACTGCACCGAAACCTAACAGTGTGGAGACCCTACCTGGGCATGGGCGACGCTGGCCAGCCTTGGGTTGTAGCGGGTCTTCCTCGTTTCTGGCGGGACGTGTGGGTCCATTACCTGAACGAGATCGAGCCACTTCGGCTGAGGCTGGTTATGAGGACGTTGGGGCTAGCCCAGGAGTGGGTTGATGTAGATGAGCCGGCCCGCATTGGGCGGAAGACCAAGGGGAAGGCGAAGATTGTGGACTGGTGTACGCGCTTCGCAGCACAGTACCAGGACTGGCAGCAGGGCGGGGCCCCAGTGGTGTCCCATGTACAGGACAGTACTGATTAGCTGAGACGGTACTGGGCTACGTACGGGGACCGCCTCTTCCTTGGTGGTATGGCAGGGGTAAGTGAAATGAAAATGTTTCACCCTTCTATATGTATATGCATGTGGCACTAACTTATGTGCAATGCAGGATGCTCGTGACAACATGATCGCCGACCTGCGGGCCCAGTTGGCGGACGCCAGGCGGCAGTTGGTGGCCATCCGATAGGAGTTGGAGATCCTGGTGAGTTTATGGGATGCATTTTTTTTGTGACCTAGATTTTTGATACTTGGCCCCTCTAACTATCATTTGCTCTGTGTTTCAGCGGGCCCACCAGACAGCGGCAGCCGGGATGGCTGGTGGAGCGGGTTCCAGTTTGCGGGGCCCTCCCCTGGAGATCTCTGCCCCTCAGGAACAGCTGGCGTATGTGGTGGCTCGAGCTGAGGAGGCCGAGCGTGACCGCGAGGCTCGAGTGAGTGCCTACTTGGCCCTGACCGTCTTCTAGTCACTCTTTCATCCTTCACCTCTCTCTTACGATGCACGCGTACTTTGGCAGGTGGCCGAGATCCGAGAGGCCCTAGCGCGTGCTGTTCGTGCCGAGCAGGAGCGCGATGCTCGGGTGGCGGATCGTGACGCCCAGATTGTGGAGCTGGAAGAGGAGCGTCGACGGGAGGCTGAGGAGCTCCCTCGTGACGTGCTGGATCTGCGGATCGCCCTCGAGCTGTCGAGGAGGGAGGCGGTGAGAGAGAGAGAGGAGAGGGAGAGAGAGAGGGAGGACAGGAGGGTGGAGCGACTGTGAGACTGGGATGAGAGGAGGGCTCTGGAGGCCCAACTGCTGGAGCTCCGATTGAGTCTCGGCACGGCGGAGGGGAGGCTTCGAGAGAGCGAGGAGCGGTACCAGAGGGCGAAGGAACGCGGGGCGCGACTTCGTCAGTCTGGTCTTTTTTCCATGGGCAGCTATCTGGTTTCGTCGGCCGAGGAGCATCGTCGCGCCTTCGAGGCTGGAGTGCCACCGCAGGGAGAGGCGAGCACGGCTTCTCAGGGTTCGCAGAGGCCCCCTAGGGATCCCCGGTAGAGGAGGGAGGAGAGAGATGACCAGGAGGGTGGTAGCGAGAGTTAGAGAGTTGCTTGTACACGTCACCCTTCTCACTGTATGATGTACTTTGACTATTATATGAAATAGATTTCGTGTGGCGTGCCCTTTTCTTTCCCGCACTTTCTTTTGCACCACGTTGTTTACGCTTCACGAGACTTTTGCCCTGGATAGAAGGGAACTACTTTGCACGGGGGGATTATGTTCCTTTCTCCCTTTTTGGACGCGTCCAGGCGCGAGGACACATCTTAATCCTTGAATTCAAATTTAAAGCGTCGGGTGGCCTTTCTTCTCCCGTGCCTTACCCGCAAACGAGCCCGCCTTCCGCCGAAACTCGCTTGCCCCCTTTTTCATCTTCCTCCTCTTTTGATCGATGGAGTTCGGTGGGCCCGGCCATGGTGAAGGTGGAGAGGGACGAGGAACTCCTCGCCCGAGGAGGGACACGCAAGAACACGGGACGACGTCCATGGAGGAGGAAGGGCCGCTTCGGGCCCCCGAGGGACCCGAGGGGCCCGATGTCACGGAGGGAGGTGAACACGGTCTGGTAGGTCCTCCGATCTCTTCCTCTTTTGATCCATTTTGAGTTTTGAAGCGAGCCGCGCGAGGGGGGAAAGGGTTCGGCGAGTGTTGCACTCAAATGATGGACGCGTCCTAGACAGGGGACGCATTCTTTGTTATGATTGGAGGCCCTTCTTTCTTGGTGCAAGACATGGCGAGGACCCTGGACCTGGCCGATGAGTGGGCGAGTGCAGACGAGCCGAGCCGCGTCAGGAAGGAGAGTCACGGCAAGGCGAAGCTTGAAGATTAGCGCATACGTCTCCCTGGGCACCAAGGGAGCGTACTGGTGCAGGATAGTGTCGACTTCCTGCGGCGGCAGAGAGAGAGTTATGCGGGGCTTCCCCAAGCCGGGGATACGCGCGACGTCGACGGGTCGCGTGCCCAATTAGCCGAGGTCAGGCGGCAGCTGGCCGCCACTCAACAGGAACTGTCGCTCCTGGTAAGCTAAGTGCTGCATTTTTTTTGTTTTTAAATGTGGAGCTTAGCGGACTACTGTTGTTTGTTCATTCCAGCGTGCCCAGCAGACAGCGATGGTGGGAGTGGCTGGCGGCACATCTTCCAGTTCCTCGGCCCCTTTTCTTGAGATTGCCTCCCTCCGGGAGCAACTTGCTGGTGCGATGGCTCGGGCTGCCCGGGCGGAAGAGGAGCGTGATGCCTGGGTGGCCACTGTAGCAGAGCTGCGACATCGCGGTGAGGAGAGACCTTCTCCAGACATCCTGGAGTTAAGAGTTCTTCTGCAGATGATGAGGAGAGAGGCAGAGAGAGAGAAAGTCGAGAGAAGGTCCGAGCGACAGCGGGATCAGACCGAGAGGAGGGCCTTGGAGGCCCAAGTGAGGGAGCTCCAGCTGGGCCTTCAGGCCGTCATGCAGAGGCTAGGAGGGATGGAGACGCACTACGAGAAAGCGTGAGAGTTCGGGGAGCGATTGCGCCAGTCTGGTCACTTTGCCGCTAGTGGCTTCTTTGCCACGCCAGGGGAGGAGCAACGAGTCATTGCTGTGGAGCCGGCGCCACGAGGCGAGGCGGGTGCTACTGCACGGGGATCCCGGAGGCTTCTGAGGGACCCTCACCTCAGGGGAGAGGAGAGGGACGCCTAGAGGGATGAGCATGAAAATAATGGCAAGAGTTGGCGAGCTAGTGGACCCGCCACCTCTCTATGATTGTAGTGTTCATGACAGCTTATGTAGAATTATGAATGGAGTGATTTAGTTTTCTACTGCTTGTTTGTTCTCTTGTGTGTTCCTTCTTCCCTACACTTCTTCTCCTTTGCACTGTTCCCATGTGATGGGTCTGCCGAGACTCCACCCCAAGCAGAGAATCGCGTCTTGTTGTGACCATTTTCCACGGGAATCTACCGTCGAAGTCAATAATGACGGCCCTAGTTCCTTCTCCCGGATGTTGCATCAAATTTTGCGGACGTCCTTCAAAACATGATAGGGTATCCCTAGACAACATAGGGTGCTAGTCGTCATATTCTTCGTCCAATCAATCACCCTGTGCGAACGGTGAAGTGACACACGGGACCGTATGGCAGGTGCCTCATTGCGAGGGCTATCATTAAAGGTGATGGAGGCAATCTTGGCCTGTACTCCTTCCATTTCTATAAATTCTTGTCCCTTTTATCCTCCTAGGTATATCGAGAGCTAACTCGAGGAGCGCAAGTTCTCACGGGAGAGGAGGAGTTCAAAATTCCGAGAGTTGGATGGAGGGCGAATCTTCCCACTCCTCGAAGAGAAGCAGGTCCAGTGGTAGTAGTTCCCGGAGGCTTTCAGACCTCGAAGGGCACTTCAGCGAAAGGGCCCAATCACAACTCGTAAGCCAAGTTTTCCTGCCCCTTTTTCCATTCTTTTTTCTTCCTTTCTTTCTGACCAAACCTCCTCTCCATTCCCTGCATGCGTAGAGTGTGATGAAATCACAGATCTCATGGGAGTTGGTAGTGGCAGCATACCGAGGTCTCCCAGATTTTCAAAAGGCCAGGCTAGACGTGATGGGTTTTGGCACCTTTCTTCGGATCGAGCCGATCCAGCTCGACCTGGTCCTGATCCAAGCCTTGTGTGAGAGATGAGACCCAGTGAGTCGGGCATTCCTGATGCCATGGGGGCACATGGTGCCCAGCTTGGAGGATGTGGTCCGGATCACAAGCCTGAAGGTGGAGGGCGAGGCAGTGACCGGGGTCACTTATGCGGATTACCGAGAAGGTGCTCGGAAGCTACTGGGCTTGGACCTAGATGGTCGGAAAAACAGGTCGGTAGCTAGGGCGTCCCTCATGGATGCATTACGGCTCACCGACACTCGTCGGCGGGACGACGAATCCTCAGAAGAGTTCATGGAAAGAATGGAAATAGGATGTCGTGCCGTGTACTGCACATATTTCGGCAACTGGGAAAGATGCAACATAGATTTGAGAAGATTTCTCCTCTTCCTTTTGGGGAGATTGGTACTGAGCTCGAAAGGGGACGGTATCCAATGTCGCTTCCTGGAGCTGCTGTCAGACCTTGAAAGAGTAGGATACTACGCCTGGGGAGCTGCCATGCTGGCGCACTTATTTGCAGGCCTGTTCCAAGAAGCGGATCGTGAGATGGCTGTGAGTGGTTTTACACCATTTATCCAGGTATTTTTGGTTTTGCTTGTTTTGTATATTTTTTTTATGTTTTTGTAAGGTACTGATGACCTGCGCTGAGCAGCTGTGGAGCTATTATTACCTCCCCATGGGGAGAGCTCGGCATTGGCGACCCGCGATGGTGCCGCTAGCTAGGCGGTGGGAACCCATCATGAGTGCGGCACCCCTAACCTATCAACTGATGGTGCTAAGGCGGGAGTTACAGGAGTTCCCTGTAGCGATGGTAAACTGGAGACCCTACTCAGACATGGTCGATGCCGACCAGCCGTGGGTTCTAGCAAGTCGTGCCCGGTTTGGACGGGAACTGTGGATGCACTGCCTGAATGAAATCGAGCCGCTTCGGCTACGATTGGTTATGAGGACTTTAGGATTGGCTTAGGAATGGGTGGATACGGCTGCGCCACCTCGTGTCCGGAGAAAGACGTGAGGACCGGCGACCTGCATTGACTGGCGCGTGCGGTTCCCTAAACAGTATGAGGACTGGCAACGGGGTGGCACGATTGTAGAATCACATGCGCGGGATAGCGAGGACTAGCTGCGTCTATATAGGATAAAGTACGCAGAGCGGTTCCAACCCCGGGGATTTGTGAAGGTAGGTTTCCCCTTTTTCTCTTTTCTTCTTTCTCCCTTTTTTTTGGTTTTCTGGTGAAAAATGCTGACTTGTATGGCTGCAGGATGTCCGGGATGCCATGATAGCGAATTTACGAACTCGCTTGGCAGAGATGGAGCAACAATTGGGCGATGCTCGTGGAGCTACGAGCACCTTGGTAGGTGTACAGTGCGTTCCTAATTAAAATCCCAGATTCCAAATGTTGGCTGCTAATTCACGCGGTCGTAGCATGCCCAGATTGGCGCGGCTTCCCCAGCAATGGGAGTAGGTGGTGCCTCTTCTAGCTTGTGGATTCCCACCTCAGAACTTAACTTACTTCATGAGCAACTTGCTCACGCCACGCAGCGTGCTGCGGAGGCAGAAGGGATGCTCTGTATATAGGTAAAAGTTTCAGTGTTGAGTTCTCTTTGTTTACGCTTTATCGCGTATCTGAGATGGTACATCTGGCAGGAAAAGGAGACGGAAGAAGCGCTTGCCCAAGCTGCGCAGAAGGAGGCTAGGATAGCAGAACTGGAGAGGGAACTGCGGCGTCATCCTGATGACGACTCTTCTAGGGATGCCGTGGAACTGAGGATCACTCTCCAGTTGGAGAGGGAAGACCGCGAGAGAGAACGTGCAGAGAAAGAAAGAGACGTAGAGAGAGAAAGGGCCAACAGATTGACTGAAAGGGAGGAACAAAGGGCCATGGAGGTCCAACTATTCGAACTTCGAATCAGCCTTGGTCTTGCTAAACAGTGGCTGAGAGATGGTGAGGAGCGCTACCGAAGAGCACGAGAGCGTGGCTTTCATGTTGGTAGCTTCTCTACTGCTTCTATGGATCAATGCCGAGGTGTGGGAATAGGAAGGGGAGTGCAGAGCGGCAGGAGTACCGCTTTTCATAGTTGGGTAGCGCCTTTGAGAGCGCTTTGCCCGGAGAGTAGTGGGACGAGTAATGCAGAGAGAGAGGGCGGAACTTGATGTAATTTTTTTTATTTTTGGAATAAAATATAAGGTTCGATTTGTTTGGTTTTCACCTTTGCTTCTGTTGCCTGAATCCCTGCACACATCACTGAAACAAACAAATTAGAATTTCTGTTCTGACTTGGCCCCTTGCTCAATAAGCAAATGGTCACTGTGACTGTCCTTGATAACTGGTCAAGGGGCCAAGCCTTTATTTAGCGAAGGCAAGGGAAAGATGCGGTGATGATAAATGCGACAGGCAAGCACACGAATGCAAGCGGTATTAAAAGTGAGATGCTGCACGCAAATGCAATCATGCAAAATTGATTTATTTTCTTTTTTATATTTGGCATTTTTTTTGTTTTATTATAAAAAAGATTTTTTTTGTTTGCAAATATGTATATTTTCTTTTTTCCATTTTTTGTTACTTTTATTATAAATTTTTTTTTGTTGCTAACGCCTGGCAAGCACCCAAATGGCACCTAACCTACGTGAGAACAGGGGTTTCTTACTAACCTCCCAGGTATCCTAAGTGCACATCTAGGTTGATTTGGGCCTCTAGACCCCTCGAATGATGATCCCGCCGGCTAAGACTTACCCTGATGACAATACCGTCATGCCATGCTTAGGCTCCCAGTCGCTTCCGACCACAGGGATTCACCCAAAAGGTGTTTGAGGTAAGAGATTTTCCCGACCCGGGTCTGTTTCCTCACAACTCTAGATGGTATATGATGGAACACCCTGGAACCCTAACGACCAACCGTGCGACGCTGACCCGGAATCAGACGCCGTCGCACCCATAGGTGACGCGCTTGCATTGGCCTAAGCCCGAGGTTAAACAAGAAGACATCAAGGCAGTAAACAAGGGTCTTGACCAGCCAGAAATACGGAGACTCCTTCGCAGCGATAGCTTTTACTTTTCAAAGTAGGCAACCAAATGTGTATATTAAAATAAGGTCGCAGACCCTAGGCAGTTTTCACCCTTCAGAAACTCCATCGAACCTTCATCTTTAGAGGGAGAAGGAAGAGTGTAGGGGATAAACCTCCCGAGAGGACCGGCAAAGCCGTTAACCCGGCGAGCGAATAAGGGCCCATTAACTCTTTCCTTTCGAACAACTTCGGATCAAATCTCAAGCGTTTACATTCCACGGCCCCTTTTGTGGATTCAGACTTTTGCTTTGAGGGGTTCCGTTTATCGTAACAGGCACGGTCACGACCAGGCCCTTGATTTTGATTTTGTATTTTTTTTTGTGAGGGAGATATAGTCGTTTGACGTTTGTGGGCTCCCTTTCGTATGCCTGCGGGGACACTGCCCTCTTCTCGTGCTCTGATCGATGCTCGAGGAAATGGATCCTACTCTTGCCTTTGGGGTTTGAGTTTCGGTTTCTCATGCTCAGTGTTTTAAGGGCGCCGACTGTCTCATTTGGTCGAAGAGAAAAGAATAAAGATTACAGCTTCCGGAGATCTTCTAGGTGGGGCCCCACCGTAGGTGATGCTACCGACTTTTTTTGAATAAAATACATAAGTGAGCACATGTTAGCTTCCTTCGAGCGAGCATAGGCCGACATGGCCGGACAGGGCTCTCCACGGTTCTGGCAAATCAAGACCCGGTGCCTACCAAGCTTTAATGGGCCCTATCCTAACATGAAGGTTAGATGCAGGGACTTAACTACATGGTGACTGCCAGGCATCCACATTTTAAATTTTCCATATTTTTAGTGGTTTTTGGTATTTCTTTGTTTTTGATGTTTTCTATCTTTTCATCATCATTTTTTTTGTTTGTTTTGTGCTAAGGGTAGTATTTCTTAAGATAAAGCCCATTCCAAGGGTGGGATAACTCGGTCCCTTCGGCGTTGATTAGCTTGTAGGCGTTGCCAGGGTACACGGATTGAATTACAAATGGTCCTTCCCAATTGGGTTGGAGCTTAGAACGCGGCCCTCCAGGTTTGACAAAAATTCTTTTTACGACCATCTCACCGACTTTGAATTTTCTCTCAACGACTTTCTTTTGGTAAAAGCGAGCGAGTCTATTTTGATACACACGCGCGTGTTCGGCAGCGGCCAGCCGCTTCTCATCCAAGAGTTCCAACTGGGCGAGGAGTGAATTACGACGATCGTCGAGGGGAAATTCCTCGTCCAATTGTACCCTGAGAGAAGGGATCAGAGTCTCGTACGGGACTACCGCTTCCATACCATAAGTAAGGGCAAATGGAGTCTGCCCGGTGGGGGTACGGATTGAAGTGCGATAGGCCCATAAGGCTTCGATAAGTTTTTCTGGCCAGTCTGAAAACTTACTAGACTCGCAGGTTTTTTTGATGATTTTGAGCAATGTTTTATTGGTGGCCTCCGCTTGGCCATTACCTTGTGGGTAATAAGGCGATTAATGATGCAATGCAATTACGTACCTTTTGCAGAGGTCCTGTAGGTCCTGAGAAATGAACTGTGGCCCATTGTCGGTGACGATCATGCTTGGGATGCCGAATCTGGCGAGGATGTTATTCATGATGAATTTACAGACTGTTGACGTCTTGATTTCCGCGTAAGCTTCGGCTTCGGCCCATTTGGTGAAGTATTCCGTCGTAGTAAGGATGAAAGATTTCTACTTGGTGAGGGAATTGGGATCACCTAGGAGACCAATGATGTCGAATGCCCACATGGAGAAAGGCCATGGGGAGGATATTGGATGAAGTGAGGAAGATGGTGAATAGATTTTATCGGCGTGAAGTTGACATTTGACACACCTACGGACATAGACAGCACAATCCTCTTCCATAGTGGGCCAATAAAAGCCTTGCCAAATGATCTTCTTGGCGAGCATCTGACTATTCACGTGGCCACCGCACACACCCGAGTGCGTCTCCTCTACACATTTCCAAATCTCATCGTCACCAAGACATCTTAACAGAATACCAGTAAGGCTCCTCCTATAGAGTAGACCTCCAACCAATGTATACTTCTGAGCCACCCTTCTTATGATTTTCTTGTCCTCTGTGGTGGCCCCTTCAGGATAAGACTGATCTTGGCAGTATTTGACGATTTCATAGAACCATGGTTTCTCTTCATCAACCAGTTCTTCTTTGGCCTCTGCCAACATGATCTCCCTCTTCTCAAGGATATCTTCCTGCAGGATCTTTCTTACTATCCTGTCTTTGATATTTACGTAGGAAGCATCATCGATTGCAGGGGCGTGAAGTTTGTAGATGGAAATGGACTTAAACCATCTTCCTAGAGGGAACCTTATGGATGATGCCAACGAGGCGAGGGCATCGGCGAGAATATTCTGATGACGAGGGACATGAACAAAGATCAGTTTTGTGAACAGTTTGGCAAAGGCAGCAGTGAGTTCTTGGTATTGCTTGAGTTTGGGATCGCGAGTGCGATATTTAGTGAGCACCTGGCGAAGGATGAGTTGACTATCACCTATGACTCATAACTCAGTGATACGAAAAGAATGGGCGAGTTCTAGGCCAGCTAGAAGGGCTTCATATTCGGCTATATTGTTGGTGACTGGAAATTTGAGTTGGTATGCCAATGGGAATGTGAGGCCTTCAGGCGACAGGAGGGCGATGCCGATTCCTCTCCCTTGAGAATTCAGAGCTCCATCAAAATATAGCGTCCACATTGGCTCCTCTGATTGGTTGACGGACATTAGTTCCTCATCTGAAAACTCTGATTGGACGGGATTGAACTTGGGAAGAGGATGGTGAGCGAGATGCTCGGCTATGGCATAGCCTTTAATCACCTTTTGTTGGATGTAGGTGATGTCGAACTGAGAGAGAAAACTTTACCAGCGTGCTAGCCTATCCGTAAGGACGGATTTCTCCAGAAGGAATTTGATAGGATTCATTCGAGCAATCAAATGGACCTTATGAGCCAAGAAGTAGTGCTTCAATTTCTGCACTACCCAAACGAGGGCAGCACAGGTTTTCTCCATGACGGTGTACTTCTGCTCACAGGGATTGAGAAGTTTGGACAAGTAATAGGTTGCCCGTTCCTTGCCTTCTTCATCAGCTTGTGCGAGGATGGCTCCCATGGAGTCATCCAAGACTAAGACGTAAAGGATCGGAGGTTTTTCTGGTTTAGGTGGAATGAGAACAGGTGGACTAGCCAGATATTTCTTCAACCCTTCAAAAACTTTCTGACATTTAGAATTCCAGTGGAATTCTACTCCTGGCTTGGTCAACTCGTAGAGAGGTCTACACCTTTGTGAATGTTGGGACACAAACTGACGAATAAACTGCAACCTCCCGATTAAACCTCGGACTTCCCTCAAATTCTTGGGAGGTGGCATATCCCTGATAGCCTTGGCTTTGTCGGGATCTATCTCGATCCCTCTTTTACTCACAATGAACCCCAGCAATTTACCCGATGACACACCAAACACACACTTTTTCGGGTTCATTTTCAATTGGAACTCCCTTGACCTCTGCAAGACCTTAGCCAAAACTTCTGGATGTTCCATCCTGGTCCTTGATTTCACCAATAAGTCATCCACATACACTTCCAGATATATGTGCATCATGTCATGAAATATGGCCATCATAGCTCTTTGGTAAGTAGCTCCAGCATTCTTTAACCCAAACGGCATGACCACGTAACAATATGTTCCCCAAGGGGTAGTGAATGACGTCTTTTCTTGATCTTCTTCTGCCAAACGAATTTGATTGTATCCTGAAAATCCATCCATGAATGAGAGGGTTTCGTAGCCTGTCGTGTTATCAATCAACACATCAATGTGAGGTAAGGGAAAATCGTCTTTTGGACATGCGCGGTTAAGGTCCCGGAAGTCGATACAAATCCTGACTTTCCCATCTTTTTTCATGACCGAGACAATGTTCGCCACCCATTGAGGATAAAGAACGACTCTAATGAACCTGGCTTTGTGGAGCTTATCGACCTCTTCTTTCATTTTCAAAGCCATCTGAGGGTGGAAACGCCTTAACCTTTGTTTTACCGAGACGGACCCTGGTTTTAGGGTTAAACGGTGTTCGACCAAGGTTGAATCCAGACCCGGCATATCCTCGTAGCTCCATGCGAACGTGTCCTTATATTCCTTGAGAACCTCAATTAATGCCTCTTCTTTAGAGGGTGGTAGGTTGTCACTTATGAGGATGATCCTGGGGTTTTCCTCAGTTCCCAAGTTGACTTCTTTGGTGGATTCTTCTACGGCGGTTGACGGCTCGTCAAATCTCCTCATTCCACTAGCGTATGCGCCCGCCGCATCCTCATATTCTTCACCCTCATCTTCAGTGGGGCATTCTTCATCCGTGATCTTGTAGACTCCATACCCTTCATCAAATGCACAGTCGCCCTCACATTCTGTCACGCCCCGAGCGCGGAAGATACCCGGAGATGCGCGACGTGTCTATATCAATCATGTCAATCAGAGTGGTCGTGTATTCGACACAAAGACAGAGATGCGCAAAATAGCAAGATAACCCAATCCTTTATTTCATAATGGATAGACTATTACAAATCCAATACTCTGTTTAATCAAAAGGAAAAGAATACATATTTGACTCAAGAAACTATAGAGAAGACTAGACGACACTTGTAGAAGCTCTATCACTTTCACTCTTGACCATTCCCATCCGATTGACTTCCATCGTCGTCGGACTTACCTGAAAAAAATAGAAAGGGACAAACGGAATGAGCGAACGCTCAGTAGGAAATTATATCTCAAGTACTAGCAAGGGGTTTAAGTAATTACATCTTTCATGAATGCAATAAAGCTATGCATGCTCGCATAAAACAACAAGATAGAGAGAATGTAATATCAAAGAAATAAGATGAACTTAATCATGAACTTCCAACAAGATGACAAGTATATTCAAGGTATTCAAGCAAGTACGTTTAACAAGTCATGTCAAGAACTTTGGCTATCATGTATCAAGCAAGCAAGTAAATTACCCTTTTTCGGGCCACGCATTTCATGTAAAGTCAAGTACGATTCAAGTACAAGATGTGTGTGGAATGTCCAATCAAGCAAGTCAAGTACTCGGTATAATGCCAGATACCTTATCATTTTAACTCCCATGGGCACAAGTACTTTCGGGTGCTCCTCCCAGGACCAGATCGGGCCCTATATGCGCAGGCATTTATCATGTGTTTTGACATCCACTCTTGTTTATATAGCCAATATAGAATTTCAATAATCAAGCTTGTAGACACGTATGACAACTTTGATAGAATAGAGTCCAAAATATGACAAAGGACATAGAATGGCGATAATAACGGTATAATCACGATGTCGATAAAACTAGGTAGAACATGATTCCCTTAACTTGGGTACCATGACAAATAAGTATGGACATTCTTTATATAGAATTGAGGTCCACATGAACAGTATATCAAAGGTAAGATACCCTCATTCTTATCACAGAATTGGGGTTTACAAGAACGACATGATATGGCATGATATCATCATCCCATTAAGAATTTCTTATGATATACTCTTTGTATGATCATAAGGGCCGGTATACCATGTTTCTTTAGATTGACATGGCAAAAACTGTGTAATGGGTTTTTAGGGTACAACCAGCTCAGTCGGCCTTGAGGGAATCCAAGGCTACGAGGAGTCTTACGGAGGTCTCTATGACTAACTCGCTAGTCCAAAGGAACGGAATGTCCAATGGAGAGCTTGTATGTCAATGAGAGTTGAGTGTGATCGGTAAATCAACATGAAAACATGGGACTATACTCACGGAATGGAGAATAGTGCCGATATATATATGTATATGTATAATATGAAACCATCGGTAATAGAATCAGGATAAAAACAGTTTACAGTAAAATAACGACTTAAGTAAAGTCGTGTATTGAATAATTAACGCCTAACAGAAGGGCGTTTACATATATTGCCAATTTGCAGAATTTCCATTATTTCATTAATTTATCAAAAACACGCCTTTCCTGGGGGCGTTTCTTCAAAGTTGACGACTGTAGAGGCAGGCGTCTCATATTCGACAGGATATAATTATTCTCAGAAATTTATCAAAAACGCGCCCTTGGAAGGGGCGTTACTTTCTAATTCCATTTTACAGAACATGTGAATTTCAGGATTTTAACAGATACACGCCCTAGGAAGGGGCGTTACTTTTCCGATTCACGCCTTGTTCTGGGGCGTTAGAATATGGAAAACGACTTTGTCCAAGTCGTGAATTTCAAGGAATTTACGATATTTTAATAAATAATATTTCAAGAGACAGGAGACATGTCATGGCAGTAAAATTTAACAGGAATTCACAGAGTCATGCAAGATATTAAAAATCATTATTTCATATGTATTGTAATTTTTTTAAACAGGATCAATTATTAATCACATGCGATTCTTATGAAATTAACGCCTGCGTAGAGGGCGTCAAATATTAAATTGACGACCACTAGCATGGTCGTTCCTTTTAAATTAGCGCCCTAATCAAGGGCGTTTCTTTCAAAATTTTGCAGAAAACATAATAAAACCTTATAAACAGTATGCATGCCATGCTCATATACGTATGTATAGATATCTTGCATTAATTCTTATTTGGGCTACAATAACTTGAGAAAATCCTACCTTTTGATTCGAAGACAACCGTGAGGGGTTTTGACTAGAAGAAGATGATGCTTTGCTACGCTCCTGAAGACAACGGCTACTGGATGATGGAAGAAGATGTTGGCTTCGATTGTAGAAGAAGAACTCTGAAGGTTATAGATGAGTCCCGATTGCAAAACCTATAGCGGGCACGTCAAAGGTATCAACATCTTTGTACTTAGTCGTTGGAGGCGAAGGAAGAATACTTACTGTTGCTCTTCACGACGTCCAAGCCTCTTAAACTGTAGAAAAGAAGAAGAAGAATAATCAATATTCTTCACGCATCATGGAAGAAGATTATCAGAAAAAAAAACTCACTGTTCGTCAACTTACCGTAGCAGGCGAATGATCAAATAGGTTTAGGGTTGGATCGAACAGGCTTATTTATAGGATATTGAAGTCCTAACAAGAGTAGGGTTTGATTGAGGGTAGTATATCCCTAATAGAGTCCTTACTCTAATAGACACTTACTAGATTAGGTTGATCTTCCCTGGATAAGCTCTGGGTTCGAACGGTTCACGAACTGAATTAACGCCTTAGGTCAGGGCGTGTATTCTTTAATTGACGCCTTACTTTAGGGCGTTTCTTAAAAAGCGCCTTGAAAAAGGGCGTTTCGTGTTTTAAAACACGCCCAAGATAGGGGCGTTTCTTTTACTTACCCATTTGGTCGCATGAGAACTGACGACCGCATGTGTGGGCGTCCTTTCTTTAATCACGCCATGGATAGAGGCGTTTCTTTATAAATTAACGCCTTAATAAGAGGCGTTATTTTTAATTTGTTTTATTTCGTCCAATTAACCCTATTCCTTTTATATATATATTACTTCTGTAATATATATGTTTTAATTCATTTCAATTATTCATTTATTAGGGTTGCTACACCCTCCCCCACTTAAAAAGAATTTGGTCCCCAAATTCAATATATATATATAATTATACGTGGAGAGTGTAGGACATATACCTCTTAGAATAACTCGGGAAATCGTTTCTTCATAGATTCCTCGGTCTCCCATGTCGCTTCGTGTTCAGGATTCTTATTCCATTGCACCTTAAGCATGGGAATAACCTTATTCCTTAGAGCTCGTATTTCTCGATCTAATATCTTTAAAGGCCTCTGTTCATATGTGAGATCTTTCTGGATCACCAGATCTCCATGCTCAATAATATGTGACGGATCGTGCACATACTTCTTCAACATAGATATGTGAAATACATTGTGTACCTCGGACAACTGAGGAGGCAACGCGATGCGATAAGCAACCTCGCCAACTCTTTCGAGTACCTCAAATGGTCCGATGAATCTTGGCGTAAGCTTGCCCTTAACACCAAATCTTCGTATGCCACGTCCAGGCGATATCTTGAGAAATACATGATCTCCGATTTGGAATTCAAGATCTCTCCTTCTTGTATCAGCATAAGCTTTTTGTCTCGTCTGAGCAACTTGCAATCTTTCTCTGATTATTTGTATCTTCTCAGTTGTATCCCTTACCATGTCTGGACCTAATAGTTGTTTCTCTCCAACTTCGTTCCAACATATGGGAGATCGGCAACTCCTTCCGTATAAGGCTTCGAAAGGTGCCATTTGGATACTAGCTTGGTAGCTATTATTATATGCAAATTCAACTAAAGGTAAGTGGTCATGCCAGCTTCCTCCAAAGTCAATAATGCATGCTCTCAGCATATCTTCAACAACTTGATTAGCTCTCTCGGTCTGACCATCCGTTTGTGGGTGGAAAGTTGTACTAAAGTTGAGCCTTGTTCCCAACGAATGTTGTAATCCCTTCCAAAAATGAGAAGTAAAATGGGGATCTCTGTCAGACACGATTGAGACAGGAATTCCATGTATCCTGACTATTTCCTTGATGTACAGTGCAGCTAGCACATCAATTGGCCATCGGCTTTTTATTGGCAAGAAATGTGCCGATTTAGTTAATCGGTCAATGATAACCCAGATTCCATCATGTCCTCCTTTAGATTTAGACAAACCCATGATGAAGTCCATACCAATATCCTCCCATTTCCACTTAGGAATATCTAGAGGATGTAGTTTTCCCGCAGGCTTTTGGTGTTCCGCCTTGACCTGTTGGCATGTGAGACAGCGTGATACATAGTCCGCTATTTCTCTTTTCATATTGGGCCACCAAAAGTTCCTCTTTACATCTTGGTACATTTTAGTTGATCCAGGATGAATGGTGTATCTTGATCTGTGAGCTTCATCTAAGATCTTCTTCTTTAATTCCGGACAATCAGGTATACAAGTTCTATCTTTGAATAATAATCTTCCCTCGGAAGTTAGTTGAAAATCAGATTGTCCTTCTAATCTGCCTTTGATTTCCACTAATATAGGATCATCATCCTGAAGCGCTTGTATCTCAGATAATAAGTCTGACTGTATGCTTACATGAGATAGTGTGACAAATTTGGATTCCGTGTCCAAGCTTATATTGAGCTCGGAGAATTGTTCAAGTAACCTCCATTCTTGCATCATACAATTTGCTATCATTGCTCTCGATTTTCGACTAAGGGCATCAGCAACATAATTACCCTTTCCGGGATGGTATTGGATATTGAAGTCGAAGTCCTTGAGATATTCTAGCCAGCGTCTTTGTCTCATGTTTAGCTCCTTTTGTGAAAATAGATATTTGAGACTTTTGTGATCGGAGTATACAGTAAACTGTGCTCCATATAAGTAGTGTCTCCATATCTTTAGGGCAAATACTACCGCGGCCAGTTCTAAGTCATGGACGGGGTAATTCTCCTCATGCTTCTTCAGCTGACGTGAAGAGTATGCTATGACCTTTCCTTGTTGCATTAGGACACATCCGAGGCCAATGCCAGAAGTATCAGTGTAGACCTTGAATTTCTCTCCTTCTATCGGTAGAGCTAAGACCGGAGCTGTGGTGAGATGATTTTTGAGAGTTTGAAAACTTCTTTCACATTCCTCACTCCATTCGTATCGGATCTCCTTGCGAGTTAACCTTGTAAGGGGCACGGCGATCTTAGAGAAATCTTTGATGAATCGCCGATAATAGCCTGCAAGACCTAAGAAGCTTCTGATCTCGCTTGCATTAGTGGGTCTTTCCCAGTTTCTTACAGCTTCAACCTTTGACGGATCTACAGATAAACCGTCCTTGGATATGACATGTCCGAGAAAAGCCACTTCTTCAAGCCAGAACTCGCATTTGCTGAGTTTAGCATATAATTGATTTGTCCTCAAGACTTGCAATGCAATCCTCAAATGCTCCTCATGTTCTTCCTTAGTCTTAGAATATATCAATATATCGTCAATGAAGACTACTATGAATTGATCTAAGTAAGGCCTAAATATGTTATTCATTAACTGCATAAAGGCAGCAGGGGCATTTGTTAGTCCAAAAGGCATAACAACAAATTCGTAATGGCCATACCTGCTTCTGAATGCGGTCTTGTGAATGTCATCATCCTTGACTCTTAATTGATGATATCCCGACCTGAGATCAACCTTGGAGAAATATTTGGATCCTGAAATCTGATCAAATAACTCATCGATTCTCGGCAGTGGATACTTGTTCTTGATAGTAAGATGATTCAACTGTCGATAGTCGATACACAATCTCATGGATCCATCCTTCTTCTTTACAAATAAGACTGGTGCTCCCCACGGGGAAGTACTTGGTCTAATAAACCCTTTTCGGATTAGTTCCATCAACTGCTCCTTCAACTCCTTGAGTTCAGCAGGGGACATTCTATATGGTGCCTTTGAAACAGGACCAGCACCAGGGACTAAGTCAATGGTGAAGGCCACTTCTCTTTGAGGGGGTAATCCCGGCAATTCTTCCGGAAATACGTCTGGAAATTCTCGCACTACCTGAATGTCCTCTATCTTGGTTTCTTTAGCTTCTTTAATAGTGACAAAAGCAAGGAAGGATACACATCCTTTCTTGACGAGCTTGCTTGCTCGAAGAGCCGAAATAAGAGGGGATTTGCTTCGACTCTTAAGACTAGTATAAGTCAGTTCCGGAAATTCCTTGAAAACAATCTTGCTATCACGGCAATCAACCGTTGCCTGGTATTTGGATAACCAATCTGCTCCTAGTATAACATCATACTCTTTTAGATCTAAGCAGATAAGATCAATAGGAAAATTCTTTCCTCGAACCAATACCTCACAGTTTTGGTAATGATGTGTGATATCCGTCTCGTTTCCGAGAGGAGTAGACAATATTAACTTCATCCATTCTGGTTCTAGAGGTAATGGGTCAACAAACTTCTTGGAAATAATGGAATGCGATGCACCCGTATCAAATAAAACATGTGCATATTTGGAACAAATTTTTAATGTACCTTCCACCAATCCGCCTTCTTCTTCTGGTTCGGTCTCTTGGATTGCATGAAGACGAGCATTCTTTGTCACTGGACGTTTACCCGCACCGGCTTGGTCATTCATTAATGGACAATCGGGAATCCGATGTTCACGACTCCCACAACGGAGACATGCTCCTAATTTCCTCCAGCATTCTTCTGTTTTGTGACCAGCCTTGTCGCAATGCTTGCATACTACGTTTGAAGGTGTAGTGGTGATAGAGAAAGGCTTGGATTTCTTGAACTTCTGATCTTGAGAGGAAGAACCTCCATTATTGGGCCTCTTCTTAAAGTTGGGTTTAAAAGAACCCGAACTTGTGACTTGCTCCTTTTTATCCTTTCCACGGATCCTATCAGATAGTTCCGTGGCATCTTCAAGCAACTGAGCTCGGCTCACTATTTCAGTATAAACTTGAATATCCATAGGCGCCAGTTGAGTAATGTAGTGGGGCCTAAGCCCATTAAGAAATCTACGGGCTTTCATCTTTTCTGTGCTAATTAAATGCTTAGCATATCTAGACAGTCTAGAAAACTGTGCTTCATAATCAGCCACCGATAAAGATCTTTGCTTTAATGCGGCAAATTCGGCGGCCTTCTTTTCCTGGACCATATCAGAGAAATATTTGGCGTTGAAATATTCAACGAATTCACCCCATGTAACTTGAGTTGGGTCAATAGTAGCTTCAATCGACTCCCACCAGCATCTAGCATCCTTTTCTAACTGGAAAGTAGCTAATAAGACTTTGTCCTGATCCGTGCATTGCATAACACGGAATATACGTTCAATCTCCCGAACCCAATGCTCGGCATCGTCTGGATCGGTCGATCCCATGAACTTCGGGGGATTCATATTCTTGAATGCTTGGTGTAAGCTTCCAGCTCGTGGAGCACCACCTTGTGCTACTTGTTGTAGCACTTGGGTCATCCTTTGAAGGGTACGCTGCATGTTGCGCCATTGAGCATGTTCGACAGCCATTATCCTACAATTACAATAGCTATGTTAGTATTATATCACTATGATCTTATAAAGGACTCATTGATCATTTAACCCTTGGTTCTACCCACTCTCACTTGGTTAAAGATTTTGAAACCTATCCTTGGACTTGGGTTTCCTAGGAATTGAATACCTTAGGCTCTGATACCACAAAGACTGTCACGCCCCGAGCGCGGAAGATACCCGGAGATGCGCGACGTGTCTATATCAATCATGTCAATCAGAGTGGTCGTGTATTCGACACAAAGACAGAGATGCGCAAAATAGCAAGATAACCCAATCCTTTATTTCATAATGGATAGACTATTACAAATCCAATACTCTGTTTAATAAAAAGGAAAAGAATACATATTTGACTCAAGAAACTATAGAGAAGACTAGACGACACTTGTAGAAGCTCTATCACTTTCACTCTTGACCATTCCCATCCGATTGACTTCCATCGTCGTCGGACTTACCTGAAAAAAATAGAAAGGGACAAACGGAATGAGCGAACGCTCAGTAGGAAATTATATCTCAAGTACTAGCAAGGGGTTTAAGTAATTACATCTTTCATGAATGCAATAAAGCTATGCATGCTCGCATAAAATGACAAGATAGAGAGAATGTAATATCAAAGAAATAAGATGAACTTAATCATGAACTTCCAACAAGATGACAAGTATATTCAAGGTATTCAAGCAAGCACGTTTAACAAGTCATGTCAAGAACTTTGGCTATCATGTATCAAGCAAGCAAGTAAATTACCCTTTTTCGGGCCACGTATTTCATGTAAAGTCAAGTACGATTCAAGTACAAGATGTGTGTGGAATGTCCAATCAAGCAAGTCAAGTACTCGGTATAATGCCAGATACCTTATCATTTTAACTCCCATGGGCACAAGTACTTTCGGGTGCTCCTCCTAGGACCAGATCGGGCCCTATATGCGCAGGCATTTATCATGTGTTTTGACATCCACTCTTGTTTATATAGCCAATATAGAATTTCAATAATCAAGCTTGTAGACACGTATGACAACTTTGATAGAATAGAGTCCAAAATATGACAAAGGACATAGAATGGCGATAATAACGGTATAATCACGATGTCGATAAGACTAGGTAGAACATGATTCCCTTAACTTGGGTACCATGACAAATAAGTATGGACATTCTTTATATAGAATTGAGGTCCACATGAACAGTATATCAAAGGTAAGATACCCTCATTCTTATCACAGAATTGGGGTTTACAAGAACGACATGATATGGCATGATATCATCATCCCATTAAGAATTTCTTATGATATACTCTTTGTATGATCATAAGGGCCGGTATACCATGTTTCTTTAGATTGACATGGCAAAAACTGTGTAATGGGTTTTTAGGGTACAACCAGCTCAGTCGGCCTTGAGGGAATCCAAGGCTACGAGGAGTCTTACGGAGGTCTCTATGACTAACTCGCTAGTCCAAAGGAACGGAATGTCCAATGGAGAGCTTGTATGTCAATGAGAGTTGAGTGTGATCGGTAAATCAACATGAAAACATGGGACTATACTCACGGAATGGAGAATAGTGCCGATATATATATGTATATGTATAATATGAAACCATCGGTAATAGAATCAGGATAAAAATAGTTTACAGTAAAATAACGACTTAAGTAAAGTCGTGTATTGAATAATTAACGCCTAACAGAAGGGCGTTTACATATATTGCCAATTTGCAGAATTTCCATTATTTCATTAATTTATCAAAAACACGCCTTTCCTGGGGGCGTTTCTTCAAAGTTGACGACTGTAGAGGCAGGCGTCTCATATTCGACAGGATATAATTATTCTCAGAAATTTATCAAAAACGCGCCCTTGGAAGGGGCGTTACTTTCTAATTCCATTTTACAGAACATGTGAATTTCAGGATTTTAACAGATACACGCCCTAGGAAGGGGCGTAACTTTTCCGATTCACGCCTTGTTCTGGGGCGTTGGAATATGGAAAACGACTTTGTCCAAGTCGTGAATTTCAAGGAATTTACGATATTTTAATAAATAATATTTCGAGAGACAGGAGACATGTCATGGCAGTAAAATTTAACAGGAATTCACAGAGTCATGCAAGATATTAAAAATCATTATTTCATATGTATTGTAATTTTTTTAAACAGGATCAATTATTAATCACATGCGATTCTTATGAAATTAACGCCTGCGTAGAGGGCGTCAAATATTAAATTGACGACCACTAGCATGGTCGTTCCTTTTAAATTAGCGCCCTAATTAAGGGCGTTTCTTTCAAAATTTTGCAGAAAACGTAATAAAACCTTATAAACAGTATGCATGCCATGCTCATATACGTATGTATAGATATCTTGCATTAATTCTTATTTGGGCTACAATAACTTGAGAAAATCCTACCTTTTGATTCGAAGACAACCGTGAGGGGTTTTGACTAGAAGAAGATGATGCTTTGCTACGCTCCTGAAGACAACGGCTACTGGATGATGGAAGAAGATGTTGGCTTCGATTGTAGAAGAAGAACTCTGAAGGTTATAGATGAGTCCCGATTGCAAAACCTATAGCGGGCACATCAAAGGTATCAACATCTTTATACTTAGTCGTTGGAGGCGAAGGAAGAATACTTACTGTTGTTCTTCACGACGTCCAAGCCTCTTAAACTGTAGAAAAGAAGAAGAAGAATAATCAATATTCTTCATGCATCATGGAAGAAGATTATCAAAAAAAAAAAACTCACTGTTCGTCAACTTACCGTAGCAGGCGAATGATCAAATAGGTTTAGGGTTGGATCGAACAGGCTTATTTATAGGATATTGAAGTCCTAACAAGAGTAGGGTTTGATTGAGGGTAGTATATCCCTAATAGAGTCCTTACTCTAATAGACACTTACTAGATTAGGTTGATCTTCCCTGGATAAGCTCTGGGTTCGAACGGTTCACGAACTGAATTAACGCCTTAGGTCAGGGCGTGTATTCTTTAATTGACGCCTTACTTTAGGGCGTTTCTTAAAAAGCGCCTTGAAAAAGGGCGTTTCGTGTTTTAAAACACGCCCAAGATAGGGGCGTTTCTTTTACTTACCCATTTGGTCGCATGAGAACTGACGACCGCATGTGTGGGCGTCCTTTCTTTAATCACGCCATGGATAGAGGCGTTTCTTTATAAATTAACGCCTTAATAAGAGGTGTTATTTTTAATTTGTTTTATTTCGTCCAATTAACCCTATTCCTTTTATATATATATTACTTCTGTAATATATATGTTTTAATTCATTTCAATTATTCATTTATTAGGGTTGCTACACATTCTATTTCCGGTAGCTGGATGGGATTTTCTAACAACTGGGAGATGGCAAAAAGGGCCTGACACCTGGCGGATAAATTTAGAAGGAATCAACGAGGGATCTGCCTACCCTTGGATTTCTTCCTAGGTACCACTCTTGACCTATCATTCCTAGATTGACTGACAATATTTACAGAAGAAGAGGAAGATGAAGAGGATGGTGTAGAATGTATAGGAGAAGACCCCTCAGAGGAGGGGTAGAAAAGGTCGCTCATCGGACCTTGGACGGGTGGTCCGCAGGGCGGGACGCACCCGTGGGAGATGTAAGAGGTTTCCTCAACGAAGATGTGTTGTTGAGGAGTTTAAAAATTGACGTTTTTTTTTCGTTTTCATTTTTAATGACAAAGCAGTGAAAAGAGATTGGAGGAGAGAGAAAAGTGGTTATGGCTAGAGGATTGTGAGGCTCATAGAGCAGATCATGGTTGAAGACCTGGCGCGGGTTGAGAAGCCCGCGTAGGTATGTAAGTAAAGAAGGGGACCTGGGAAGATCATCAGACAACTGTCTAGCCCAGGAAGAAGATATCAGCAAAGGCTGAGACGAGTGGATGGAGAAGATGGCGGCTAATGAGCCGTTGACGGCAATGTTGAGGACGGATGAAGGTCCGTTGATGACAGGGTCCTTCTGGCGAGGACGAGGATAGTTTGGAACCTTGGCAAGAGTGGTAATATTCTCTGGTATTCCGGAGATCAATGGTGGTCCTTCAAGCTGCGGAGACGAGAACATCCTTTCCAATGCAACGGAAATGTCCCGTATGTCGAACCATTTGTTCCACTCGCATTCCGGATCTTTGATCTTGCCTCTTTTGGTGATCCTCGGACATTTTTCAGCCAAATATACAGCATGTGATCCCCCATATGCTTCTCGTGGGTGATCTCCCATCTGAACAACGGGCCCTCTGTCGAAGTGGTTTGATAGAGTCCATGTGAGGGGCTTCCAATCCGCCTTGAACGGTCCTTTGAAACCTACGCAGGTTCGGCCTAATTTCCTTTGGCGGTTTGAGCCTACCCTGTAACTGTGCGCCCAGACCTTTACCCTGTTGGTAGCCAATGTTCCTCATAATCTCCCACCCTTTGGAGTGAAAAGGAAGATATGATGTTGTGGTTGCCCTGACCGGCTTCTTTGGTGCTAGTGGAACGTGAGATAGATCACGCACGTCCAGCAATGACAATATGGGCCGATGAGATGGCCACACAGAGGGCAGAGAGGTGTTGATAGCATCCACTGTGTGAAGGACAGGTGTACTGACCACTTTAATAATCCTCCCATTGTAAGGAAACTTCAGGCACTGATGGTTGGTGGAAGGCACAGCGTCCATGGCTTCGATGTAAGGGCGACCCGGTATAGCCTTGAATGTGGGGTCCATGTCGAGGACATGGAATTCCGTGGGAATTGACATGGGGCCTAGTTCTGCCTTTAGAATAATCATCTTCTACGGTGGCCTTTTGCTATTGTCATAAGCCGTGACCGTGATCGAGGAAGGTCTTATTTGTTCCTCGTTGACCCCACACAACTGAAGGGTGTCCATGAAGATCACATTTATGGACGCACCCGTGTCCACAAGATACGGGTTTATGGATACCCCATTAATTTTTATTGAAATGCACAGTGCATATTTTTGAGCTTCCTTGGGAGCGAGCTCATAGTTGTGGAACATGATGGCCGGTTGTGTGTCCGTTGGGGTCAGGACGGTCGAAATCTTCTCCACGGGGAGGTCTTTATTAACCATGACTTTTTGAAGATATTCCATCAAGGCCGCCTGGTGGGATGTGGATCTTTGAAGTAGCTCCAGGATGGAGATCCGAGCAGGTGACTTGTCCAAGTGTTTCAATAGATCATACTGTGTTCCAGGGATAGCTCTTTCTGGTTGTTCTCCATCATCCTTCTCTGGCTGAGATTGCTCAGGATTCTGACTGTTGTGGGGGAAAACCCTGTGGAAAATCCTTCCACTCCGGAGCACCATTGCCTGCGGCTTTTGTACCTCTGTGGGGGTAGCAGTGGGTTTTAACAGAGGTTTGAGGGGTAGTGGTGGAGGAATGGTTGATGAAGCAGGGGTGATGACGGGAGCAGGGATTCTGATGAGGGGTTTGTTAGGTGGAGGCATGGTGGAGGTAGAGGGGATATCGCGCGGATTATGAAGGATAAGGGGTCTGGAAGGTGGAGGTGGAGATGAAGTAGATGTGGGTAGGGCTTGAAGCGGGTAATGATTTTGAGGTGGGTGATGGGTAATGAGTGGTTTTGAAGGTATTAGTGGTGATATGGTGGAGAAAGACGGGGTTATGTATGGTTGACGGATGATAAGGGGTTTAGGAGGCGTAGGGGTAAATGTGGTAGAGGTGGATGGTAAAGTGGGGGAGTGGGAGAAGATGAGAGGGTGTGAAGGCGTAGTGGAGAGTGTCGGTTGATAGGGGATCGGGGTACGGATGAGAGGGCGTAATGGTAGTGGAAATGGTGAAGGCGATACTGACGCGGGTTGATGAGAGAGAGGTGCTACCCGGGCAAGGCAAGGGTGTTGCGTGATGATAGGATTGGCGGTAGAAAGAATGGAGTTACTTTCCTGGTGCCACACCTGCTCTCGCCCGACTTCCGGGAAGGAGGAGATGGGGTTAACCTGATGATTGGGCTGTTGGTACTCCGGTAATGGATTCTGGATTATGCCCATGTCGGGCTGTTATTGTGGGGCCTGCTGAGGCTGTTATTGTTGTTGTGGTTGCTGCTGCTGCTACTGTTGTAACTGCTGCTGTGGCCTATGAGGAGGTCTCCTAGCCTTAAGAGCGGCGACGTATCATCTCATTTCATCCCAATCTATTTGATGTTCATCATTCATATCGTGGATGTAATCTTTGAAATGGAAGCAGTAATCTACTGTGTGTCCTGGATGCCTGTGGTAGACGCAGTATTTGGAGGTATCAACATTTGGGGGCCACACGGGCCTTTCTCTGGGTAGGGCGAGTTGGTTTGATGCCATGAGGGCATTAAAAATGTCTGCTATGGTTTCTGGCAATGGTGGATAGTAGGCTCTCTTGGGACCGAGCGGCCTCCTTTGTTGCTGTTGGGGACCATAGTTCCCCGGGGGTGGAACTTGGTTGTACTGAAGCGGTGGTTATTGTTGCTGAGGTTGTGGTTGTTGTTGCTGGGGTTGACGTAATGGAGGCATATTATCCTGGGGTGGATTATTTTGGGGTGGAGGACGAAGAGGGAAAGGACCTGGTTGGAGGGGAAGTCGGGGCATTTGTGGAGGCCTTGGGTTGACTGCATAGTTGGCATTGTTGACCACACCCACTTGCTCATTTGTCACGACCCCTTCTATGGCTCCGCCCGGGACACCAGCGCCTGTCTTTCTGACCACTTTGGGCTTCGGTGACTCAAACATGTTCATAATGGGGGAGTCTTTTAACTGGGTTTGGATGTACCGGGCCCTTTCATAGAGTTCCTCCATTGCAGTAAGTTTATTCATGGCCAGGACGTGTCTGAACTGTGGGGTTGCATTAGATACAATCATCTTCACTTGTTCGGGCTCGGAGAGGGTATCCCTTATTCTTTCCGCCAGAGACCTCCATCTATCTGCATAGCGGACAAAATCTTCGTCGGGCTTCATCTTTTCGGCCACTAGGTCGGTAATGAAGAGTGAGGGACCGACCCTATCCCTATATTTCTGCAAGAACCTTCTCTGGACTATTTCAAAATTCTCGGCCTCGCGGGGCTCCAAGGAATAGAACCACTCAAGCGCGGGACCATCCAATGATCTCCGAAAGAGGTATGCCAGGGACCTCTGATCGTTTTGCCAATAGGAGGATTCATACATGAAATCCTTGAGGTGAATGAAGGGGTTGCCGGTACCATTGTATCTGCGGTACGTGGGCATTTCGGAGGGAGGAAGATGAATGACGGGAAGGATTGGCAAAGCAACCTCCGGGGTGATTTTCACGTCCACCATCCTTCTCAGATTTTGAAACTGCTCGTCCATGCGATTGAACCTATTGAGGAGCGATTGGGCGAGCTCCTCTGGAGGTGAAGGTGGCACTTGCAACTGGGGGAGAAACTGTCTCCCGGAGACTTGAGGGGGGAACACGGAATGAGAGGGAGCTGTCGGACTGCCGACAGTTGGCCCTGGCTGAAGCGGTGTGTGGGGAACAACGGGAGTTTGAGATTGTGATGGGAACTGGAATGAGGGTGGTTGTTGGCTCGCTTGTCCTTGAAGCGAGGGAGACTGGATGGCTTGTGCCAATGAAGGAGATGGAATGGCCTGCACGGACTCTTGGAGAGGTGCGATGGCCGGAGTTGATTCCTGGGGCGTGGGGGAAACAGATTTCCCCTTCAGAATGGCCTGGAAGGCCCGGAGCTGTTTAGAGGTAAGCTCCATGTTGGCGAGGACGCCCAGTAAGGAAGAGATATCCTGTGGTGGGGACGTGTCCCCGGCAATAACCTGCACCTCATGCGAGGGCTCATGAGAAGGACCCGAGTCCATAGCATAGACTCGCGGGTCGACTGACAAACCACGCCTAGGGTGGTTCTCCTCAAAAGACTCGTGAGCCATGCTCACAGTTTTCCCAGAACGTAAAAACATACACTAGCAAGCAGGTAGCAGAGATTATCAAACAAGTGGATGCCTTTATACCTTTTTTTGTGTTTTGATTTTGATAATTTTTTTGTGTTTTTAGCGAGATCCGAAGATCACACAAAATAGGGACCCTAGTTTATTTTTGTTTCACCGCCATGTCAGCTAGGGTCTCTCGTCTCACCACGAATGAAATGACTAACTCCGGAGAACTTCAATGGTACAACCAGCCCAGTGAACGAAGAGGAGATTCTTCGATGTCGGGGACTTACGGAGGTCCCAGTGTAGGAGATTCTAGTCCGTTGAGAGGAATTCCCAAACGGAGAGTCCTTCCTTCACCGGGAAAGGGTGATCCTAAAAAAAAAATGAAAAAAAGGATAGAAAAGAGGGATGGATGCATGCAATGAAATGCTGACAGAGATATGGAGTGGGAAAACAACAGAAATAACAGACATATAATAAACAAACAACCAATCACAACTGACAGTGCTGCCGTGAGCACAACGGGGGCGCGCGCGGGCACCAAGGTGGAGAGGCACGGATGGTGCCGAACTTGCAAGGGTAGCCGAAAGGAAGCAGTAGAGGTCCCACCGTGATCGCCAATCTGTGAGCAACGTCACGCGGTTCGGCGCGCAGGCTCCTCTTTTGTTTGCTGCAACATAGAAATAAGAGAAGAGAGAAGGGGCCACCACGGGAGATTGCTCCGGCGGGGCGAGCGGGACAAATGTAATATAGCAAGATATGGGGGTTAAACGGCCATAGCGGGAAGCGACTCGCCGCGACCTCCGGGGGACGAGAATGGTACAGAAATTAAATAGCAAGAATTGAAACGGCCATTGGGGAAGTGACTCGCCGCGGCGTCAAGAATATGAGCAGATAAGAATATAACAGAATATAAGGAGAATATAAAGAGCGGGAATTTAAATGGCCATTGGGGAAGTGACTCGCCACGGTCTCGAGAACATGAATAGATAAGAATATAATATATAAGAACGGAAATTTAAACGGCCATTGGGGAAGTGACTCGCCGCGGCCTCGAGAATATGAATAGATAAGAATATAACATATAAGAACGAGAATTTAAACGGCCATTGGGGAAGTGACTCGCCGCGGCCTCGAGAATATGAGCAGAATACAACAGAATATAAAGAGAATATAAGAACGGGAATTTAAACGGCCATTGGGGAAGTGACTCGCCGCGGCCTCGAGAATAAGATGTGATCGCCAGGGGCCAAAAGACCCCGAAATAAAGAAAGTGATCGCGCCTACCTCAAGAGCGGGAGATGGCAGGTTGCTTCTTCCTCCCCCTTCGGCCGGCCGACGGAGAGGGCTTTCCTTGGTTACCCTTGCAAAACATGGAGGAGCCGAGGGTGAGATCCGGTGGAGCTCCGGCAACGTAGGGAAGACGTGGAAGCGCGGTGGACGAAGATAGCCTTCCTCTCGCGAGCCTGGACACCCGAGAAGCCAGCAGAACCTCCACCTACAAAAGACCCCACGGGTTAGAAATGACTCCGTAGCCTCTGGGCTCCGACAGCCTATCGGATCTCTGCTTGGCTCTCTCAGAACTGAGGGAGGTGGGCCTCTATTTATAGGGCTCCGGAGGGTGGAGGCGTCCAGGACCCTGGACACCTCCATCAGGGCCGAACTAATATTTTATTCTATTTTTATTTATTTTTTCGGAATATTTTTGTGGAGGTGTCTAGGGCCCCGGACGCCTCAAACAGGTCCATCGAACCCCACCGACGACCGCACGCGGTTTGGCACAACGCGTGGTTTTATGAACGGCGCCTCGTGATTTTGAAATGGGCGCGTCCAGCTGCCTGGACGTCTCCATAATTTAGATTTTTTCACACACGACAAACCATCGTTCGGTGGGTGACGCCCGTGAGGGAGTTGATGGAGGCGTCCAGGGGCCTGGATGCCTCCAAGAAAATATTTTTTATTATTTTTGTTTTGTTTTTTATGCCAAAGATGGCATTTTACATTTTTTAGTTTTATTTTTATGGAGGCGTCCAGGGACCTAGACGCCTCCATTAATATATTATTTTTTTATTAGGTTTGGGCTGTGGAAAAAAAATTAAAAGAATGGGGGCGTCCAGGGGCCTGGACGCCCCCATAAAGACCCACCCGGGTCCTCAGTTCAGGCGTTGACGGCCGCCCGGCAGACACCCTTCCTGGTTCCGGAATCTCCTGATGCGTCTGACTGGTGTTGATGCCGTCCGAATGCCGTGACGAGACGATTCTGGATGCCGAAAAGGGCGGAAGAAGACTCAAGAAAAGGAAGCACTCAAGTGATTCAAAATGCGTAAGCCGTCGCGGGGCGTTGTATAGTGATATGAGACTTTCTCAGGAGACGTCAGGAATAGCGTGTCTACACCAGGTTGTGGGAAAATTCTATCCACCACTGTTGGTGTGTCCCTCTATGTCTCTCTACTCCCAGGGAAGAGATCGGTCAATTCAAGGGTTTCTACAGCGGATTTCTTGTCAAGATGGCGTCTAGAAGAAGCTCTCAGCATCTCACCCAGGGGGGAGTCTAGCACCAGGAGAAATGGGGGCCAAGCCCCTCCACCACAGCGGGCAGCCCCACCTCCACGGGCTCCGCCGATGCGGCCACGGCCCATTCTCGACCCTCGTCTGGTAGACTTCGACGAGATGCATGAGTTCTTTCCGGATTTGAGTGCTATTTTTGAAGTTCAGATTGGTTGGATATATTTTATGACAATGTACACCAAATACTATCCCAACCTTGTTCAACAGTTCTATGGCAATTTGACTATGAGAAATGAGTTTCTATCTACTGTGGTCAAAGGAGTTCAAATTCAAATTGATTCAGATTTATTTGCATGGGCTGTAGGAGTTTCGGCTAGGGGTGCCGACATGGTTTTTAGTCATGGAATTATTGAGGACACTTTTATCCTCATGATGTGTAGCAAATACGTGCATGGAGTCAGTAATCTAATCACGCTGAATTCCAACTATTTCCCTCCACTGCAGCATATTTTGCATCACATGTTTACTACTATTATCTACCCAAAAGTAGGAAGCTGTAATGAGGTCACAGAAGTACATAGATTTCTCTTTTATCATGTGATAACTGGAGTGACTATCAATATGGGTCATCTTATGATGGATTTAATTGGTTCATGCCATACACAAAGGAGAAGATCTCTGCCCTATGCATCCCAACAGACATGAGTATTTATTCATGCTGGAATCCAATTGGCTGATGAGGTATTTATTGAAGTGTGACAGTGTAATGTGTATAACAAACACAAGATGTCCATAGATTTTGGATATTATTGGGGTCTGGATGGAGAGATAAAAAGAGATGTAAGAATGTATGGAGAAGACTCTAAAAATGAGGTAGCCGAGGAGCAACAACAACAAGAGGTTCAAGTACCACTCCCACCTCCAGCTCAGCTCGAGGAGCAGCCACCTTCTCCTCCACATGTAGATCCAGACTTGCCGCCGCCTCCACAGTTTCACCTTGGGGAGTCCTCTGGTCAGGGTGCTAGACAACCCTCTTGGGCAGACTATGAGGCTTTTGATAGGCATCTTTCAGGCTTAGAAACTAGTATGGAAACCTTTGGGAGGCAGATTTCTGACCTTGGGAGTCATTTTGACACATCCTTTGGCCGGCTCGACTCATCTTTTGGCCGGCTTAACACTTTCATGGACATAATGACTGGTCAAATGGATACCTTCTCCCACGCCTTGGACAGCCTCTCTACCCACATGGCCACTCTCACCTCCAGCTATGAGGATACCCACCAGGCCTTCCGGATCACCAACCAGACGCTTCTCTACATTGATCGTCAATTGGAGCATCAGGATTCTCTTCTGCACTCTTTTGAGAGCCATCTTCCTCTGACTCCACCTCCACCTCCTACTAGTGATGATGATGCCTCCGAGGGTGAGGAGGATGCTTCTGATGATGATGATGATGATGGGACTCCGGATCACCCTGCTCAGTAGTTGTTCTTACATCCCCTAGTGTCCCTTTTTCATCCACTGCTCTTGTATCCCCCTCCCTCTTTTGATGATGCCAAAGGGGGAGAAGTAGCTAGTTAGGCCTATATATGTTATGCTTGATGTATGTCTGCATGTGTGTTTGCCATTTGGCATTTGCATTCCATATGTGAGTCTTGCATCCATGAGTCTAGGAGTCATCTTCCCTCTAGTCAATCTAGTCACTTCGTGTCAGTCTTTCAGTGTCCATGTGTCAATTTAATATGTAATATGAACATCAATGAATGAAATGCACTTGGTATTGGCACACATATTGGTCTCATTTTCTTTCAAACAAATTGGGCTCATATGGATGAATGAAATGGATTTAATTTGCTTGACAGTTTATTTTGGTTACTGTCCTTAATTCGTTCTAACGGCATGATAATGTATTTTCTTTCTATAATTTTGTCATCATCAAAAAGGGGGAGATTGTTGCGTCTCTCCTAGTGATTTTGATGATACCAAAACCCTATACTTAGTTTTCCTCTCGTGCCGTCTCAAAGTGATCAAGAGGGAGCATTGAACATGTTTAAGGCCATTTTATGTAATGACAAATGCTCAAATGTGTTGAGCCTTCCAAATTCATAAACATAGCTAAATCAAACCCAAAAATGAATGGATTATATGATGACATAAAGCTCTTGTCATATGGATATGTTTCATTGGGCTAACAATCCATTTTTGTAGGTTTTCCAGAGTTCGGTCGACCAATGGGCATGATTCAGTCGACCAATTTTTCCAGGGATCAGAACTCTATAAAAGTTACAGAGTTCGATCGACCAATTGAGAATTTCAGTCGATCGAAATTTCCAGGGATAAAATTTATAGGTTTCTCAGAGTTCGGTCGACCGACCGGAGAATTCGGTCGACCGAACCCCTCGAGGCAGTAATTGTTTACTTTTAATTCTTCAACGTGGGAAGCCCTTTCCTTTGGTTTCTTTAATCCTAAAGCCACCAGACATGCCATAATTTGTGGATCTGTGTTTTGGCATGTCCCTTGACCACACAAGTTGTATAAAAACATCTCTTTGGGGCAAGAAACCCTAATCACTCAAAGGGCAATCAAGGCGGCTACCAAGGGAGGAAGAGGGCTATTGCAACACCTCCGTGAACAATGTTTTGTCCAAGGATTCTTCATCCATCTACCAGCCTTTCAAGATCAATCTGAAGCCAATCAACCTCAAATCAATTGGAGAAGCAAGCTTCATCAAAAATCTGCATCATCTACTCAAGGAGAGCCTAAATCAAAAGTTTTTCATTTGTGTTTCTTCTTCCAAATTTCCTGAGCTTCAAGTGTGTGCTATTTGTAATCTTTAAACATTTGTGTATGTGTGGATCTACCCAGATCCATGTGTGTGTGTGTGTGTCTTGTATCCTTCAAATTCGTGTGTGCTTTGGTGCATTTGCACCTTCGTGGGAGTTCATATCTCCTTACGAGTGTGTGTTCTGATCCTTTAATTATTTACAAGATAGTGTGTGAATCCCCACAGTTTGTGAGGGGTGGACGTAGGTTGTCGTCGTTGAATCCGAACCACCTTAAAATCATTGTCTATCATGTGGTTTGGTCCTTTTCATCTACCCCCATTCTGTGTGATTGATATTGCATATTATATCTTCCGCGTTTGATCTTTTAGATCTAGCATAATTGATCATTTCAGTGATAGATCCTTGGTATATCAAAAGGTGGGTTTGAATTGACAAGGCCAATCTTGTCAGGAAGATAACACCTTGCGTGAGTAGAATCTTCAGATTCATACCTCTGCCACTGTACCAAGGATCTGCTGTGTGCGAAAGATTTTGTTAGATCAAATAGTTTCTCTAATAGATCTGAACTTCCTTGTTGCTATTCATTACATTTGTTTAAATCGGCTAAGGTTTTCTTAAAATTTGTAATCACCCAATTTACCCCCCCTCTTGGGTGTCATTCATCACGGGACTTCAAATAGAAAGCTGTGAAGAAGAAGAGAAAGGAGTGTGGAGAGAAGCCCAGCCCTGGTTAAAGCCAAAACCAGTGGTGTGAAAAGAAGGAGAAGCTGAAAGGAGTGCAGCCCCTCTTTGCAGTCGGCCTGAGTTTGATAGAGCTTCAAGACTTTGATCTGAAGCAACTACCGCCTTCTCATTGTGTTGATCTTTTTGTTTTTATTTCTTTATTTGCAATCTTTAAACTGTGGGGGTCCGGTGCTCTTGTGAGAGACTGGAAGTGTGGGTGCTGCACTTGCAGCTTGTTGTTTTGTTTTGTGTGTGTGTGTGTGCGTGTGTTGTGGATCCCATCCTTGTGTGTGCGTGCGTGTGTGTGTGTGGTGGTGGATCTCATCCCCGTGTGTGTGTGTGTGTGTGTGTGTGTGTGGGTGTGGTGGATCTCGTTCCTCTGTGTGTGTGTATGGAAGATTTCATCCTCGTGTGTGGGTTGAGGATTTCATCCTTGTGTGTATGTTGAGGACTTCATCCTCGTGTGGAGAAAGCCTCACCGGATTTGGTGAGGGGTGGACGTAGGTCTGCGGGCCTGCAGACTGAACCACCTTAAAAATTCCTTGTGCAATGGGGTGTGCCTTGTGTGATTGATCCATTTCTTCTTTCCCCTATTCACAGGACGGGCAGTATAAAGGATTTGTTCTTGGACTATTTTATCAACACTGACTTATGCATTTGTAGTTGATTTTCCAACACACTCTATTACACTGACTTCACTCATGCAGGTAGCCTATTCATTCATCTGGTTGGAATCTCTTGAGATCTCTGCAGACTAGTGCAGCAGAACTCCCTTGGCTCTGAACTTGCTCTGAAGGAGTGTCGACCTCACTGTATAGTGGTGTCGACCTCGACTATCAGTGCATTGTGCTTTGCCGTTTCCATTTGAGCTATTCCCTTTTGTTTCGCTATGCATTGTGTCTAAAGTAGTCCATTTGTATTATAAGCAGTTGTTCAGTTTTATGTAGCTAAGATTTTAATTGGGCCATTATTTTAGAAAGGATCTATTCAACCCCCCTTTCTAGATCCATTTCACCCCTTGGGGCCCAACAATTGGTACTAATGAATTCCAATATGATTTTAGCAGATATGAAAAGTTTTAGTAGTGGTGAAAGACCAAATAGCATTGGAAGAGTGCCATCAAACGTGAATGAATTCTTTCAAAGAGTTGAAAAGGCATTGTAACAGAAGAACTACAATCTGAAGCACTGTTCATTAGTCAAGCTAGCAATTTTTAGAATCTTCCATTATAAGATATTCAATGACATAGCCCTTAGTTTCTACTTGGTTTAAGTATAATAAAGTTAGAGTTAAGCAATTAAGCCCATTGAATCAATTTGCACACGGACTTAACAGAAATAAACCAAGGCAACATGTTCAAATCTGGTTTAACCCCCCTTAACCTTACTCATTCAGAAACAAGGACTCCCTTAGGAGTAACTAGAGACAAGTATTGAAATTAGACAAGTTGAGCATTTCATATTGTTACCTCAAGATAACAGCACAATATCTGACTTTTTTGTCATTTTCAGATTTTTCTTTTTGGCTCATAATTTTTGGAGCAGTCAAGTGTAGCCCACACCCTTTGACATAAGAGTGCACGTTGATCAGACACCAACACCCCTAGTTACTCAGTGAGACTTACTATCCTACTTCATTTGGTGCAGAGTTAGCAGAGGCACTTCATGACTAAATCCACCTCATTTCTTTGATGAAGGGCTTAGTTTCTCAGTGAACCTTTAGCCATTGCTCTGCCTGAGCAATGAAACAGTTTTTATCATGTGCTACCCTTTGAGATTTTTCAGATACTTTTATGTTTAAGAACAATACTCAATCCAAGATTCTCAACCAAGGTTGCCATAGACCTTAATTTTTTAGATTTTAGTAGATTGCACAAAGACACAACATGTGGAAATGGTTGAGACCTATTAGGTTATGAATGTAGCCTTTTTCATGGAATTCAATTTTTAAACTCTTGAATTTATTAGGCTTAAACCAATAGCCTTATTGATGGGCAATCTTATAACCTTATAAAAGAAGATTCCTATATATATTATTAGCTCAAATTAATAAATTGGTGAACTGATTGGAATCATTCTAAGCCAAATGTAGTTCAATGTATTTCAGCAAGATTCAATAATGAGGGCAGTTTTTCAAGAAGGTTCAAGCAGACTGGAATCAAGATTTGTAGAAAAGACGTGGGTGAAAGATTTTACGTGTCTGATACCAATTAGAAGAGAGACTCCTCATGAGAGAGTGTAAGATAAGGAACTTAGAGAAGCTCCCCCTCAGAGAATGTTAGATTTTGAAAGTAGATTTTCAAAGTTAAGACCGAGGATGAAGTGTGATCAAGTATTTTTCAAGAAACATCCTTATTCAGCCAATCATAAAGAGTTTGACTTCCAAAGAATAGTAGAGACTCACTTAATCTCAGATCCATGAGAATATAGAGTGAGGAAACATGAGAGTGAATTTGAGAGACAAGACTGTTAAGAAATTTTAAGTGGCAGACAGATGAAGTCGACTTGTGAAGTCTTCAAGTCGGCTTGAGCTCAAAATAGAAGACAGTAATTTTCAGAATCACTTATCAATTCAAAAATACTCTAAATGGATGCATGGATTTTTTTTTTGAGTTTTCTATCGTAAATGGCATTCACTCAAATGATGCAAGTTAGCCACTAGCTCCCCCTTGACTAGATGCAAATCAAAGCATGAGACACTTGTTCCCTTTAACTAAATGCATTTAGTCATGATGAAGATGCTATGCATTCCAAGCATATTCTCTAAGCAATGCATGAGCATGCAAAGACACATATACGTATTGAACATGAATCACGTATGTTTCTTCTTTGAACAACACAGGTGTGTGTATGCACTTCAAATGAATTTTTGGACTTCGACACAATGAATGTGCAACTTGATCAAGCAAGAGCAGATAGATTCATGCTACTTACTCCCCCTAAGAATGTGCTTTCATTTCAAAACTTTTTGAAGTTTTTGACACACATGATATGCAAATGCATCTAAAATCATTATATGCACGAGCAGACATCAAGAGCACTAAAGTACATGATGTTCCAAATATGTGTAAACACTTGAGCAGTCAGCTAAATCATAAAGAGGATTTTCGGTTGATCGAAATTGAGGCTCGGTCGATCGAAATTTCACAGGTGCTGGACTGGCCAGCACTAGAATAATCGATTGACCGAAATCCTTCGGTTGGTCGACCGAACACAGAAATTTCTGAAACTTGATATGATGTGCATGAGAGTGACAAAATGTGTGCATCAACTCCCCCTTACTAAAAGTAGATCATGCATGAGGGAAATGCTAATCAAATGAGATACTTACTCCTCTTATGTGAATGCATTGATGCATCATGTCTGACATGAAGACCATGCACAAAATCACTGAATTATGCCCATGAAAATCTAGACTGCTCTAAATGCTATTCTGACCCATAGTACTAGGCAGAGGACTTGGTCATAAGAACCACCTCAATGCATAGTATGGGTTTCCAGATAGAAATATTCTGCCCAACTCCCAACATACCATTTTATATACCATTTGGGGTCAGGCATGACAATGCATCATGAGTTCAATGCAAATGAATATAAACATGCATGTAAGCATATGCAGCACAAAGCATGCATCGAACTTTTCTGTAACAGATTTGAAATGGATGCAGTTGCTCATCATGAAATGTTGATTTTAAATTTATGCATGTTGCAATGCCTGACAATGCAAGTGACTACATGCAGATTTGACAATAAATTAGATTTGAGCAAACCTACAAACGAGGATCATGAACAAGGTGAATGGGGTTTTACCAAACCAGGGTGCCTTACTTATTTATCAAACCCCCTTGATTTCCTTTGCTCCAAGGAACTCCTGCAAAATAGATTCTCATTTTCTGTTTCTAGGTATCCAAGATATTTTAGGTCTTGTAGGGTTAGCTGCACCTCTCAAAGGTGTTGTCCATGATCTCAAAGCATCAAATTCATCATATTTCAGCAATCGACAATCATACATAGTATGACCTGGCTTCCGACAATAATGACAGTGAATAAATGCGCTCAAGTTCTTTTTCATAGGATTTGCATGTGTTTTCTATGGGAAGGCAGAAGTTTTGCCATTTCTACCATGAAAATTGTGATTTCCCTTCAAATGCCAACAGTCTTGGACTGTGTGGCCAGCTCTTCTACAATTTTGACAATAAGGCCTTTTGTTTGAGAACAAATTTGGCCTTCTCTAGACATTGGGTTTTCTAAGATCTTGAAGTTCATCATTTTCAAAACAAAGCAATCATGCTGAGTATGACAAGATTTTCCACAATAAAAATATTGAATTGTCCTTTTCTAGACATCATGATTTTATGTAGCATGCACATGAGAATTTTGAAATTTGCCTCTTCTATTTGAAAACTTTCTGGAATTTTCAAAACCAATTGTTCTCTTGCATGCATTCTCATCATCAAATTCCATGACTTGATAGTCATCCATCATGTGACCTACCTTGCCACAATAATAACAAGAAATTTTCTTTTTGTGTGCATGTGTGTGTGTGTGGCAGAATTGTGTACAATATGCATAGTGGTAGTAGGAACCTTTTTATCAGTTATGATTTTCAATGTTTTCAGCTGTGAAACAGAAGGAAGTTTCTTAGATGTGCTAGGAACATCAGAAGCATGAACAAAAGACCCCTCTGGCCCTGAGACAATCCATTCATGCTCACACTGGCTACAAGTATCAGGCTGATGGCATTAACTATCTTGGAATTCCAATCAAGAAAGGCAGATATATCAACTCTAACTTTAAATTCCTAATAGATAGGGCGCAGTCCAAACTAGAAGGATGGAAGTCGAAGTTCCTTTCCCAAGCTCACAGAGCAGTCTTGATTGATTCTGTCCTCTACAGTATGCCAATTTACCTTGCTTCCGCATGTTACATTCCTAAGAAGGTGATCAATATTATTGATCGATTATGTGCCAATTTCTTCTAGCAAGGAAATGAAGGCACTAACCGACAGCACTGGGTAGCCTGGTCAGACATTCAGAGGCCACGACTTGAGGGGGGTCTTGGAATAAGGAACTTACAGTGGGTGCAGGTATCCCTAGCTGTCAAAACCCTGTGCAACATTTTGCACAGATCCTCTCTATGGTCTTTGTATGCCCGGTAAAGATTCATCAAATCCCATTTTGCTGACTGTGTCAAACCATTCCCAGTAGGAATGCCTCTAGCAATGTTGAGACAGGAAAATGAACTGATCATATCTAATAGCAAATGGATTTTAGGGAATGGGGCTGGCACAGACTTCCTGAGGGACAATTGGACAAGGAATGGAAGTGTATTTAGTGGTGTTCCTGCCAATAGCAGTGGGATGATTGGATTCCCTGTAGCATCAGTCAGAGATGTTATGCAAGATCCTCAGCATGTAGCTCGGGGTCTCCTCAGCAGTGACTTTCATCTCCCTAGTTTCCAACCAAGCAATGAGGATGATGTTTGTGTGTGGACTGGGACCTTGAAAGGAACCTTCTCTGTTAAGTCTGCATGCAATCTGATGCGGCCTAAGGGCACTAGGAGGCCCCCCTGGGCTAAGCTGTGGCACCCAGCCTTTGCCCCAAGGGCAGCTCTTTTTATTTGGAAGCTCATCCACCGTGTAGTGCCAGTCGACAGTAGAGTTGTGGATTGTGGAATTTTAGTAGTTTCCAAATGCAGCTGCTACTCTTCCCCGGGCCAAGAAGAGCTGAACCACCTCTTCATTAATGGTGAGCTGGCTTCCAAGCTGTGGGGCTGGGTGCATCCGTTGATAAGTAATAGGGTATTCCTTAGTGATCAGATCACAACCCGCTGTTGGAATCTTCTGACAGCATCTAAACTACATTCTGCCTTCAGTTTTATTGGGTTATATGCTGTGGTCCTGATGTTGTGGGAAATATGGAAGCAAAGATGTGAAGCTAGATTTGAAAGAAGGCCCATGAACTTTGGCATGATAACGAAGAGGACTCACTCTTCTATTGTCTTAGCGTTGGACATGCAAAGCTTTCACAAACCACTTTCCTCAGCTCAATTAAGCTGCCTGGCCTCCTTCAATCTGTTCCCTCGGGTTCTCCTTAAGCAGCCTCTCTTTATTATCTGCAGTCTAGCCCCACAAAAATTAACTTTGCATGTAGACGGGGCTTCCAAAGGTAATCCTGGCAGAAGTGGAAGGGGGGGCTGTGTTCGGGACCACCATGGTGGGTTGATTGTTGGTTTCTCTTTCTTTTATGGCAGTGGTAATAGTCTATTGGCAGAGGCAAGAGCATTATATGATGGCCTATCTATAGTGAAGCTCGGTGGCCTTTGCCTGGCAGCCATTTTCTCGGACATTGCCCTCCTTGTAAAGGCAGTCCGGAAAGGAATAGCTCCTAGTTGGATGGTCCTCCCTTGGTGGAGAAAGATTCTTGATTTGTTTCATGAAAGTGGATGCTCAATTCAGCACACTTATAGAGAGGGTAACCAAGTTGCAGACACCTTGGCCTCTCATGCTTGCCATACCTTAGAAAATTATGTTTACACACAAGAATGGGATTTGCCTCGGCTGGCCAAGGGTGCTCTTCGGATGGACAAGACTGGTCTCCCGGCCATTCGCATCCCTTAGTATCCATGTCCTCCTTTTTTTCAGCTTCTTAGTTTCTCTTTTTCTCCCTGTAGGGAAGTACATTGTATAGTTCTTGTGAGTCCATTCTCTTAGGGGTATGCCCCACAGCTCTTGTATTCATTCACCATAATCAATAAAATTTAGAGCCTCAGTCATAGCCTAGGGGAGTGAGAACATCATCCCTCTCTGAGGGAGGGTGCACTCGACCAGTACCTGTACTGATGGTGGTTTTTTTGCTGAAAAAAAAGCATGAACAAAAGAAGTTTGCATCATGTTTTCAAATGATTTCTTTTTCACTTGGCTGTAGCCAAGCCCTTCCTTCTGAAAATTAACCTTGATTCCAAGCAGCTTATCCAAGTTATCTTTTTCCTCAACGAATTTAGACAAAGAGGCATTCAACTCATGAATTTCATTTTCGAGGGATACAATATGAAGCTCATAACTTGTTATCTCATGTTCACTGCAAACAACACACTCATTCAATATTTTATTTACAATTTTACAACTATCAATTTCATGTTCCAACACATGAACTTTTTTAGATTCATCATTGATTTCAATAGATTTCCCTTTTTCAAAAGATAGATACCTTTCTGACAAGATAGTATTTAGCACCATCAACTTTTTATTTTGATCTTTCAAATTTTCATTTTCTTTTACAAGTTTTTCATCATGTGGCACTGAGTTCAGCTTTTCTTGATCTTGTTCAAGTTCAATTTTCTTGTCCAACAAATCTCTATTCTCTTCTTTCAAGGCATCAATCAGATTTTGTTGCCACTCAAGATCATCATGGAGACCACCATTTAACTTTCTCAAAAATAAACAATCTTTGCATGCGGAATTATCAGAACATGAATTTTCATAATCTTTTAACAGTTTTCTGTTTTGGGTTTCAGAATTTTCAAGATTCTTCTGAAGTTCTGCATTTTCAATTCTTATGGTGGCAATCAAATCCTTGTGAACTTCAACATCAACTAGCCAATTTTCATTTACTTCCTCTAAACGTAAACATTTTGTACAAGAGGAATTAGACAATTTTTGATCAGCTTCCTTTTTCAACTTTTTATTTTCAAATTTCATCTTTTTATATTTTTAAACAGTTCATTATAAGCTTTTAATAATTCTTCACCATCAACCTCCTCAAATTCATAATTTACCCCATCATTCTTCCTTTGATCACTATTGTGATCACTTCTATCAGCCATAAGGCATTTGTCTTCCTTTCTTTCACATACAGCTATCAATATGTACAACATGTCCTTTGCATTCCTGCAATCAGAAACAAAAGGAAGAAGATCTTGATCAACAATAGACATCAAAATATTAAGAGCTCTAGCATTATCACTGTCTTTCTTTCTATGAATGGTTGTCCACTTGGACATGTCTTTGGGCATTGTATGAGGACCTTTGGAAATGATGTTCCAGAGGTTCAGATATACTAAGTTAACAAACTTGCACATTCTACCTAGCCACAAATAAAAATCAGAACCGTTAAACACAGGCGGTTGAACTAGGGAAAACAAATCAGAGTAATGATCCATGATCATAAAAGCACCAAAAGAAGTATGATCCTCTCTACAGACTATTAAGTCTGATATATTAGAGTCCCACTCTGATACCAATTTACAAGATCATGCCCCAACCGTTGCGCTAAAAGCTCGAGTTGGTAGCGAAGGCGGACCATATTTCCTTATGGCATTATAGAACCCTACGTCTATCCGTGCTGTGGGCGGGCATGAGGGGCTTCGCACATGGACCCCATAATCCATGCGGCGGGATGGGCTGCCAACGCACTGATACCCCACATGGACTCCATAATCCACGTGGAACAGCAAATCCCTAAGGGAGAAGCTAGAAATCCAACACTTTACTCATTTGTGCCTTTTTTAATATGATTATTATCATTATTTTCAATATTATTATTATTCTTTATTCCACACATATAGCCACATATTGATGAAAAGGAGGTGAACCGGTGAGGGTTAATTAATTCAGCACAGAGAGAGAGGAGTAGAAGGGACAAAGAGTGGCGAATCGGCGAACAAGAGTGGATCAGCGTGAAGGGATGAATCGGCGTGGGGAATAACGAAAAAGAGAAGAAAAGTGATCTAGGACGGGGAGTCCTCGTGCTGGTTCATCTGGTTTTCTTCTCCTCGCCGGATCACCTATGGGGGAGAATAGCCGCCGATCCAAGTTGTAGAACCCCAAAGAAGGCTGACATGAGGTAGGCCGATGCAGAAGTCGATGCGACGCAGGCTTGGAGTCGACGCATGGGCTACTGAGAAGGGTGAAGGTTGACACCAGGGAGGTTCGGAGTAGGCACAAAGACCAACTGGAGGAAGAAAGGAGTCGACGCACATGGGCTTGGGGTCGACGTAGGGGCCAACTGGGAAGAAAGAGAGGTCGACGCACAGAGGCCTAGGGTCGACGCAAGGGGGCCAACTGAGGAGGCAAGGGGTCGTTGGGAGACGAAGGGGTCGACGCCAAGGGGGTTTGGAGTTTACTCAGGGGCAACCAGAAAGGTGAAGGGGTCGACCCAGAGTGATTTTGGAGTCAACTCAGCATGGTTTTGGGTGAGTTGGTGTGGACGTCAAAAATGACGATGATGATCATACGGCGCTCGCGTCTACGCGTTCAAGCGCAAGTCAAAGACGAGAGGGCCGAACAAACCCATACATCACCCGGTCAGGACAAGAACTCGCTTGGTGGTCCGCTACCCGTTAAGCAAGCCCCCCCCCCCCCAGGTGGAAGATATAGCTACAACTCTCCGACCGGCCATGCCGAGAGCTAAATCAAAGAAAAGCTGGGAACTCAGGCGCAGCTCCTGCATGCATTGAAAGTCACGCAAAGCCTGGACCGAGCCCCATAAGCTGCGAACGGGACATTGCGGAGGCCATGCATCGCAACTAAAACATTTCAGGAATGCCAGCGTTCATATAAATGGCCGCGCTTCCGAGAAGAATCACTTTGAGGCTTAAAAGGGCACCATAGAGCATCAATCCGGCGCGCCCCTTTGCATGGCCTTGATACGGCGCACCCAGTTCACTTGCATTGCTCTAATACGGTGCCCCTTTGCAAAAATTTAATCCGGCGCGCCCCCCTCCCGCACCGTTTTAACCGAAGTACCCATTTACCCATTTTAAAAGCTTCTCCTTCAAATGCTAAAGCCGCGTGGCCATTTGAAGGCCAAAAAATTAATACGGCGCGCTACTTTTGGAGAACCCATCGCAATATCCTCTTCTTAATACGGCGCGCCAAATGCAAATGAGTTTCACCTCATCCTGATGCTAACCCAGCGCGCTCACCCCCCGCGCCGGTTTAACCCCATCCTTTCCCGTCGGCATACCGATGCTCTGTTTTGCATCATTATGGCGTGCAGAGAACATTGAATGCCATACGCTCTGCTTCTACCTCCGTTCGACAGCACAGGAGCGGTAGTGGCGAAGCAACCCTTGCGGACCTGCGACCATCTCATCCTCGGACGAACAGCAGCGTACGGCGCGAACTAGCGTCGTCCAGCGCACCATGTCAACTCCGAGCTTCGTCGCGGACGAGGTGGAAGTGGCAAGAACCTCCCAGGCGAGCCATTCTATAAAAAGGGGCATTACTATGAAAACAAGAAGAGGTTGGCTCTCTCTCTCTCGGCTGGGCAGTGTGCAACGGGAGAAGGAAGGCAAAGAGAGGTGAGATCTTCGGAGAGGAAGAGTCTGCCGAAGAGAAAATAAGCTGCTTCCTCGCGTCGTAGAGGTGAGATGAAGCGAAGAGAGGGGAGTGAGGGTGAGGGGTGGTTCCGAGAGGGAGAAGCCTATTCTCACTCTCCCTCCTCCGTCTAATGCTTCTCTCTCTTTCTGTCGAATGTATTCTCCCTTTTTTTTGTAATGCTTTCATTTCCATCTGCTCTGTATCAAGACTCCTTCCCCAGTTTGTGTTGTTGAATAAAGGAAAACCTTTTTTTTGCAAGCTCAATCTCCGTCGCTCCGATCCTTGCTTCCCATTCTCACTCTCCGATCATCCGGGGGTCTTTGAGGTCTGCCACTCCATGGCATGACCCTCAAGGTAACCCACTCGACGGATGAATACTTCCTGCCCTACTGTGGCAAACATTTGTCTCGCTTCAAAGATCATCGCCTGTGAGTCGTGGTCGCTCACGTAGGCTGGCCCTCGAGCGTTCCACACTCACACTTGGGCCAACGGACCGCCGTGAGGCCGTTCCGCATTTCTGAAGGTCATCCCGGAGCAATCCGTTTGGTGGCCTTCGCTTCTTTCCGGCAAGCCTCAGTCCGGGGGAGGTACTGTCCGATTTTCGCCAGGGGCTAAGAACCCGCAAGAACAAATGAAGAAAGCACCCTCCGAAGAACAAACTCAACCTTCAAACTAATACACAATACGCCTATGTGAACAAACTCCCCAAATAAAACACTTGAACATTCATGCCGATTCATCTTAATAAACAACGAAAATGACTAAACCCCCCCTTTTCATCAACTTAATCCATTAGTCAGATGAATAAACGAACCATTCAACCCTTGAATCAACCTACAGGCGAAAGAAAAAGAAAACGCAGTAAACAGAGCTTTGAAACAACCCCATATAGCTACCTGGCGCGAGTTAAAACTGCGCGGCCACTGTTCCACCGCGCCGCTTCAACCCTCCTCACAAAAGCCCCCCATTTCCTTCTTTGAATGCTAAAACGACGCGCCCTCCCTCTTCAGATCCTAAAATGGCGCGCCCATTTCCATTCCAAACCACATACACGGCACCGGTTTAACCCCTTGTTCCTTCCTTTTCCACCACAAAAATGGCGCGCTCCATTGCCTTACCCTTACACTCCACTTAATCCGGCGCCGTGTGAAGCGGCGCGCCCTCCTCCTCTCCTGCTTCTTGTGGCACCTTAAAATGGCGCGGCCCTTGTGCCATGTTAATCCGGCGTGCACCCCCCCTTTATGTTTGAGCCTTAATCTGGCGTGCCCCTTTGACTCCCTTAAACCGGCGCGCCCCTTGGCCTTCCTTAATCCGGTGCGCCCCTTGGCCTTCCTTAAACCGGCGCGCCCCTATTCTCTCTTGGCATCTCCCACTAAATCGGCGTGCCCCTCTTATGCAACCCATAACTGGCGCACGCTCCCCTTGTAACACCTACATAACCGGCGTGCCCCTCCCCTCTCTTGGGTCTCTTATCTGACGCGCCCTATCCTCTCTTGGTATCTCCCTAAACCGGCGTGCCTGAAAGAGAGAGAATGATTAATCAGATAAGAGAAAAGACTTGAAGCTAATTAATAAAACTAATCAAAAGTTTCCTCCCCGCTATAATCAAAATTTTGTTCCGGGGGCTCTGCCCCCGGAAACCCCGGCAAGGGGCGCTGCCCCCTTGACCCCCGCAACCTGACCGGGCAGGTTGATCCGCGTGCGAGGGTGCATGTTGGCGAGTTCAGGTTTCACATTTAACAACTCACTTCCCCGGACTGTGCGTGAAGAGAAAAGTAATGATGCCCCGTGGTATCAGACGTGGACCTCGGAATCCCCGACATGGTCATGATCTGTGCACCTCTTGGGCCGATAGTCCATCAGCTTGACCCACTTCTTCCGGGATCCGATCCCGCATCCGCATTAAACTTGCCGTACCTACGGCAGACATCCGTATGATTTTATCATCGTCTTCGACGCTACAAATGTGGACTTCTGTCGGAACACGAAATGGTCCGTGAGTGACCAACATATACGTATCTATGAACATTTTACGCCCCAATGCGGGTTTGTTTGAACGTGACCCGGGATCTTTGTTCTCGCTTTATTACCATGAATTTCAGGCCGTAGGGCCCTTATTCTTGGTAATCAATCAAGGGTGTTCCCCCGTATGGGGGATGTAAATAACGATGTGGCCTTTACGGCACGGTGGGTTTTGGTTCCGACACGAACTACACAATTGTCTGATTAGTCAGATCGCGCGCACCATGGGCTTCCATGAAGCCCGAACAAATAGTCACTTTGTGACTGGCACACCCTCGCACTAAATAAATGAATGAACCCCGATCAACAAACGAACCGATTCTTTCCAAATTTTAGTGCGTCCACAAGTCTGGCATGCCCGGTGGGACTTAAATCACCCTTCATCTCTTTGCCGGGACTAAGGGCCCTACGGCCCCTTTATTGTAATACTAATTGTATGGTTTGCAAATGCAGAGTTGCATTTCGGACACCAGGATGGCCCCCACGTTCGATCAACAGGCCATCGAGAGCCATGTTTGGAACGGCTACTTGGCCGTCCCCCTCAGCTTTGGGAGCTTCCCTCCCGTGGTAGGCTTCTCCAACTTCCTCGGGGTAGCCTTCACGAACCTACTGGATGTGGAAGCGGCTGACAGGACTGAAAGCAATGCTCCCATGCAGGAGGCCGCCAAAGCTACTACCGGCCGATCAATGGCCGAAACTTCCAAGACTGTCCCGATCGGGACGTTGAGCTGCAACGTGCACCATGTGCACCAAACTGCCGGCCCATCTCACCAGGGGTCGGCCTCTCACCAGAGGAGGCTACGGAGGAGCCACGCCATGACATCACCCCGAGGCCGGTTCTCCAGCACCGGCAAGTCTTCTGTCATCGGGGCTGTCCGAGTGCATCTTACCGGATAACATTCTGAGGTGATCTCGGATCGCATTGTACTCGCCGTACCAGTGCGCAACTCTTTTCAGGCACTGGAGAAGATGAAGGGCAGGATGACGCCCACCATTCCGGCCCCAGCGCCGCAGTAGTAATCGGCCTCCAGGCCCATCAAAGCTAACCAAGTTTGGGTTCCCAAGGGGGCCCGGTTCACCTCACCAGCCCGGGCAGTGCCCAGCACCTTCCGCCCGGCAAGGGCACAACAAGGAGATCGGGTCAGGACATCGGCACCCGTCCGCCAGCCGGCATTAACTACACCGGCCCCACCGGAGAACATCCACCGTCGACACTACCAACGTCACTATCAGGCTACCCGTGTGGAGCCTACAACCCACATGCCCGTTGCTACCAACAGGGCGACATCACTGGCTTCTCCTCCTGATCAAGACTGGGAAGGAGTGGAGCAAGCCATGAGGAACTACTTGCAGGGCCCGGGGAGCACTCCCCTGAGTCGCCAGAGATTACTGGGGGCAGTAGCCTCCGCCTTTGAAGAAGAAGAGACCCGGACGGTGCCCAGCGTCGAGTCAAGAAATTGCTCTGAGGAGCGCTGTCAGTCCCCGCTGAGGGAAGAAGTGAAGCCACGGAGATCGGTCTTTAATAGATTGGTCTTCCCAGGTAAGCCATCGAGAAGAGCGGCAAGAAGAGGCACAGACCTGAGGGTCTATAACTACAACATGGCAGGGGTATCTGGTCGGTACGGGGCTCTACCAACTGAGCCCGAAGAAGTGTCCAGGCTTGACAAGGCCAGGACCTCTTACCAGATGAGGGAAAGCGGCAATTGAGTAGACACAAGTCCACACTGGAGGAGCTAACTATGAGGAACCTTCAATGTCCTTGGCTGCCAATGTTATTACAGAAGGCACTGCGGGAGGACCATCCACTTCATCCGAAGAGGCGTCGATCGAAGAAGGAGGAGGCACCCCTAGCCTTTCCATGAACGACCCACGGTATTGCATATAATGCAGCAGTATCAACGGGAGATCGAATTGTTAAGGAAGCAATTGACTGAAAGAGCTGCTCAGCCCTCAACATCCGGGCAGACTGAAGCATTGCCAGAGACCCCTGGGGGCAACAGTCAGGCCTCGGAAGCTTCTCCGTAGGCAACGGCGTCTCCCCCAATACCCACCTACACTGGTGGCGTACCCCTACATCAGCCACAACATATCACACCGGCCCCGCCACCGAACCTGCCATTCTAGGGGTCCACTATTGCACCTCAGGCGACAGTGTTAACAACGCCGCTGGCGCAATCGGCCCATTTCTATCCAAACCCGGTTGACCCGGCAACAGTAAGCAGACTAATGCTCGAACAAATGATAGATATGAAGTTGGCATAGGGGAGCGATGGTGATCACACGCCATTCGACGTATATCGGGTACCTTACCCGGCACACTATGCTACCAAGAGGCTACCGGTCGGCATCACCAAGCCACCGAAGTTTGAGAAATTTAATGGGAAAGGGTATCCCAGGGAGCACATTGCCTATTATGTGAATGTTATGGGGGATCTAGCAGCGGATGAAGCTTATCTTTTCAAGTTCTTCGGCTCGACACTTACCGGGCTTGCTTTCGAGTGGTACTAACTTGCCCGATATGCAGAAGAAATTCAAGGAAAGGTTCTACATAGCTGAGCGGGAGGTAACCGTGGCAGAGCTTTATGCCACAAGACAGAGAAATGATGAGTCGGCACTCGACTACATAAAGAGGTGGAGGAACCTCAGCATGAGGTGCAAACGTCCCCCGCATCAGGAGGACGCAGTGCAGATCTGTAAATAGAATCTGAAGAAGGAAACCCTTGAGAGGATGATCGTTGCTGAGGTAAGGTCATTTGACCGTCTGAATAACATAGTGGTAGAGATCGAGGCATTCCTTGCTCGATACTCTTCCTCCCCAGCTGCAGCAAGCCAGAGGGCCAGGCAGGTCGAGAAAAGGCCAATACCGCCAGAAGTTCACACACTGGACTTCGAAGCTTTCGAGAAGCAAAGAGAGAAAGCCAAAGACACAGCCGACCCTCCTCCGCCCAGGTCCACTGAACGGCGGGAAGGTCCCTCCCTGCGGGAGAAGATGAGGAATAAATTGTATTCTTTTCCTAGAGACAAAGCCCGAGTCCTGTTTGAATGGGCCACCAAGTACAACAAGATCACATTACCAGATCCGAAGAGGCCTGGTGACTTGAAGAAGAAGGATGATCCTCGCTTTTGCCCATACCATCAGATGCTTGGGCATACCATTGAGGATTGTTACATCTTCAAGGACGTCATTGAGTCCTTGATCAAGAAGGGAGAGCTAGACATGGGGGAGCTCAGAGTGGATCCTCCGTAGCCGCACGAGATGCTGAACATCGGCACCACTGTCAACATGGTATCTTTATACCAGCAGCTGCCTGAAGATAGGGCGGAGGCCAGTACACATGCTACTTATCAAGCATTCATCATGGCGCCAGCTCAAGACCAAGGAGGTTGGCAAGCCGTGCCAACGAAGAACAGAAGAAGAAGACAAGCTCCCCGGACCACTCCGGAAGCTCACATACGGGGCGTTACACCCCGGCCGGCACTGCCACCAGTGATACCTATCTTGCATGGCACAGCCCTCCGGCTCGTTATGAGACGGCCCACTTACAACAAGAAGAAACACATCCCAATGTGGGTGCACAAGGAAACCAGCCCTACGGTTGAAAGACTCCAGGCTATTATTGATGGGCTTGAAGATTATGAGCAGCCCGAGATCCAGCCTGTGGAGTTGAAGGAGTATGTCCCTTGGGAGGAGTTCGAGTCACTCGAACTAGCTCCAGAAGCGAAAGCCGAGACGAAAGAAGAGCCTCTCTTGTGGGGTGAGCTTCCCCAAGAGCAGTTGCCAGCCACCGAAAAGAAGAAGAAAAAGAAGAAGAGAAGACCTAGAAACAAGAAGAAGAGTGGGGTTGTCCTTTCTTGCAACACCCTCTCAACATTATTTGACACAGCCCTCTCCCTGAGAGAGGAAGAGCAAGAAGTGCCCATCGAGCCGTCAGAGGTGAATCAAGCTGAAGCATTCACCTCCCAACATGCCACCAGGTCGGGAAGGAAGTGGGGACGTCCTCCTCAGGCCAACCACAACATCCTATTCAGGGGAGAACAACCGTATCACATCCCCGATCCTAGGATCCAAGGCATGGAGATTCCCCCTCCCTTAGGTCTCTACCCCGGAGAACCGGTCGGCCAGGCCGCCCCTTCATTTATTGAATTTCTTACAACTCAGAGGGGAAAATAGTCATGCCCCCGCGAGTCCCAGCAGGCCAAAGAGGCAGGTAGCCCCTCGACCCCGTTGGTACTGACTCCTCCTCGGCCAAGAGAAGAACCTGACAACACCCCAAACCTTGCCCAGTTCATGAAAGAAAAGGAAGTGACCCAGCAGCCTTCGCAAGCTCAAGCGGCACCCGACCCAGCGGAAGAGGCACCCGCCGAGCCAGCTCCCCAGGTTCAAGGCGGAGGCAGGCGCAGTAGAGCCGAAGAGATGAAGTTGCTCAAGGTCTGAGCCAGCAACAGAATAGTCAAGCACCTGAAGAAGATCCCAGCCAAGTTCACCGTCTGGGAAATCCTATCTCTAGATGAAGAGACATGACAAGCCGTCATTGCTGCGCTCCAGACGCCAGCATATGTTGAAGCCTGCCTCGCAGAAATGTCACCTGAAGTAGCTGTGGCTTTCACAGAAGAGGATATGCTTCTACCTACCTGCAGTCACAACAGGCCACTCTATATGAAGGGGCAGCTGAATGGGCATCCCATCAACTGAGTATTGGTCGACCCTGGGGCAGCAGTGAACATACTCCCCTATCGGGTGTATCAGAAACATTACTTTGACGTACACCTGGTCGAGGTCAGGAACGTCAAGATTGCCAGCTTCAACCAGAAGTGTGAGGTCCCTATGGGGGTCGCAGAGTTCAACCTCTCCCTCGGTGACTTCACCACCAAGGTCCAGTTCCATGTGATCAACTCCAGCACCTCGTACAAGGTGTTGCTCGGCAGACCTTGGCTGCACCAAAATCGCGTGGTACCATCCACTCTGCACCAATGCATCAAGTACCCCGGCAACAAGAAAGAGGAGAGAATCTTTGCCGACCTCCATCCTTTCGAAGTGTTCGAATGTCAATTATCGGACGCTAATCTCTATTTGGAAAAGCCGAAGCAAGCCTCCCAAGCCACTCCGGACAAAGGAAAGAAGAAGGCAGAACCAGACAGCTGGTTCCCTCCACCATCGCCTGGCTATGTGGCTCCCCCTCAGGTGTCATTCATTTCTGAAGCAGAAGGGGTATTCCGGGCCACCTCTCTTCTCATCTATCCTACACCGGGAACACCGTACTTTGAAGACTTGCTGCAAGACGTTAGGGTCCTGCCCGGGATCATCAAGCCTCTCGTAGAAGCTGACTGCCAGGTGGTTAAACCATTAAGGACCTTCGAGGTGCCCAACCCCGGGGGTCTGCCTACCATCTTTTATGTGGCCAAGGAGCACCCGGTCAAGGGGGATGACGATTGTAGACTCCCTGATGAGCTGCACGACCCACTCGTCCCAATCATGGGACTCCCTGACATAGCCGGTCGTGTGGTCAAGATGACCAGAAAGTAAGGGATCCCCTTTTGCCAGCTCTCTAGTCGGAAAGAAATGTTCAAGAAAATGTGGAACCCATCAAACCTAGACCAGAAGTTGTTGTAAATCACCCGGCATCCAGGGTTGGGCTTTTCACTAGAAGATTCCTATGAAGTCGATGTGATATCAGTCTCGGCTCCAGGCGGCAATAGCCACGCAGGCACTGCAAGCCCATGGCAGGTTGAAGGCCGCCAGCACCTTATGCCTTTGGCCAACGAAGAACAAGATGAAGAAATGTTCCTATGGAATCCACCTCCCTGTAGGAGCAAGGGGAAGGTCCCGTCCTCCTCTGAGGGACCAACCTCGAATAACTATAGCAGCAGGGTGCCATTACACTGGTCTGACATTGATGCAAAGGACGGGGAAGCAAGTCGGACTCCGAGCTTCCCTCGGTGTGACTCTGCCCTTTTTGCCCTGTGCTATCAACAACAGCGGGAGATTGAAATGTTGAGGGCTTGATTGGCCGAAGCAACTGCACTGAGAAAGCACTGAGAAATGACTGGTAAAGCACTGAGAAACTGAGTGATCCATCAAAGAAATGGATAACACTTATGTCATGATGTGTATCAGTTATCTCTGTAAAAATGATCAAAACAGTAGGGTGGTTTCACTGAGTACCTGGGGGTACCTGCGTCTCATAAACGTGTACCTTCACACAAAAAGGTGCAAATCAGTCATGTTGAATTTGATCATAGGCAGAATGGTCCATCATGTTGAGTATCTAGGGGTACTGACGTCTGATAAATGTGTACCCTTACGTAAAAAGATAAATGGTACCTGAATGCCCATAATAAAATAAAATTGAAAATGCTGTTCCTTCAAAAGAAAATTCAGGTATGCCAAATTGTTTAATTTCAATACATGACCTGGTATCTCTTAACAATTTTTTACTGAGTCTAAGAAAGTAAGATACTTTGAAACTGAATCTCGCATGCTCAAATGTGATTCTGGTTTATTGCTTTTATCATGCACAACAAACTTATCTAATGAATGTAGTGCATGAACTCTAAATCTTATAATCTTTAAACCAGAACTCTATCTGAAAGCATTTTCTAAATTCATATGACTGAAGACTCTGTGCTTTAGAATGCTTATTCCTGAACTACTTGTTCAGAATGCCAGTCAGATGATTTCTCTTGTTCCTTCCCTTATAATTTCTTTCCCTCCTCTTTGTTGATGACAAAGGGGGAGAATATATTGTCTGTTTGATGAATTCCAGGGGGAGTGTATGCATCATGTTGTCAACAGAACATCGACACGCGCCAGTCCCCGAATAGCGTCCCGAATGCCCCCGCGTGTTGTGACTCCTCTGTGTTGATGATGTTGACAATAAGCCTTACTTCATTGGCAACAGCTTGTTTTGATTGATTGGCAACTGTTCATATTTTCATGAAATTGTCTTTATCAGATTGTCTGTGTATTCCATGCATTCAGAGTATGTACATCGTTATGTCGCTTGCACGTAGAGTCTATACATTACCTATTGTTGCATCTGTGCAGGCATAACTATCAAGTCTATACATTGCATATGTTTGTGCATCACTCAAAGTCTCTACAATGCATGCATGTTCATTCAAAGTGCATACATTGCATTGTAGCATGCACTCACACATAAGTCTATACATTCTTTAGCTCAGTTCGCAGCTGAGTCTGAAGTGTGTACATCGCTGCATGCATTACTTATAGTCTGTACAGCCTGTGCTTGTAAGGTCAAGTCTGTACATCGGACCAAGTCTGTACAGCCTATACATTGTTCAGAACACAAGTCTGTACATTGGGTGCTGCATGCTCACCAAGTCCATACATTAGCAAGTCTGTACATCCATCCGTCTCACTCAACGTCTCACTCAAAGTCTATACGTTATAGCCTGTTCGTGTTCTAGCTTTCCAAGTCTATACATTGCTTCATGCATTGCACGAAGTCTGTACATTGGGTGCTGCATGCTCACCAAGTCCATACACCAGCAAGTCTGCACATTGGCATAGTCACACAAAGTTTGTACATTGTCTTTGCACAAGTCCACACCAAGTCTGTACATCGGACCAAGTCTGTACGGTCTATGTTCTTCATGCATCTCTTCTTTAACAAGTCTATACATCGCGTAAAGTCTGTACATCACATTTGACGCAGGCATAGGAAGTCTATACATTGGTATCTTTACCGACGTTGCACTTGCAAAGTCAGTGCATCGTTCACTCCAGAAAGTCTATACATTCCTTTAGCATGCATCGTCTCTCAAAGTCTGTACAGCCCTTGATCATACATCATCGTCTCACTTTGTGTCTCATGCAAAGTCTATACATCGGGCAAGTCGGTGCACTCAAACACTTGTTCGATGCATTGCATTCTGAGCGTCTCATGTTACGTCTCATGCAAAGTCTGCACATCGGTCAAGTCTGTACAGCCTGTGTGTTTCATTCATTTAAAGTCTATACGTCGCTGCATACACTGCATCAAGTCTATACATTGGATATGTCCATGCATTCATTCATTGTGCATACTTTGTTTCGTTGCAATCTGTGCATAGCTGCATCATTAAGTCCGTGCATCCATTTCTAGTGTACATACTTGCTTAATGCATTCTGCATTACACACTCAGCTTATGCATTGTGCTCTCATGTTTCAACACTAGGCATTGCAAAGTCTATACATTGCTATTACATTGCAAAGTCTATACATTGTTGTTGCATTGCAAAGTCTATACATCCAATTCTAATGTACATACTTTGCTTGATCCATTCTGCATTACACACTACAAAGCCTGTACATCATTGTCGCATGCATACTAAGTCCAACACTCGCAAGTCTGCACACTCCTTGATAGCAAGTATGCACATTATCCTTCATGCACTGTCTTGCTTGCATGAATGAAGTCTGTACAAGCTGTTAGTCTTAAACTGATAACTCTATCTGACTGACTGACAGGTACTCTTTGTGAAGCTTAATGAAGGCACGTGATCCGAGGATAATGGGAGTGCCAGGATTGTGACACGTATATTGAAGCTTGCTGAGATGCTGCCACGTGACCAAATGATTGGGCGAGAAATGTGGAAGCCACACGCCCTCCTATTGCTGCTGGTATAAAAGGGACATTTCTTCTATCTGGAATCGGTGGTGATCAAAGTAGAAGAGCAGAGAGTGAACTTCAGCCTGCACGATCCACAGAGAAGAAAAGCAGAGAGCCACCGAGAGAAGAGAAGGAAAAGAGAGAGAAGAGAAGAGCAGAGAAGAAAAAGAGAGAAGAGAAGATTGAGAGAGATGAGTTGAGAGAGTTTATTCAAGAGCTTGTTAATCAGTCTCTTGGTTCAGATACCAGAGCTGATATTGCTCATTCTGAGCTACATTTCTTTTTAGGTTTTCCCATTTTTGTTTGATTCTATTTTTCTTGTTTTTGAAACTCTTGTTTTCAAGCTGTGTGCCAGCATTTACAGTGGAGGATTCCACTGGACGGGTCAAGCTGTAAACCCCAGCGGTTGCAGAGGTGCATCCTCTAGACAGGTTAAGCTGTAATTCCTCAGCGGGCGAGACTCGGTCTCGAACAGCAAGCTGTGAAGCTCAGCGGTCTGTAGGCAAGCTGTGAAGCCCAGCTGTTCAAGCTGTGAGTCAGCGGGATCTACACTCTAGTTGGAGTGTGGGGTGGATGTAGATCTCTGGGTTGAGATTGAACCACCTTAAAATTTGCTGTCTACTGTGTGATTGACTTTTGGATCCTGTGATTTATGTTCTACCGATCGTATCATAGTAGATGAATACTTAGGTCCGCAATCTTTGTGATTTGCCTTGTTCTGATATCATTGTGATCTTTTAGTTGTTCAACAGCTGCTCGTTTTAATTCCGCATTAGAGTACAACTGCACTGTTAAATTAGGCCATCGATCTATTCACCCCCCTCTAGATCCACTCTCCGTGGTGACAGAGTGCTTCCATCTAACACAACAGTTGGTATCAGAGCTTAACTCTTCTACATGGACTTATCGCCCGAAGAGGAAAGGCACAGATGGATGCTAGAGGAATGATCGCTGAAGGACACTCAACCACAAAGCCCCCTTTCTTTGATGGATCAAATTATGCATACTGGAAGAACCTTATGCAAGTCTTCTTCAGGGCGAAAGACTACGAGATTTGGAAGGTACTCAGTAAGGGACCTTATGAGCTGTCCCCTAACGAGGATGTCTGGACCACGGAAGAGATCAGAAGGTCCACTCTGAACTGGAGCGCCATAAATGCTATCCAGTGCTCTCTACACCCCACAGAATTTTCTCGTGTATCGGCTTACAGTTCAGCTAAGGAGATGTGGGATGCACTGGAAGTTATCCATGAAGGGACTTCTCAGGTTAGAGAGACGAATGCTAATTTCCTAGTGTCAGAGTATGAAGCCTTCAAGATGAAGTCCAACGAGACCATCAAGGAGATGTACGCTCAATTGACAATCATTACTATCGGTCTCAGAGGTCTTGGGAAGACACAGACAGAATATGATATTGTAAGAAAAATTCTGCGTTCCCTGACTCATGTTTGGCACACTAAAGCTACTGTAATGGAAGAGTCGAGGGATCTGCACAACACCAGGGCAGATGAGTTAATTGGTTCGCTGATGGCTTATGAAATTAATCTGCCGAAGATAGAGGAAGCTGAGAAGAAGAAAAAGCCTATTGCACTGAAAGCTGGTGCCAGCAAATCCAGCCAATCCAGCTCTAGTGGATCATTATCCGAGGAGAGCCTGACTGGAGAAGAAATAGAACGTGATGAGATAGCAATGATCACCAGAGAATTCAGGCAGTTCCTCAGGAACGAAGGAAGGCGATTCAGCCGAAGGAACCATGGTGGTGGCCGACGGGATACAAGGTACAAATATAATCCTGCAAAGAAAACTGAAACTAATGTGTGTTACGAATGCAGGAAATCCGGTCATATGAAAGCTGATTGTCCAGAGAATCAGAAGCACAAGGACAAGTCCAAGAGAAAGAATACTAAAGGGAAAGCCATGGTAAGTACCTGGAGTGATGAGGATGAAGGTACCTTGAGCAATAGCTCGGACAGTGAAATCGAAGTTGAAAAGCCTATTTGCCTTATGGCAACTAGCTCTGAAGACAGAGAGGAAGACTCAGATGAGGTATCCTCTCGATTCGATAATTTCACTATTGCTGATTGGGTAGATGCCTATCATGAAATAGCTGATAAAGTAGATGATATCAGAAAAGAAAATAGGCATCTAAGAAGAAAAATAAATTCCATGCAAAATGACTGATGCGGGACGCAACTGACAAATGGACTAAACCTATGATGAAGACCAAGTGCGGCCAGCACTCACACGTGACAAGGCAAGCCGAGTGATCGACCTCCGTACTATTCCTCCGAAGAGAGGCGTCTCTCAATAAGAAACCCAAGTCCACAGTCATCCCTATGAGGGAAGCGAGTGGATCAAAGCGGCAAAGGAGCCGACGCGCAACTATAGGAGTCTAGTCCGAGCTCGGTGCTCGACTAGGGCCACGGAATGGGATACTCTCACTCACGATCTCGCGGTGTTGAATGCTAGCTAGGATCCCTACGCTCTCACGCGGCATATAAGATCACATACTAGTAAAGCAAAATGCCAAGGGGGAAGCGTCGCACGTACCTCCACGCCTAGGCGTGGGGAAGGAACCCCGGCCGAGACCGACAACCCCGATACACACAATGAAAGAATAGGTACAAGCCAGCAATGGTGCCCACTCCTCGCAGGGAGATAACAGGCTACAACAATTCCATTCGGGGCGGCCGATACACGGGCTGACGGGCAGCACTCGGTGAAGGGTTGGCCACGAGGAGGGTCCGGATGACGATCGGCAGAATCGCAGCAACGCGCGACTCGGTGGTAAACGTTCCCACGAATGGATCCGGAGTCCGATTGGGGCGCCGTCAGCGAGGGCGCGTAGTTAGGTCGCAGGAGGAAGCCTCGGCCAAAAGGCGTGCTCAGATTCCGTCCGTGGAAGCCATGGCCGCACCTGCAAGTGGGGACAAGGAATCTGCTCCCAGAACTGCGCTGTCGAGCGGGGAAAATGGTAACTCGCTGCTCCGGTAGGCGAACGAGGCCCCGCTTGTGGGAGGACGTCGGGGACGCGGAGCAGCAGGTCCGGACCAAAGAGCTCGATCAGATCTGGTCGTGGTTGGACGCTGTGAACTTTGGAAATCGCCGGTTGTCCTGGCACCGGGTGGACTGGGCAGACCCGCGCGACCTCACGGGAACGGACGCCACGAACAGCTCGGACGTCGGAACGAGACAAGGTTGGCGGCGTTGGAAAGAGGACGACGAGAGGTACAAACCCTGAAGAAATCAGCTCCAAACTCGGAGTTGTCCGTCCTTTGGGATTTTCTCAAGAAGGAGGGTGGATCTGGGCGCGCAGAGAGGGAGGCTCCTGCGCTAGCTCACGAGAAAACTCGCCACGGGTGGTGCCGACCTCGGATCGAGGCGAAACCAAAGCCCACGCGCTGCCGACTCGTAGAAGTATCCACCAAAAAAAGGAGGGGCTCGGATTCGATCCGCACCGGATGGGGACGCCGCTGCAACTCGGGGCCGAATCTGGAACACGCGAACTCGAACCGGAGACGAAGTAGAAGGGAGGAAGAACCTCGGCGTCGCACCGAGGGGATGGGGAGTCGCACCCCGGGGTTGCTCCCGTCGCAGGAGCAGAGGAGGAAGAGAGGGTCGCCCTCTCCAAGGGGTGGCTGCGCCAACGGCTGCTCAATCAAAATATTTCATTTATTAATTCCAAAGAAAAAATACAAGGCTTATATATGGGGAGGGGAGGTGCTAGGGTTGAAACCCTAGCCAAGAGGGAGGGGAGGGGGGGGTGCGCACATGGCATGGGGGGAAAGGGGGGTGCGCAACATGGCAAGGGGGAGAGGGGGGGTGCGCATCAAGGCAAGGGGGGAAAGGGGGGTGCGCACCACTCCTTGAATGTAGGAGTGGATTGGGGGAAGGGGGCGGCCAAAGGGGGGAGGGGGGGTGGTCGGATGGGGAAGGGAAAGGGGGGCGCACCCCTCTTCCTATAATCTAGGAGAGGGGGGGCGGCTGCCACCTTCCAAGAGGAGGGAAAGAGGTGGGGGCGCCCAAAACCCTAACCCTAGGTGGGCTAAGCATGGGAGTGGGCGGCCAGCCCAAATGGGCCAGTGATTGAACCAAAGAAGTGGCCCAATAGCCCTATCGCCCAACCAATGAGCCTAGCACACCCAATAAAGGTCTAATTGGCCCCAATTGGCCTACAAAGGTCCATAATAAAGAATAAACATGTCCACGCAGGGACTAAACCAAGGCCTGGTATGGCCATCATGTAAAAGAAGGTCCTCTAAACCACGCCGTAGTCGCCGAGCCAAAGAGATGCCGGCGTGCTCCGCGTGCCCCGTCGAGAAAGGCGGCGCGTGTCCTCACCAATTCTCCCCGGGTGGGAAGAACTCGACCCCGTCGAGTAAGGGTCACGATCGCTCCAATAACGCTCCAGCAGGTCCGGGTCGATCAGCTCCAGCTCTCCACGTGTGATCCAGGTGTCGTCTGTCGCAGGGCGCCCTCTCCAGCGCACTAGGAAGCGCTGGTAGGCTCCGCTCCTGGTCGTGGTCACCTGCTCATCCAGTATGCAATCTATATGCTCGCGTGTCTGTAATGGGGCTGGAGGAGGTGGACGCTCAGAAGGTGTAATGCTCTCAACAGGAGGGGTAGGCCCAAAAAGCTCACTGGGAATCACCGCGGGATCCCGATATGCCACCAGATCTGAAACATTGAACGTCGAACAGATCCCATAGTCGTCTGGCAGCTCAATCTCATACGCATTCGACCCAATTCGCTTCAAGACTCGAAAGGGTCCGGCACCGCGGTCCTGGAGTTTCTTCACGGCCCCCGAAGGGAACCGTTCAGGTCTAACCCTGATCATGACGTACTCTCCCACTTGGAACTCACGGGTGCGTCGATGCGCGTCAGCTAATTCCTTATAACGTGCGTTGCTGGCCTCGAGGGGGTGATGATGATGTAGACTCCAAACTAGTGGCGTGGACTCATACCGATATGAATGCATGGGTGGCCCAGGGCATCCAAACATAGACCCAGCATGTCTATGACGCCTACATGACTGGACAACACGGGGAGGACCAGGACAACCAAAGTTGTATCTATCATGCATGGGTGTCCTACGGAATGTGGTAGACTCATGGGGACTAAATTGCCCAAACTCACTCATGACATTCCCTATATGAGACAAACCCCTATATGATGGTGGACATGAAGAAACATGGGGAAGAGACATGTGTCCCTGGCATCCTAAGCTCGGGCATCTGGATGCCGGTAAGGTGAGGTGTTGACTAGAAGGCCTAGGTGGTGTATGATAGTGGACCTCCTCGACAAGGTGGGGAAAAGAATATGGGTCGAGAGGCTCACTAGGGAGGGGATCGAAAGGGTCAAAGAAATGATGACCCCACCCGACAGGTCCCTTCACTATACTTGCCCATGTGCGACATTCGCCCAGGTGCAGATAATCACCTTCAGGCACTCTCATGTATGGGGCAAGAGGCTCATGAGGAAGGCAAGGAAGGCTAGGTTCCTCCCTCGGGACCGTGAAACCATAAGCGGGGACAAAATCAACCTCCACGGGTATGGGAAATAATAAAAGGACCTCGGATGTGATATGTCCTATGGTGTAGACTGAGGTAATAGACCCCAAAGCAGGGAGTGTAAAGCTATGACTATAGGGTTGGTCAGACCCTAAGGTCAACATATAAGTCAACTCCCATTGATAATCTAAACTCCTAAGGAAGTCCTTCACATTTTCAAGAAAGCAGAAGGACCGAAAAGTGGTGTGAAAGGAGTTAAGGGGTATTATTGGGAGGGCTGGTCCCATGGGTGTATAGCAAGGAATGGAGACATCTAGAAGTGGACCCTCCCTTAGCCAGCTAGCTAAAGACTCACCAATGACCAGTTCACCCTCGGAAGGTAAGAATGTCTCTATATGAGGGTCTAAGGGTGAAGCCTCTCTCTCGGGAGGGGAAACGGAGTCCTCTATGATGTGGAGGGGATCACTCCCTAACTCCTCAACCTCAGTTAGGTACTCCTCAATCAACTCCTGTTCAGCCTCGTAACTCACTGGAACAAACCCAGGTGATGACATGGAGGTGGTCGGCGTAACGCCGTCATGGAAGACAAACTCACCGGGAAGGTGAGATGGGTGTAAGGTGCAGGTCCTCCTATCCAGGTCGATGGTCGCACTTCTTTCCTCCAACCAAGTTCGCCCTAAAATGATGCATGGACCAGCAAGTGTGCTGATCTTGCACCAAGCGCCATCGGAATATTTAACGGGGCCAAACCACCGTTGAAACTCGATAAAGGCTAAACCATCACGGAGAACAATCTCCCCAGTCTTAGAGAGTGACTCAATAATGTCTTGTGAGACACAGTTAGACGACACCCTACTGATGAAGTCGATCTCCGTATGCTTCCCATTAGGTAGGATGGCAGTGGACCTGACAGGGCGCTGGAATGACTCGGTCATCGGTATAGGGATCGGGTCTCCCGACGACTGAGTGGTAGGGGCGACACTTAGGGGTCGTACCATAAGAGCGTAGAATCGGGCCAACAGGGATGACGATGCATGGGCTCGAGGAATCGCCATGGGGCTGGCGGGAAGCTGGACATGCAAGACTCAACGAGATAAGGGTAAAACTCTAACTAGACACAAACCTAAAATGACAATGCAATGGTACGTTACCTAGATGAACTAAGAGACTAAATGCACCCTAGACAACCTAAAGACTCAAATGACCTAAGACCCCAATTTGTTAGAACAAACTGGTTCCCTAAGCTCTGATACCAAATTTGATGCGGGACGATATGCTCTGATACCAAATTTGATGCGGGACGCAACTGACAAATGGACTAAACCTATGATGAAGACCAAGTGCGGCCAGCACTCACACGTGACAAGGCAAGCCGAGTGATCGACCTCCGTACTATTCCTCCGAAGAGAGGCGTCTCTCAATAAGAAACCCAAGTCCACAGTCATCCCTATGAGGGAAGCGAGTGGATCAAAGCGGCAAAGGAGCCGACGCGCAACTATAGGAGTCTAGTCCGAGCTCGGTGCTCGACTAGGGCCACGGAATGGGATACTCTCACTCACGATCTCGCGGTGTTGAATGCTAGCTAGGATCCCTACGCTCTCACGCGGCATATAAGATCACATACTAGTAAAGCAAAATGCCAAGGGGGAAGCGTCGCACGTACCTCCACGCCTAGGCGTGGGGAAGGAACCCCGGCCGAGACCGACAACCCCGATACACACAATGAAAGAATAGGTACAAGCCAGCAATGGTGCCCACTCCTCGCAGGGAGATAACAGGCTACAACAATTCCATTCGGGGCGGCCGATACACGGGCTGACGGGCAGCACTCGGTGAAGGGTTGGCCACGAGGAGGGTCCGGATGACGATCGGCAGAATCGCAGCAACGCGCGACTCGGTGGTAAACGTTCCCACGAATGGATCCGGAGTCCGATTGGGGCGCCGTCAGCGAGGGCGCGTAGTTAGGTCGCAGGAGGAAGCCTCGGCCAAAAGGCGTGCTCAGATTCCGTCCGTGGAAGCCGTGGCCGCACCTGCAAGTGGGGACAAGGAATCTGCTCCCAGAACTGCGCTGTCGAGCGGGGAAAATGGTAACTCGCTGCTCCGTTAGGCGAACGAGGCCCCGCTTGTGGGAGGACGTCGGGGACGCGGAGCAGCAGGTCCGGACCAAAGAGCTCGATCAGATCTGGTCGTGGTTGGACGCTGTGAACTTTGGAAATCACCGGTTGTCCTGGCACCGGGTGGACTGGGCAGACCCGCGCGACCTCACGGGAACGGACGCCACGAACAGCTCGGATGTCGGAACGAGACGAGGTTGGCGGCGTTGGAAAGAGGACGACGAGAGGTACAAACCCTGAAGAAATCAGCTCCAAACTCGGAGTTGTCCGTCCTGTGGGATTTTCGCAAGAAGGAGGGTGGATCTGGGCGCGCAGAGAGGGAGGCTCCTGCGCTAGCTCACGAGAAAACTCGCCACGGGTGGTGCCGACCTCGGATCGAGGCGTAACCAAAGCCCACGCGCTGCCGACTCGTAGAAGTATCCACCAAAAAAAGGAGGGGCTCGGATTTGATCCGCACCGGATGGGGACGCTGCTGCAACTCGGGGCCGAATCTGGAACACGCGAACTCGAACCGGAGACGAAGTAGAAGGGAGGCAGAACCTCGGCGTCGCACCGAGGGGATGGGGAGTCGCACCCCGGGGTTGCTCCCGTCGCAGGAGCAGAGGAGGAAGAGAGGGTCGCCCTCTCCAAGGGGTGGCTGCGCCAACGGCTGCTCAATCAAAATATTTCATTTATTAATTCCAAAGAAAAAATACAAGGCTTATATATGGGGAGGGGAGGTGCTAGGGTTGAAACCCTAGCCAAGAGGGAGGGGAGGGGGGGGTGCGCACATGGCATGGGGGGAAAGGGGGGTGCGCAACATGGCAAGGGGGAGAGGGGGGGTGCGCATCAAGGCAAGGGGGGAAAGGGGGGTGCGCACCACTCCTTGAATGTAGGAGTGGATTGGGGGAAGGGGGCGGCCAAAGGGGGGAGGGGGGGTGGTCGGATGGGGAAGGGAAAGGGGGGCGCACCCCTCTTCCTATAATCTAGGAGAGGGGGGGCGGCTGCCACCTTCCAAGAGGAGGGAAAGAGGTGGGGACGCCCAAAACCCTAACCCTAGGTGGGCTAAGCATGGGAGTGGGCGGCCAGCCCAAATGGGCCAGTGATTGAACCAAAGAAGTGGCCCAATAGCCCTATCGCCCAACCAATGAGCCTAGCACACCCAATAAAGGTCTAATTGGCCCCAATTGGCCTACAAAGGTCCATAATAAAGAATAAACATGTCCACGCAGGGACTAAACCAAGGCCTGGTATGGCCATCATGTAAAAGAAGGTCCTCTAAACCACGCCGTAGTCGCCGAGCCAAAGAGATGCCGGCGTGCTCCGCGTGCCCCGTCGAGAAAGGCGGCGCGTGTCCTCACCAATGACACAACTCAAACTGATAAAATTGCATGCCTTGAATCTGAGAATAATAAGCTGAAACTCACATGCTCTGAAATAGAAGAAATCAAGTATGAGTTAAAAGCTTCTAACGAAGAAAATGAGAGGTTAGAAAAAGAAACTGATGAATGGAAATTGAAAATATAGAAATATAAGAGTGAGATGAAAATTGTGAGTGAAAAATATGAAGCTATCCTAAGTGTGAACACCGAACTGAAGATATTCAGAAAGATAATGAGGACAAGCTGAAAACTATTGAGAAAATGACCCAAGGTTCAGAGAACCTAAATGCTTTGTTAGGGTCAAAAGTCAACTTCAGGAGAGAGGGTCTTGGATTTAATTTCAGTGCAACTAAAAGTTTTGCAATGAAGACTATATCATTTGTTGCACAGAAAGAGAAAAGACCTCTCATAAACATGAATTCATATAATTCTGTAAATAAAACTGTGAACCTGAAGAAGCCCAATGCCGAGGAGAAGGGCAAACAAAAGATTGGTGAGCATAGCAGAGCTGGTACATCCAAGCCAAATCCTAAAGCTCAGTCTCAGGTTAGGAGTCAGCCTACACATGCATATAAACCCCATGGTAAGGCCACTAAGTCTCACAGACCTTGCACCAGAAATTGGGTTGGTGGGTATGGCAATTGGACACCTAGGAACATGCATTTCTTCAGCCAGCCCAGAAACTACTATGGCCACAATTTCGTGATTGTACCTTGGTCAAGGCACTGGCACAGAAGCTACAAATATGTAAATAATTCTGCTGGTGCTAACAAGAAGAAAAACAACAAAAAGAAGAGGAATAATAACAGAAAGGAATCTGGAAAATCTGATGAACAGAATTCTTTTAAACAAATGTGGATTCCTAAAAGCTTGCTTTCATGTTTTAACTGCATTTCATCTGCTCCGGAGCCCAATCAGACTTGGGTTCCAAAATTCTCTACCTGATTGTGTGTGCAGGTATGCCTGGCAGTCAAGAACAATATGTGGTACTTGGATAGTGGCTGCTCCAGGCATATGATAGGAGATAAGGCCAAGTTCTGCATGCTGACAGAGAAACATGGAGGCCTTGTCACCTTTGGTAGCAACACAAAAGGTAAAATTTTTGGGTCAGGTAAGGTAGGTAAGTGTACAACCTGTTGGTTCCGGAATTAGCTATTGTGGATCACCTCCCTGTGAACACACAACAGGATCCTTTCCTTGCCTTAAGCGGTCAGCGGGCTTCACTGTCTTCCTTTCAGAAACAGCAGCATAGTGTGGATTTGACTAGTAAAATACAGAACATTGCATCTGAAGCCGAAATTGAAAATTCCAGGCTCATGCTTAATGAACATACAGGTGTCAAAACTAGATCCATGATCAGGACAGGATCTTTTGGGTCTCTTCCTCAATCCAAATCCAAATGAATTACATCATATGGAATATAAGAGGAATAGGAAATGACATATCTATTGGGAGGGTTAAACTATTCATCAAGACCCACAAAATTGATTGTATTGTTGTGCTGGAACCCAAAATCCATGTCAGTAAAATGACTCAAATTTGCAGAAAATTAGGTATGAGTAACTGTGTTGCTAACTGTGATGATATGGCGCACATTTGGATTTTCTGGAGAGATCCCCTGGATTTTTCAATTGTTAAATTGGATGAACAGCAAATTACAATCACTCAAACTGGTTCTGTCTGGCCTCTATTCCATCTATCTTTTGTTTATGCAAAATGTTCTATTCTAGAGAGGCAGGCCTTATGGATGTCCCTTCTATCAGTGCATTCTCAAATCTCAGGGCCTTGGTTAGTTGCTGGAGACTTTAACTGCATTATGACAGTTGATGAAAAAATTGGTGGCAATCCACCAAATATGGGTGCCATCTCTGACTTTGTAGAGTGTGCTTCAGACTGTGCTCTTTTTGATGCAGGCTTCATTGGCTCTCAGTACACTTGGCACAACAACCAATCTGGAGGTCATGGTATATGGGCTCGGCTGGACAGAGTGCTAATAAATTTGGATTGGCAAAATCTTTTCCCTATTTTGGTTGAACATTTATCTAGGGAAGCTTCTGATCATGCACCTTTATTGGTGAAATTACTTCTCAAGAATATTTCCAAGAGCCGGTTTTGTTTTCAGAAAATGTGGACTTTGCATGATAATTTTCTTATGGTTGTTAATACTTGCTGGCTTACCAGCCCTTTGGCCTCCTCTCCCATATCCACTCTGTACTTGAAGTTCAAATACCTGAGAAGTATGCTTCGAATTTGGAACAAGCAGACCTTCAGTAATGTTCATTTGAATTTGATGGCAGCTGAGGATGCGGTTCTAAAAGCAGAACATGATTATGATATACACCCATCTTTGGAAAATCTTAACATTTTAGAGAAGGCAAAATCCTTTGAATCTGAAAAGCTCTTGCATGAGGAATGTTTTTGGAGACAGAAATCAGGGATCAGATGGCTCAAGGAGGGGGACAGAAATAATAAATTCTTCCATACTTCGACAAAAGCTAAAAGAAACAAACAGTATATTCCTCAGCTCCGAAATTCAGCAGGATTGCTAACCTCAGATCATGAGGATATGAAGAACATTGTTGTTGCTCATTTTCAGTCAGCATTCTCCTCTCAACTACATACTATTGAGGAAACCTCCTTAAACTGCATTCCAACTTTAGTAACACAGCAAGATAACTTCGTGCTCTGTGATGTTCCTACTACTCTGGAAATTAAGGACACTGTCTATGCTCTTTCTGCTGACAGTGCACTAGGGCCGGATGGATTCACTGGTGCTCTCTTCCAGAAGACTTGGCCTATTATTTCTGATATGGTTGTTAGTGCTGTTCAAGAGGTTTTTACTAACTCACAGCCTCTCCCAAGATTTGTTTCTTCCACTTTAATTGCTTTAATTCCAAAAAAACCAAAGGCAGTGGACATTTTAGACTACAGGCCAATCAGTCTTTGCAATTTCTTTTATAAGACCATCTCTGCCATTGTCAACAAAAGGTTAGCAACAATACTACCAAATATTATTTCTCAGGAACAAACTGCTTTTGTAAAAGGGAGGCACATTACTGAAAATATTGCTTTAGCTCAAGACTTGACTCAGGAACTTGGCAGAAAAACCAGAGGGAAAAATATCATCTTTAAACTAGACATGGCCAAGGCATATGATAGACTGGAATGGGACTTCCTGTATGCTATTCTGCAAAGATTCGGCTTCAGTCAACCTTTTATACAGTTGATTGGCAAGCTTATCCAGAATTGCTGGTTCTCCGTTTTATTGAATGGTGATGTAGCTGGATTTTTTAAGTCATCTAGGGGTGTCCGGCAGGGTGATCCGATTGCCCCCTCCTTATTTATTATTGCTGAGGAAAGTTTGAGCAGAACTTTAAAAGAAGCTCAGTACAAGAGACAAATTGAAAGTTTTCAAGGGCCTCGGAGGTGTCCTACTATTTCCCATTTATTATTTGCAGATGACACATTGATATTCAGTAAGGCTAGCATTAGCTCTGTTAGGAACTTACTGAAATTGCTTACAGCTTACGAACGTGGATCAGGTCAGCTTATCAATACTAGTAAGAGTGGTTTTCTTTTACACCCTAAGACAAATGATTCCACTGCTAATCAAATATCCAGGATAACAGGTTTCACCAGACACAGCTTCCCTCTCAAATATCTTGGCTTCCCTTTGGCTATAGGCCGCACCAAAAAAGTTCATTTTGCAGGTATCATTCACTCCATACAAAAGAGGATTTCAGGTTGGAAATCCACTCTCCTTTCACAAGGTGCTAAGTTGATTCTGATAAAGCATGTCCTCACATCTATTCCCATTTATACCCTGTCCACTACTCCCTTTCATTCTGGTACTCACCAACTTCTGGAAAAGTCATTTGCAATTTTTTTCTGGGGCTCCTCCCCTAATGGACACAAAAGACATTGGAGATCCTGGGACCTCATCTGCAGACCCATTTCTCAGGGAGGTCTTGGTATCATGTCCCTTAGGCAGATGGATATTGCTCTTAGAGTTAAGATGCTATGGCAAGCATTGCATTCAAACTCCTTGTGGGCAAATTACTTCAGAGCTAAGCATATTGGGCAGCATCACTTGAGAGATGTGAACTTTCATAAAATGGTTGGACCTGCAAGACGAAGCTGGATGAAGGCAAAATAGATTGTCCTACAATATCACAAGACCATCATTGGAGATGGGAAACACACAAACTTTTGGCATGATCACTGGATTGGTCAGCATTGTCTATCAGACTTTATTCCTGAAAACAGTATCCCAAACTCTAATATTACTGTGAATGACTTCCTGCAGCATCCCCAAAGAGAGGAAATTGAATTACCGGACATCTTTCTGTCTGCTAATCTAAAAACAGCCATTCTTCATACCTCTCTTAAACCTGAAACTGATCTCCCAGTTTGGAGTATGTCCTCCACAGGACGTTGCTCGGTGGCTTCCACTTACAAAATTCTTTCAGACACCTCATTCAGTCAGCAAGCCATTCAATGGTCTAGTCTTTGGTCTTCGTGGCTACCAACCAAAATTTCAGTCCATCTATGGAAAATTCTACACAACAGCCTTCCTGTTGACAGAAATGTCCAACGACTGGGTGTCCAAATGTGTTCTAAATGCTCCTGTTGTCAGGCTCATCAGGGGGAAAGCCTCAATCACCTGTTCATCCACAGTGAGTTAGCAGATTATATATGGTCTTATTTCCAATCGAAGGGGCTGTCTTATGAAGGAAATTCTGTTGTATCTTTCATTCCCAATGCTGCCTGCCACATAAAGCTGAATTCAGCCCATGGTCTTCTAGTCCTAGCAGTGATTGGTTTTGGTTTCTGGGAAATGTAGAGAGCAAGAAACTCTATGAGATATGACGGCTGTGATATTTCCAACCGACGTGTACTCCTTCAAATTATTGCTAAAGTTAAACAGGTTTGCACAAGTGCTTCCTACAAGGAGCATGATATTAGCAAACGGAGAGTACTTGACTCCTTTGGGATTTCTCCCCCTTTTTCTATAGGTGCTCAGTTGAAAGCTATTAAATGGGTTTCTCCCCCTTGGCCATCTTTAAAATTAAATACCGATGGAGCATGCAAGTCGGATGGAACCTCAGGGGGAGGTGGTGTCATCAGAGACCATAAAGGAAATGTTCTTCTAGCTTTCTCCCATTTCTATGGTCAGGCCAACAGTCTAGTTGCAGAGGCAAGAGCACTAATTGATGGTATTAAGTATTTACATACAATTTCAGATCACTCTGCTTATATTGAATGTGATTCTCAAGTTCTTGTTCGAGTTATCAACAAGGAATACCATTGTCCATGGTCAATCCTTTCTTATGCTAGAGAGATTTGGAGATCAATCACTCATTTTGACAAGATTGTTCACACTTACAGAGAAGGAAATAAAGTTACGGATCTGCTGGCCACTTTAGCCTGCTCTTCAAAATGTAATACTTTTTTTCCTACATTGATTTACCCCCTGCTATAAAGGGAGAGGCTCGAATGGATAAGCTGGGAATGCCCACCATCCGACAGATGTAATTGTTTTTCCTATTATTCAGCAATAAAATTCACCCCCTAGTGGCTGATGGCCCACCCATCTGTCCCTAGGTAGGGCTTCTTGGATCAAAAAAAGTGTACTACCTATTGCATTGAAGATGTCATGCTGGTTGAAGGTTTAGCATATAACTTACTTAGCATCAGCCAGCTATGTGATAAAGGATATAAAGTTCTTTTTGACTCTCAATGCTGTAAAGTCTTTGAACCTGATTCCGAAATTGTTAAATTTTCTGGTAAAAGAATAAATAATACTTACATGATAGACTTAGATGACATACAACATTCTAACCTATGCCTCACTGCTAGCAAAGAAGATTTAGCTTTCTTATGGCATCGTAGGTTAGGCCATGCTAGTTACACAGTTTTGCATAAATTAAATAAGCACAACATGGTTAGAGGACTTCCTGAAGTTTCTTTTAAGAAAGAAAATAAACTCTGTGATGCATGTACTCAATCCAAGTTAACTAGGAAGTCATTCAAATCTAGAACAGAAAATCTGTCATCTAAACCCTATGAGCTGATACACATGGACCTTTTTGGGCCAACCAGGTATGTCAGCTTATCAGGGAGGAGGTATGGGTTTGTCATGGTAGATGACTTCTCTAGGTACACTTGGGTATATTTTTTGTCACAGAAAAGTGATGCATTCACAGAATTTCAGGAGTTCTATCTTAAGATAAACTAGAAAATTGAAAACATTTTAACTGATCATGGAGGTGAGTTTGAAAACTCACAGTTTGAGGATTTCTGCAGGACAAATGGAATTCATCACAAGTTCTCCTCACCAAGGACACCCGAGCAGAATGGGGTTATGGAGAGGAGAAACAGAACCCTAGTGGAGATGAGTCGCACACTCTTGGTTGAAGGTGGTCTACCAAGGAAGTTCTGGGCTGAAGCTGTAAAGACTACCTGTTATGTAATTAACAGAGCTATGGTAAGACCTTCTACCCAGAAAACACCTTATGAGATCATAAAGGGTAAGAAACCTTCAATTGCTCACTTCAAGGTTTTTGGCTGCAAATGCTTTATTCATATAAATGATAAAAGAGACCTTGATAAATTTGAACCTAAAGGTGAACGAGGAATTTTTCTTGGTTACTCTTAAAACACCCGGGCATATAGAGTGTATAATCTAAACTCAAAATCTATTGAAGAATCTCCACATATTGTCTTTGATGAATCTTTGGTAAAGACTAATATTGGTCAATACAGGAATGAAGACAATGGTGATATTCTGAAAGAAGGGAACCTTGCAGACAAATCCGAAGATGAGGAAAAAAATGAAGAGCTTAATGGAGAAGAGCCTACAGGTCAGGGGGAGGTAAGTGAAAATCATGATGATCCAATTGTCAACATTAGATATCTAAAAGATCATCCTATAGATAATGTGATTGGCAATTTGCATGATCCTCCTAGGACTAGAGGCCATTTAAGAATTCAAAATGAATTGAATGCATATGCTTTTGTTTCACATGTAGAACCCAAGTCCATTGACTGTGCTCTCAAGGATGTGCATTGGATTAATGCCATGCATGAGGAGCTCAATCAATTTGACAGGAATAAGGTCTGGTACTTGGTCCCACCTCCTGATCCTGAGACAGTCATAGGGACTAAATGGGTCTTCAGAAATAAAACTGATGAATTAGGGAATGTGGTTAAGAATAAGGCCAGACTTGTAGCTCATGGGTATAACCAGGAATTTGGAATAGACTTTGAAGAATCTTTTACCCCTGTAGCCAGGTTAGAAGTAATCAGAATTTTATTGGCTTATGCATGTTCCCTAGGAATAAATTTCAGCAGATGGATGTAAAATCTGCTTTTCTGAATGGGGAAATCAGTGAGGATGTATATGTGAGGCAGCCTCCTGGCTTTGAATGTTTAGACTTCCCCAATCATGTGTATAAACTTAGTAAAGCTCTCTATGGTCTTAAGCAAGCTCCTAGAGCTTGGTATGACAGGTTGAGCAAATTTCTCACAGATAAGAACTTCACAAGAGGAATAGTTGATCAAACTTTGTTCACTAAGGTAAGTCATCCAGATATACTTATTGTTCAAATTTATGTGGATGACATAGTTTTTGGGTCAACTAACCCCAAATTGTGTGAGGAGTTTTCTCAAATTATGACTAATAAATTTGAAATGAGCTCAATGGGTGAGCTCAAATTATTTCTTGGACTGCAGGTTACATAGTCAAAGGATGGAACCTTCATCACTCAGTCCAAGTACATAAGGGATTTACTGAAGAAATACAAGATGGCCAACCTCAAAGAAATAGCTGCTCCAATGGGTACCTCGACTAGCTTAGATGAAGATCCTCAAGGTAAATCAGTGGACCAAAAGCTATATAGAGGTATGATCGGATCCCTTTTATATCTTACAGCATCTAGGCCTGATATTCAGTTTGCAGTGTGTCTATGTTCAAGATTTCAGGCTAGTTCTAAAGAATCACACCTTAAGTCTGTGAAAAGGATTTTTAGGTATCTACTTGGCACTCAAAAGCTTGGTCTATGGTATCCTGCCAAGTGTCAGTTAGAACTCCTAGCCTACACTGATGCAGACTATGCTGGGTGTCGAGTAGAGAGAAAAAGCACTAGTGGCTACTGTCAATTCCTTGGTGGCTGTCTAGTATCTTGGGCATCTAAGAAGCAACACACTGTAGCTTTGTCCACAGCTGAGGCTGAATATGTCGCAGCTGGCAACTGTGCAGCCCAAGTACTTTGGATCATGCACCAACTGGCTGATTATCAAATAAAACTGGAATGTATTCCAATTTTGTGTGATAATACTAGTGCTATATGTTTAGCTAAAAATCTTGTTCATCATTCTAGGACTAAGCATATTGAGATCAAACACCATTTTCTTAGATATGCTGTCAATAAAAAGGAAATTTAATTGAACTTTATTGAAACAGAAAAACAAATTACTGATATCTTCACTAAGCCACTAGGGAATGAAAGGTTCAAATTTCTTAGAAGAGAACTTGGCTTGTGTAAATTTCAGCATGATGAATAAACTCTCAGGTGGTTTGAATAAACTCAGTGGTTGTTGAATGTTGCACCAGACCATACATGCATAACATTCATATCTTTCATGACATATCAATTGGCATCACACTCATGATCGTCATTGCATATCATTCAGCCATGACTATGTCTAAGCTCTCTTTCCTCTAATTCTTCCCATTCATTTGTAAAACCACATGCATATAGACAGGGGGAGTGTTGTATGAAATTCAGAGAGGTCATCAAATTCATTGAACCTCAAATCTTTTCTCTCTTGAATTCATTCATCCCTTGACCCTGAATGAGTTGAGTCTGACAATATGGCAATCTGTTAGTCTGTTCTAATTCTTAAGCAATAGAAAATAAACTTCTTTCTTTATAAGAATTTTAATTGCTTAAGGACTGACTTAATGGTTTAAATTTTATAAACTTTAGAGTTTGAAGATTGCAATCAGTAAATAAGAATGCTGATAATTGATAAAGCTCTCAACCGTTATTTCATTACATGTCAGACAAAGTTAACTGTATCTGAAATCTGAAAACTCACCTGAAATCCTGTTAGAGAGGGCTATGTATGTGTATTGTCCTTAAACAAGTCATTCTGAAACAAATAAAGGACAGCTAAGAAAAATATTGAAAAACCTTGAAAAATAATTGAAAAATAGTGTTGGCAGAGCAATGACTGGTAAAGCACTGAGAAACTGAGTGATCCATCAAAGAAATGGATAACACTTATGTCATGATGTGTATCAGTTATCTCTGTAAAAATGATCAAAACAGTAGGGTGGTTTCACTGAGTACCTGGGGGTACCTGCGTCTCATAAACGTGTACCTTCACACAAAAAGGTGCAAATCAGTCATGTTGAATTTGATCATAGGCAGAATGGTCCATCATGTTGAGTATCTAGGGGTACTGACGTCTGATAAATGTGTACCCTTACGTAAAAAGATAAATGGTACCTGAATGCCCATAATAAAATAAAATTGAAAATGCTGTTCCTTCAAAAGAAAATTCAGGTATGCCAAATTGTTTAATTTCAATACATGACCTGGTATCTCTTAACAATTTTTTACTGAGTCTAAGAAAGTAAGATACTTTGAAACTGAATCTCGCATGCTCAAATGTGATTCTGGTTTATTGCTTTTATCATGCACAACAAACTTATCTAATGAATGTAGTGCATGAACTCTAAATCTTATAATCTTTAAACCAGAACTCTATCTGAAAGCATTTTCTAAATTCATATGACTGAAGACTCTGTGCTTTAGAATGCTTATTCCTGAACTACTTGTTCAGAATGCCAGTCAGATGATTTCTCTTGTTCCTTACCTTATAATTTCTTTCCCTCCTCTTTGTTGATGACAAAGGGGGAGAATATATTGTCTGTTTGATGAATTCCAGGGGGAGTGTATGCATCATGTTGTGGCAAAGGGGGAGATCTTGTGAGCAGGGAGTTAGTTTTCATTTCTTAGTATGCATTCATAGCATCTGCATGACAAATCCGACTAACAAATCATCTCTTTCATCAAAAACATATTTTACATTGTAAGATCATATAGGGTATGACAAGATGTTGCTATTCTATATGATAGGGTGTTGCCATCATCAAAAAGGGGGAGATTATTGTGACTCCTCTGTGTTGATGATGTTAACAATAAGCCTTACATCATTGGCAACAGCTTATTTTGATTGATTGGCAACTGTTCATATTTTGATGAAATTGTCTTTATCAGATTGTCTGTGTGTTCCATGCATTCAGAGTATGTACATCGTTATGTCGCTTGCACGTAGAGTCTATACATTACCTATTGTTACGTCTGTGCAGGTATAACTAGCAAGTCTATACATTGCATATGTTTGTGCATCACTCAAAGTCTCTACAATGCATGCACGTTCATTCAAAGTGCATACATTACATTGTAGCATGCACGCACACATAAGTCTATACATTCTTTAGCTCAGTTCGCAGCTGAGTCTGAAGTCTGTACATCACTGCATGCATTACTTATAGTCTGTACAGCCTGTGCTTGTAAGGTCAAGTCTGTACATTGGACCAAGTCTGTACAGCCTATACATTGTTCAGAACACAAGTCTGTACATTGGGTGATGCATGCTCACCAAGTCCATACACTAGCAAGTCTGTACATCCATCCGTCTCACTCAGCGTCTCACTTAAAGTCTATACGTTGCAGCCTGTTCGTGTTCAAGCTTTCCAAGTCTATACATTGCTTCATGCATTGCACGAAGTCTGTACATTGGGTGATGCATGCTCACCAAGTCCATACACTAGCAAGTCTGCACATTGGCATAGTCACACAAAGTTTGTACATTGTCTTTGCACAAGTCCACACCAAGTCTGTACATCGGACAAAGTCTGTACAGTCTATGTTCTTCATGCATCTCTTCTTTAACAAGTCTATACATCGCGTGAAGTCTGTATATCGCATTTGACGCAGGCATAGGAAGTCTATACATTGGTATCTTTACCGACGTTGCACTTGCAAAGTCAGTGCATCGTTCACTCCAGCAAGTATATACATTCCTTTAGCATGCATCGTCTCTCAAAGTCTGTACAGCCCTTGATCATACATCATCGTCTCACTTTGTGTCTCATGCAAAGTCTGTACATTGGGCAAGTCGGTGCACTCAAACACTTGCTCGATGCATTGCATTCTGAGCGTCTCATGTTGCGTCTCATGCAAAGTCTGTACATCGGTCAAGTCTGTACAGCCTGTGTGTTTCATTCATTTAAAGTCTGTACATCGCTGCATACACTGCATCGGTGAACTGCATACACTGCATCAAGTATATACATTGGATATGTCCATGCATTCATTCGTTGTGCATACTTTGTTTCGTTGCAGTCTGTGCATAGCTGCATCATTAAGTCCGTGCATCCATTTCTAGTGTACATACTTGCTTAATGCATTCTGCATTACACACTCAGCTTATGCATTGTGCTCTCATGTTTCAACACTAGGTATTGTAAAGTTTATACATTGCTGTTACATTGCAAAGTCTATACATTGCTGTGGCATTGCAAAGTCTATACATTGCTATTGTATTGTAAAGTCTATACATTGTTGTTGCACTGCAAAGTCTATACATTGCTGTTGCATTGCAAAGTCTATACATCCAATTCTAATGTACATACTTTGCTTGATGCATTCTGCATTACACACTACAAAGCCTGTACATCATTGTTGCATGCATACTAAGTCCAACACTTGCAAGTCTGCACACTCCTTGATAGCAAGTATGCACATTGTCCTTCATGCACTGTCTTGCTTGCATGAATGAAGTCTATACAAGCTGTTAGTCTTAAACTGATAACTCTATCTGACTGACTGACAGGTACTCTTCATGAAGCTTAATGAAGGCACGTGATCCGAGGATAATGGGAGTGCCAAGATCGTGACACGTATATTGAAGCTTGCTGAGATGCTGTCACGTGACCAAATGATTGGGCGGGAAATGTGGAAGCCACACGCCCTCCTATTACTGCTGGTATAAAAGGGACATTTCTTCTATCTGGAATCGGTGGTGATCGAAGCAGAAGAGCAGAGTGTGAACTTCAGCCTGCACGATCCACAGAGAAGAAAAGCAAAGAGCCACCGAGAGAAGAGAAGGAAAAGAGAGAGAAGAGAAGAGCAGAGAAGAAAAAGAGAGAAGAGAAGATTGAGAGAGATGAGTTGAGAGAGTTTGTTCGAGAGCTTGTTAATCAGTCTCTTGGTTCAGATACCAGAGCTGATACTGCTCATTCTGAGCTACATTTCTTTTTGGGTCTTCCCATTTTCGTTTGATTTTATTTTTCTTGTTTTTGAAACTCTTGTTTTCAAGCTGTGTGCCAACGTTTGCAGTGGAGGATTCCACTGGACGGGTCAAGCTGTAAACCCCAGCGGTTGCAGAGGTGCATCCTCTGGACAGGTTAAGCTGTAATTCCTCAGCGGGTGAGACTCGGTCTCGGACAGCAAGCTGTGAAGCTCAGCGGTCTGTAGGCAAGCTGTGAAGCCCAGCTGTTCAAGCTGTGAGTCAGCGGAATCCACACTCTAGTTGGAGTGTGGGGTGGACGTAGATCTCTGGGTTGAGATCGAACCACCTTAAAATTTGCTGTCTACTATGTGATTGACTTGTGGATCTTGTGATTTCTGTTCTACCGATCGTATCATAGTAGATGAATACTTAGGTCCGCAATCTCTGTGATCTGCCTTGTTCTGATATCATTGTGATCTTTTAGTTGTTCAACAGCTGCTCATTTTAATTCCGCATTAGAGTACAACTGTACTGTTAAATTAGGCCATCGATCTATTCACCCCCCTCTAGATCCACTCTCCGTGGTGACAGAGTGCTTCCATCTAACACAACACCGTGCACCTGAGAAAGGAGGCAAGGGATGTAGATGTCTCCCCAGTCAGACAATCGGCCGAGCGAAATCCTACACTGCAGGAGAGGATGGAAAGGCCTTACTCTTTCCCGAAGAATAAGACCCGAGAATCTTTGATTGGGCCTGCTCCTACGGCAAGGTCTCCCTCCCGAGGTCTAAGAGGCCGCAAGATGCTCGCAGAAGTGGTGACCCCCTATTTTGCCCTTATCACCAACTACTAGGCCACTCTATCGAAGACTGTTACGTCTTCAAGGACATTACTCAAGACCTGATTGAGAGAGATGAGCTCAGAATGGGAGATTATGTGGTGGCTCCGCCATGCCCCCATGTGACGGGTGGCCACGAAAGAAGCACCTACATGGTGTCAGTTCAGCACCAGATTTTTGAAGATGCAGCTGAGAATGGGCAACCCCAGCCACCAGCAGAGCAGCAACCCCCAGTATGGCAATCAATCACCTCAGCCCCTGCAAGAGCCGTCTATGACAATTACAAAGAAGATGTCACGCCCCAAACCGATAGCAGCGGAACGTGTCGTTTGCTCGGAACGTGGCAGTTAAACAGTCGTGAATGATCAAGAGCAATGGCATGAGACCAAATGATTTAGAGTAACAAAAAAAAATCTTATTTTAGATATAAGTCTCTTATAAATTCAAACTTCAAAACTTGAAGACTCAGCTACATCACAATGAAAGAAAAGAAAATGACACTCTAACAGACTTAGCCAAGATAACTAAATAAAAGACACCACGCTAGACTCAAGAAAGACAAAAGACTCGGATTTCTCTAGTTTCCGAAGCTCGCTTGCACACTTGTCCCGCCCGTGTGAGTCTCGGTCTCGCTAGCCACCTGATTACCTGAAAATATTGGAATAAAACGGAGTGAGCGAACGCTCAGTAGGAATTATATCTCAAGAACTAGCAATGGGTTTAAGTAATTACAATTTTTCTCACATGTAAATGCAATATGGCTATGCATGTAGAAATAACTGAGCAAGTGAAAACTAACAATAGAATAACACGCCGTGCAAAACTTTCAAGTGAGTCTTAAACAATAGGTATTCATGAGAGACTTTATAGATTATTGGCTATTTCATGCAAGTACTTTGCCCGTGTCGGGCCACGCTAGTAAAGTCACGCAAATCAAGTCACGCACGCAAGAAAGAGAGAGAGTGTGTGGAATGCCAAAGATCAAGAGAGAAAGTACTTCGGTGCAATACTAGACACCGTGATCATTGTAACTCCCATGGGCACTAGTACTTTTGGGTGCTCCTCCGAGGACCAGATCGGGCCCTTATATGCACAGCATTAAAGATAGATCTAGACATCCACTTTATAGTATAGCTAATATGGAATTTCAAGAATAAGCTTGTGGAGATTCAAGATAGAGTAGTGTTCCAAATTGAACTCGATGTATAAGGACGATAACAATGGTATAATCCCGAATATCGATTAAAACTGAGTGAAATTGGTTCCCACTCTTGGGTACCTTAATAATTAAGTGTCCATATATATATGGTCACCCATTTGATATAGAATTGAGGTCCACAAGAACATCATAATAATGGCATGATTTCCACATCCCATTAAGAATATTCTCATGATATCCACATAGCATATCATGAGGGCCGGTATACCATGTTTCTTTATAGTGACATGGTAAAATAGTGTAATGGGTTTTTATGGTACAACCAGCTCAATCGGCCTTGAGGGAATCCAAGGCTACGAGGAGACTTACGGAGGTCCCAATGACTAACTCGCCAGTCCAAAGGAACGGAATGTCCAATGGAGGGCTTATATGTCACCGAGAGTTGAGGGGTAATCGATAAAACATCGTGGCACGTGGGACTATATTCACGGAATGGAAATATAGTGTCGATATCTATATCTATATATATATATATATATATATATATATATATAACCCTCGGTTCACAAAAAATAGTATATAAAATAATCACGCAGGAAAGTAACGACTTAAGCAAAGTCACTATTTAATAAATTAACGCCCTTCACTGGGTCGTTTATTTTCAATTTGATGACTTCTGGGATAGTCGTCCATTATACATTTCTATTTTTACGGAAATTTCTTAATTCTATATTTTTGACAAAACGCGCCTTAGTCAGGGGCGTTATTTCATAAAGAAACGACATGCACTGTGCCGTTAATTACCTTGTTCAGAATTTTAATAACACCTAGATATTTCAGGGAAATAACGACTTATTCTAAGTCTTTAATTTAAATTAGTGCCCTGGGGTGGGGCGTCACTTTCATAAAAGACGACCTACTGGAGGTCGTTAATTTTTATTAGCTTCCAGGAATATGAACAGTAATGATTTTTCATGATAAATAGTTTGCAGGAAACACATATATGAACTGGACAAGAAAAATAGCAGGATTCTAGATATCTGATCATGCATTTGATTTAATTACAGGTTTCATAGATATTAAATTTTAAACATGGGTGTTTATTAATTTCTTGAAATTGACGACTCTTCCGTCAGTCGTCAGAATTTTAATTAGCGCCCTAGAGAGGGTCGCTACTTTCAAAATTTCTCAGAAAACTACGAAAACGCAAGGAAACTATATGCATGAGTTACCAGATGATATTATCATAATTATTATGCTAGTTTGGGCTACAATTCCTGAGAAAACCTACCTGATGATGATCTGGGTGAAAATACGTGAAGGTTGTGAAGAGAAAACGATACTCTGTTTTAAACAGAGTCTTCTGGGAAAACGATGTACACAGCTACTTTCGAATCAAAATAACCGCAACACCCTTTTGATGGTTGTAGTGAAGGTAAGAATAGCTGACGACGGGAAGAAGATTTCCCCACTGCTCTGTTCGGAGAGAGATCCTCAGCTTTCTTTGTAATGGAGGAAGACGATGTTAATGAAGAACCCACGTTCTTCAGTTAGAGGGAAGAATTCCTTCACACTACAGGTCTCCTGCAGAAGAGGAAGAAGATAAAAGAACGATCAATACTCTTCATAGCTTCTGACCTAAGGCAAGGGAAGAATAACAACCTATTCTTCAGCAGGACTCCTTCGGCAAAATAGCCAACGGGGTTCGATTTGAAGGGTATTTATAGGGTTTTTGGAATCCCAATAGGGTTAGAATTTGATTGGAACTCTAGTTTCCTTGACAGAGTCCTTTCTATATTCAATCAAACACGTAGCAATCCTAAAACTTACCCTGGATAGTCTCCTGGTTCGAACGAAACACAAATGAAATTAACGCCTTATGTTAGGGCGTTAATTCCAATTGACGTCTTGACCTATACCGTTTCTTTTATAATTCGCGCCCAGGAAGAGGGCGTTATTTTCATAAACGACGCTTGTATACACAGTCGTCAATTCCTTAATTGACGACTTGAACAAAGGCGTCATTCACCTTTCCTATTTTGTTAATTTAAGGTGTAACTATCTTTCGGGATTTTTATCTTTTTTTCTAGATGTGATCTAGATAGGAAATTTTAGGGGTATGAGTTTCCATTTTTCTCTATTTTTTCATATAATTATTTTTTTCAAAATTTTTTAGTCGAAAAATCGACACTATTCATTTTATTTGAAATGACGACTTAGTTTAAGTCATCTTTTATGAAACACACGCCCATGACCATGGTCGTCATTTTGCTTTGGCATTTCTTTGAAGAAGTAAAATTGTGTTTATATCCTTCCTTTTGCTATTTATGTTTTATTTGATTTTTTTTCTAATTTAGAAATAACGACTTGCTCAAAGTCGTTTCCTATAGATTGGTGTCAATTAAATTTTTACTTTTTGGGTTAGCCTTCAAAAGACCGATATCGTATATATATCCCTGTTATTTCTATAACTATATAATGCACAAGTCCATACATTCCATTACACAAGTCTATACATTGTCAAAGTCTTTGCATTCCTGAAGTCTATACATTCCTGAAGTCTATACATTCTACCCACTCAAGTCCATACATTCATTCCTTTATCTAAAGTCATCCAAAGTCTATACATTCTACCCACTCAAGTCTATACATTCATTCATCTAAAGTCTATACATTCTACCCACTCAAGTCTATACATTCATTCCTTCATCTAAAGTCATCCAAAGTCTATACATTCTTAAGTCCATACAATGCATAAGTCTATACATTCATCTCCAAGTCTATACATTCATAAATCCACACAATGCATAAGTCTATACATTCATAAGTCCACAAGTCTATACACTCACAAGTCCACACATTCCCTAAGTCTATACACTCACAAAGTCTATACAATGCCAAGTCTACACATTCACAAGTCTACACAATGCCGAGTCCACACATTCCCTAAGTCTATACACTCACAAGTCCACACATTCCCTAAGTCTATACACTCACAAGTCTATACAATGCCAAGTCTACACATTCACAAGTCTATACAATGCCAAGTCTACACATTCCTTCATCTATAAAGTCGGTACATCAATCCAAAGTCTATACGTAAATCTTATATTTATATATCCTTTTCCCTTCTAATATAGTAAATGTCATAAATGTGAATATTAAATTTTATAAATTATTAATAAAATACAAATTGATGTTCTCTTCGAGATTTATTGATTTTAAATTTAAATAAAATTATATTATGCATTAAATGCCTACAAAAATATAACATGCTATTCTTAAATTTATTATAATATAACGGTAGGGTCCATGAGTTCTTTTTGTGAGATTTCTTAGGATGTCAGGGGGTTGTGTACCGAGTCTGGCCTTGATTATTTACGTTGTATTATATTTATTTATATTGCATTATATAAACATATTTGTTATTTTCTAACCCTCATATACCTATTAATAATTTGTATGTATATAGGGATTTTATTCCTCATAATTTCTTTAACTTTTATTAGTCCTTGTCCTAGGTATCAGAGGCAGGTTCGATCTGAGCAGCCTTAAAGGAATATCACTTGACTTTATCATTATGTATATTTTTATTCCTATTCCAAAATTACCGGGCGTTACAGAAGATCCCAAAGAAGTCATTTACTTCTCCACACAAGAGAGCCCCCCAGAGCCACACACAGCAAGCCTAATAGAGGGGGAAACAAGCAAAGCCTCGTTACCCAACGAGGCAGAGCAAGAAGACGCATATGGTGTCTTTGAAGCAGAAGATGGTGAAGACAAGGATTTCATCGACCTGCTACCAGCGCCTCCGAAAATTGAAGATGGCGGCCAGGCCACAGTGGATGAGCTCGTTGAAATTAACCTAGGAACAGAAAGCGACCCCAGGCCGACCTTTCTGAGTGCCCTTCTTCCTCCACAGGAGAGGGGACAATATGTCAAGTTGCTGCAAGTATTCTGGGACTGTTTCGCCTGGAACTACAAAGAGATGCCCGGCCTGAGCCCCGGCGTGACTCAATATATTCTAGCTATTGATCCCAAGGTGGAGCCGGTGAAGCAGTCCCCTCGGCGTATGAGGCCGGAGCTGATAAAATAGATTTGCAAAGAAGTCGACATGATGTGAAACCGACCTTAGACCTATTTGCAAGCATTCAAGTTTGAGCAGCGGACTCACACTAGCGAGCTCACCCGTATGGCACACACTAGTGCCCGATGGTGACTAGGCGATGTTGGAGAGGGTCCGAGGCGGGACCTTTAGGCTCCAATGGTTGGCTAGCTTGGGAAGAACCCCAAGTGGGTCTAGGATACCCAAATCATGGGCGGCCAACACACCAAGGGTGTGGGTTAAGTGGACTCACTCTCAACTTGCCCGCGGTGGTCACTCACGGTACTAGCAATTTGGGCCGAGCTCTCACTCACCGTCCGACGAAGCAATAGCAATAATACTAAGCTAAGCAAGTGATTAAACCAGTCAAGAGAGGGACCAAGGCTCACCTAGCCGGCGTGAAGATGCCGACTCCGGCCGGAGACGGGGGCGAGCGGGGAGGCGAGGGTATGTACTCGCACGCCGCGTCGATTGAAGCTTCAAACCTGCGACTTAATAATTACATGAACTACACCCCATGCAAGGGGGGGGGGATATTGGGGTGGGCATTATGCTTAATACATCCAAAACTACCTCCACGCAGGGAGGGGCCTTCAGCCGGCCAAGCGGGGTGGGGAGATATGCAAAGAGAACCGACTTCCCGAGCTTTGCCGATTCTGCCTAGCTTCTGTATTTCTGGACAGAGGGTCGATGTCGATGCTGCCAATAATTCCACCGAGCTCAGAATCTGATGAGATCTGCGCCAAAAGCTTGCTAACAGATTGAGGATAAGGTATGAATTTTGGCAGGAGCTCTGGAACTCACGGCTGGTCGGGCCAGCGACTGGAACAGGTCAGCAGCTTCTTCCTCTGGCTGGTGCAGAACTGGTACAGCAGGTTGCAGAGGGTACCACAGACGCTTCTGAACTCCAAATGTGACGAGCCTGGTGGTGACGTCCTCGTGGTCAGAGTAGCTACGAGCAGGAGTTGACGGGGCCCCAATCGGAGGTCGGAGGGGAGAATGGTGGTCGGATATGTGAGGACAGATCAAACCTGGACCTGCAGGTGGCTGGCTGCAACCTTCGACGAAGAAATTAGTAACTGATACCTCCGGTGGCCGAATGAGGTCCTTCTTCTTGGAGGTGAAAGCTAACAAGAAGTAGTCTCTGCCCTCCAAAAATGGCACTCAGAGCCTTCACGAGCTAGCCGTGGCAGCTTCTTCTTTCAGCTTCTGGTCTGCAGACTGGGACAGCAGACGCAGTTGGACAAGATCGGCTCCCCCGATCAGCTCCGACCTCGGAATCCAGCGAAACCACCTCAGTTGGAAAGCTAACTTGCAGACGATTCTGGGGATATAGGCCTTGCCACTTGAATCTCCGAGGGACGGTCGTGGCTGCTTCTGAAAGTCGCTGTAGTTCTGCTGCCTGAAACAGAGACAGATTAAGGGGTAGAAGAAGGTGTGGGGAAGGGGATGGCCAAGAGAGCAAGTGGTGGGAAGGGTGTCTAATGGCTAAAGGAGGGAGATGAGAGGAGTTTTAGGTGTTGTAAAGGCTAGGGAGATGGAGGTGGGGAGGGTGAAGTGGGGCTGGAGAGGGGGCTGGTCTGCTAGAGATGGTGGTGGGAAGGGGTGAGCACAAGGGAGAGAGGGAGGGGGAGGGAAGGTGGGGGCGAACTTGGCTTGAGGGGAGAGGAGGGGTGCGACCTAGGGAGCAAGGGGGGGAAGGGGAGATGGGTGGGAGATTCAAATTTGGGCCTAGGAAAGAGATCCTTCAGCCTTGGGGAAGTGAGGAGGTGCTTAGGGAAGTGGAGGGAAGTAGGTGGTGGTTGGGTAGTAGGGCTTGGATTGGTGGAGGGTTGTTGGGACTAGGTGGAGAGTAAAGGAGGGTGTGGGAAGTTGTGGGGGTAATAATGGAGGTAGGTGGGGGTTGGATTTGAATGAGAGGGGGGGAGGAGAGAGGGGAGGTTCGCCCCTTTCCTTGGGGAGAGAGAGGGAGAGCTAGAGAGAGAGAGAGAGAAGTGGAGTAATGAGAGACTTGAAAGGGGTTTCTTCAATATTTCATCAAAATTGTTACATATGAGGAGTGGGGTGGCCTATTTATAGGCACATGACTTTTTTCACAAAGGACCCTAACAAAAGACACAATGACTAATAACCGAAGGGAAGGGGGTGTCCATGGGCCTTGCCCAATGAGATGGGCCCAATAGCCTATCTAAACAACACAATGACTTAGGACATTGGTAGATAACCTACTAACCTAGATACATGACTCAAATAAAGGGAAAATTACATGATTAAGACTCAAATAAAAATAAGAAAATTACATGACTCGACTCACAAACACTTGAGGAACATAATGGTGCTTGCCGATGAACAATCCGAGTCCGGAGAAAATGTGGAGGGGCAAGGGATGCCCTCATCATACCCCCGGGGTGGGGAAAACTCGACCCCGTCGAGTATGGGTCCACCAGGGAAGTAGTATATCGAACTGCGGCTCTGGGCGATCCACGATCTCCATACTCAACCCGCGACCATAGTCGGGGAACGGCGCTTCAGCTCGACAAAGTGACTCGGTCATACCCTCATGTTGGCGATGGGATCTTGCTTGCCTAGTATTGCCGATGTGTGCTCACGTCGGGCTCTCAGGCTATTTGTGGTGGCACTCCGAGGGTGTCTCTCACAAGGGTAGGTGTAAGCTGGAGGCACTCACTAGGATCCACCGCGGTGCCCTTATAAGGTGCTAGATCCGCCACATGAGAAATGGGGAGAATCCCAAAACCCTTTTTGAAAGTTCAACCCATAAGCCGTGTTGCCAAAGCCACTCGGAACTTGGCAAGGTCCAAGTCCTCGTGCCCTCAATTTGGAGGTGACCCTAAAGTAGAGCCACTCCAAAGCCATCATCGCCAAGTTATCAACTTGGAATTCAAAGTGGTGCTTAGGAGTTTGTGCTCGCTTCTTGTGAATCCCACCGCTTGTTACTTGATACTTGCTTGAATGCGTATGCCATGTGAGTTGACAATGTATGGTATGAAAAGGTGGTCCGGGGCAGCCACATGTAGATCGATCATGCTTTGATGCTATGAAGATTGTGACAGACTCAGGGGGGCCGGGACATCCATAGATGAACCTTTTATGCATGGGTATGACAAATGTCGGGGGACCCAGACATCCCTGTATGCTCCTCTCATACTTAAGACTCATGATGAATGAGGGTGGGCCAATACATCCAAATACGGTCCACTTATGCTTCCTACTTGACATGTGGGTGATGTAAATGAATGTACCCGACTTATGAATCATGCCAAGTGGTGTTGTATGCCAAGACTTATGCACTCTTGTGACAAAGATGTCTCCTATGTGTGGGCCTTTGGACTTCCATTGGAATGGGTCGAAGGGGTCTAGAAAGGTGGATATCATGTGATGGGGCACTTCCTCGATCCCTAGGTGTATACCACCCAAAGTCATGGTTCCCATGGTGTAACCCGGGTCTGGGATGGGGTGGATTGGATCAAACATGGTGGGTTGGGGTAGGGAAAGGTAGGTGGTAGTTAAGGTGGTTGGGTTACTCGGGGTCCTTGACTCCCATTGGAATGGATCATAGGGATCATAAAGTGGGTTACCAAGGGGCTCCATGTCCTCAAGGTCCTCAAAAGGTGATGAGTCGTCTTCTTCTAGTGGAATGGTTGGGCCGGTGTATGGGGTGGGCTGGTTGGTCAAGGTTTTAGGAATTACAATGGTAGGGGAGTGGACCAGGATGGGCTCTTCCCCTATGGGGAGAAGGAAAAGGATGTCACTAGTGTAGCAACCAATAGTGCAAACCGAGGAGATAGACCCAATGCATGGATGGATGAGGTTAAGGCTCTTGGGTTGGTCCGCTCATAGGGCCAATAAAGAAGTCAAGTCTGATTGCCACTTTAGACCTTTGAGGAGATCATCCCAATCTTCTACCTCATAGTAGGATTGGATTGTGGTGTGATAGGAGTGGAGGGGAACAATTTGGGATGGATATCCCAAAGGTGAGAGAGGTGGGGGTGAGCTAGGAAGGGTGGGTCCTTGCTTGAGCCATTGGAGTATATGCTCATTCATGGTGAAGGTGGGTGACTCTTGAGGATCTGGGCTATTTGAAGTGGTAAAGGGTTGAGGCTTTTCGTTACCATTGGTGTGATCTTGGGCTTCCTTATGGGTGGGAATGGGTTCCGGACTAGCATCTACTCCCATGTGGAGGGTTGTGGAGGTTTCAATTCCTAGTGTTAATGGGTTGGGTAGGTCTAATGCGGGAGAATTGGTGATAGCTGGAGCATGGTGCACTTGGGGTGGTGGGCAAGGGTGGACTTGGATCGGAAGGGGAAGTAGAGGAGGCCTAGGTTGGGAAAAGATTGGTGTAGGAAGCGGGAGGTGAGTTGGGTGAGGGGTTTTGGGTTTGGGGATGGTGGCCATTATGGGCCTTGGTGGAGGGGTGGACACGGTATCCACATGGTTTTTAATGGTGAGGGTTGGATGAGTGGTGGTCACCATGGAGGGAATTGGGTCGGTTAGCGGTCTCTTGCCCTTGAGATTATTTGGGGTGGAAGTGGGGGCTAAAGAGGCTTGACTAGTGTAGGTTAGTGAAGGGGGTTTTGGTTGGGGTGTGGGGGCCCTCATGGGATCAGGTGGGGAGGTGGAGGCCTTGGAGACTTGGGTTCTAGTGGTAAGGGTTTGGACGGGTGGGTTTGGAGGAGTGAGAGTGCTCCTCGAATTTTGGTAACCCGGGTAGGAAGGGGACATATATTTTGCTCTATGTTGCTCCTTCATGTCCTTCCAAGTGGTGATGGGAGTTTCCCTTCTAAGTATCTTTAGCCCGACAATTTGCATCCAATAAGTTTCCGCCCGTTTGGTAAGTTGCATTTTGGCAACCAATGCCTTTTCATCCTCGGATATATGATACCAAGTGAAGTATTGGTCCATTGTAGCTTCCCAATCTAAATATTCTCTAGGAGAGGTTCCATCAAAGGTGGGAAGTGGGAAAGGGACCATTCTATCGTCTGTCCTTGGGGCGGGCCTATTTTCTCCAAGTTGGTTAAGTCGGCCCGATATGTTATCAAGCCGCTCATTGGCATAGGTCAAGGCTTTCATGAAGTAGTTGACATGGCCAGGGAAGTTATGGGTGTTAGTGGTAGGCATCTCTTGGTGGCTAGGACTTATGGAGTGGGCCGATTGGTAAGGTCGATATGAGGTGGCCATACAAGGGGGACAAGAGTGATGCACTTGAAGACTCTAAATGCATAGACATGCCCTAGGACCAACTTGATAGAGACAAGTTGTGAACTTGCCCTGATACCACTTGATGTGACACCACCTATGGACCTATTTTGCAAGCATTCAAGTTTGAGCAGCGGACTCACACTAGCGAGCTCACCCGTATGGCACACACTAGTGCCCGATGGTGACTAGGCGATGTTGGAGAGGGTCCGAGGCGGGACCTTTAGGCTCCAATGGTTGGCTAGCTTGGGAAGAACCCCAAGTGGGCCTAGGATGCCCAAATCATGGCCGGCCAACACACCAAGGGTGTGGGTTAAGTGGACTCACTCTCAACTTGCCCGCGGTGGTCACTCACGGTACTAGCAATTTGGGCCGAGCTCTCACTCACCGTCCGACGAAGCAATAGCAATAATACTAAGCTAAGCAAGTGATTAAATCAGTCAAGAGAGGGACCGAGGCTCACCTAGCCGGCGTGAAGATGCCGACTCCGGCCGGAGACGGGGGCGAGCGGGGAGGCGAGGGTATGTACCCGCACGCTGCGTCGATTGAAGCTTCAAACCTGCGACTTAATAATTACATGAACTACACCCCATGCAAGGGGGGGGGGGATATTGGGGTGAGGATTATGCTTAATACATCCAAAACTACCTCCACGCAGGGAGGGGCCTTCAGCCGGCCAAGCGGGGTTGGGAGATATGCAAAGAGAACCGACTTCCCGAGCTTTGCCGATTCTGCCTAGCTTCTGTATTTCTGGATAGAGGGTCGATGTCGATGCTGCCAATAATTCCACCGAGCTCAGAATCTGATGAGACTTACCCCAAAAGCTTGCTACCAGATTGAGGATGATGTATGAAGTTTGGCAGGAGCTCTGGAACTCACGGTTGGTCGGGCCAGTGACTGGAACAGGTCAACAGCTTCTTCCTCTGGCTGGTGTAGAACTGGTACAGCATGTTGCAGAGGGTACCACGGACGCTTCTGAACTCCAAATGTGACGATCCTGGCGGTGACGTCCTCGTGGTCGGAGTAGCTACGAGCAGGAGTTGACGGGGCCCCAATCAGAGGTCGGAGGGGAGAATGGTGGTCGATATGTGAGGACAGGTCAAACCTGGACCTGCAGGTGGCTGGCTGCAACCTTCGACGAAGAAATTAGTAACTGATAGCTCCGGTGGCCGAATGAGGTCCTTCTTCTTGGAGGTGAAAGCTAACAGGAAGTAGTCTCTGCCCTCCAAAAATGGCGCTCAGAGTCTTTACGAGCTGGCCGTGGCAGCTTCTTCTTTCAGCTTCTGGTCTGCAGACTGGGACAGCAGACGCAGTTGGACGAGATCGGCTCCCCCGATCAGCTCCGACCTCGGAAGCCAGCGAAACCACCTCAGTTAGAAAGCTAACTTGCAGGCGATTCCGGCAATGTAGACCTTGCCACTTGAATCTCTAGGGACGGTCGTGACTGCTTCTGCAAGTCGCTGTAGTTCTGCTGCCTGAAACAGAGACAGATTAAGGGGAAGAAGAAGGTGTGGGGAAGGGGATGGCCAAGAGAGCAAGTGGTGGGAAGGGTGTCTAATGGCTAAAGGAGGGAGATGAGAGGAGTTTTAGGGGTTGTGAAGGCTAGGGAGATGGAGGTGGGGAGGGAGAAGTGGGGCTGGAGAGGGGGCTGGTCTGCTAGAGATGGTGGTGGGAAGGGGTGAGCACAAGGGAGAGAGGGAGGGGGAGGGAAGGTGGGGGCGAACTTGGCTTGAGGGGAGAGGAGGGGTGCGACCTAGGGAGCAAGGGGGGGAAGGGGAGATGGGTGGGAGATTCAAATTTGGGCCTAGGAAAGAGATCCTTCAGCCTTGGGGAAGTGAGGAGGTGCTTAGGGAAGTGGAGGGAAGTAGGTGGTGGTTGGGTAGTAGGGCTTGGATTGGTGGAGGGTTGTTGGGACTAGGTGGAGAGTAAAGGAGGGTGTGGGAAGTTGTGGGGGGAATAATGGAGGTAGGTGGGGGTTGGATTTGAATGCGAGGGGGGGGGAGGAGAGAGGGGAGGTTCGCCCCTTTCCTTGGGGAGAGAGAGGGAGAGCTAGAGAGAGAGAGAGAAGTGGAGTAATGAGAGACTTGAAAGGGGTTTCTTCAATATTTCATCAAAATTGTTACATATGAGGAGTGGGGTGGCCTATTTATAGGCACATGACTTTTTTCACAAAGGACCCTAACAAAAGACACAATGACTAATAACCGAAGGGAAGGGGGTGTCCATGGGCCTAGCCCAATGACATGGGCCCAATAGCCTATCTCAACAACACAATGACTTAGGACATTGGTAGATAACCTACTAACCTTGGTACATGACTCAAATAAAGGGAAAATTACATTATTAAGACTCAAATAAAAATAGGAAAATTACATGACTCGGCTCACAAACACTTGAGGAACATAATGGCGCTTGCCGACGAACAATCCGAGTCCGGAGAAAATGTGGAGGGGCAAGGGATGCCCTCATCACGACAAGCTTATAGATGTCGATTTTGTAGTTAAAAATCAATACACTACTTGGTTGGCCAACATTGTGCCGGTGAAGAAGAAGAATGGACAGATCAGGATCTGCGTGGACTTCCGCGACCTGAATAAAGCTTTCCCAAAAGATGACTTTCTGGTACCCATCACCGAAGTAATGATTGACACAACTACTAGCCATGGGGCCTTGTCCTTCATGGACGGATCGTCCGGCTATAATCAAATCTGGATAGCTGAGCACGACCGAATTCATACGGCCTTCCGGTCGCCTAATGGGATATTCCACTACAAAAGAATGCCCTTCGGCCTTAAGAACGCTGGCGCCACTTACCAGCGGGTGATGACCAAGATATTTGACGAACTGCTATATAGCAAAGTCGAATTCTACATTGATGATTTGGTCATCAAGACAAAGGAAAGGGGGGATCACTTGAATGACCTTAGAGTCATCTTCGAAAGACTCCGGCGGTATGAGCTTAAAATGAACCCAATTAAGTGTGCCTTCGGCGTCTCTAGTGGAAAGTTCCTCGACTTCATTGTCCGATATAGGGGGATCGAGATCGACCCCTTTAAAATAAAAGTCATTCAGGAGCTACCTCTTCCGAAGAACCTGGGAGAGTTAAGATCTCTACAAGGCCGACTGGCTTACATCCGAAGATTTATCTCCAATTTGTCGGGGTGCTGTCAGCCATTCCACAAATTAATGATGAAGAATGCACCTTTCAACTGGAACCAAGAATGTTAGAAGGCCTTCGATCGGCTGAAGGATTACTTAAAGACCCCGCCAGTACTGGGGGCACCTGTCAAGGGGAGGCCGCTTATTCTATATATAGCTGACACTAAATGTTCGCTGGGGGCAATGCTCGCCCAGAACAACGATGAGGGGAAGGAGCAAGCTCTTTATTACTTTAGCCGAAGACTAATGGGGGCAGAAGCAAAATACACCCCGATTGAGAAGGTTTGTCTCGCCTTGGTCTTCACAGTCAAGAAGCTGAGGCATTACATGCTCTCGCATGAAGTGAGCCTGATTTCTAAGGCCGACCCAGTCAAGCATATTCTCTCCCAGCCAGTTCTGAAGGGACGTCTCGGCAAGTGGGCCGTACTGTTAATGGAATTCGACATCACCTATGTGCCGCAGAAGGCCGTTAAGGGTCAAGCCATGGCCGATTTCTTTACAGCACACCCTGTGCCTGAAGATTCCCCACTGGCCATAGAGTTGCCTGAAGATGAAACACTGGAGGTGAACCAAGCCCAACAAATCGCCTGGCAGCTGCACTTTGATGGAGCTTCAAGAGCAGAAACAACCCCGTCTGGACACACAAAAGTACGGGCCGGGGCTGGCATCGTCCTTAAATCCCCTGAGGGAGAAGTATTTCATACATCTTGCTCCATTAACAAGGCCTGCACAAATAACGAGGCAGAGTATGAAGCTCTGATCATCGGTCTCCAAGTTGCTTTGCAAATGGAGATTAAAATGCTACAAGTATTTGGCGATTCATTATTGGTCGTCAAGCAAGTCCAAGGACAGTTTGACGTACAAAAACCCGAACTACTCCCTTACCATGCTAAGGTGAAACAGCTCATGCAGCAGTTCTACCTCATTGAGATAGGCCACGTCGCCAGAGGGGAAAATGCACAAGCCGATGCACTGGCGAAATTGGCAAGTTCATTGGCAGTCCCGCCAGATGGATCCCTCAGCGTCAGGGTGGTGAATCGGCGCCAAGTGCCTAGCATGATAGAAGGGCCAGAAGAAGAAGAACTTGAGGCCGCCACATCGGAAGCCATTAGCCTACCCGACTGGAGGGACCCCCTTTTGCAGTGGTTTAAATATCAGCAGCTGCCCAGGCAAAGGGAAGAGAAGATCAAGTTAATCAGAACAAAGGACTCTTACGAGGTCCGGAATGGGATCCTATTCCGAATTATGGCAGACACCAAATGGAAGGTGCTCCTCTAATGTTTATCCACTGAAGAAGCTTGGAAAGTCATGAAAGTGGTTCACGCCGGAACAGCTGGTGCACATCAAGCAGGACCAAAAATGAAGATTGAAATAAAGAAGCTCAGCTAGTATTGGCCGACAATGTTCGACGACTGCTACAAGTATGTCAAGTCTTGTCAGAAATGCCAGGAGCACGCCACGGTGCTTAGAAGGCCGCCCGTGCCGCTGCATCCAACACTGCCGAGTTGTCCTTTTGCCCAATGGGGAACAGACGTCGTGGGTCCACTGCCTGCATCATCCGCTGGGTGCAAGTACATCTTGACAGCAACAGATTACTTCTCTCGCTGGGCAGAAGCTGTTGCCTTGAAAGAAGTGACCGGGGAAATCGTTGCCAGGTTTGTCCGCCGCAACATCATGTTCCGGTTTGGCACTCCGAACCAAATTATCTCAGACAATGGAAGTCACTTCGGCAACCAGAAAGTCTACCGGCTGGCAGAGAAGTACAAGATTGACTGGAGGACGTCAACCCCTTATAACCCACATGCCAATGGCTTGGTTGAAGCTTTCAATAAAACTCTTTGTACTATCCTGTCCAAAATTGTTAGTTATAACAAGAGAGACTGGGAAGAGAAAATGTACGAGGCCCTGTGGGCATACCGAACTGTATACAAAACTCCAACGGGTTGTTCACCCTTCTCCTTGGTGTATGGCTCAGAGGCAATTGTCCCTATAGAGCTAGAAATACCCTCCCTTCGGGTCGTAATCCAGCACGGGTTGGTCCGGGAAGAACAAACAAATGTCGAGCGAAGGCTTGAAGAGCTCTCCAACTTAGAGGGGAAACGGCTTCAAGCCCAGTAGAACATCCAGGTCTATCAGGCCCGGATAGCTCGCGCCTTCGACAAGCTCATCAAGGAACGTGAATTCAAGAAGGCAGACCTCGTTATGGTGAAGAGAAGAGAAGTCATGGATTTCAATCCCAAGGGAAAGCTGAATGAGAATTGGCTTGGACCCTATGTAGTCCAGAAAGTCAACGAGGGCGGAGCGTATGTAATCGTCGACCATCTGGGGGAGGTTTAGTTTCCGCCCCTCAATGGTAGGCATCTGAGGTTGTACCACGCTCCGATTCTCCCATTCAATGAATACTGCATTTCTCCGCCCCGTCCCGGGTGAATTTGCATTACTATTGCCCAGATGGTTTGGGCACTATTTATCTTGCGTTTCAAAAAAAAAGAGAAGAACAAAAAGAGAAAAAAAAAGAAGAAGAAGAACAAAAAGAAAAAAAAGAAAAAAAAAGAAGAAAGAGAAGAAAAGAAAAAAAAAAGGAAAAAGGAGGGGAGGAATCAGTCTCCCTTTATTAACACTCACTCTTATCTTCGAGTATCCCAATAAACGAATCAGCCATGTCAGCCCTCGACACCTTGTCGGCACTGACGAAGGACACCCCACCCGAACCTTTCGTCCGGGGTTAGAGAATCAACCTTTCCCCTTACTTTGGCACTAGCCCCATGTCAATGAACAAACCACGTCGGTCTCCAACTCCCTGTCGGCATCGATAAACAAACCTGTGGTCCGGACCTTTCGCCCGGTTCCATGAACAAAAAGACCCTTGCGTTGGCACCAACCTCGTGTCAATGAACAAACCACGTCGGTCTCTGACTCCCTGTCGGCATCGATAAACAAACCTGTGGTCCGGACCTTTCGCCCGGTTCCATGAACAAAAAGACCCTTGCTTTGGCACCAACCCCGTGTCAATGAACAAACCACGTCGGTCTCCGACTCCCTGTTGGCATCGATAAACAAACCTGTGGTCTGGACCTTTCGCCCGGTTCCATGAACAAAAAGACCCTTGCTTTGGCACCAACCCCGTGTCAATGAACAAACCACGTCGGTCTCCGACTCCCTGTCGGCATAGATGAACAAACCTGTGGCCCAGACCTTCCATCTGAAGCCATGAACAAAAGGCCCTTGCTTTGGCATTAACCCCGTGTCAATGAATAAACCACCTCAATATTACAACTCCCAGTCCCACCGACGAATAAACCCTTAGCTTGGACCTTCCATCCAAGTCGATGAATAGAAAGAACACCTTTGCTTGACTCGGACCTTCCGTCCATGTCGATGAACAAAAGAACCTCCTTGCTTGGCTCGGACCTTCAGTCCAAGTCGATGAACAAAAAGAACGCCTTTGCTTGGCTCGGACCTTCCATCCAAGTCGATGAACGAAAAGAACCTCCTTGCTTGGCTCGGACCTTCCGTCCAGGTCGATGAACAAAAGAACCCCCTTTGCTTCGGCTCGGACCTTCCGTCCAAGTCGATGAACAAGAAGAAACCTCTTTCGCTTTGGCTTGGACCTTTCATCTAAGTCGATGAACAAAAAACCCCTTGGCCCACATGCGCACGCGGTGGAGCGGTTCCCTCATCTCTTCGCTGAAGGAGTGGGTGCCCTCTCGCGAATTAGCACCGGGCCAGCATGCCACTAGCTCGGAAGAACATGCATCTTGTCAAAGAACTCTACACTCGCGAGCCCCGCGCACTCATCCCTCGCTTGCGACACCCGCGAGTGGGGGGCATTTGTGGACGTCAAAAATGACGATGATGATCATACGGCGCTCACGTCTACGCGTTCAAGCGCAAGTCGAAGACGAGAGGGCCGAACAAACCCATACCTCACCCGGTCAGGACAAGAACTCGCTTGGTGGTCTGCTACCCATTAAGGAAGCCCCCCCCCCCCAGGTGGAAGATATAGCTACAACTCTCCGACCGGCTATGCCGAGAGCTGAATCAAAGAAAAGCTGGGAACTCGGGCACAGCTCCGGCATGCATTAAAAGTCACGCAAAGCCTGGACCGAGCCCCAAGAGCTGCGAACGGGACATTGCGGAGGCCATGCATCACAACTAAAACATTCCAGGAATGCCAGCGTTCATATAAATGGCCGCGCTTCCTAGAAGAATCGCTTTGAGGCTTAAAACGGCACCGTAGAGCATCAATCCGGCGCGCCCCTTTGCATGGCCTTGATACGGCGCGCCCATTTCACTTGCATTGCTCTAATACGGTGCCCCTTTGCAAAATTTTAATCCGGCGTGCCCCCCTGCCGCGCCGTTTTAACCGAAGTACCCATTTGCCCATTTTAAAAGCTTCTCCTTCAAATGCTAAAGCCGCGTGGCCTTTTGAAGGCCAAAAACTTAATACGGCGCGCTACTTTTGGAGAACCCATCACAATATCCTCTTCTTAATACGGCGCGCCAAATGCAAATGAGTTTAACCTCATCCTGATGCTAACCCGGCGCGCTCACCCCCCGCGCCGGTTTAACCCCATCCTGTCCCGTCGGCATACCGATGCTCTGTTTTGCATCATTATGGCGTGCAGAGAACATTGAATGCCAGACACTCTACTTCTACCTCCGTTCGACAGCACAGGAGCGGCAGCGGCGAAGCAACCCCTACGGACCTGCAACCATCTCATCCTCGGACGAACAGCAGCGTACGGCGTGAACCAGCGTCGTCCAGCGCATCATGTCAACTCCGAGCTTCATCATGGATGAGGTGGAAGTGGCAGGAACCTCCCAGGCGAGCCATTCTATAAAATGGGGCATTACTATGAAAACAAGAAGAGGTTGGCTCTCTCTCTCGGCTGGGCAGTGTGCAACGGGAGAAGGAAGGGAAAGAGAGGGGAGATCTTCGGAGAGGAAGAGTCCGCCGAAGAGAAAATAAGCTGCTTCCTCGCGTCGGAGAGGTGAGATGAAGCGAAGAGAGGGGAGTGAGGGTGAGGGGTGGCTCCGAGAGGGAGAAGCCTATTTTCTCTCTCCCTCCTCCGTCTAATGCTTCTCTCTCTCTCTCTATCGAATGTATTCTCCCTTTTTTTTGTAATGCTTTTGTTTCCATCTTCTCTGTATCAAGACTCCTTCCCCAGTTTGTGTGGATGAATAAAAGAAAACCTTTTTTTTGCAAGCTCAGTCATCATCGCTCTGATCCTTGCTTCCCATTCTCACTCTCCGATCATCCGGGGGTCGTTGAGGTCTGCCGCTCCATGGCATGACCCTAAAGGTAACCCACTCGACGGATGAATACTTCTTGCCCTACTGTTGCAAACATTTGTCCCGCTTCAAAGATCATCGCCTGTGAGTCGTGGTCGCTCTCGTAGGCTGGCCCTCGAGCGTTCCACACTCACACTTGGGCCAACAGACCACCATGAGGCCGTTCCGCATTTCTGAGGGTCATCCCGGAGCAATCCGTTTGGTGGCCTTCGCTTCTTTCCGGCAAGCCTCAGTCCGGGGGAGGTGTTGTCCGATTTTCACCAGGGGCTATGAACCCACGAGAACAAATGAAGAAAGTACCCTCCGAAGAACAAACTCAACCTCCAAACTAATACACAGTAAGCCTATGTGAACAAACTCCCCGAATAAACCACTTGAACATTCATGCCGATTCATCTTAATAAACAACAAAAATGACTAAACCCCCCCTTTTCATCAACTTAATCCATCAGTCAGATGAATAAACAAACCATTCAACCCTTGAATCAACCTACGGGCGAAAGAAAATGAAAACACAGTAAACAGAGCTTTGAAACAACCCCATATAGCTACCCGGCGCGAGTTAAAATGGCGTGGCCACTGTTCCACCGCGCCGCTTCAACCCTCCTCACAGAAGCCCCCCATTTCCTTCTTTGAATGCTAAAATAACGTGCCCTCCCTCTTCAGATCCTAAAACGGCGCGCCCATTTCCATTCCAAACCACATACACGGCACCGGTTTAACCCCTTGTTCCTACCTTTTCCACCCCAAAAACGGTGCGCTCCATTGCCTTACCCTTACACTCCACTTAATCTGGCGCCGTGTGAAGCGGCGCGCCCTCCTCCTCTCCTGGTTCTTGTGGCACCTTAAAACGGTGCGGCCCTTGTGCCATGTTAATCTGGCGTGCACCCCCCCTTTATGTTTGAGCCTTAATCTGCTGCGTCCCTTTGACTCCCTTAAACCGGCGCGCCCCTTGGCCTTCCTTAATCCGGTGCGCCCCTTGGCCTTCCTTAAACTGGCGCGCCCCTATTCTCTCTTGGCATCTCCCACTAAACCGGCGCGCCCCTCTTATGCAACCCATAACTGGCGCGTGCTCCCCTTGTAACACCTACATAACGGGTGCGCCCCTCCCCTCTCTTGGGTCCATTATCCGGCGCGCCCTATCCTCTCTTGGTATCTCCCAAAACCGGCGTGCCTGAAAGAGAGAGAATGATTAATCAGATAAGAGAAAAGACTTGAAGCTAATTAAAAAAACTAATCAAAAGTTTTCTCCCCGCTATAATCAAAAATTTTCCGGGGGCTCCGCCCTCGGAAACCCCCACAAGGGGCGCTGCCCCTTTAACCCCCGCGACCGGACCGGGCAGGTCGATCCGCGTGCGAGGGTGCACGTTGGCGAGTTCGGGTTTTGATGGGAATCGACGCCGAGCATTGACATTTTATTTTGCATTTGTGTCCTTTAGTTTGCTTTTATATCCTTGGGAAAGTATATGTGCAATTGTAAGGCTTTGTAAGCCAATATGTCATTCCCTAGGATTGTGTCGATTTTTATGCAAATTATCAGTAGGTCCAGCAAGGGGGCCCTCACTCCTTCTCCATTGGTCCACATATGCCATATGGGTCCATGTGGGGCTGGTCAAAGTCCTAGGTGGTATCTAGAAGGTCAATTGGACACATGGGAGACAAGTGGTTGAAAATGTCAAAGGGAGGGCACCTACCTTACCTACCTAGTCAAAGGAGTGTCCCCTCCATATGTAATTTATTTATTTTGGGTTTTTGAACACATGGGGGAAAAAATAGCCTATTTCCCACGAAATTCCCAGCCCCCCACCCCTTGCCATTCTCTATATAAGCCTATGTATAGTGTCATTAGAGAATAAATGAAGAAATTATGTGAAAATTACTTGAAGAAAGAAGGGTGTGCCCTCTCTCCTCTCTCCCTCTGGTTTTCCTTCTCCATCCTCTGCATTTCAGGGTTGTGAACCCTTCTATCTTATCCCCTCCACATCTAATTTCATTCTGTGCCGCCGCCGCCGCCGTTCGTGTCTCCATCGAGCCGCCACGAGCCACCGTCGGAAGTTCTGTCCAGGTTCTGTCTTGCTGGATAGAAGGCCACTCCGAGAATTTTAGCTCCAAATTCTCTCATCTTCTGTAGCAGATATTTTCCGGGTACATTCTAGGGTTCATCATAACCCTCCAGAAAAATTGAAAAAAAAATTATAGTCCCATTTTATAATTTTACATTTTCGTGCATCTCCACCCACCAGTTCTACCTTTTGTTCAGATCCAGTCACAGCCACCCTGAGTTTCACCTTCTTGGTCCCCTTTTTGATTTTTTCAGGAACCCCCAAAATTACTGTAGGTTCTTCCCACCATCCCCTCAACCCAAGAATTTTATTGGAATTTTGACAGGCCACTACCTATTTTCTAGAATTCACTTTCAAATCCCTCTACAGTTCTACCTACCTCTGTCCAGATCCGACCACCCACCAGTCGAAAATACTTTTCCCCATCCAAAATCTCAACAAAGCCATTCACAAAAAATATTTCCGTTTTCCTCTCCCTCCCCTCTATAACTTTCATAAAGAGCTCAAAGTCTGAACCTGAGGTCTACCCCGCGGTCAAAGGCAGTTCCCAACAAACTGCTCTGCTATTCTGAGATTTCGGGAACTATCCAACAGCAACTTCAAAAATCAACAAAGGCCAGATCCGTGCAGATCCAGTTCATCTCTCTGGTCCTAGTTTGAAGGAATTCGAAAGAGATTTCCAACGGCATCTCCTGTGCCTCAATCCGACATCAGGATTGATCGTAGTACCCGATCTCTCCGGAGCGCGCGCCTGAAAACAGAAGCAGTAGATCAGTGGGCACTCTTTTCGACCGGTGCCGATCGGAGCCGCCCGGCCTCCGGCCGGTGAACCAGCGCGCCGCCATCCCAGGAAGCGCTTCCCCAGGCATCCCCACCACAGTGGTGCCACTGCGGTCCCACACGGCCCCACCGACCAGCGTGTGGGCCCCACAACCAGCAGCATACGTCGTCCGAACCGCGCCGATGGGGTGATCAAGTGCAGCCCGTCAACCCGAGATCGGTCCTCCCGGGCCCACTTGTGTAGCCCTTTACCTCCCTACGTGGAGTGGGTGATATTTCATTGCTGTAAGCTAACTCATTGTTGTTACCGGGAGTTACTGAATTCGGCCGAGATCGTCTTCCCCACGCCGAGAGCGTGGAGGTATCGTATTCACTCCTTGCTTGGCACCTTGCTTTATTCGTATATATTTCATATGCCGCTGCTAGAGAGCATGATAGGATAATTAGCTTGCTTCATATTATTACATTACCTCTACTGCGAGAGAGAGCAAGACCGTCCCGTGACCCGATCCGGGCACAAGAGAGAATTGACCACCCTAGCTCTTGCCGATTTCTCAACCGCGCACGTCCGACGCTTCCCTCGAAAAGGGACGATCGCGAGCTTGTTTAGATTCCGAGGGTTGCATTCCTAATTGGAGTCGAGTCCGTGGTCCATCCTGCATCAGTTTGGTATCAAAGCGAGTTTGAGTCTAGGGTGTCTAAAATCAAAAAAAAGTGTCATTTACGGCTAGTCATCGTCTAAGTCGGTCTAAGGTTGCATCGGCATACCACTGTTCGGTATATAAAAAGGTGTTGTCTAAACGTTAGGCTACGCCTATCGGGAAGGCCGCACACTTGCGTGAGTGATCTTCGGATCGATTAACTCCGCCACGTACCGAATCTTGGTCGTGTCTAGGTTAGTAGTCGAGTTGGCATTCCAACTTTGCATTACTTAGGGTCGTGTCTAGTGTTTTGTCCAAGTGTCGGCGTGGCCATCCACTAGCTTCCCCGTGTCCCATGGATTACCGAACACCCGGATCTTATCCATGGTGGCGATACTATTTAAAATGGAAGGACCACCCGAACCACCCCAAAAGGCCCGAAGCCCGTGACTTCTATGGCTCCAAAAACTCGAGTGACTACTTAGAGTGGGAAGCCGTTATGGACGACTACTTTGAGTGTTATCTTATGTTCGGTCCCGCGCAAGTCGACTTAGCAAAAAGGTGACTTTTCTATGAAGCCGCCGAAACATGGAGGGACATCAAGTACTTCCTGGAAGATAGGAGGCTAAGGCCCATCGAGTCATGGTGGGATATGAAGAGAGCGCTTAGGAGGGTCTACCTTCCCCGTCCACCTACCTCCAACTACGGGGGTCATACCACTAGCCATCCCCACCAACTCACCCGCTATCAAGTGGGCCACACCTCCAACCAACCTCGCCCCTTCACCCCCATCCAAGCCCTCCAAAGCAACCCCACTCAAGTGGTCCGCCCCGTCGCCTCCAACCAACCTCCCCATGGCTTCCCCATCCAATCCCACCCAAGCACCTCCAACCAAGTGGAAGCCCCGCTTCTAGTCGAGTCTAGGTCCACACTCGAGCCGAGAGCTGAGGAGCAAGTCCACTCCGAGGTCCCCACTCCAACCCGCTCCTTTGAGGAAATCGAGAAAAAGTTTTGGGATTGGTTGGAAAGGACACGTGCTTCTTCACCATCCATGAGTGCTCCATTGTCATCTACTTCCGAACTTTATTCGGAACCATCTTATTTGGAGCCACCAAAACCCGAGCCACCCGTGTTTCTTACGGGAACGCTATACATAGCCAAGCCACTTCTTAGTTGGCTCAAGGATGGCTTGGTCCCACGTATTGACCCTTCTATGGACGCCACCTTACCTATAGTGCCCATCAACTCCTTCCACACTACCTTTCGGTCTATTCACCATGTTGATACATTGGATGACCTTATTATGGGATTAGACGCGCAATGGAAGTTGACGCATTTATTGGCCTGAAGCTTTGACCAACCCACTAGCCGTAGCTTCACCCATCTGGCCTTAGGGTCCATTACCTCCATGTGCACCGTGGGTTGTATCACCACGGAGGTTCTCTTATTCCTCCCCATGTCGGCCGAACCCGACTTCATACCCTTTCGTCCGAGGGAGGAACCATACATCCTACACATGATCACCGTCCCACCAACAATGGATGAAGGTGACTATCCACACCTTCAAGACTTCTACACCGGGGACCGTGACTTGTGGGAAGCTACCACAAGGGGTCATACCTTCTTTGATCCCTTTGACCCATTCCCTAGTGGGCCCCTTGACCCACCTTATATACTTCACTTCTTCAAGGGAATCCACTACCACACTCCTTCCCCATGGGCCGGGTCATCTACACCCGCCAAGCCCGTTCACTTGCGAGATACACCATCCTCTAGGGGAAAGGAAGAAGATGCATTTGGAACCCCTGGCCCTCCCACCTCTAAGTCCAATATGCATGCATGGCCCACTTTAGGAGGTCTAGGAATTCCACATTCCGCCAACCACCGGTTACGTCTAATGCATGCATGGCACACATTCGGGTGTCCTGGTCCGCCGTCACCCATGTACGGGTCGGACTAACATTAGGTGTGTCTAGGGTCTTGTGTGTATGTGCATACATCGAGTCGAGTCAGTTTGTATGCTCGCGTTGTTGGCCCTTCCGAGTTCGAGGCTTGTCGGACTATTGTGATCGGTTCTACCTCATATCGGATCCAGTCACATAAGGGACAAGCAGTGATTCCAAGTGAGTCTTCGAGCCGCCTTCCCTCATTTGAGAGTGACCCCACCCCGGAGTGTCCACCTCTAGCCTCATTCCCATGGTAGCGTGTGCATATCAAATCTATATGGGGTGAGCAGGTGTCGATTACTTGGAGTGGAGCGTACTCCGTGCTTCCAGGTACGATGACGGATCCGCCGACGTCACGAGCAGCCGCACCCCTTACTCGACGGGGTCGAGTTCCTCCCACCCGGGGAGAGTTGATGGGAATCGATGCTGAGCATTGAAATTTTTATTTTGCATTTGCGTCTTTAGTTTACTTTTATATCCTTGAGAAAGTATATGTGCAATTGTAAGGCTTTGTAAGTAAATGTGTCATTCCCTACGATTGTGTGGGTTTTTATGCAAATTGTCAGTAGGTCCAGCAAGGGGGCCCTCACTCCTTCTCCATTGATCCACATAAGTCATATGGGTCCATGTGGGGCTGGTCAAAGTCTTAGGTGGCATCTAGAAGGTCAATTGGACACATGGGAGACAAGTGGTTGAAAATGTCAAAGGGAGGCCACCTACCTTACCTACCTAGTCAAAGGAGTGTCCCCTCCATATGTAATTTATTTATTTTGGGTTTTTGATCACATGGGGGAAAAAATAGCCTATTTCCCACGAAATTCCCAGCCCCCCACCCCTTGACATTCTCTATATAAGCCTATGTATAGTGTCATTAGAGAATTAATGAAGAAATTATGTGAAAATTGCTTGAAGCAAGAAGGGTGTGCCCTCTCTCCTCTCTCCCTCTAGTTTTCCTTCTCCATCATCTGCATTTCAGGGTTGTGAACCCTTCTATCTTAGCCCCTCCACATCTAATTTCAGTCTGTGCCGCCGCCGCCGCCGTTCGTGCCGCCATCGAGCCGCCACGAGTCACCGTCCGAAGTTCTATCCAGGTTCTATCTTGTTGGATAGAAGGCCACTCCGAGAATTTTAGCTCCCAATTCTCTCCTCTTCTGGAGCTGATATTTTCAGGGTACGTTCTAGGGTTCATTATAACCCTTCAAAAAATTAAAAAAAATTATAGTCCCTTTTTATAATTTTACATTTTCGTGCATCTCCACCCACCAGTTCTGCCTTTTGTTCAGATCCAGTCACAGCCACCCTGAGTTTCACCTTCTTGGTCCCCTTTTTGATTTTTTATGGAACCCCAAAAATTACTGGAGGTTCTTCCCACCATCCCCTCAACCCAAGCATTTTCGTGGAATTTCCACAGGCCACTACCTATTTTTGAAAATTTACTTTCAGATCCCTCTATAGTTCTACCTAGCTCTGTCCAGATCCGACCACCCGCCAGTCTAAAATACTTTTTCCCACCCAAATCTCAACAAAACCTTTCATAAAAAATATTACCGTTTTCCTCTCCCTCCCCTCTATAACTTTCATAAAGAGCTCGAAGTCTGAATCTAAGGTCTACCCCTCGGTCAAAGGCAGTTCCTAGGAAACTACTCTGCTGTTCTGAGATTTCAAGAACTATCCAACAGCAACTTCAAAAATCAACAAAGGCTACATCCATGCAGATCCATTTCATCTCTCTGGTCCTAGTTTGAAGGACTTCAAAAGAGCTTTCCAACGGTATCTCTTGTGCCTAGGTCCGACATCAGGATTGATCGCATCAGCCGATTGTGGATGGGCATAAATCCCACACAAAATCACAAGAGAATAAATGATGTGAAAAAAAACAAGAAGATGGGAGAATAATGATAATTAATGCATAAATAAGGGGAGGAAAAAGCTTGCACGTGGTGCAAATACGGAGATGTGATCACCAGAGGGGTTACCTCAATAAGAAGAAAAAGGGATCACGAGTACCTGGTGGAAATTTGGGTGCGGGCTGATGTGGGGTTCCTCCTTCGCCTTCTATCGGCCGGCCGATGAAGGGGGTTTCTCTTAATTGATTACCTTGCAAAAAGACAATGAAACAAACAAATAAAGAAGTGAATCAGCCAATGTGTAGAATCAATCCCAAATAAAGAATATGACGTTGAAAAATGAAATCAACATGCGCACCTCTTTTTGTTTTTTTTTAAACCCCTAGAGAAGAGCTAGGGAAGGAGATATGATATGATAATGATGATGATAGGACTTAATGCAACAAGAACGACTGACTGTGGGACGAAGGATGATATGCTCACAAACAAAATAAACGAAAATAAAAGAACCCTGCTATCCCTGATGACAGTAAAGGGAAACCATGTGAAGAATATGTTGATGGGAAGAAGAGGAAACAGTGGACACGAGTGAACTCCTATGAAAAGGATGCAGAGGAACGACCGCGCAGGAAGAAGAAAGAAAACTCTGCTCGTACAGAACCTGCAATCTTTTTTCCTCTATATATGTGGGTGTTCAACCTTATGACGATCGATCCAGGCTTCCTTATATAAGATTCCAATCGGATGTGATCAAACAAGGGAAGATAAGAACGGGCAAGGAATATCCAAGGAAAGGATTAACATCGAGCAAGAGGTTGAAACAAGGCAGGGAACTGTGAGGGAAAGATGGAAAAAGGCAGGACTCCGAACTAAAACACGACTTAGATACGGGCGTCAATTCAGAATTGACGACCTACATCAAGACGTTACTCAAAACACGACCTCTATCAAGGGCGTCACTTCTTGGATCTAATTTTGGCAATAGAACTTACTTTGTTTAAAAATCATGAGAACACGCCTAGGATAGAGGCGTTAATTTAAAACACGCCCTGAGGAAGGGCGTTAACCAATAATTAAATTGATTTTGCATTTACTTTAAAACCGGATGATACCAGGAATTGACGCCCTGACGTTTAGTCGTCCTTTCTTGAGAAAACGCCCTAGATAAGGTCGCTATTTAAATAACGCCCCTCTTCAGGTTGCGAATCACAAAAATGCAAAATAAACAGACCCACACACAAGAAAATAGAAAAACTTCATATTATGAATATATTGAAGTTCACTTTGGGGCGTCATTATAGTGATATGAGATTTGATCAACATAGCGTCATTTTTGGCGTGTCTACAGCTGTCCCGCCTTGGCGTCTGCTTTGGAAGGGAGTGAGACGAAAATGGAGTGAAAGTGCAACAAAATGGAATGAAGTGGAGCGAACTGATAAGTAGATGCCAAGGTGTGATTTGACACACCTCAGACACTAAACAATGGAAATCTTTCCAAGATTCTGAATGAAACAACTCCGAGTGATTCCAAGGAAGCATCGATTTGCTGGATAAAGGAGATTAAACTAAACAAGTAAAAATAATGTAAGGCAAAAGGTGTGTGCGCGGGCACGATAGGGAAAGACCATTGGAGAGCGGTTACCAGCCAACGTGGACGTGCTACAACCAAGGTAAATTTGCAAGAAAATAAAGAGAATTGAGATGGAGATCCAACAAAGGGACACTTTCAAGGAACCAGCCTGAGCGGCTTCAGATAGAACAAAGTACTTGATTTGGAGTGGAATATCTCATGTCAACTCAATCAAGAGCAAGTGACCTTCATTATTGCCATAATATGAAGATTTTTAGCACGAAACTCAAAGTCCTATATGATGCATGCTGGGCTAAAAGAAAAGATAAAACAAACTAAAAATAGAAAATAATCAAGGATAATATTGCTAAGCCATCTAGATTTGGTCAAGAATCCAAGTTTCTGAGCTAACACTAAGCCGAAGCCCGTTTGTCCGTGCATCAACTCAGAAAGTGGAACCATCGTCCCAAACCTTGAACGACTCAACGGCCTATCCGTGTGATCAAGACTCTCTTGGAATCATCATCATTTTTGATGAAGGGGAACTCAAATTCCATATTCATCAGAACCACAAGGTCCTTGATATGCTATAATAATGTAGATATCCTATAATTACAATGCTTACACCGAACAAATACAAGATGATAAGTGCGATGTTATTTCCATGAGCAACCCAGGCGCCTCTAATCTGCAAACTTCTGCACTTTGAAAATTCATCAGTTTTCGAAATTCAAGATAATCAAACATAATTTTCTATTTAAATCATGATATGATCATAAGTGCTTAATTAAAAAATAATTCAACGAAATAATAGCACTTAAGTTCATTAACACACATGAATATCTAAATTCATAAGCTCATAAAAACACGCCTGCACCGAACAACGTCAAATCATGAAAAAGTGCCTTAATATGTAGTCGTTAAAACATGAAACACGCCCTTCAGCAAGGCGTGAAACCCATCGAGAGGCCAAAGAGTAAACGACCTACTAAAGGGCGTTACACAAAACACGACCTCAGCAAGGTCGTCAATTCAGAAATTGACGCCCTAACAAAAGGCGTTAATCAATCCAACGCTTCTGTTTCCAAATCGAAAGCAAAATCAAATCCTAATAGCCCTCAACCTGCTAACTCCGAACAACCTTAAGCCCTCTTCAAATCTTTATAAAAGAAAGGCTGCTTTCCTCAACCTAAAGCAACCTTTTCTCTGAACCTCCGTAGCTAGCTCTGTTCTCTTTTCTCTGTCTGTTCTTCTCCCGCAGGCACTCGTCCGAGCTCCTTCTGCAAAGCCAAAAAAACAATGGAGAGGATGATTAAGAGACCTAGGTCTTCCACCCCTAGGTTTACTAAAATCCAAGGGCACATCTGCAGCCGAGTTGCTCAACATCAGGTTAGTGAATTCCTCTGCTTTTCCCTCTGCTTATATCTTCTTTCTTTTCGTCTTATTGAATCCTTCTGTCAAACTGCTTCTTACATATGCTCACGTCTGGCACTATTGGCACGGTTTATGTTTTCTTTCCATAGGACTACCCAAATGTCCCTGGTGCTAGGAGATTTACAAAAGTGAAGTTGTTGCCCCTTATTCTCTCCAAGTTCTTCTCTGACATGAGAGTATACCTAGCAAGATGGCACCTTTTGGGCCTAGTAACCCATGCCAAGCACTATGACCAAATTCACTTAGATTGGGCTGCCATAGGAGCATTGATTGAACTTTGGCATCCTTCCACTCATACCTTTCTCTTCTCGACATTTGAAGCCACCATCCTATTGGAAGAGCTAGAGTTGATCTTAGGCTTGAAAAGAATGAAACAAGGAGAAGAAGAAAAGATGGCCATCATGTCAAGGCCAATCTCCTCTCATGAATTGCTAACCTCATTGATATCTAGCCCAAACATAGTGAACCAAATCAAGGTCACTAAAGGAATCAATCTCTTGAAGCTTGCCTCATGGGTGTACAAGAGAGCGGATCAAGCAAAGGAAGAGGAGGAGATAGAAAAGATAGCAAAGGCCTTCGTGGTGTGCTTAGCAGGCGCACTCTTGTTTCCATCCACGGAGGACTTTCTAGAGGAGGCCCAATTGAGCGCGGTGATGAGCTTATGGGAAGAGGGAAGAGCCGGACCGGCTATCCTAGCCTATCTCTATAGCGGGCTTACTTCGGCGGCGATGGGAAGGCCCATATACGGGTGCATGCTAGCACTCTCTAGTTGGGTTGATCTACACTTCAAATTCGATCCATGTGGCGAGGCCCAACAACCCTCAAGAATCTTTTCAAAAAGCCCACTCTCTTACATGACCGGTTCGTTAGGAATAAGCAATAGGGTGATGAACCGGATTCCTCAAGTAAAGAAGAGAGGGGATTGGAGAGAGCACCTAGAGGTAATGCCAAAGAACCTCTTTACATGTGCCCCGGGTGTACTCAAGATGCAGGAACTTCGTGCACGATTCTCCACCGGCACGGACCTTCGTCTCATCGGCGCTTCGGACTTCGTCTTGTACAACTCTCACAGATGCCTTCCTCAAATCGGACTTCCAAGGCAACATCTAGAAGACGTCTCTCATCTCCCTCCAATCAAATCAAGAGACCTAGGCAGCAATGAAGATGGAGAAGAGGCTATCACAATCCAAGCCCTATGGAAGATTAGCAAACCTCATCAACCTGTAGAGAGTTTGGAGGAAGACAAAGATCAGTGGAAAAATTATGTAACAGCTTTGAGAAAGCTAAGACCCAAGGTGGCTCATTAAGCATTGTAATATCTCTTTTCAAAGTAATAAAAATGATTGTTTTCTAATTGAGCCTTACTGCTGTGCTTCAGATCAAATCCTTAAATAACCTGTCGTTCTGTTACGAGTAACGCCTCAAGCAAAAGCGTGAATTCATAAAAGGACGCCTTCATGATAGGTCGCTTCCAATATTCCTGTTCACACATTTGACGCCTTCACCAATAGGCGTTACTTAAATAACGACTTGGAACAGGGCGTTAATCGATTCAAATTCCCAAAATATATTCGTTGAAATTCCAAAAGTAACGCCCTCAGAAAGTCACGTTTCAATCAGGTAACGCCTCTATCTCAGGCGTGAGTAAAAACCATAATAATTACTTCGATCACATCAATCAACGCCCATTGAATGCGTCTGACGACGGTTATCATTCCCCATGTAAATAAAATTGACGCCTCGAGAAACGTCGTCTAATTTATAAACACGCCCATGTCATAGTCGTGACTTCCACAAAAAACGCCACTTCTCAGGGCGTCTCTTCTTTTCGAATGCTAAAAAGGGCTTTCCCCCTTTCTTCTTCTTCCTCCGTTCCATTTTTTCTTCTTCTCATTCTCTGCAACCCTAACCGAACCGAAGCCCCCCTCCCCTCTTCTCTTCTTCTATCTCTATCTCTCTCTCTATCCTTAGCCCTAACCATGGCCAGGGGCGGTTCAGTCAAACGGCAGAGGGTGGCCGCTCCCGAGGTGGTTGATCTGGGCGACGACGCCCACGGTGAGGAAGGGGCCATCGTGGCGGTTGAAGATGAGGCTCCAATGGAGGAGGCCGGCGACGAGGCCGGAGGAAACCAAGAAGCCCACGAGGAAGGCGAAGGAGAAGAAGACGGCGAAGGCGAAAGGGGTGAAGAGGAAGAAGGTGGCGAGGAAGAAAGCGGTGAAGAAGGAGAAGGAGAAGGAGATGAACCACCGCCCGCGGCGGTGATCCTCCCCCGTGCCGGCCAACTGCAGCGGCCACGGCAGCCAAGGCCTCGACCACAAAATCAGAAGCACAAGAAGGTAAGCCTCAAACCCTTTTCCAATTTTATTTATTTTAATTTCATTTTTTCCTGATTTTCCATAGCCCTCGGGTATAAACCCTGCAACCCGAAAAGAAGGCGCCCCCAGGGGCGTCGCGATCTCAAAATACACGCCCAACCCAAGGGCGTTAATTATATTGTTTTCATGAAAAAATAATTAACCCCATAAGAACACGCCCTAAAGCATGTCGCCCAATTAGATTTACATATTATGCTATTAATTTTCGCATGCTGTTATTTTTATTCCATTTTCTGAAAAACTGGAAACCACGCCCCACACCAGGGCGTCAATTCTAAACAGACAACCAAACCAGCGGTCGCCCAATCATTAATTCTTTGATTAATTTAACGAACCCAAATTGAAAACGCCCTACTCAAGGGCGTGAATTGAAAAACCTTTAGGATTTTTAGAAATTAACCACAAACACACGCCCAACACAGAGGCGTTTCATAGATGAAAAATGACCTAGGGTAGGTCGTTATTTAGAAGCTCAAACAGAACCACGCCCCCCTTAAGGGCGCAACTTCAACAAAAAATGACCTGAGGAAGGTCGTTAATTCCAATAACACCAATATTCATCCTGGGGCAATCAAAATGAAATAAGCATGAATAATCACAACAATTAAGCGAAAATTCTTATTTTATGCATGCAGGGGCTGATGAGGACGCTGGGCCTCCACCAGGAGTGGATTGAGGTAGGCGAGCCGTGGGGCATCGGGAAGAAGACGCGCGGTCGTACAAAGGCGACCGACTGGAGGGTACGATTCGAGGAGCAGCACGCCGACTGGCAGCGTGGCGGGACCAGAGTCACCTCTCGCGCGACTGACAGCTCCGAGTACCTCCGGCGCTATTGGGAGGTATACGCCGACCGACCCCAGATGAGGGTCTTAGGGGTATGTATGAATGCACTTATTTCTAAATTAAATGCAAATGCTTATGTGACTATCATGCGACTAACATGTGATGGATGCAGGATGCGTGGGACATAGCGGCAATAGATGCCCAGGCCCACCTACACAGCCTGGAGGACCAGCTGGCCGCCACACGGGCAGACCTAGAGACCCTGGTGAGTGTTTAAATTATTTCTATATGCAAATGTATTTTGTTTTTGTTGAATTATTGATGATTAGCCATTGACGATCTCAATGAATGCAGCGTGCCCAGCAGGGAGCAGTGAGGAGAGACCCAGGGGAGGCCTCCAGCTCGAGAGGGCCCATTGCAGAGGTGACTGCACTGGCAGAGCGGCTAGCGGGAGCAGTGGCATGAGCCGAGGCAGCGGAGCGCGACCTCTCCTTACGGGTAAATTCCAAAACACCAATCCATTCAAATATTGTTTATATAATTGTGCACTGATGAAATTCATTTTACAGACTGAGGAGCTTCGAGCCGCTCTTACCTGCGTTGACAAGGGCTTCCGCACGACGAGCGCACAGGTGAGTGGTTCAATTATACATGGCTTGAATTGTTAGATTATTGAATTTAATTATGGAATTGATGACTTGTTTACCTGTTTGCAGGTGACACAGCTTCAGGCAGTACGTACCGAGTTGGCGATCCGTGATCAGCGGATCTCAGAGCTTGAGAGGTCCCTGAGGCGACGAGAGGAGCTTCCTCAGGACGTGGCCGAGCTACGCGTGGCGCTTGAGCTGGAGAGACGGGAGCGTGCCCAGAAGCGTGAGGAGCGTGCTCGTGAGCGGGAGGAGCACCAGGCGGAGCGTGCCCGGTTCCAGGAGCAGGTGGCGGCATGTGAGCGAGAGCTGGCGGATTCGAGGACCCAGTTGATCCTTTCCCAGGAGCGGCTGCGAGTGTCCGAGGAGCGTCTCCAGCAGGACGCGAGCGAGCGCGGGCTGCGGGGTACTCCTTCACCAGCTCCACCTTCGTGGCGGGTTCTTCCCTCCGAGAGAGGAGCGAGGCAGGGGGACACGTTCGGGTTCCGGCTTCTTCACGGGGGCCCATGCCTCCTCCACCAGTACCAGCTCGGGACGGTGAGGAGGAGGTTGAGAGTAGGAGAGAGGAGGGTGGAGGCGAGAGCTGAGAGACTTACTTGTACTCCTCCACCCTCACACCCGTACATGATAGCCATGAGAGATATATATATAGATCGAGATTTTTGTTACCTGAGCACTTTGTGTGACTGTGGCCTCGTGTTTGTGTACCTTCTTCTTTCCACGTTCTTCGTGTTTGCTTTACTTTGCCCTGTACCAGCAGCTGTGGTTTTTATTTGAACAAAATAGGTTAATTCATCTGTTCGACTTGGCCCCTTGCCCAATAAGCAAGGGGTGGCAATATTTTGACCTTAATGACGGGTCAAGGGGCCAAGCCTTTAATCAAGATAAGGCTTAATGAAATAGCTGATAACGGGAGATGCATCATGCAAGGCACACATATGCAAACCATAAATAAAAGATGCCCATGTAAAAGAATGCAAGCATACTTGGAGAATGCATTTTTTTCCTCATTTATTATTATTATTTTTTTTTATTTTTTCTAAAAAATGCGCCTTCGAATAGGTCGTTATTCACATAAAAGACGCCCTATAAGACGGCGTGAATTTGAAAAGTGAATTTTATTTTTGAGAAAGTGACGACCTGCGCAGGGACGTTATTTGGAAAGAGACGACCTAAACAAAGACGTTAATTAAATAAAAAGTGCCTTAGCCAAAGGCGTTAATTGAATTATTTCTGTAAAAAAAGGTTGTCAAGGCTATCAAAACCACAGTTCTTACACGGTCACCATCTAAAATTCATTAACCTTTCTTGAGTAATTAAAAGGGGGTCGACGTGCTTATAGTTGACCTGTATTCGAGATTTCACACAGTGCAATTTCTTTAGTTCGTCTTTAACCATCCTGCCAGTTCATGATTTTACCACATAGAAAGGATGGAAGAAAATATAAGGGAAGCCCATAGGGGATTCTGAGATGCTCAAGGCAAAGTTACCTCCCCTACCCTATGCCTGTTGGGGTTCGATCTTTGGCGTAGGGAAATTGTTGCCTTTTTGCCCTTGTTATGTTGCATGCATACGCCCAAGGTTTTCCTTGCGGGGACTTTGCCCTCTTGACATGCTTTTCTTTTCATAACTTGACTTTCACTTTGGAATTGATTTGCATTGATGAAAATAAACCTAATTGTACTTGGGCTTTTGTGGCATTTGTTCCCTTTTGGGCCCTGACTTCCACCTACTAGGGCGGCGGATAGGCTTGGCGCGTCTGCCTCGAGGTCTCCCTTCCTCTCTTATGGGCCGAAGAAGAAGAGAACGGGTATTGTCTTTCACTTTTAGTCAGATTTTTGACTTTCCGTCAGATTTTGCACTGATCGAGCTCAAGAATAAAGCGTGTAGTGTGTGCGGGAGTCAACCCCCTTTTAAGTTAGCAAGACTGATGAATGAATTCTGAATTTTGACCTTTCGGACCTTGATCCTTTGTGTGCCATGGCACCAATTCTGTTCTCTTTTTGATTTTGAAGAATTTCTATTTTTGTTTGCTTTTTGGAGTTTCTATTTTTTTTATCGTTTTCGGAGATATTCCTTTTTGTTTGGATTTTTGAAGACATATATTTATATTTTTTTGGATTTTTGAATCAAGGGTAGTATTTCTTAAGATACAAACCATTCCAAGGATGAGTTAACTCTTCCCCTTCAGCATTAATCAGTTTATAAGCATTACCAAGATAAACGTCTTTTATAACAAACGGTCCTTCCCAATTGGGTTGGAGTTTTGAGCGTGGGCCACCCGGCTTTACAAAAATTCTCTTGATTACCATTTCACCGATTTTAAATTTTCTCTCAATTACTTTCTTTTGATAAAAACGTGAGAGCCTGTTTTGATAAACGCGCGCATGCTCAGCGGCGACCAGACGCTTCTCATCTAGGAGTTCCAGTTGGGCAAGGAGTGAATCCCGACGTTCATCAACAGAAAATTCCTTATCCAATTGTACTCGCAGAGAGGGAATGAGAATCTCGTAAGGGACTACCGCCTCCATTCCATAAGTAAGGGCGAAAGGGGTTTGCCCAGTGGGGGTACGAATGGAAGTACGATAGGCCCAGAGAGCTTCAACTAGCTTGTCTGGCCAGTCCGAAAATTTATTAGCCTCACACGTTTTCTTAACAATTTTGATCAAAGTCTTGTTAGTTGCCTCTGCCTGGCCATTGCCCTGCGGATAATAGGGAGAAGAATGATGCAATGCAATGTTATACCTGTTGCAGAGATCCTTGAGCTCTTGAGAGATAAATTGAGGTCCATTGTCGGTGACGATGGTGCTCGGGATGCCGAACCTCGTGATGATGTTCTTCATTATGAATTTGTAGACTGTTGACGCTTTAATCTCCACGTAAGCTTCTGCTTCCGCCCACTTGGTGAAGTACTCCGTTGCCGTGAGGATGAATGATTTTTGCTTGGTCAGGAGGTTCGAATGACCAAGAGGTCCAATGATATCAAAAGCCCACATGGAAAAAGGCCATGGGGAGGACGTAGGATGGAGTGAAGAAGCAGGAGAATGAATTTTGTCGGTGTGCAGTTGGCACTTAACACACCTTCGAACATAGATGGAACAATCCTCTTCTAGAGTGGGCCAATAGAATCCTAGCCTAAGGATCTTCTTAGCTAGCATCTGGCTATTCACATGACCACCACACACTCTAGAATGCGCCTCTTCCACAACTTTCCAAGATTCATCATCATCGAGGCATCTTAATAAAACACCGGTGAGCCCTCTCCTGTAGAGCATACCTCCCACCAAAACATATCGTTGAGCCACTCTTCTAATTGCTTTCTTTTCTTCTATAGTGGCTTCCTCGGGATAGGACTGATCATTGCAATACCTGGCAATCTCATAATACCAAGGTTTTTCTTCGTCAGCCAGATCTTCTTGCCAATCCAAAAGCATGACTTCCTTACCTTTAAGAGCTTCCTTCAGCTTCACCTTCTCGAGCACTTGATCCCTAATATCAAGGAAAGCACGATCCTTAGTAGCTGGAGTATCACGTTGATGAATTAGAGGAACATGAAAATCACGCTCAGGAGGGAAGACTAAAGCGGAAGCTAAAGAAGCAAGAGCGTCAGCCAAGATGTTCTGACTACGCGGGACATGAACAAAGATTAATTTAGTGAAGAGTTTGGCATAAGCTGAAGCGAGTTCCTGGTAGGGCTTGAGCTTAGGATTGATGGTGCGGCACTTGACAAGCACCTGGCGCAGAATGAGCTGACTGTCACCGACAATCCTCAAATGGGTGACACCATATCGATGAGCGGTTTGAAGACCGGCCAAAAGAGCTTCATACTCAGCTATATTGTTGGTGACGGGGAAAGTGAGCCGAGCAGCAAATGGAATGGTGACCCCTTCTGGTGTTAAAAGAACCATGCCGATCCCTCTTCCTTGAGAATTTAGAGCTCCATCAAAATGTAATGTCCACATAGGATCATGGGGTTGATTAATGGACATTAGTTCTTCATCTGGGAACTCTGAATTGACAGGATCAAATCGGGGAAGAGGGTGGTGAGCAAGATGCTCGGCAATGGCATAACCTTTGATAGCTTTTTGCTGAATGTAAGTGATGTCAAATTGAGAAAGGAAACTTTGCCAGCGTGCTAATCGATCAGTGAGGACAGATCTCTCAAGGAGGAATTTAATCGGATTCATGCGAGCAATGAGGTGAACTTCATGAGCTAGGAAATAGTGTTTTAACTTCTGAACTACCCATACCAAAGCTGCACAAGTCTTTTCCATGGCTGAGTACCTCTGCTCACAGGGGTTAAGAAGCTTAGACAAGTAGTATGCTGCCCTCTCCTTACTTTCTTCATCCACTTGAGCTAGGACAGCACCTACAGAGTCATCCAGGACAGAAACATAGAGAATAAGTGGCTTACCTAGAATTGGCGGCCTTAGGACAGGAGGATTGGCCAAATAATCCCTCAATCCGTCAAAGGCTGCCTGACACTTGTCATCCCAATTAAACTTGACTCCCGGCTTAGTAAGCTCGTAAAACGGCCTACATCTTTGTGAATGCTGAGAGACGAAGCGGCGAATAAATTGCAACCTCCCGATTAATCCTCGAACTTCCTTCAAATTCTTGGGAGGAGGCATATCTCTAATGGCCTTTGCCTTGTTGGGATCAACTTCAATTCCCCTCTTGCTAACAATGAAACCAAGCAATTTCCCTGAAGAAACGCCAAATACGCACTTCTTGGGGTTCATCTTCAAATGATATTCTCGTGACCTTCGTAAAACCTTAGCCAGAACCCCAGGATGCTCAATCCTTGTCCTTGATTTTACAACCAGGTCATCCACATACACCTCAATATAAATATGAATCATGTCATGAAAAATCGCCATCATAGCCCTCTGGTAGGTGGCTCCAGCATTCTTAAGTCCAAAGGGCATGACCACATAGCAATAAGTCCCCCATGGTGTAGTGAATGATATTTTCTCTTGATCCTCTTCAGACAGACGAATTTGATTGTAACCTGAAAAGCCATCCATAAAAGAGAGAGTCTCAAATCCTGCCGTATTATCAATCAGAACATCAATATAAGGGAGGGGGAAGTCATCTTTAGGACACGCTCGGTTGAGGTCCCGGAAGTCTATACAAATCCGAACCTTCCCATCTTTCTTCATAACCGGGACAATGTTAGCCACCCAATTGGGATAGAGGACAACTCTAACAAATCTAGTATTGTGGAGTTTATCGACCTCTTCTTTCATCTTTAAAGCCATGCTAGGGTGGAAACGCCTCAACCGTTGTTTGACCGGGACAGACCCTGGCTTAAGTGTAAGACGATGTTCAACGCAGGGTCTAATCCCGGCATATCCTCATAACTCCAAGCAAACGTGTCCTTGTATTCTTGAAGAACTAAAATGAGCGCCTCCTCCTCGGAGGGCGGCAAATTCTGGCTAATGAGGACAATCCTAGGGTCTTCCTCGGTACCCAGATTAATTTCTTTGGTAGGTTCTTCTACGGAGGCTGATGGTTCGTCGAATCTTCTCATACCACTAGCAAAAGCATCAGCCTCGTCCTCATATTCTTCATAACTTTCATCCCCCTCTTCAATAGGGTCTTCATCATTCATAATTTCATAAACGCCCAAACCCTCATAAGAAGCAACATCATCTTCAAATTCTAACTCTGGCAGGATAATTGGATCTTCCACAAACTCAGGGATTGCTAAACAAGCTTGGCATCTGATAGCCAATTCTAATAAAAATCTGCGAGGAATCTCCTTACCCTTGGATTTCTTATGTGAATCTACCCCCATGAATTTTATTAGAAGAAGAGGAAGAAGAGGAGGAGCGACTAGCCTGAGCAGAAAGAAAAGAAGGGGGTGAAAAAGCGGATACAAAAGGTGATACAGAAGAAGACCCCTCGCTGGAGGGGGAAAAGAGATCTATCAAGGAATCTTGAAAGAGCGGCCCCTGGGTTTGGATACACTCGAGAAAGAGATAAGAAGTCTCCTCAACGAGATGGAGGATTGGAAAGTTGAAAAATTAGTGTTTTTTTTTCGTTTTTATCTTTTTCTTCATTTTTATTTTCTTTTTCAAGGAGAAAGCAGTGTGATGGGAGAATAGTAGGAGGAGTGGAAATTGCAAGATTAGAGAAAGATTTAATCAATGATGGCCCATGGGGGGGCGAGATGGAGATTTTAGAAAATTGCTCGAGGAGCAATGGAGGAATCGGGAGAGAAACTCGGATTGAATTTGGAGCAAAACAGATTGTAATCGGAGGCGGTCTTGGCACACGACCAAACCAATGAGAATGTAGAGAAGCAAGCACAGATGGATGTAGCGAAGTGAGAGAAAAGAGGCTGGCCCACAGCCTGTCCACAGTGAAACCTTCTTCAAAGGGGACATCTGGGTCCCCAGTATCTGTGTAGTCACTTAGCAGCTGCCTCTTGTCTGTGATCACTGCTGGCATTTCAATCAATTCCTGTATTAATGGAGGCCATTCCGGATCAGTCGGCATGAAGAGGCGGCTCAAAGAAATAGTAATGTCATTCATGTCGAACCACCTGTACCAGTCACATTCTGGATCACCAATTTTCATTCTTTTGTCTGGCCTAAAAGACTCCAGGGCTTTGTAGGTAGTCAGTGGGGCAATGTGACGAGCAAACTGTCTGGCGTGAACATCTTGATAGTTAAGCAATGAAGTAATTATGGTAGTCTGCTCATTATTCTGAACGCCACTAGTAACAAAATGTGTCTTTAGTGTCCAGGAGAGTGGCTGGCGATCAGTCTTCAAAGTAGAAGTCATAAATGCCCATGGCTCTTCTTTATTTTTGCTTGGCCCTTTATAGCCTAAACCGCCTCGTACAAGCAATTTTTGCGGCTTAATGGGCCTAGTCCTGCCCTGACAGTTGGCACCCAGACCTTTGCCATCTTGATACCCCATTTTTAACAGAATGTTCCAGTCGGGGGTATTAATCATGCTCTTTTTCTTCTTTCCCTTAGAAGGCAGGGGTGTCATAGCAACCGTGGTAACAGTTTCAGATGGCATTGGCCGTGGACGGGGAACGTCCAGCACAGATAACAGTGGCTTATTGGCAGGCCAAATAGAAGGGACTGATGAAGCCGCATGAATATCTTCCTCTGGCAGAATCGGCATGCTGGTCACCTTGATAATACGGCCCTTGTGTGGGAATTTGAGACACTGGTGATTTGTAGAGGGCACCGCATCAAGCTGCTGGATGTACGGGCGGCCAAGAATGCCATTAAATGTTGGATCCATGTCCAAGATGTGAAAATCTGCTGTGATGGTGGCAGGACCCAAGCTAACTTTCAATGTGATCATGCCTAGAGGAGGCTTCTTCGTGTTGTCATATGCAGTGACCGTTATGGTGGTCGGCCGAATCTGGCTTTCTGGTATGCCACATAACTTCAAGGTGCTCGGTGGTAAAACATTGATGGATGCCCCAGTGTCCACCAGACATTGCTTAACAGCCACCTTATTGATGTCGACTGTAATGCATAAGGCATATTTTCTTGCTGAGATTGGTGCCAGTTCGTGCTCATGAAAAGTAATTGCCGGCTGACTGCTAGCAGGTGTTAACACTGTGACTATTTGCTCAACTGGAATGTCTTCATTAACCATTACCTTCTGCAGATATTCCTTTAGAGCCAGCTGATGAGTGGTGGACCGTTTGATCAATTCCAAGATCGAAATTCTTGCCAGAGTCCAGTCCAAATGTTTTAACAAATCATATTGAGTGCCCGGTACAGACCCTTGTTCTTGTTCTTGCTCTTGCGGCCCCTGTACGGGCTCTAGCTCTCTTTGTGGAAAAATACGGTGGAAAATCCGTCCGCTGCGGAGCGGCGCCACGCCTTGTAGAGCCTCTATCGGGGCAAGTGTGGGAGGAGGATTAGAAGAAGAAGAAGAGGGAATGCCGGCGGCGGTGTTCAACAATAGGGGTGCCCCCGTAGGAGGCGTGGGAGTAATGTTTAGCAAAGATGCCCCCATGGGAGGCGCAGGAGAGTGATTTGACGAAGATGCCCCCTCAGGGGGCGTGGAAGTAGAAAGGGATACCCGAATGCGAGGAGCATTGGCGGGTGGTCTAAGAAGAAGAGATCTGGGTATGAGAGGTGGGGGAACTGATGGCGGAGGAACCCTTGTTGGTGTAGGAGTGGTAGAGGGTGTAGCGGGTGCTAGCGGTGAGCGAAGTAGGAGTGGCCTGACGGCGGAGGTATAGAGTTGGTGGTGGAAGGTGGGGTTTGTCGTGCGGTAGGTTGTGGAGGTGGCAAATGGGTAAGAAGAGAGCGGGCCGGTAAGGCCGTAGAACTGGTGGAGGTAGATGGGTTGACGGGATGTAGAAGAGGACGTCCCGATAGGAGAGTAGAAGAAGAAGGAAGGGTGCGCAAAAGGCGCGGAGGTTGATTTTGATTCGGATCATGATGAAATGCCCCGATAGAGGCGTTTTCTTCGTGCCATCCCTGTCCTCTCTGCACTTCGTAGAGTGATGTGACAGGGTTCACATGCTGATTAGGGGCGTGCTCTGGCAATGGATTACGGACAATCCCCATATCCTGCTGGGGTGCTGGAGCTTGCTGTGGTTGAACTTGTTGTGGAGCGGGTTGCTGAAGTTGTTGATTTTGCTGTTGCCGAGAAGCCCTTCTTTCTTTCATAGCGGCTATGAATTGTCTCATCTCATCCCATTTGATGTCACCCTGGTCATTTAGATCGTAGATGTAATCTCTGAAGTGGAAGCAACGATCAAGGTTGTGACCAGGGCCGCGATGAAAAGCACAATAACGGGATGTGTCAACATTAGCGGGCCACACAGTTCTTTCCCTTGGCAAGGCGAGCAAGTTGGCGGCCATCAGAGCATTAAAAATATCAGGGAGACTTTCGGGAAGTGGAGGATAGTGGTCCCTTTTGGGGCCAAGTGGTGGTCTCCGTTGTTGTTGTTGGCCGTAGTTGGCAGGTGGGGGCATTTGATGGTATTGTGGTGGAGCTGGAGGGTCTACGCGGGGGGCTTGGTTTTGCGGTGGAGCGAAGGAGTGTTGAGGTGTGAATTGGGGTTGTGGAGTAGGGTTAAAATGAGAGTTCTGTCATGGAGGCGGTGGTGGACGTGGGTTAGCTTGACGGTGGGGGTTGCCAACTGCGCCGACTTGCTCATTTGTGACGGTGCCCTCAGTTGTGGGCCCGCTGTTAACATTGGTGGTTTTCTTAAACAGCCGAGGCTTCGGCTCAAACATACCCATAATGGGCGAATCCTTCATCTGTGTCTGGATGTAACGAGCCCTCTCATAGAGCTCTTCCATAGTAGTCAGCCGGTTCATGGCCAAAATATGGCGGAATTGAGGAGTTGCATTAGAAATAATCATCTTTACTTGCTCCTGTTCCGACAAAGTGTCTTTCAGCTTCTCGGCCATCGACCGCCATCTATCAGCAAATATGATGAAGTCCTCCTCAGACTTCATTTTCTCTGCAACTAAATCTGTAACGGACAGAGAGGGTCCAACACGGTCTCTATACTTTTGCAAGAATTTCCTTTGGACAACATCGAAGTCACTGGCATCAGCTGGCTCCAAGGAATAAAACCATTCGAGGGCTGGCCCCTCCAGAGATCTTCTGAATAAATAGGCCAGAGAAGCCTTGTTGCCTTGCCAGAAGGAGGTTTCGTACATAAAATCCTTCAAATGAATGATCGGATTGCCAGTTCCATTGTACAGCCGAAAGTTCGGCATCTCAGACGGAGGAAGATGGAAAATTGGCAGAGTGGGGAGCGAGATTTCTGGTGCATTCTTGGCCGCAGTGACTTTCTTAAGCTGTTCTTCCATGTGGGACATCTTCTGAAGTAGCAAAGCATTAGAGTCGGACTCAACTGGGGCCTGAACAAAAGAATGTGGTATAGGCGACCGTAGAATCTGAGGAGGTTGGGGGAATTGGTGCCTAACCGCAGAATAACTCGCCTGCTGGGCTGGTATGGCCGTGACAGGCGTTGGTGGACGAGAGGGGGGTTTATGCAAGACCGCCTGGTCGTTAACGGGGTGATGGCCACTCTCGGCCGGAGGGGGGTTGGAAGACGAAGAGGGAACAGACTCCCCTTTCAAGGCGGCCTGAATAGCTTGCCGCTGGGAGTCATCCAACTGAGATAGTGCATTAATTAAGTCCGTGACATTGAAGGATGGGGAAGGGTTCCCCGAAGTGTTGGAGGGCAAAGTCTAAGAAGAGGGCACAACCTCTTGAGGAGCGGTATCAACCACATGGATTTGAGGATGATGAGACTGAGGGTGAGGGTAATTTCCCTCATAATAGATGGAATCCTGGAGAGGGGTCTCATATTGACCAAAGACATTCTCGTCCTCATCATCATAAGAATACCCATAGCCTGCCATGTTGATGATCTTACCTGAACGGAGTTTCATGTTTTTAAGAGGAGAAACAATTTTATAAAGGCACTATCAAACAAACAACCACTCGATCCAAACAAGCCAAATCACCCAAGCAAGTGTATGCAACCAAGTTGAGATGAACGCAAGGTTTTAGTGTTCCGCTTGAGATTAGAGTAGATTGAATTGTTGAATAGTTCACTTATGTTTGCAATGTGAAACCTAGTTGATCCAAGTGTGACCTCCGGGTCAACTAGATTCTTTCTCTCTCCTCACCAACGATAGGTTCTTTAAACTCCGGGTACTTCGAGGGTACAACCAGCCCGGCGTCCGTGAGAGAATCCACGGGTGCGGGGACTTATGGAGGTCTTGGAAAAGGGATTTTCAGTCCAAAGAGACGGAATGCTCAATGGAGGGTCGTCCTGATTCCAAGATAGGTGTATGGAATCCTAGTGTAGAGAGATGAGGTCTCTCAACCAAATGCCACAATATGCAAAGTAATATGATCAAATCAAAGCAATATAGGCAAGCAATATGACAATCAAACAAACTATCACAGACATCAGCAGGAAGCAAGGTTCTGTAAAATGCAGGAAAGAGACGACCTGGGGCAGGTCGCTATCAGCCAAAGCAACGACAGGGTCACTGTCGTGAGTCACTGTGAGAGGCTATGAGCCAGCAGCGAGAAACAGAAACACGCCTCTGGTAGAGGCGCGAAATATGAAAGGGACGCCTCTGCTGGAGGGTGTCAAATCTGAGGAAGCGCCTTGTGGTGAGTCGCTATGTAATAAAGAACGCCCTGGGGCAGGGCGTGAATTCACAGGCAGAATGATTAAAGCAGTAAGATGATGTAAAGACTTCTCGACGGCAGACGTAACATAAAAATAAGACGCCCTGAATGAAGGCGTTAGAAAACGATAACACGCCCTAGAGGTGGGCGTTAATTCTCAGACAGTATAATGAACGGAAACAAAGCAGCAGATATGCTAAAAGACGCCCTGGAAAGAGGCGTTAATAAACTAAAACACGCCCCGGTGAAGGGCATTAAACCAAAAAGCGCCCTCGTGGAAGGCGTTAATTCAGAGAAATATGCAAACGCAAGCTGGCTGATCCCGGAGTGTGCAGTGTGCACAGTGGAGGGTGCCCGAGGGACATAAAGGAAAGGGTACCGAGGGTACCAAAGGGGAGAGGGCACGCGAGGGTGCCAATGGAGATGGTAATCAAAAAGAAAACAGTGGAGGTCCCACCGTGATCGCCAATTTATGGATGGGCATAAATCCCACACAAAATCACAAGAGAATAAATGATGTGAAAAAAAACAAGAAGATGGGAGAATAATGATAATTAATGCATAAATAAGGGGAGGAAAAAGCTTGCACGTGGTGCAAATACGGAGATGTGATCGCCAGAGGGGTTACCTCAATAAGAAGAAAAAGGGATCGCGAGTACCTGGTGGAAATTTGGGTGCGGGATGATGTGGGGTTCCACCTCCGCCTTCTATCGGCCGGCCGATGAAGGGGGTTTCTCTTAATTGATTACCTTGCAAAAAGACAATGAAACAAACAAACAAAGAAGTGAATCAGCCAATGTGTAGAATCAATCCCAAATAAAGAATATGACGTTGAAAAATGAAATCAACATGCGCACCTCTTTTTGTTTTTTTTTAAACCCCTAGACAAGAGCTAGGGAAGGAGATATGATATGATAATGATGATGATAGGACTTAATGCAACAAGAACGACTGACTGTAGGACGAAGGATGATATGCTCACAAACAAAATAAATGAAAATAAAAGAACCCTGCTGTCCCTGATGACAATAAAGGGAAACCGTGTGAAGAATATGTTGATGGGAAGAAGAGGAAGCAGTGGACACGAGTGAACTCCTATGAAAAGGATGCAGAGGAACGACCGCACAGGAAGAAGAAAGAAAACTCTGCTCGTACAGAACTTGCAATCTTTTTTTCTCTGTATATGTGGGTGTTCAACCTTATGACGATCGATCCAGGCTTCCTTATATAAGATTCCAATCGGATGTGATCAAACAAGGGAAGATAAGAACGGGCAAGGAATATCCAAGGAAAGGATTAACATCGAGCAAGAGGTTGAAACAAGGCATGGAACTGTGAGGGAAAGATGAAAAAAGGCTGGACTCCGAACTAAAACATGACTTAGATACGGGCGTCAATTCAGAATTGACGACCTACATCAAGACGTTACTCAAAACACGACCTCTATCAAGGGCGTCACTTCTTGGATCTAATTTTGGCAATAGAACTTACTTTGTTTAAAAATCATGAGAACACGCCTAGGATAGAGGCGTTAATTTAAAACACTCCCTGAGGAAGGACGTTAACCAATAATTAAATTGATTTTGCATTTACTTTAAAATCGGATAATACCAGGAATTGACGCCCTGACGTTTAGTCGTCCTTTCTTGAGAAAACGCCCTAGATAAGGTCGCTATTTAAATAACGCCCCTCTTCAGGTCGCGAATCACAAAAATGCAAAATAAACAGACCCACACACAAGAAAATAGAAAAACTTCATATTATGAATATATTGAAGTTCACTTTGGGGCGTCATTATAGTGATATGAGATTTGATCAACATAGCGTCATTTTTGGCGTGTCTACATCGATCTCTTCGGAGCGCGCGCCTGAAAACAGAAGCAGCAAATCCGTGGGCACTCTTTTCGACCGGTGCCGATCGGAGCCGCCCGGCCTCCGGTCGGCGAACCAGCGCGCCGCCATCCCAGGAAGCGCTTCCCCATGCGTCCCCACCACAGTGGTGCCACTCCGGTCCCACACGGCCCCACCGACCAGCGCGTGGGCCCCACAACCAGCAGCATACGCCGTCCGAACCGCGTCGACAGGGTGATCAAGTGCAGCCCGTCAACCCGAGATCGGTCCTCCCGGGCCCACTTGTGTAGCCCTTTACCTCCCTGCGTGGAGTGGGCGATATTTCATTGCTGTAATCTAACTCATTGTTGTTACCGGGAGTTATTGAATTCGGCCGGGATCGTCTTCCCCACGCCGAGAGCGTAGAGGTATCGTATTCGCTCCTTGCTTTGCACCTTGCTTTATTCGTATATATTTCATATGCCGCTGCTAGAGAGCATGATAGGGTAATTAGCTCACTTCATATTATTACATTACTGCTGCTGCAAGAAAGAGCGAGACCGTCCCGTGACCCGATCCGGGCACAAGAGAGAATTGACCACCCTAGCTCTTGCCGGTTTCTCAACCGCGCACGTCTGACGATTCCGTCAAAAAGGGACGATCGCGAGCTTGTTTAGAGTCCGAGGGTTGCATTCCTAATTGGAGTTGAGTCCGTGGTCCGTCCCTTATCAGGTTTCACATTTAACAACTCGCTTCCCCGGATTGTGCGTGAAGGGAAAAGCAATGATGCCCCGTGGTATCGGACGTGGACCTCGGAATCCCTGACATGGTCATGATCCGTGCACCTCTTGGGCCGATAGTCCATCAACTTGACCCACTTCTTCTGGGATCCGATCCCGCATCCGCATTAAACTTGCCGTACCTACGGCAGACATCCGTTTGATTTTATCCTCGTCTTCGACGCTACAAATGCGGACTTCTGTCTGAACACGAAATGGTCCGTGAGTGCCCAACATATACGTATCTATGAACATTTTACGGCCCAACGTGGGTTTGTTTGAACGTGACCCGGGATCTTTGTTCTCGCTTTATTACCATGAATTTTAGGCCGTAGGGCCCTTGTTCCCAACAATCAATCAAGGGTGTTCCCCCGTATGGGGGATGTAAATAACGCCGTGGCCTTTACGGCACGGCGGGTTTTGGTCCCGACACAAACTACACAATTGTCTGATTAGTCAGATCGCACGCACCATGGGCTTCCATGAAGCCCGAATAAATCGTCACTTTGTGACTGGCACGCCCTCGCACTAAATAAACGAATGAACCCCGATCAACAAACGAACCGATTCTTTCTGAATTTTAGTGCGTCCACAGGTGGTGAAAGAAATTAAAGGCTCAAGTTGGCCCATGGCCTCCCAGATTTAAGGTGTCATCAAGTCCATCAAAAGTTTATTTGTCCAAATTTCAAATATGTTTGAGAATTAGTAATTTTGTTATAGGCCGAAGTGAACACAATGCCGGAGTCCTTATTATCCTCTTATTACGCGTGTATCTCACACGCCAGCTTTATTGGCCTCGAATTCATGTATACAAATGAAGCACGTTCAATTGATCATTCCTCATGCGTGGATCATACTCGAGCACAAGTTCTATATGGTCCGGGGCAGGCCCACACGCCTTGCCTTAGCATTGGCTAGGTGAAATGTTTATTAACACCAGATATTCTTTGGGGTTATTATTAATCTCGATGTCAATTAGAGAAAAGAAAGCAAATTAAACGGAGAAGCCGGAAAGGGAGTAGATAAATTTCGGCAGCATCTCCCCTTGTCCCTGAGGACTGTAGGGGAGGAAATAAAGACTCGCCCACGGAAAGGTTCGAGACGGCCTCAAAAATCATTGGTGGGCTGAGGACAGCTACCCTTAAACCCGAATTGGGTATGGAAACCCTGAGGACTCGCCTACAACGGGCTCCAGTGACCTAGGGGCAGTGACGTCTGAAATCATGGAGAGGGAGTTTATCATGTTGCCAAGCATTTGGCTTTTATTATTCACTTTCCAAATGGGGATCCCCAGAGACCATACTATGAGGAAGTAAGTCCCTGGGTGCCCAGGGTGACCAAGAAATCCGGTCATCGGCAGCCAATTCGGGGTTACATTAGAAGCTGATTATGACGGCTTAAGCAATGAAATGTATCCCCCCCGGGGGTGATGGGCCCAATGTTCGCTGAAGCGATTGGCAAATCCAGAGAAATCAACCTATACCCTTGATGCATGGGACCCCATATCATGTTGCAGGAGTTCGTGAACCCGTGTATCCAAACAGGTATAGGAAAACATGATAATTTAGTAACTGTGTCATGCCCCGACGCGGAATATCAGGAATGGCAGTAGAAACACTTAATAATAATATGTTGATTTACAGACATGCTATGCTAAAGCTAAAGGTCAACACAACACCATGAACAAAATAACTCCAATTAACTAAATAGTAATTAAAAGATCCACAATCCAAATACATCAACCTAAAAATAATCCAAGAAAACTTCCAACATAACATTCACTTGACTTCAGTACATTTCCTGACTCCAACATTTCGAATCTACTATTACACACTCTAAATCATTACTAGACACATCAACTCTAGATGACTCTTCAGGTTCGTCCAACAGGTTCACTCCAGGGTCGTCACTCTTGCCCATCCCCATCAGTTTGTGAATACTCACCTGAGCTACCTGAAAAGGGGGGAAACAACTAGGTGAGCGAACGCTCAGTAGGTAAAAATAGGCAATTTTAAGTAATTTACCAATTGATTGCGTTTATAAGTGCGAAAAGAAAAGAATGAAATGAAATGACGATATGACAAGTAACATAAGCACGAGTTCATGCACATAACGTAACTGGAAATTGGCCAACAAGCAAGAACTAACCAAGTCAAGGAGATCCAAATAAGAGATTATGTCGTAGACATCACGCTAGTCATGCACTCAGTGCAATGCCTCACCATGTCATTCAAACTCCTCGGGGCACAAGTACTTTTCGGGCGCTCCTCCCAGGACTAGACCGGGCCTTTATGCGTTGGCATTGATTTAATGGATCCAAGATCCCAAGTTATGTCTAGACATTAATCAAGTTATATGTCCAATAATGTCAAAGTATAGAACTTACCTCGGAGAATTCCAAGGGTAAGTGAAGTAGATATTTTGACCAGAAAGTTCAAGTTATCAAGAACCAATAGGTCCTTGTATTCAAACACGAACAACCACGGAAATCATTTTCTGAGAGATACATGGTCCATGTTGGGCCGCTCAAAGAAATGGACGGTCGTTATCTGGACCGCTCAAAAGGGATCGGGCTGAAAGAACAGCCTAATAGAAGCCAAAGATAAATGGTCTACTATGGGCCGTTCACGACAGTAAGGATCTAAAGCCCACGACGATAGTAAGCGGTTTGTACTGGGCCGCTCAGTAACTGAATGATCCATTACGACCCGTGCTAAGGAATGAGCGGGCCGAGACTGTCCGTTCAATTACTAGGCCTGACTGGCAACTAGAATCCACCCAAAATGGGCTCCGGGCTGCCATAAGTGGGGCAAAACTAACCAGGGTGCAGCCCACTATCCACTGGTCAACCTAGGGCTTATTGGGTCGATCAAATCATGATTTGGTCGAAGATGAAACAAGGTCAATAGACCAACAAGAAATGGCATTAGCCAGGAATGCACGGTTCATAATGGGCCGCCTATTGAGTTAAACGGTTCGAATCTGACCGTTCAAAACTCAGTCAGTCCAAATTGAGTCGTGACTCACAACACAGCAATCCAAGCGGTTCGATCACGTGAACAGGTTCAGGTCTTGGTGGTACAACCTGCCCGGCGTCCTAGTGGGAATCCCAAGCTCGCGGGGGCTTACGGAGGTCCCGTAATGAAAGCCCTAGTCCGACGGAAGGAGTATCCGGTGAAGAGTCCCAACCATTACAAGGAATAGAGGCTTAGCAATCATCGGAAACCAAGTATAGCGGTCAGTCAATCCTACCAGAGTAGAAAGACTGTTAAACACTCCTAATAACAATTTCATTTATCAATGGATCATAATTAGTATTAACTTCATGGAAAAAGATGAATCAAGATCAAGTGAAGACAAACTCGCAAGAATTCATAATTGTTTACTTCCATAAATTCCAGTTATCATGTGTGTTGCTAACTTACCATTGGCCACTAATCTACTAAGATAAATCATGCTAAAATGAAACTAAGCAGTTCTGTATAGTTGGGCGGTTCATACAGAGCCGCTCATATTCCTCGGCGGTCGCATGACAGGCCGTTCATGCCCTCTCAAGTCCGAAGGCCTGCTGGATATGGACGGTCTGTAGAGTGCCGCTGGGGAAGTAGAACGGTCTATGACTGGCCACCTGATGGTAGAGCTATTAGGGATCTGCCGCTCATTCCATGAAACATATCAGAGATGAAACACATGAACAGTCAATAACCGGCCGCCTATCTAGGATGGGCGGTCTATCGAGAGGCCGCACAATTCAGGGGGCTTCTGCTACCTTCGCCTCGCCCGCCTCCGGCGAGTCCGGCTAGGGTTAGCTAAAACAGTGAAATATGTGAAACATAGAGCATGAAATTTAGGGCTTTTACTATCAATAGAACGAGCATGAAAAGTTATACAAGATAGCATGATCAATTGAATGTTTAGTGCCTGAAATCCCTACTTAAATCGAGGTGGAACATAGTTAACCCTAATTCTAGCATGCTTCCACTAAAACTCGAAATCCTAGCAGGATACTAGATGTAATTTAGGACTTTTTAGACTAAAAGAAAGAGGACAAGAGAACGAATGTAACGGTATATTATTAGCTTGGTTTGGTCTGCTAGAACCTACCTTAATCGAAGGATGAAGGAAGAAGAAAGGAAGCTGACGCGCTAAGTACACATCGCCGGTAATCGCCGGAATTTTCCCTCGATCGAGCTCCTCTCTAGCCACCACAGCTTATAAATGATTCTAGGGTGGCTTAGGTTCGATTATATAGGTTTAATGGTATCTAGAGGGTTCTAATCGTTGAGATAGAGTCCACACACCGCGGACGAGTGCGAATCGCGCAGGATAGGGTTAATCCACCACTCCGCCGCCTAATACTCCTCCTAGGGTTAGGGTTTCAAAGAATAACTAGAGGGGAAATGATCCTCTAATCTTAGCCTTTCATTTGCATCCGGTTTTAGGTTAAACGATTGGGTATTGGGCTCGAATTTCACGTTTTAAGGTCTGATTAGGTTAAGTGTGGATTTGTTCCATAATTTGCTAATTCGGCTTATTTAGGGATTTTATTTGGGCTAGTCCTAGAAGACATTTTTACTAAACGTTTTATCCTCTACAAGATTCTAGTTTTTTCAGATTTTTATAAAATGATCGAAATTTTACTTATCCTATTTCTTAAGGAATTTCTTATTAATTTTCTTAAATTTTTTATTCATTAATAAATCGGGGTGCTACACCCTCCCCCACTTAAAGAATTTGGTCCTCCAAATTCACTGCACTTACAAAAAATGGGGAGTGAGATAACTCACCTAGAACAAGTCGGGATATTGCTTCCGCATGGTATCTTATGACTCGCATGTAGCTTCTTCAGTTTCACGCCGACTCTACTGTATTTTAACAATGGGTATAGAACGATTCCTGAGTTGCTGCTGCTTACGATCCAAAATCTTGATAGGCCTTTCTTCATAAGTAAAATCTTCCTTCAGCTCCAAATCCACATGCTGAATGACATGAGTGGGGTCATACACATATTTCTGCAGCATAGACACATGGAAGACGTTGTGTACTCCTGATAACTGAGGTGGTAGTGCTAATCGGTAAGCAACCTCTCTCACTCTGTCCAGAATCTCGAATGGACCAGCATATCTTGGATTCAGCTTGCCTTGAATACCAAACCTGCGAATCCCTCTCATGGGAGAAACCTTCAAAAACACAGGCTCACCAACCTGAAATTCCAAGGCTCTTCTTCTGTTGTCGGCATAGCTCTTCTGTCTTGATTGTGCTACTTGCAACCGAACTCTGATAATACGGATATTCCTGGACAATTCAGAGATGAGATATGGTCCCAGCCATTGCTTCTCACCTACCTCCTCCCAACATAATGGAGATTGACAACTTCTTCCATACAAAGCTTCAAACGGAGCCATCTGAATACTGGACTGATAACTATTGTTGTAGGCGAATTCAATCAAAGCCATGTGATCACTCCAACAACCTCCAAAATCGATCATTCAGGCTCTAAGCATATCTTCCACTATCTGGTTGGTCCTTTCAGTTTGTCCGTCTATTTGTGGATGAAAAGCGTTACTAAAATTCAGACGGGTTCCCAAAGATTCTTGCAATCCTTTCCAAAAATGTGAGGTGAATCTGGGGTCTCTATCAGACACAATGCTGACTGGAATACCATGAAGTCTTACAATTTCTTTCATATACAGAGCCACCAAGACGCCCACGGTCCACTTAGACTTAATGGATAAGAAGTGAGCAGACTTTGTCAATCTGTCAACAATAACCCATATTGCATCAAATCCACTACGAGTCCTGGGTAGACCCATAATAAAATCCATGCCAATACTCTCCCACTTCCATTGAGGTATATCAAGTGGTTTCAATTTCCCTATAGGTCTGAAATGCTCAGCCTTGACTTGCTGACATACCAAGCATCTACTCACAAATTCTGCAATTTCCTTTTTCATATTCGGCCACCAAAAGGATCTTTTCAAATCCTTGAACATCTTAGTACCTCCAGGATGAATAGTGTATCTGGATCTATGAGCTCATCAAGAATCTTATTCTTTAACTCAGCTACATCTGGCACACAGGTCCTTCCCTGAAACAACAATCTGCCATCGTCAACTGCCATGAAATCAGGTCTGTTACTCAAACTCTCCTTGATCTCTACCAACTATGGGTCATTGTCTTGCAAAGACTTCATTTCTATCCAAAATTCTAGTTTAAGTTGAATTTGAGCAATCGTAACCCAGTCCTTGTCAACATTGAGATCCAAACTAGCTAACTGCTCCAACAGTCTCCATTCTTGCAACATGAGATGCGATAACTTAGCTATTGGCTTACGGCTCAAAGCATCCGCCACCACATTCCCTTTTCCTGGATGATACTCTATGGAGAAGTCAAAGTCTTTTAAATACTCAAGTCATCTTCTCTGCCTCATATTGAGTTCCTTTTGAGAGAATAAATACTCCAGGCTCTTATGGTCTGAGAACATTGTAAATGTCTCTCCATACAAATAGTGCCTCCATATCTTCAAGGCGAACACTACACCTACTAGTTCCAAATCATGAACATGATAGTTCTCTTCATGCTTCCTCAACTGCCTAGAAGAATAGGCTATCACTTTCCCATGTTGCATTAGTACACAACCTAGACCAATACCTGAAGCATCAGTGTACACCACGAAATCTCCTTCTCCAGATGGTAAAGCCAAAATAGGGGCAGTAGTCAAACACTCCTTCAAGGTCTGAAAGCTTCTCTCATAATCCTCAGACCAATCAAATTTGTTCTCTTTGTGGGTTAATCTCGTTAAAGGCACTGCAATCTTGGAGAAATCCAGAATAAACCTCCGGTAATAACCTGCTAGGCCTAGGAAACTTCTAAGTTCAATTACATTAGTAGGCCTATCTCAATTCTTCACTGCCTCTACCTTCGAGGGGTCAATAGAAATACCTTCCTTTGTAATAATATGCCCTAGAAAGGACACCTCTTGCAGCCAGAATTCACACTTACTAAACTTGGCGTATAGCTGATGGTCTCTCAATATTTACAACGCCATCCTTAATTATTCAGCATGCTCATCCTTACTCTAAGAATAAATCAAGATATCATCAATAAACACAACGACCCACTAATCAAGATAGGGCTGAAACACATTGTTCATCAACTGCAAGAAAGCTGCAGGTGCATTCGTTAGTCCAAAAGGCATTACTACAAATTCAAAATGCCCATACCTGCTACGGAAGGCCGTCTTATAGATATCCTCTTCCTTTATCCGCAACTGATGGTATCTTGACCGAAGATCAATCTTAGAAAAATACTGAGCTCTTGCTATCTGATCAAATAATTCGTTGATCCTCGGTAATTGGTATTTGTTCTTGATAGTCAACTAGTTCAATTGCTGATAATCGATGTGCAACCTCATCGAACCATCCTTCTTCCGGACGAACAATACTGGGGCTCCCCACGGGGATGCACTTGGACGAAATAACCCCTTCTCAAGTAATTCCATTAACTGTTACTTCAATTCCCTCAGCTCCGCAGGGGACATACGATAAGGAGCTTTAGAAATAGGGGTCGCACCAGGAATCATATCAATAGAAAAGATAACTTCTCTCTTAGGTAGAAGTCCTGACAATTCCTCAGGAAAGACATCTGGAAAGTCTCGGACGACAGGAATGTCCTTAACCTCAATCTTCCTCTCAAGGGTCACATACACAAAGGCTAGAAAAGCCTGACATCCTTTCCTCATTAACTTATCAGCTCGAAGGGCCGAAATAAGTGGCACGGACTTATGGTGCCTAACCCCTATAAAAGAATGCCCATGGTGTCTAGAAAAAGACACAGAACTAGAACTGCAATGAACATTGGCCTCATACTTAGCCAACCATTCTGCTCCTAGAATTACATCATAATCCTTCATATCCATACAAACTAAGTCAGCTGGCAAGTTCTGTTCATTAATCATAACCTTACTAGAAGGATAGAAATACTTAATTGTTGAACTAGAACCAATAGGGGTTGAAATCTCTAACAGAGAATTCATGAAGACTGGCTTCACAGATAAGGACTTAGCAAATTTTCGAGAAATAAAAGAATGAGTGGCACCGATATCAAAGAGAACAAATGCTGGCTTATCATGCATAATAAGAGTACCTTCAACGAGCCCACCCTCCTCGGTGGTTCCTGCATCATCTTCCTATAGGGCTTGGAGCTTGCCCTATTGCTTCTTGTTTCCTTGTGGCTTGGTCGGAGTAGCTTGATCTGAAAAAAGTGGACACTTAGGAATACGATGGTCCCTGCTTCCACAGTGTA